>JAGVRJ010000009.1:715000-1315000 GCA_019059635.1 Proales similis | reverse complement strand
TTAATGTCGATGCTTGCTGATAAATTGGCTTTAAGCAAAGTTCTCAAGCGAATCGATGTCGGCAACATGCATCCCGAAGACTCGGTCGAATGCATCCAAGAGGCCAATTTACTCGCCAGCTTAGACAGTCCGTACATTTTAAAGTTCTTCGACAGTTTCCTCGAGAACGAATACTTTTACATTGTGACCGAGTACTGCGAGGGCGGCGACTTGGACTCGCGCTTCAAGCAGCTGCGCAAAGAGAAAAAGCTCTTGTCCGAAGAGCAAGTCCTCGACTGGCTCGTTCAGCTTCTGTCCGCCCTCAACTACATGCATTCACGCCGAGTGCTTCATCGCGATCTAAAAGCCAGGTTAGAAAACCGTTCGAGTAGTACGACATTCGCATGATTAATTCGATTGAAGGAACATCTTTCTGAAAGGAGACACGGTCAAAATAGGCGACTTTGGTATTTCGACCATCTTGCACGGCACCATGGACATGGCAAGCACGTTCGTCGGCACGCCCTACTACATGAGCCCGGAGGTGCTCAAGCATGACGGCTACAACTCAAAGTCGGACGTTTGGTCGATAGGCTGCCTCCTCTACGAAATGTGCACCTACAAGCATGCGTTCGAGGCGCAGGGCCTCATGCCGGTCATTTACAAGATTGTGGACGGTGCCACGCCCAACTTGCCCGACTACTACTCGGACGAGCTGAATTTGCTCTTCAAAAAGTGAGTCATCTTTAAAAGAGCCCGATTGTGATCGTTCACTGGCTCACCTGGTCTCGTCTATGAAGAATGCTGCGCAAGAATCCCGAACAGCGTCCGTCGGCCAGTGAACTACTCGGCGAGCCTTACGTGATTCGTCACATCAAGTTCATGATCAAACGGCTCGAATCGAACGAGTTCAATCCCAGTGAAGCGACCTGGGTGCTCAGACGAGATCGCGAGCAAATATCCAAAGCTCTGTGAGTTGACTCTTTTTGCGTTCGTTTGAACAGCAGAACTCAAAGCGAGCGATTCAATTCAAGCTCGAACAAGAAAACATTCAGTGAAGTGAAACGAGAATCAGAGCAGCGTCTATCTCTGAACGCACGCACAGTCGACAGTGACGAGGACGATGTTCAAATTGGCGCATCCAATCGGCCATACACAGCCACGCCGATCAAATCAACTGACGTCGACTATCTTACACCAAAGGAGCGGATGCTTCGAAACAAGATCGAACGCGCCGACCAGGAAGCGGCCAAGATAAGGCAAGATTCGATTTGAATTTGCTGCTTTCAGTGCACTTTAACTCGAATCGACTTGAAGTCAAATCGCTCGAGAGAACTATGAAGAGCGAATGCTTCGGCAGTCGTTGCGTCGAGGCGCCACAATCACATCAGTAGTAAGCTTTCTCGACAATCTCTCGTTCTACTCCAAATAATCGAGTGCATCGGGCGTTAGAAACGAAGCTCACTGGTCGAATCACGAGACAACGAACTGAGTCGAACGCTGAGTAAGAGACAACGAGACCAAATGACTCATCTAGCTTGAATTGATTATATTGAAAGGACCTAGCGAAGGCGGAGTGGCCTACAGGCAAGCGATTGAAATTCGAAAGTCAATTGAGAAGAGTGGCGGTGGGACCGAAAACGAGAGCGACGAAGGCACCATTTTGCAGACACTTCAAGGCGAAGGCGCAGTTAATCGAAGCTATGGCGGCGATGCGAGGCCCATCGCTCCGCTCAGAACCAAAATTGATCAAGTATTTGACGAGGACGGCATTCCAATCGATCCATATCTCACCGACGAGTATTACACGAGTTTCAACGATTTCGAGAACGATGAAGACGACGACGACGACGACGGCGACTACCAGTTTGGCAATCAAAGCAAGAGTCAGAATGAGCAAACGGTCAAGAGGCGTCCAAAGACTGCTCAAGTAAATCGACGTCGTAGAGATAATCTGTCAAAAACTCAGGGCTTTGTGGCTCAAAACGGCACGTCCAGCTCAGTTCAGTACAAAAATTTGGTAAACACGATGCAGTCTGCACTCAAACGAGACAGAAACGAAAGTGAGTGCTTTTATTTGTGCCCAACACGGCGAAAATTTCAAACTCGTTTCGATTAAGGCGACTCGTTCGGCGATGACGCCAAGAACAGTGCGTTCGGCGCAAGGACCAGAGCGACCAAAATCGAAAATTTGCGCAAGTGAGTAGCTTTGATTTGCACGCTCGGTCGAATTTCATTTCGTCTTCTGCTTTTTTTTTTTTGCTCAAAGGGAGGCGATTTGTGCACTTGGCGAACGAGCCTTTCAAAAGTGCTACGAATACCTGCGGAATCATCGACGACACTCGAAAAACGGCAACTACGACGAGCAGAAGATACTCGACGGCCTGCGAAAGTTCACCGACAATACCGACTCTTGTTTTCTAATCGACCAGCTGTTGTTTCTTGAAGAATTCTCTTGAACAAACTCTTCCACTCGCTCATTCTCGCTGCTCGCCTGATGGTTAATATTCACGTTCTAACGTGAGACACCAACTTCATCGTCTTGTTCTTGTTTTCTTGTCCACGTTCAAACCAAAAATAGAATTTAATCGATTTTATTCGACTCGATAGGAAACGGATGGGAACTGGCGCGCATGAGTTTGTACATTTGATTGTAAATTCGCAGGTCTGCGTTAAATGAGTCGCTTTTGTTTTGTTTGGCTTCGACCATGAGAAGTAAATCTCGCAGTCGGAGCTCTTCAGGCGTCTCATGGCCACTCTGACTCGTCGAACGTGTCTGATTTGAGAAGAGCTCGTCGTTGGTAGAGAGGGGCCTCGTTTCATTGCAAGTCAAGCCTTGTCTCGTCGGCGGACACTTGCATTCGTATCTGAATCGTGTCTGAATGCAAGGCGCTGTCTGAGGGCACTCGAGCATGCATCTACACCGGTAGCCTTTGAGGTTGTTCTGAAACTCGCAAACGCCGTTCTGTTTGCAATATCGCCCAGAGCAGAACAAGCCGTCAAAACAGCGGCCGACTCGACCATCGCCGACAAAGCCTTTTTTACATTGGCACTTGAATGAGCCAAACGTGTTGATGCAATTGGCGTTTGAGTCGCACAAGTTGGTCTGATTAGTCTCACATTCGTTCACGTCTACACAATCGAGCGTTCTTGAGTCGAACACCAGGCCGGCTCGGCAGCTGGATTGAGAAGACTGTCCTGGACGATCAGTTCGAACTGGAGCCGTTTTGAGCGAGTTGTAAAGGGCGTCGATGAACCTGTTGTGATTTTGGACTCCTTGGTGGGCTAGATCATCGATCACTTCGTGCAATAGAAGATCCTCACTCAGCTCTGGCTTGGGCTCAGACCGATTTTGATCGAATAGCAAAGCTCGACGCCGCCGAAATTCTTGTTTGCCTTTGGCTTGTGAACACCAATGTCTTTTGAAGCTTTGTCTCAAGTCAATTCGGCCGCATTCAGACAAGCACTGCTCGCTTCTGGTCGAGCAATGCCTGAACCATGATCTGTTCAGCTGCTCGTACAAGCGATCGTCCAACTCCAACATTTGCTTCTGTCCGCCGTTTATGAAATTTGAGTTTATCTCGTTCAGAAATTCTTGGCTCAGTTTTTGCTGACGAGCCAATCGCAGCAACAGATCGAGCTCTAGTTTGCGTTCAAATGAATATTTCTCGGCGAACATCAATTGCGGTCTGACCGAGTTGAATATTTGAGGCTGGCGAAATGTCTGCGTTGATAAAGTTGAGCAGCTCGCAAGCTGCCGCTGAAGAAACAAGGTCAAATGCACGATCACAACTAGAATTAACATGATCGGGACCTTATTGACCAGAGGCCGTGGCTCACTTCGAACACAACTAATTCAATTAGTCGAGTTGAAATGTCCGTTTAGAATTGAAATAGAAGGGCGAGCACGTGATCACAGATGGTCTAACAAAGTGGGAAAAGGTCAGACACAGTCATAGGGCGATGGATGCAGTCGAACTGTTCGCTGAGCAAGTGACCGTCGTTTTGGTCAAAAGCCCAAACTACGATGCTGACAAGGCAGATGTAGATTTGGAGCTCAAACAGCACTTTGCCAAGAAGCGTCTGCTCACCAGAAATGGTCATTTTCACGTGACCAGTCTGGACGAGAAAGGTTGGCTCATCTGATCAAATCCGGCCGACCGTATGCTCTATTTGGGCCAATTTTCAAGTGACCTATCAGTTCAAAGTGATCGACATGCAGCCAAGCGGTCACCAACAGCTTTGGGTAGACAACCAGCAGACGGCGCTTAGCAAGCATGAACCGAGTATTACCGACCAATGGATTTGGACGCCAATGCTGAACGAACCCGCTCTGGACACTTACATCGAACGAATGGAGCAATTGATCAGATTTCAACTCGAATACAATCGAAGCCACTCGTCTGTTCCACTTGTTCTGCTCACAGGGCCAAGTGGAAGTGGCAAGTCTCGAGTTGTTCAAGTCGTCTGCTCTCGACTCTCGATGCATCTCTGCGCCGTAGGCCCCTCATTCCTCAGATTGACGCTTGTCTCTTTTTATTTATTGCGTTTGGTGCCAAGAGAAATGCGGTCTTTCTATCGGGCGAGTCGCCGGCCGCGGTCGAAAAGCGTTTAGAATTGTTTCTCAAGTCCTGTGACTCGTACGGGCCGGCTTTGATTTTTATAAAATCGGTGAGCATTTAATAGACCACGTGTGCCCAACCAGTCGCTAATCGAGCAACAAAGTTCGACATGTTGTTCAAATTAAAAGACGCGAATGAAACAAACAGACGCATTGTGAGCGCATTTTTCCAACAACTGTCTCAGCTCAACGGCCGTCATCCACTGGTGGTCGTTTGCTCTTCGAATATTCAAAACGAATTGAGCTCAAGTCTGACCTCTAATTTCACCTATCGAGTTGAAATGAAATCGCTGAACGAAACGCAGAGAAAAACGCTGCTCAGTTGTGCCCTGAAGCAGATCGCAGCCGACGAGGCCAAAATAAACGAGCTAGTCGGAAAGAGCCAAGGTCTATTTTACGGCGAGTTGAGAACATTGAGCGACATGATTGTGATGAAAGTTGATCAAGGAGGCAAGTTCGAGCAGGGCGTGGACTGCTTCTTTTCCAGGCGTCGATTTCAGCAAGAGAATAAGCTCAAGATTGAGAAGGTCACTTGGCAGGACGTTGGCGGTCTATTGGACATAAAGCAGATAATCACCGACACCATAATTCTGCCGCTTACTTATCCGTCGCTGTTCAGCGCGCGAAACCACGTGTCGCTGAGCAGATCGGGCATACTGCTGTACGGGCCGCCTGGAACCGGAAAGACCCTACTGGCCAAGGCCATTTCAAACGAGTGCGGCATAAACTTTTTGAGTGTCAAAGGGCCCGAACTGCTCGACATGTACGTTGGTCAAACCGAACAGAACGTGCGGCGTCTGTTTGAGAAGGCACGCCTCAACTCGCCCTGTGTGCTATTTTTCGACGAGCTCGATTCTCTCGCGCCGGTGAGAGGACGCTCGGGCGATTCGGGCGGCGTCATGGATCGAGTCGTTTCGCAAATTCTCACCGAAATCGACGGAGTGGACAAGTACAACTGCGATAAAGCCGCTCAAGTGTTTTTAATCGGCGCCACCAATCGGCCTGATCTCATCGACTCTTCCCTTTTGCGACCCGGTCGCTTCGACAAGCTCGTTTATGTGCCAGTGCCCAAAAGCCATCAGGAACGCTTGAACATTCTTCAAGCCCACACCCGAAAGTGAGCGAATCGAGACAAAATTTTCGTTTCTCTTTTGCTTCTTATTAAACGAACGGTAGGATGCCGCTGGACGAGGATTTCTGTTTGGAAGAGCTTGTTAGCAAATGCCCGTCGCATTTGACCGGCGCTGATTTTGCAGCATTGGCCAATCTGGCGAGACGAAACGCTCTGCGACGCGAAATCGAGCGATCCAGCAAGGAGGGAGCAGACGGCAACAGGGCTGCGTCAGTGAACCAGCATGACTTTGAGGCCGCGTTGAACGAGTTCAAGCCAACAATGAGCGAGACAGCCCTACTCGAATATGAAAAGTATTTTGCGAGCTTTTGCAGTAGTAAAAATAATAAATAAAGTGAACGGAAGACGATAGTATCGCTAAGCAGCGCGAAATTAGAAACAGTGCCTTTATCGGGCCAACTCATTAGGCAAGCAGATTAAATAATCATTGGCCGAGATAATATCTGTATATATATAGAGGAGCTTATCGATTTGAGTCGTTTATTGGCTCTGCAAAGTGCTGCTTAATGAAACAGAGAGATTGAATAAACTGGCTGAGACGAGAGATGCCCAGTCAAAGAATTTAGAAACACTGAGCCCACAACAGAAAGAGAGACGAGAGAGAGAAAGGGGTAAATGGAGAATAGGATAAATGAAGGAAAATAGAAACTGATAGAAGCCAATCGACAACAGGCTTTTCACTGAGATGGCAATTAGTGAACTCGTGAGTCGAACGAGAATTTGGAATTCTTGATCGAATTAATAGACGAAAGCTGTATAAACAAGCGCCAATCAACAACGCCACACGGCAACTAATGCGGCCAACGCGATTGGCTCTTGAAATGTATGAGGGACGAATTGCGTTTGTGCGAAGCACTTATCAATCAGAACTGATCAGTTTAAGATTGAGAAATTCAATGAGCGCGACCTTTACATGCGCAGCTGAGTGCCAAACGAAAATAGAAATCGACTGGCCAAAGTAGAACGAGCAGCGTAGCGGAGTAGGGCGCAAAGGCGAAGAGAAGCGAGAAGAAATAGATTGAAACAACTGAATCTGTGTGAAAGCTCATTAGGATCAAGTCTCAACGACTGAGCCGATGATGGCCCTCCTAAATTGGATTAGGACTATATGAATTAATCAATTATTTGAGGCCCAGTGAAATGAAGTGGCGTGATATTTAGGTAAAGAAAATAAACTTGGCGTTTGAAAAAACAACAAAATTCAGTGCGCGCTCGATAAGGTCGACTGCTTGCGGTGCTTCCGTTGCGCTCAGGTGCATAGTTTCTTAATTCTTGTGATTAGACTGCTGCGAGTGGCGCTGACCACCGCCGCCGCCTCGAGCAAGGTGAGCAGTCGATTAGCCGAACGCTACGCGCCCATTGGCCAGCTTAAAATCGTGGAAAATAGAGAATCGACGAGGCCAGAGAAAAGTCGAGTGGTCGTACTCGAACGCTCAAAAGTGTCAAGTCTGGTCTGACTTAGTGGCTGAGGCAACAGTTTAAGTAGACAGGAGCGATTAGCCCGAGCGACGGGTGGCTTCAAGGCTTCTTGTGTAGCTGATGGCAGGCAGTCCCGAAGAGACTGGCGAAACCTTAAGAAATGAAGCGAATTTAGGCGCCGCGTTTCAATTAATTAACAATCGGTTCGGATACACGCGGTGCTGTGGCCAGCCGCGTCTAATGAAAGCAAAAGATAAACGAAAGAAAAGATGAAGAAGAAGAAGAAGACTACATGTTGCAAAGTTAATCAGTTACACATTTCGCCCCTGTCGGCTGTTTCAAGCTGCTCGGTCAGCAGCGACGGCATCGGGTTGCCCATTTTGCACGGTGGTCCGCCTAAGAAAACACACACACAGGCCCTCACACATTGACGAGCGCATATGAAACGGTGCCCAATTACTTCTGGGCCAATGATGGTGGCGCGTCAAGCCGAAAAGAAAATAAACACGCTGCTGACTTGGAAGAACGTATGGAACTTATTAAAGAAAAGTTGTTTCGACCGAAAACATCATGTACCCCCGACGGCGTCGATTGAGGCCGATCATGGTGCATAACAAATCGCCTGAGTGAGTGTCCAGCCTTTGCCAACAGGCTGCTGCTGCCGTCAGTCAGATTGGTCAATTCAATGCGGTTGGTGATCTGAGTGCTGCGAACCTGCTCACGTGCACCTTCTGTGACTGCGGCATTCTGAATGTGACCAAATCGCTTTGAACCATTTTCAAGGCCTGTTTGAACCGTCGCAGCGAGCAAATGAACCCAAGCCAGCCGACTCGGTATCAAACTAGACTTGATCTGTTGTTTTAAAGTTTTGTTATTTTATAATTACTCTAATGCCTATAACGGATGATACTTGCTTGCTCGGCTTGTTTTCATTCGCCCTGCTCCATTGGCTTGAATGTGTATCGTCTGTGTGTGTGTGTGTGTGTGTATTTGCGAGCCGACCGTATGTGGCACCACGGTTTATTGTATTATTTTTTCCTCGCCTTGTTTTCGCTTGCTCGCCTGCTCGCTTACTCGCTCGCTTGTTCGTTGGCCCGATCGCTCTATTTATTGTTATTATTACAACCGCTGATACATTTTTTTTATTTTCTTACCAAATTTTCAAGCTCGGCCCCCTCCTAAATATACACAAAAAGTGTTCGTCTGTTGGAATATATATATAGGACGCGTGCAGGGGTTTTGATCGCAACAATCGGCCAGAGTTGCTTAAAGCCGAACCGTCTGAAGGGTGGTGGCGCAAGCAAGCGCTCTGCTCCGCCACCGGCTTAAGATCTGAGATGAAGACAACGTCGCGGACACTCAACAAGGTAATAGCCCACAGCCTCTATGGCAATCGTTCGATCTTTTCATTTCTTCGCTCTCTTCTGTCCGCCCGGGTCGGCCCAAATTTTAATGTGTCCCTTTACTTTTACCGATCGAGCAGAGATTTTCGCACCCGAAAACTTTGTTACGATTAACTCGACGGGCTCGGATTAGAGGGGAATTAAGTGCATGATGGTTCTAGTCAGGACTGGTCGATCGAGAGATTATAATCGGCCTGTTCGCAGTGGATTCCGTTAAGCAACAAGCAGCAGCGGAATAAGATTTTGTCAAAACACATCAGGTGAACGTCTCCCCATACGGCGACGCGCGTTCTCCCATGCTTCCATGAGCAACAAAAATTCACTCTACGCCGGCCCCATTCTGTATTTTTCAACCTGACTTGCCAAGTGGACTCAATGAGTGAGAGAATGAGCAGCCATAGAATTGCATTGTGCTCATTGGCCAGTATACTCAGGTGCTCTTTTATTCTGTTCATTGTGCCTGCTTAATCAAATCGCACATCGATGATCGAGTGTTTTTGTGCGCCAATTCCTCAGTCCCTGTTCAGGCGCGTGTGAGTGCCCATGTATGCGAGTGTCTCTGGCGACCTGGGTCTACACTCTCTCTCTCTCTCGCTCGCTAGCTCGCTTCATTTGTGCATCATATGCAACCAGTGAGTGTTTTTGCAGAGTCAAGTTCTCTGCATTTTATTCATCGAGTTCATTTAAGAGTGAATAGAAGGGTCTAGCAACCGCGATGCGCTTGTTATTATTCTTGCTTCAGTCAACCAGGGCAATAGAGACTGAATGCGTTCGGGGAGAACGAGCGAACGTCTATTGAATGGATGCCAACAAGTGAACGGGACGCTTCCACTTGCCTGGCAGCAGTAATTTATATTCTCTTAGTAAAATGGCAAAGAAAAACACGATTACATGAATCGTATTCGCCATTCGACTCGATTTTCAAATGAATTATTCATATTCAATTGGACAGACACGAGCTAAAGCTAAAGTGAAGAATAAGCGAGTGGAATGTTCGAGTTGGCTTTAGGAGGCCATCTGGGATGCGTCTACAGCTCGCGATTGACTCGGGGCTGTTTACCCAGGCAAGCGGACAATTCGCCTTCAAGGAACTGAACGTCCGCTATTTGCGTGTGTTTGCCAAGCTTTTAGACTTGATGGACCACGGCCAGGCAGTGGCCAGAGCTTTAGGGGAAATTCGCCTCGCTGTGACGCTCGTATCCAACTAAATTGCTTGTAATAATATTTGCCGGCCTCATCTACTCTGCGATGAGATCACTCTTGAAGTGCGGCGTCACTTTTTATTCCACACACACGGGCTAAGAGTTGGCCAATTCTACTGGCTTGTGTTGCTCTTTCTATTATTTCAATCGATTCCGAATGTCTATTAATTATTCCGTTTTATAAAAAAAGAGAGAGAGAGAGAGCGAGTGTGAGGCAATTTGTTTTTATAATTAATAATTTAAACAAATAAAACTGCGATTGGTTTTGATGAGTAGAAGAGTAGCGACTAGGATGCTGCCGACCGGCCGCTTGATGTCGAGCTGCGTGTTTACCTACGCAATTTTCATATCCGCGAGCTCAATTCGCTTCATATACACTTAGCTCATATCAGCCCCCATGTACGCAATTGACTCGGCTCTCCCTACTTGACTCGACTCCGAGCGCCGCTCTTTTCACTCACTCTAGCACTTGGCAAGAATAAGCCACTCACAGATTGTTCAAAGCAGATCACTCGTCTAAATATCCGCGGCGGTTCTCATACCTTTTCATTTAACCGACTCGTTCCGTTCAGCCGCATCGTGGTCGCTCGTTTTTTTTTCATTCTCAATCCATTTCCAACTAATTTTCGAGCTCATTGAAAATCCTGCCCGGCCCATATGGTTCGGCTTTCTTATCATCATCATCTTGATCATCATCGGCAGCAGCAGTATGCAGTATCGTCCAAAGCCATTGATTTTCAGAAAGCGTAAGACGAGCCGATTTTTGAGTGCTAATTGGCGTGCTAATCGAATCAATCTCGTTCATTTCATTCCCTTTCCAATATTGGCCCGTTTGCCGGGCCGACAAATCAGTCGAGCGGTCGGCAGGTGAGATCTGGAAGCAATATTACATCCGATGGCGTATAAATCGGAATGAATTTTAGATAAGAGCATGAGATTGTTTTGATTAGAGTCAAGTCATTTCATTAGAGTTCGATTCATTCTATTTCATTCGAACGGACCGGGATTGAGAGAGCACTGAAAGAGTAAGCGGTGCACTTAGAGCAAAATCGTTCAATTCTTTCATACACACACGCGTGCGGTGTGGGTCTGTGTATTCGAGCGCTTGTCGGCTTATGCCGAACTGAGGCTGCTGCTGCAGTTCAAGTAGCGCATTCAACATTCAACAATCTCTTGCTTGGCATTTTATCGCCATACTTTTCTGGTTAGCTATGGAATTCGTGGTGGTGGCGGCGACGACGACGTCGCTCTTCTAGCTGGCCTAGCAGAACGAATCAGAATTTATTTTAATAGCTACTTTCTAATTGGCATATCAAACCGAAACGAGGCCCAGCAAATGAACGAGGTGGAGCCAGAGTCGCACTTTCGTTCGCTCGCTCGCTCCCGCCGCTCAATAGCGTGGGCCAATGAGAATGCGCGCACTGGCACTTGTATTATGTGAATGACTTGCGACCCGACTCTGATTGGCTGCGGGGCGCGTCGAGTCCTGCGCCTCGTAGCATTCCGAATTATTACTGATAGCAGCATTTAAACGAAAATAAGAGCAATCATAATGGAACACAAATAGAGTGGCTCAGGCATAGGAAAAGGCACAGTTGGCTAACACAACCATTGCTACTGCTGCTGCTTTCCTCGCGCTTTCTTTCACCGGGCTCTGCCCTCTTTCTTTTATTTCTATTTGATGATTGATAGTTTCTAGTGCTCACTTCTTGTTTTTGTTTTGCGTCTTGTTTTCAAACAATAATATTTAAATATATATTCGTCTTGTGAGTGCAGTCCATGTTTGTCGGAGCTCATTCGAATCGCAAGCGCGCCCCACTCCCTTGCTCTATGCGTGTGTGTGTGTATTACCTATATGATTCGGAAAACTTGTTATTTCAGCACAAGTCAAACAATGCAATTTGTGAGAGGGCTGCACACTGAGATAGGGAAAGGCTTGCTCAAACAATCCAGATTTGGTCCTTATCCCGCTTTTTCCTTCTTTTTTTTTTTACTTCTCTCTGAGCGAGCGCTCTTCAATTGCAAGCCGATCGGGCCCAATCGCTTTTTCATTTTTTAGCAAATTTCTCGCTTTAAATCATGCGCTAATGTCCAATTCGATTTGTGTTTAAGGCCTGAAATTGTTTGAATGCAACACGGACTTTGCTGAGTCTGAGAACAAGAGCGAAATGTTAAACAGCAGCACCGCCAACAGCCTTGGTCTGCCAGGAGTCTACTCTCCCTCAATAATGAACGCCGCCTCATACGGCTCGAACGATCAATGCTACTATAGAGCGGCTGCAGCGGCGATGGCAGCCGCCGCCAACCAGCCTCAGAACAGTCCCGGCTCAGCGCTTCATCATCAGTACAGTGGCCTGGGCGCAGCTGCTGTCTCGCCGCATCTCAACTACCATTTGGCGAACGGTCACTTGAATTTGAACCACCCGAGTGCGGTCGCCAATCCGTATGCGAGCTCGTCGCAGCTCGGCCAGCAGCAGTATCTGGTCAATCAGTACATTCAAAATACTTCACCGTACTCGACCTCGTCGACAAGCTCGAGCGCATCTTCGGTCAATTCGATCACGCCTGGCAGTTCGAGTGCCACTGGCACCGGCTCCTACTCGTTGTTTGGCGGCTCATCATCGCTCAACGCGGCCAACTCAACTCCCAGCTCTTCTTCCAATTCTTCGGCGCCTAGCTCAGCTCTTGCCACAAACGCGTCGGGCGGCACCCAGACCGTCTCTCACAAGCTCGCAGCCGGCAACGCAGCCATGCTACACTCCGCATCTTCTACTTCGTCTGCCTCGAGCAGCAAAGACATGGTCAAGCCGCCCTACTCGTATATCGCTCTGATCGCCATGTCGATTCAGAACGCGCCCGACAAGAAAATCACTCTGAACGGCATCTACCAGTTTATAATGGACCGATTCCCATACTACAGAGAGAACAAACAGGGCTGGCAGAACTCGATTCGGCACAACTTATCGCTGAACGACTGCTTTGTGAAAATTCAGCGCGACGACAAACGGCCCGGAAAGGGCAGCTATTGGACCCTGGATCCGGAGAGCTACAACATGTTCGACAACGGCAGCTATTTGAGACGCCGCCGCCGATTCAAGAAAGAATCGAGCGGCAAGCGAGCGGGCGCCAAATTCTCGGCCGAGGCCAACTATGAGAAGAAGGCAGCAGGAGAGAGCGGCGGCAATGCCGCCAAAAAGGCCAAACTTGGCCACCACGAAAAGAAGCCATCGTCGTCGGGCAACTCGTCTCAATTTTCGGTTGAGAACATGGTCACTACGGCCGCCAAGTTGGGCAACGAGCCGCATTTGAACAACTCTGTATCGAGCCACTCGTCCAATGGCAAGACACCGTCGCCGCCAATCAAACTCCAGTCCGCGCTGAATCCGGCCTCAAATTCATTCCATTTTCAGAACGAAATACCCGAAAGCTACGCCCAACTCGCATGGAATCCGCACAAGAACCTAGCAAACGACTGGTACGCCAATCAGGCTCATTACAACCGAGAATCGCCGTCGTCTGCATCGCCGCCCAACTCGGCAGCCAGTGAGCAGCACGAGTCGTCGGCTTCTTCTTTTTACACGCCCGGCGCAAACTCGAGCATCTTGACCGCCAGTCCCGCTGCTGCCGCGGTCGAGCAAATGGGCACTCCGCTATTCGACCAGGCTGTGGCCATGGCCAAATTCAGCCAATACCACTCTTCGCCACACGCCGAACAATTTTCCTCTTGCTCGTTCCGCAACCCGTACGGCTATGATTTCATCAACAACTTCAAGTAGAACATATCGCTGTTCTGTTTCACACATGTTCATAAATCACAGTTTAACCCAAAACAACTGCACACAACATACATTTCAGTCGAGTATCTATTTTTCTAGAAATTCACAATCGTCACAAGTTCATAGACCGGCGTCGATCAGGGCAAAAAATAATAGAAGCAGAGAAAATGGCGAGAAGGACAAGAACAAACCAAGTCCAGATGGCGGACTGGTTAGTTAATTGAAGCAGCGAAATTGGCCAACTTTAAAAGTCCATTTCGAAATTCTGGGTCATTTTAGCTTTTTCTGTTGTTCGGCTTCGCATTTTTCCTCACAATTCTCTTCTGTCTTTTTTTTTTTACTTTCACTGTCTCTCTCTCTGTATTAGACACTCAATTTGCTTTTACTCGTTTTTAGAATTGTTTCTTGTTTTTCTTTTCCTCACTTTCCTGCTCGTCTTTTCAATTTTCTTCTTTTCACCTTAATTGGCAGCATTTTAACGTTTCGATTTTTTTTTCTCTCAATTCGACTCGTCCTTATTTATACGACGATAATTTATGAAGAAATAAAATACAAACAAGCAAGAAGCTTTTAAAGTGCCATGGCGTTTATATTAGGCTCACTCGACTCGAAGAGTCGTCGAGCATTGACCGTCTCCGCTCAGGTCTATTATCCTAAACATGCGAATCCCTAGAAATAAATGAGCACCTGAGCGCGGCCAATCTCTTCGCTCGGCAACCGTCTAAATTGGTGTGTAGAAGCCAAAGCAGTGAGCCCGATTGCTTTTCTTCATTCAACGGTCCCTACGGCCCCTCGTCGTTTGGCGGCGTTTAGATTCAAACGAATATTTGAAACGATGTGAAACATTCAGTGTCGATCAATCATACAGCGGCGCTCCTACACAGACGCGCGTGCGCGCCTGTATGCCAGGCGGCAGTGGCGCTCTCCGGCCGAGCCGCTTCATCTTTTTCGAGCAATTAATTATCACTCGATTCGCATCTGTAGCATTAGGGCTCGATGGTATTTTAATAATAATCGGTGAAAATCGACAAAGGCCAAGAAAAGCTGCAGGACGTCGCTCGGATGGGATCCAATTAATTGATTGCAAACATTTGCTGGTCTACTCCTCAAAGACTCAGGCAAAACAACAACGACGGCTCAGCGAAGGTCTTGTAAACAGGCGCTCTTGGTCTACTCAGACGCCCCTACGGGCAGCTTCGATTTGTTGCATAATAGGACAACACCGAGCTAGGCCCGTTGAGGCCATAACTAATTAAATCGCCTTTGCTAATCATGTGCACATTCAGTGCCATCGATAAGACTCGCTCGGCTTTAATAACATAGAAAAACAAGTGAGATTAACTGAATCACAATTCCCAGTGGTCATTGCTCTCTTAACTCTTTCTTTCTTCGATAAGTTCATTTGTCTGCGTCGTTTTAATCAATTATTACACACACACACACACACACACACACACACACACACACACACACACACACACACACACACACACACAGATGGGCTCAAGTGAATTACCACCGGATTTGAGCGAGTGCGTTTGCCTTGTGCAATTTATTCGGTCAAACAAATATTGTGTGCCAGGCGTGTGATCGCGCCAGTGTGTTTGCGTTCACAGGTCGCTTTGTTCGGCAAGAAAAGTCCTAATCCGGTCGAGTAGTTCCCTTTTGACATCGTCGGGCACAAGAGATCGGCCTTTGGGAACCATCTCGCTAACTAGATCCTCCACCGTTATGCTCGCAAGGCCCTTCCTTTTAACAATCTCTGAACAACACATGAGCAAATGAAACCAAGTCGGCTAGCAGGGCTTACCTCGACATTCGGATTTCACCTGATCTCTCCATCCGCACTCGATGAGCCGTTGCCTGAGCATTTCTTTGAGACGTTCGCGCTCGCCTGTCTCAATGAGCTTGGCGTTTATCGAAGCTCGTATCTGTTCCTCGCTCAGGTTTTTCTCGTTAGATCCAGCCATTGTGCAATTGCATCCACTGCCACGGTTACTGCGCTCTATTTGTGTTCGACTCCTCGCTCGGCTCGACGCCTCAGACTCTTTGTGACTAACAAATCGCATTCAATTTTCCATCAGCCCTATGTAATTCAATGGAAAATTACTTTGAACAATGGAAATCAATAATGCATAATTGAAAATTATTTTATTTTGAGAAAAAGGCTCTTTTAAAAGCAAAAGAAAGGGCAAAGAATAAGTGGATGGAAGAACAAGAGATTATTTGGATGAAACCGCCGCGAGCGTATCCATTTAACCTTTAAGTCGACCCATTCGACGCTGTTGCCAATGTCTCATTGCAATCAAATCCTCGCTCAATCTTGCCGAGTCGACTTTCCAACCACACAGCTTCTCGTTTGCTTTGTCTACTTAGCATGGACGAGAGAAGAAGATCTTTTGGCCCTAGATTTTCGATCTTATCATTTGGCTGACATTTGACCAAGCGATCAAATCGGCAGGGATTGAATTGTCATCACTTGCTTATTCCAATTATGAATATAAGAGAAACTCACACCTGAACAAGTGTGAAGTTAATTTTGAACCGCGAATATATTTAAAAATGAAAATAGTAGGAATCAAGCGAATCGGCTGCCAAAAGGCGATTAGAAATTTGAATTCAACTCTGTTGCCCCATGAAATAGTCGAGTGTGGAAAATTTTCTATACGAAGAGAGTTCTAACGGCGACAAAATGTCTGCAACGCCCAACTACACCCGCTGTCTGCTGCGAATTAGCGCGTCGCAGATTCTGCAGACCATCGGTTTCCAGTCGGTGCAAGCGAGTGCCTTGGACATTTTAGTCGAACTTCTCGAGCGCTATATAATGCTGGTCAGTCGGACAAGTAGAGACTTTAGCGAGCTGGCCAACCGCACCGAGCCATGCATGGAAGACCTCGCCGCGGCGTTTTCATACTTGAATATCGATGTGGAAGAACTCGAAGAGTTCATCAGCTGGGTGGACACGCCCGGCTTTCTTCTCGGCGAGGCTCATGCCAAGTCGCTTCCTCTCAGCAATCTCAATACGTTGGTCGAATGGCCTGATCTCAAGCCTGCCTCTTCCAACGGCGTAAAAAAGAAGCCCAAAAGCCATTGGGAGTGTCTTGGATGCGAAATATTCTCGCAGGACCCTGACAAGCAGGCAGAGTTGGCCGAAAGAGAAAACGACGAAGATCTCGAGCATATCTACGATTTTTATCCGCTCATTTCCAAGACCAAAGAGATCGGACTTGATGAGCATCACGAAATTGAGCATGTCGTTGAGCCGACGAGAGTGAATGAGGACAGGACAGAGCTGCGAGTGGAAGCTCAAGTCATCAGGAACGGAGTTCGATACCAGGGAGTCGAGTGGTGTCCAATCTATCAGCCCAAGCACGTTCCTTCCATCTCGTCTCTGGTTAGAAAGACAGCCGTAGTTCAGGCGACAGACGCCGCTATTCCATCCGCAGCGATTCCTTCCGCTTTCCATCGTCCGACTCTTAAGCAAAAGCGCCAGACCTACTTGAATGCAGTCTCAATGCATGTAAGCTCGTTTAAATCGATCGATTTCCTTTTCAGGCATTCAGCGTCTATTGTCTAGAACAAAGCAAATATCGGCTCTCCCCAGCTACTGATTAAAGAGGACACAAGTGAGCTGGAGCAGGCGGCGCCCATTATAGCACAAGTCAAACTAAAGAGAATGGAATCAACTCCAAAGTTGATCATTCAGGTCGGAGAAGCGCCCAAGGCCAAGCTTGCCGAGACGCCCGAGCCTGAGGCGACACCCAAAAGCGCTAAACTTGACGAGGAAGTTGAGAAAAAGAAAAAGAAAATCGAAAACAGTGAACGCGCTAATCCTCCAGCCGAAGAGCGGAAAATGACCACGGACGAAAAGTTCGAGGAGATATTCGAGGCCGCTATAAACCGATTCTCATCGATGGACGAAACTCCCAAGGCAACCAGCTTGGCAGGAAAAGACCAGGCTCAGAAAATAGGCTTCAACCTGCCGCGGCCTGCCTTGCCGACTCCTCCAGTCTCCAAAGCAGAGGGAATCAGTTTGGTGATTAGAAAAAATGCCAGCGATTCTGGCTTTGAGCTGGGCGAGCTGAAGCAGAAAATTCCCAAATTGAAGATAAGCAACAGTCAAGTGAATAAGGAGCCAGAAGCAGAGAAAGAAAAGCTGCCGGAGGTCGCTGTGCCACAGAGCACAATCCACTTTGACGAGAATGCGATGGACGGAATGACAATGAAAAGTGAAAAAGAATCGATCGATCCGATCATTTGGGAGCCCACATTCAACAAAAAGACTGATCAAGCGAGTAAAACGGAAGACGAGAAAAAGTCAATTATCGAACCCATTCTACCGTTTGGGGCGGGCGATGGCGAAAAGTCGAAAAAGAAAAAGAAAAACAAAGACAAAGACAGAGAGAGAGATAAGGACAAAGAAAAGGACAAAGAAGGCAAGGACAAGTCCAAGAAGAAGAAAAAGAAAAAAGAACGCGATCGCAGTCCCGAGCAAAAGTCGGAGAAGAAGAAGGAGGCCGAAAAGAAGCTGCCGGAGGCCTTCAATCCAGAACCTGTGGTGCCTAAACTAAAACTCAAAATTGGCTCGTCTAACCCACAGCCGCGACCAGGCAGCCCTGAATGGGGTAAAGTATTTACGGAGAAAGCTCGAGAGCCTCGGGAACCTGGCGAGATTGTACCGATTCGATTTGATCATGCCAAGACGGAGGGTTCGATTCCAAAGATAAAAATAAAAAACGTCGCGCCGCCTTTGTCAGACGAGGGTAAAAACAGACCAAGCAAGAGCATTGAGAACAGCGGAAAAGCAGTTGCCTCTTCTTCTTCACCTTCAATCAGCGGTAAACTGCCACAGCAACAACAGACGCAGCAGCCGGTAGAACCGATAAAGAAGAAAAAGAAATCAATTGAAAATATAAGTCTAAAATTATTCGCCAATAAACTTGCCACAGAGGCAAGTAAATCGCCAGAGAAAGCGCACGAGCTAATAATCGAACGAATTGTGACCGAACAGACATTGAGTGCAGCTCGATCGCCCATTGAACCGCTGAGATTGAGCAAGAAGACAAAATCGGAGATATTCACCAAGTCACTCACGACTGCGGCCAAGAGCAAAACGAGCGAGGCAGCGCCCGCATGTGACTACGAAGAGACCATATTCACTCCGTCGATTACCAGTACTGGAATAAAGCGAAGCAAGAGCAGCGTTGGTGCTAAGAGCGCAAGAAAAGACGCCGAACAGCCAGAAGCTATGGCCGACTCGATGAAAATTGTGGGCAAAGTGGTCGAAGAGATAAAAGTGGGCAGCAATCAAGAGTGGAAATGTCCAACTTGCGGCATAGCGGACAAGTCCAAAGTGATGATCGCTTGCGATTCGTGCGACGACTGGTACCATTTGGACTGCGTGGGCCTCAAGAAAGTGCCGCCCGAAAATCAAAACTGGTACTGTCACAAATGTGGCCATCGCTGATCGGCCTTGAGCACAACCGGCTCGGCAGCAGCATCTCAAGTCTGTGCAGCCGTCAGCCAATTAATCGACTGTGCGACAGTTTCGAATAAAAACAAAACTCATCTTGACTCGGCGAGCCAAGAGCTCTATGCTCGAGCTCCAATGTCAAGTTACTTTTATCTTGAAAAATGCTTCTCCAATTGCGTTCTTTCTCGGCATGAATCGTATAAAAAGCGTTCAGGCTTAAAAAAATTTACTTCAAAGAACTAAATTGTCCAATTTTCTGCTGGGTCGCGGCTCTAAATCTGTCAGCCAGATTGAACACTTGAGAAAATGAATCCGAAGAAAGAGAATCCGACCGGCGCCAGTCTGGCCTCTGGAGTTCTACAAATTCCCTTTCATCCACTTGCATATGTCAAAGTGCTCATTCAGGTGCAGAAACCGTCTTGGACTGATGCGCTCTGCCTTAACTCGAGCTGCTTCTAGATCGGCCATGAGCCTCTGCCTCCGTACAAAGCGACCACTCTGTTCGGCCGAGATCAACTCTACTTTCCCAACTCGCTCAGCTATCGTGAGTCAAAGCTCTCCATCATTTTAGCCTGTTGTATAAACGAAAACCGACCCAGTTCGATACATTCATTCGATGGAGGGCATATCGGGCCTGTATAGAGGATTAGGAATGCGAATGATCGGCACTTCAGTGGGAACAATTGTCTCTGACAAAGTTGCCCAGGTACGAACCTCTGTTCCTCTTCAGAGGCATTCTCAAGCTTTGGCAAACGCAATTAGTTGATGGTCGAAGATCCGTCGGTCGAGTTCGCCGAGAACAAATGCGAGAATCGTGAGCTTGAACGATTGATTACTCAGGCAAGTCTCATTGGCTGAGTTTAAGCAAATATTCAATCCTAACAATCAAACTGCTGTTACAGACCAGCAAAGAAATAACGGCCAAATGCTGGGGCATAATTGCCAGCCATCCATTCCACGGTAAACCGCAATGAAACCAAAAACGCTCTCCTCTGTGTGTTGCCAACCAAATTAACTGTCAAGTGATGGCGCTCAGATGCATGGCTCAATTTGTGGGCGGCGAGACCAAATACAGGTTTCTACTCTCAACTCTGGAATCTCGTCTGTTTGACCAATGAGTTTTTTCAGCTCCTGGAATATTTACCAGAACGTGGTTGAAATCTACTCTGGCGAGGGCGTCGCTGGTTTCTTCAGGTTTGATTATAGACCAACAGCGGCCTGTGCGAGACTAAATACAAATTTCTGCCCTCTCATACCAACAGCGGAATTGTGCCCCGACTCTTGTTCGAAGCGACAACAATCGCGGCCACCAACGGAATTGCCTATGTGATCAAGACCTATATTTTGGACGAGAAAGATGTGGAAACGTTCATTGACTTGTTTGCTTCGGTAAGTCACAACTCGAACAAAATCCCAAGTTCGAATCGGCGCTTGAAGTTTTGTCGAACGATTAAAAGCTGTTCGCCAGCACTCTCACCTACCCACTCTCACTGGTGAGCACAATCAGCTGCATAAGTGGCAGTGACTTGGTCGCAGCTCGGCCGCCTCGAATGCCCGCCTATGTCTCATGGATCGACGTGTTCCGCCACTTGTCTCAAAGCGTAAGCCATCGTCCGATCGCTTTTTACCAAGTTTATTTCAGACGTTTTCAACTAGAACGCGCTGAAACGAGGCTCGTCAATGTTCTTCCGTGTGTACACGCCGCCGTTCGCGCTTGCTTGAAATGGTGCGAATTTAGAAACTTTAGAAACAGTGCTCTCCTGACAGTGCTCTCTATGAATTGGCTTGACAATTTTTCATCGCGACTTAGGGTCTCAATAAAATCTCATAAATTGACAAAATCCAATTCTCTAATCATGACCATGCTGACGCTAAGCTCGTTGTTTTTGGCGTCCCATTTGGCGACCGCACGTTTGCTATCAACTTGATGAGGCAAGTGCAAACCCAGCCGACTTGATTTAGCTAATTTAAGTACAACGACAGCCATTCATTCAATGGGCAACTCACAATTTAGTCGAGCGGCAGTCGATGAACTTGTCGAACACGTCCAGATCGATTTGGTCGATTTTCTCTACACCGGGCAGCTTGATTTTCACAATCATCTCCTCACAGCTGGCTGTGCCGGGCGTTTTATTGCCCATTTGAAGAAACACGTCCTCGCTGGTCACTCTCTGCTTGTAGACTATTTCGTAGTCCGGCTGAATACGCGGATCGTCGCTCACATCGAACTCGGCGCCCTCCTCGACCTCGTCTTCGTCCCAAATGTTTTTGCTCGTTTTCTTCTCTTCAAGTTGCCAGAGATTTCACTGCGCGCTTGTCCGACCTAACTTTTAACTCTCAAAATTACTTACCGTATGCACTGCGCACCGGTTTGTTCGAGCTGGTCGAATCGCTCTTGCTCGGCCCGATGTGCCCAGGTCCTAGTTTGGCGCTAAGATTTTTGATTGGCTTCGATTCAGTGAGATTGGGATCAATTTTATTTTGAGATTGTTTTTCAGAGGCTCACCTGGTCATCCTCGTCGCTCTGCTGATCTTTGTCGCCGCTCAAGAGACTCTCCAAATTCTTTATATTCAATCCCAGGTCCATTTTTTTTTTAGAAATAATTGCAACAGAGGCGCATCCCTGCTCTCAATTCTGAAGGTTTCCATAGAAACACTCGTATAGAGCCGCGGTCAGATGCAGCTCAAATGTCCGAACCTCTTGGAGAGCATTTACTCTAAGTTAAATCGAAATGCATTGAAAATTACAAATGAGACAAAACCAGAGTCGTTGAAATTATGCGCTCAAATTTAGTCGTTTTTGCGGTTCACCGCTTCAAAATTCGCCACTTTTTTGCCGCTGCAGTTTCACACGTCAGACTAGACACCAAGGCAAGGAAGAGTTAGAGAGGATGAGCGAAAGTCAGACCAGATCGAGACAAAGTGCGTCGATGGAGCAGCCCCCAGAGCATCAGGAAATCCCGATGCCCAATCTGGCCTCTTCGCTCGGCTCCTACGTGAGTGTCAAAGTCAATGATTATATTCGGCTCCGTTTCGATTCAGGTTTAAAACTTGGAAGGTTCTAAACACCGGCCGGGCTAAAGCACAGCACGCGTTCAATGTCTACGCGCACATCGACTATCTGCGGCCTTATTTCGACGTGGAGCCCAAAGACGTAGTGAAACGCTTATTAAACTCTTTAAAGCCCTGGAACGGCCTCGTCTCTCCGGTAATGTTCGTTCGAGTTTCTGCGGCTCGATTTTGCCTCATTGCTCTTTAGGCCATGGTCAACGAGTTTTACGGTCCGACTATGCTCGCTTTCACATTGTGCGCAATCTTGATCTATCAGATGAAAGTGGCCGACAGAAAAATAGTAAGTTCGCCCATCAGGAACCAATGGTCCATGGCTGAATTGGAAAAATGGCGAAGGAAGATGGCACCTTGATCGGCAGCTCGTTCTTCGTCTGCTTTGGCTACTGGTTTGGCACCAGCGCTTTGATGTCAGCGGTCGCATTTGTGCTCAACACTCCAGTCACGTTTTTGAACTTTTTGAACCTGATCGTAATCATTTGCAGTGCGATTTGAGTCTAGAGTTTGCCCTAAAACACTGCTGCTAAGGGCTATTCACTGTTCAGTCATTGCGTTGTGCTTCTGATTGGCACATTTGTACACACGTCAATGGACCATTTCATATTCTACTTTCTCTGGCTGTTTGTGTGCGGCGCTGCAGGAGCTCGTCTCGCCAGCACCGTCTTCAAGCTCACTCCGGCCGTGCCCAATCGAGTACTGCTTCCGGCTCTCTTGATCGCATTGCACATGATCTTCATGCTCTATCTTCACTTTGCCTATCACGAGCTGGCCGAAGGTGAGTCGCCCATTTCCTCCCATTTTCTCATTATGAGAAGCAAGACTTCGCTTTAGAAGTTGCCCACATGCTCTCCTCGGAGGACTCCAACAAGCCGGTTAAATTGGCTCAGTGAGAGCGCATGGTGCACAATTTATTCGTGACAAAACACTCGAATATATTTATTAAAGACTAAAGTAAATTGAATGAGAAAAAAAAGGGAATGACAAGCCCAAAACCAGGGTTGTCGATTCGCGTAAGAAATTTAAATGCGCGCGAAAGTTTCTTGTCCCTAGACGGACTTGTCTAGTCGTTTGTATGGAATGGTTGATCGAGTGCAGCAGCCGATTAAGAACACCGAGATGAGTATCAAGGCGATCAGCACAAAGAGATAGTTTCTGTTTGCCGAATCATTTATGAGTCGAGCCAGATCCTGGAGGCCGGCCAACTCGGCAGAGACTTGCGCTTTTCTCCACAGCTCAGTTCTCTTGTTGAGAGACTGCAAGCACGGCTGGTGGAGGCTCTCTGGGCTTTTATTTTTGATTGTCAGCAAGCAGTTGAGTTCTGCCAGAATCACACAAAAGGTCAGCAAAAGAGAAGCACAGAAGAGAAGAGGACGACTTACGCTGTGCCGCACCCGGCGCAACTTCCGAGCAGAACGCAACCAAATCTTGCGAGCAGTCTTTGGCCAGTGTCTGATCGACAAATATGTCGGCTGCTCCTTCCAAGATAAGCTTCCTGACCGCCTTGGAAATGAAAACGATAATGGCCTTGAAAGTGATTCCAATTTTGTGACACTTACTGGATAGCAGAGCGATTCCTTGGGAATATCGCCGCCCTGAAAACGAACCCTCAAGCAGTTCTCTTTCTGATCGTTCGCCTCGTCGGCGCAATATTTCTCCAAAATGGTCTGACACTTCTCGGCCAACGAGACGTCCAGTCGATAGTCAACATTGGCCGCTTCTCGCATTGTCTCTTTTACTTCGGCCGCACAGTAGTTATTCAGCTGGTTCTTGACAAACTGCTCTTTCAGGCAGTCGAGCAGCTGGCCGGAATTGTCGACCAACGCCTCTTTGCAGTGCTGGACAATTTCACTCTTGCACTTGATGTACAGTGCCTGGTTGAAACGAGCGTCCTTGTTCTCCACTATAAGCCGAGTGATGAGAGCGTTTCGACACTTCTGGCCCAAGTCTGCTTTAAACAGCTGCGTTCGCAAGCAGCCGACTAAATCGCTCTCGCCCAACGCACAAAACTTGGTGATCGCCTCTTTGCATTGGTATTTGAGATAATAGTCAGAGTTCTGCATGGCCAAATTCAACTGATTTCTGGACAAAATTGCTTGGCCGCATTCGGACGACAGTTTCTCCTGATTCTGAGAGAGGCATTCAATTTTGCGCCCTTGACCGACTAACACGTCGGCGCAGAACCTTACGAGTTCCGAGGCGCACACGGATCGAATTTGTTGATTAAGCGTCAGCAGCTCGTTCATTTGGAAGATTTCAAATTTAAATTTGTTGCGACACTGCTTGCTGACCTGAGGCGTGTCGTCTTTGTTAACAGTGTCTTGAAGCACGAGCTCGCTGAGGCATTTAACAGCGTCCGTTTTGCTTTCTGCGTGGCTGCAGTGCTCTTCGAATTCGGTTTTGCAGGCGAAAACGAGACGCGGATTTAGACGAATGTCTTCCATGCTCAATATTTGCAGATGGTCGATTGCCTGACGACATTCGCTGCCCACCGACGGATCGTTTTTCACTTCGATCAGGCAGTCGAATGGATCCTTGTCCGCTTTTGAACAGAACTTCTCAATTGGGTCTTGGCACCATTTGGCCAGGATCGGATCACTGGCCGGATTTTCCTTCTCAAACAGACTGATTTGTCTGACCTGTTGCTGGCACTCGGCAGACAGACTCTTGTAGTTTGACTGTAAGCACGAGAGCTCATTGTTCTGCTTCAGAGTGCTCTCGTCCGAGCATTTTAGCGCCAAGTCAGACAGACAAGCCGATTGCACTTCGGGCAAGAGGTCGATTTTCTGGGCGCGAATCTTCATCACTTTCATCACTCGCTGGGCGCACGCTCTGCTGACCTTGACAATTGCGCGCTTATTCTCTGCCCCGAACAGAACAGACCGTCAGAGTATGAAACCAACCTTGTCTGTATTCTGACGGTCGACAGAATTCTCTTCGCCGTTGTCCACGTCCTCTATCATCTGGTGGTAAAGACAAGGCAGCAAAAGTTCTGATCGAGCCGAGTCAATGTAGCAGAGTTCTTTGGCCTCGCGCTTGCACGCCTTGTAGAGAAAATTCTCTGATCTGAGCCAATTGGGTTTGAACTAGGCCTGCAAACGATTTGTGAACGTATCGTCTTACTTCCAGTCGCGAGAGGCGAAAAACTGAATGAGAATGAGCCGCTGCTCGCAGTCCTCTTTGATCACTTCGGTTCCGATCTGCTCGAGCAAGCAGAGCATCTTGTCCTCTTGAGTCTGTCGTCCATTGCAGACTCCGAGCAAAAGATTGCCGCACTTCTTCTCCAAATAAGGATCGATCTGCGTGTCTTCGCTCGGTCCGGCAACTTCGGCAAATCGGACAATCTTTGCCAAAATAGGCTCAATGATGTCAGCTTTTGACGAATCAGCTCTTAAACCTACCGCCTGGTAGCACGCTTCTGAAACAAGACCTTGTCCCTGCGCCTTTGTTTTAGACTTTTTGGCCTGTTCCAGAAGGCATTGAATAGTTTCTCCGTTTCTTTTTATTCCGCCTTGGCAGAGCTGGTCGATTTCGATTCGGCATTCGCTGACTATGTTCGGGCTTAGGCGATAGTCGCTCATCAGTAAGCGTCTGTGCTCTATGAGCTCGGTCTTGCACTCGGCGTCGACGGGAAAGTCTTGAGCGCAATTAAAAGTTCAAGTTGACTCTGAGGCCAAGAGACAATGCTCAAACCTTCTCTCAAGCGATCCTCCAGACAAACGATCAAGTCAGAGAGGGGAATTAGCTCGTGCGTTTTCTCATCAAACTTTATCTTGCAGCCGTATTCAAGTATGTTGCGCTGGCAGGCGTCTATTAGACTGCGATCACTCATCACATCAAGAGAGTTGAATTCAAGCCGTCTGCGCATTTGTTCGCGGCATTCCTCGCTCATTTTGTCCTCGTTCACGGCATTTGCCAAGCACCTGTACACTTGGCCTTGGCCCGATTTCACGCTCGCACAGAGCAGCTCGCGGTCTTGTCTGCACGCAAAGAAAAGCGGCCGATCCAAATGAAAATCTTTCGACTGCAGTTCGACAACTCTGGATATTTGCATTCTGCATTGTTTGCTCAGATCTTTGAAATTTCCGCGCAGACACGTAATGGTTCGACCCTGAGGTCCGTCTTCTTTGCCGTCCACTCGGCCGCACTTGTTCTGCTCTATATCGGCATGGCAGGCGTCGATAAATCCGTCGATGAGTCGATAATCGCCAAGAACCAATGGCGCCAACGAGTTGAGAAACTCGATGCAAGGCTGGGAGGAGATTCGATCTTGGTTGTCCAGCAAGCACGAAACAAGATAGCCACCGCTTTGACTCGACGACTGGCATTCCATTAGCTTGACGAGCGGGCAAGAATTTCATTTGAGAGAATTTGAGACAGACGAGCAGGTTTGTGCTCTTACTTTGCCGACGTCTTCTGCGCAGATTTTCGACGCAGCCTCATCCATTCGAAGATTTTTTGTCAAATTTACTTTTAAATTGTGAATAAGCTGAAATGTTTGTCACATGAGCGGGTTTTTTTTAAAAGCATCACAAATGGCCAAAAACCTACATTCTGACAATTTACGTTGATTCGGTCTAAATCTTCGACTTGATCGTGAATGCAGGTGAGAAGGGCCATATCGCTCAGATCAAGGCGAGAAGCGGCTGGACACATTTTAAACAAATCATCCTGGCATTCGGGCGCTCTGCCGAGAATGCCAGCTGGCGACGGACGTGGCATGGGAGGCCGCGGCTTGACATCGTCCTCAATGTTCTGCTCTGCCGAGCTCAATCCGAGCTGAGACAACAGCCCAATGCCGATTAGGAACAAACCCACGGCACTTCGTCTTGACATGTTCTAGAATGAAAGCACAGGGACCGGATAAAATCAAAGAGGAAGTGCGCATAAATTATAATTAAACTGCAAGTTCACCGGCTCGTGATTTCCGCAGCCGAGCGCTAAACCAAATTCGAAGAGAAAATAAACTTAAATCTGAATGCTGACTCAGAGCCAGATGAAATCCGACAGAGGCTGTGTGACAAATGAAAGCATATTGATGAGTGAGACAAGTAGTTCAACAGACGAACCGAGAACGAAAATGGCCAGAAGACAAGCTTTGAGAGGAGCCGCCCTGCTTGCCTCTTTGGGCGACGCATCTCACAGTGATTCGGACAGCTCGTCGTCTGAATCAGAGAGCTGTTCAGTGTCGAGGAAACAGGGTATCTATTCGATGAAACTAGACAAAACGAAAAAAAGTCTTAAAGAAGCCCAGCGCGCGCAAACACTCGTCGGTAAGACTGGCGTGCTCTCGATTGCAACACACATTCAATTTATTGGCGGCAAATGAGGCAAGAAGAATCAAGCATGACCGCAAGTGGCGCCGTCGAAGCGAGCAGGCAAGAATCGATCGAGCGTGAAAACGACCTGACCAAGCATGAGATGAATGCTTCTTGTGAAAAAATCGACGCAGCCACCTTAGTAATGTATGCCGGCTCGTACTTTTCTATCTCTGACTCTTTCTTCTGAAAAGATTTTTCTTTCTCGATGGCATAGAAAGGAAGCGCCTTCGCCTCCTCCTCCGCCGTCAGTCACAAGGAAAGCGAGAAGGTCGACGAATTTAATTGAGAAAAAACTGAGGCAAGAATCGAACGGTGAGAACAAATAGTAGAACAACTGTCTAACAAAAAGCCTGCTCACAGAGAGCTGGAGAATATTAAAAATCGAACGAGCAGCATTCAGAATGATTCGGGCGAGTCGATTGAGCTCGATTGTGAAGATGAGGCCGAAACGGCAGAGGACGAGGAGCTCACGTTGAGAGTGTCCAGCCGCAGCGGAGTACACAAGTGGCAAATAAAAATGGTAAAATTTCTGACCAGAGGTCGAAATGTAACATTTTGGGTTGAAAATGAGGCTGAAGAATGAGAGCTTCGATCGACTGTATCGACAATTGGCTGAAATTGAAAAAGCGCCAATCGAAACGTTGGTGTTGATGTTCAAGGAGAAAGTGATCGGAATAGACGAGACTCCGGCATCGAACGGCATAGAGAACTACGATTTGCTGGGCAAGTGCGAAGAGTCTGAAGAAACGCTCACACTCTTGAGACGCCTTTTTTGCAGAGTGCGCACGACTGGCCCAGAACGCCAATGAACGTATTCAATTAATCGACAACGAAGACGATTCGGAGAACATGCGGCCCAACACGGTGCTGGTCATTTTGCAGACGCACGAGGGCCGCAAGAGCCGCCTGAAATTCATGATCTCAAAGGTAACCCCTGGTTACCGAATTTTAATGCAAGCGAACATGTCTGAAGAGCAGCATTAGGACGAGAAATTGGGCCACGTGCTGGAAAAATATTGCCAGCTGAAGGAGATGAGCCAAGCGGCCAAGTTCATGATGGAGTTTGACGGCGAGCGCGTCGAGTTCGATCAGACGCCCAATGACTTTGATCTGGACGGTGGCGAAGTGTTCGACGTGAAGCCACTGTCGACGCCTTCTATGCAGCTGATCGACAAAAACAAGGAAAAGTACGATTTCGACGACGATATCTTGGTCGCCTGATCTTAAGCCCACGCGAGCCAATTTCTTTTTTTTTTCTCTTCATTTCTCATTTCATCGTCTCAGAATTTGATTCAATTGACAAGTCGATTGTCACACTTGTAAGCCCAGAATAAAAGCCAAAACGCTTGAGAATAAGATCAACTTTAAAAGTAATAAATTTTAAAAACCTAAATGGCTCGCTGATAGATGCAGACAAGTTTGTGGTTGTGCGTGTCAAGTTTGTTTATTAGGCGATTTAATGGTAGATTGCGTTCATAGATGAGAGCAGATGAAATAGAGCGAAGAGAAAGAGAGAGAGAGAGGAAAATGAAAAGAGAAAAATAGAAAAGAAACGAAGAAAGTTGAAGCTTGGTCGACACAAACAAAGCGAGAGTCTAACGAAGAAGCTTGAAGGCTTTGAAGAAAGCCTGAACCACGCTTTTCGAATAAGGTTTTGTCGCAATACAAGTAGCTACATTCTCGGGCTGTTCGGTCCAGAGCTTGAATTTAATTCCGGAGAGGTCGAGCTGTTTGCTTAATTGAATCAAATCGTCTTGTGTCGCAACACCGACCACTACTTTGTGCATCGAGTCAAGCTTGTCCAAATAGTCGATGGTCTCCGGGTCCTGATAGTTGAGGTGAATGGCAGCGACGGCCGCGTGGCACGCTTGAGCCATGATGGCGCCTTTCGGCCATTTTAAATCTGTTCGTACGGCGATATATTGAACTAGAGGCTGAGGCGAGTGTTGTTCGCTTGAATCCTGCATGATCTCTTAGGCTAGGGCTTTAGATTACACGTCCAGAGCAAGCAAGCGTCCCAACAACTGTAGCAGAGTAGGCCGACTGCAGTTAGAAATATAATCGAGCAAATGGTGCACGGACGCTTTTCAAGGAAAAAACTCAACAAATGTAGAATCAAAAACGAGTAGTGAACTATGTCCGGGTTTATAGGCTTTGGAATGAGAAGTACAGGTAGAAGCCACTGCAGGCAGTACATAGTCGTTTGCTTGGCCAACAGACTCAGTTGATCATCTAGACAGTAAATGCGTGAGCCAAAGCGCCGGCGTGGAAACTAGAGGCCAATTTAGGGTTTATGCAACTTCTGAAGTCGACTGATGTGCATCAGAATCGGCATTGAGTGCAAATCTAAGTTTAGAAATGCCCTGATTGCATCATTATGCTCGGCAAAGCGCAGATAGATTAGACTGGCAGCAGGTATCGTCATTAGGCTCTATGCGACATTCAACATGGAGAAAAAGCGCTCGTTCGATGGCGGCCAGCTGCTAAAAGAGTTCGACCGCTCGACTCTGTACAACGAGCGAATGCTGACCATTCTCGATCAGAATTGGTCCAGAGTCCTTGAGAGGTTGCCATCAGTTAAGAATGGGTGAGTTAGCGCCAACCAGTCGCCTGCTTGCTTGCTTGCTTACATGACATTCGAATTGAACAAATTGAAGAAAGATCAAGATCAGACAAGAGGATTTGAAGCTGTTTGAGCGTGACGCTCAGCCCTCGCTTGCAGTTCTCGGTTATTTATTCTCGCGCCTGATCACTGTCGGAGAGCTGACCACTGCATTCCATGAGCTCAGCCTTGACGATGGCCTCGTCCTATTGAACAGTCCAGAAATCGATTTGCAAGTGCTCGAAGAGCCGCCCAGTGTCGTCGAGCTCAAGGAAGGAGATTCACTCAATCTGAACTGTGTGGCCAGGTCTTTTCCGAGACCGTCTATAGTCTACTTGAACGAGGTCAATCAAGTTGTAGCCAGGGGTGCTCGCCTCTCCATTCAATCAGTCAAGTAGACAAATTTGACTTTCTCTTAGTGCTCGCACACCTTCTAACGCGTCAATATTCAAGTCAAGCCCACCAAGGTCAATACACGTGTGTTGTCACTCAGCAGCGAGCCGGTCAAGAGCCAGTTCAAATCTCGTTCAAAACTGAAATCAAAATTCAACCAAGTGAGAACATACTTACTCGGAGCTGTGTCTACTTCCTTGATTTAACTCGATAAACTCTAATTCCTTGCTTTTTTCCGTTCAATCCAGTTGAACCAGTTGAAAGTAAGCGGGAGCTTTTGCGCCATTCAAACCTGAACCTGCAGCGATTTTTTTTATCTAATCGACGAATACTTGAGGGCTGTCGATATTCATTCAGCCGACAGAGATATGCGTCGACGAACAGGAGGCTCGTTTGTATGCAGTTACAAACGAGAGCGATCGTAGCAAGCTCATGTTCCAGTGGTACAAATTTGACGCCGCCACCAAGCAGCTTGAGGCGATTTCACGTAATCATTTTGAGCCTGGCCGACGTCAGAGTCGACTGATGATGATGTTTGATCGCTTTCAAGCCCAAAAGAATCCGAGCGCGGTGAAGGACACGCTAGAGATCAATTTCCCTTCGGACGCGGGCATTTACAAATGCCAAGTGATTCGCTGCACCGGCTCTATCGTCGAGAATGTGTTCTCCTCTAACTTTTCGCGCGTTACTTTAAAAGCCAACGAGTGTAAGTCGGAGCTGTGCAGATTTCACTTTTTGGCTCACATTTTGGCCTCTAATTAGACGATTTGAAAATCGCTCTGCTGATCGGCAACGGCAATTATGAACGGTACAACTGTATGCTGAGAAACTGCTTGCAATGTTCGACAGACGAGCATTCGCTCAATTTGAACACTTACGCGAGCGTTGAACGGATCAAGGAGCATCTTGAGCGGCACGGTTTTCTCACTCTGTCGTTCATAGACGTCAACTCCGAAGAGTACTTGAGAATCATTCGTCTCTTCCGAAACATGTGCGACTCGGCCACAAAGGCGCTCGTGCTGGTCTATGTGGCCGGACACGGATTCAGCTACCGAAAGCAAGATTACATGGTTTCAATCGACTCGGTCCTGCAAAAGCACGAGAGCGATCATCGGCCCATGCTTGGCAACAAATTCAACAGCTACTCGAGCCTGGGCAATCTTTTTGAGAATTTCTCCAACTCGGAGGGCAAATTCAATCTCGTCTGCTTGTGGGATTTGTGCAGAGAGAATCGGTATGTCACCCCTTCCCTTAGCTTGTAAAGTTCCTTCTTCTTCTTCTTCACTGGCTGCAATTAGACACGACCTGAACGTGAGCGAGTCGATTCATGCGGAAAATTACAATTTGGACTATTCTCTGCTCTACAGCTGGTAAGCGCCAGTCGTTCTCAAATCGCATCGTCAAACTGAACACGTCGTCTGCCCCAAGTAATGATGGCACAAGCAGCTACGATCTAACGTACGATAAGCCCGAGCTGGGCTTGAAGCACGGAACTCTGTTCTCCAACTTGTTTCTAAAATGCCTGAAGAAGAATTTGTCGCTGAATGATGTCGGCGAGTGCATCAACGAGCAAATTGAACAGCTCAAGAAGCGCGATGCCAATTTCCAAAGTGTGAGCAAAGTAAAGTTCGAGTCCGTGTGTAAGCGGACGCGAATTCTGGAGGGCGTCACTGAAAACTCAGATTTGAGCAGCTTGATCAACAGCTGGAAAAGTAAGTCGGCGCTCAAAGTTGTTTGCCATTCAAATTCTCATTTAGACTGCAAGTCGATGCGATGAGTCCCAATTTTAGCGTCATTCACGACGATTCAAACCAGCACATTGCGTCTTATCGCATGATGGCCGACTCGTTTGTCAACTCAGTCATTCTAGAGGCCGAGTTAAAGCCCGGCTATGTGCTCGACATTTGCCGGCTGAATGATTCGCACGAATCAATCTTCTGCTCCGAGGTTGTTACTCATTTGCGTTTGAGGAGCTGCTTTCCGCGTTTCATTTACACTTGAATAGGTCGAGTCGACCAACTCGCCAGTAAAGAAGCGATACAGAATAACCAATCTGCTCACAAAGCAGCTGATGGTAAGCGGTCTAGAGCGAACAATGCGACACCCGAGTGACCTTGTATGAATCAAAAGGGCAGCGGAGTTCAGATCAGACTCGTGATCTTCAAGGATAGACGCATAGTGTCGGTGACCGAGGTCACTCTGCCAGAGTATTTGAAGCAGCTCTACAACAGCCTTCACTCCAACCAAATAAACGAGTACATTGAGTTCAAGAGGCGGCTCATAACTCTATTCGACACAAACGATGACTGGCTGCGGAGCGAAGACGATTTGAGCGAGCTAAGTCAAAGCTGCTCTGAACTGCCAACCGAAGCCTGACCCTTCCAGACCCTATAGCCCAATCTAATCCAAACGCTACAGCCCAATCTAATCCAAATAGCCACTGTTATTGTATGTGAGTGAACGATTTAATCAAAGAATTAAATCCCGTTTTATTGTAATGATTTCAAATCACTAAAATTCCTTGAGAGCACAATCAACTTTTCATTTGTTTGCAAAGACTTTGATGCTAGCAACAATTTGGCAACATTATTCAAGTTGGAATTGGGCCTTGAATAGAGAGCTAGTCTAGTTTGTGAGAGAGAGTATTTGCCACTTGTTATGTACCAGCCGAATAAGGGGTGGGGAGTGGGTAGAGGGCCGGGAGGGAGGCAGCCATTGCATATGCGCGCCGCTTGTTATATGAGTGCATGCAAAAGGCTTTGTTCGGGTAGAAAAGCCCAATTAGAAATGAGGTGCCGAATTGCATGCACATAATATACATCGAAGAGCGAAGAATATTTTCAGATTTAGAACGTCAATAGCAAGCGTGTAGCAAATATTGACGGCCACACACACACACACAGAGCTTGAGAATTGAGAAAATATGGAACTGGACACGATGAAGCAGTTGGTGATCGAGGCGTCGACCACCCTCTACACCACACAAGACCATGAGAAGCGGCGCGGCGCTGAAGAGTGGCTGAACGAGTTCAAGCGTTCGGTGGACGCCTGGCTCATCACCGACCAGATACTTCACACGCACTCAAACGTTCAGGTGCTCTTCTTCGCCGCTCAGACCATCCGCACCAAGATTCAGTACAGCTTCCACGAGCTGCCAGCCACCAGTCATCACGTAAGTTTCAACTACTTGAACGCATGCAACTTTGAAACTGGAGTCCAGTCTGCTCGACCGTCCGGAATAACATAGCGGTCACCTGTGCGTCTTCTCTTCGTTCGTCATAATTAGACTCGGTCTTGTCTCAACTAACCGCGTCAAGGCGAAAAAAAAAACAAAACTCAGCCCTTAACAATCAGTAGTCGATGAGGACACTTGGCAGCAAACAAAAAAGACACTTAGCCTCAACACTCGAGCAGGGATTGAATACAATTCATCCGAACAATCAATAGAGCATTGACAGTTTAGGCCAATCTTCACCGAGTTCAATCAATTCGAACCATCAAGTCTCTGTCCAAACCTTTGTCCACATGCGCTTTTCACATCCACTCACACACGTGCACATGCGGCGAGTTCAAGTCAATAACTGAGAATTGGCACAATTCTAATCTAGCTCAATTCGGCTCAGCTCGGACAATCGGGCACAGACAATGTCCACGCTTGTTAACGTCGATTTCCACCGTCGACAAGTCCAAGTCAAAGCGAGCCACAGATAGAGCCGAGTGTTCATCAAGCGCCCGACCCGATTCGTCCAATTTCTTCCTTTTCCTCGCCTCGTCTCCTTTGTCCGGCCCTGATTTCTTGAACGCGTGCGCTTCTCCAAGTCGGAGTGAACCCGTCACCACTTGTTCAGCATTTGTTCGTTCTTCAGCTCGACTCACCAGTTCTCTCTTATCCATGCCAGTCGCTGAGGGATTCGCTCCTACAACACCTGGACAATCTGAGCAACACCGACTACGGCGCAGTCCGCACTCAGATCTACATCGCCTTGTCCGATCTCGTCATGCTGATGGGCTCGTGGCAGAACCCGGTCGGCGACATCATTCAAAGGTTTGCCTTTTCTCAAACTAGACCGGAGCCGGTTTGACGCTCAGCCGCTTCTAGATTCAATGGAAAAATGAACGTGCTCATCGAGTTCTTGACCATTCTACCCGAGGAGGTAAATACTCGCCCGGCAGCCGGCTTGGCACATTCTCACAACTCGCCTCTCAACAGATAAAGAACAAACGACTCAAACTCGGTCAAAATCGACGCGATCAAGTCAGAGCAGTGTTGGCCAGCTCTTCGATTCATATATTCGAATTTCTGGTAGCTAAAATCACTTGTGCCAAGTGTCTGCTGGACCAACGTGCTAACTAGGATGAACTAGGAAACTTGCTTGAAGACAACGTTGACTGGCGAGTCGCTTAGCGGCGATCAAACACAACTCAGACAAAAGCTAATTTACAAGTGTCTGGCGAGCTGGATTGACGAGGGCCTGGTTGAGGCCGGTCTCGTTCTCAACAGCCCTTTGTTCGTTTATTTATTTCAGCTATTTGTAAGTCGAGTTCTTTCTTCGCTTTTGCTTGCGCCCCTTCTAAAGCAAGCGGCCATTAAGTGTGACAAAGACACCGAACTTGATCTGCACGACGCGATTACTACTTGCCTGGTAAACATTCTATTCCTCTATCAGTTCAACAGCAAAGCAGAGGTAAGCGCCTTGCCAGTCAGGGCTACATCAAACCGATTCATTCATCAACTGATTCAAGGAGCACACCAAGCCTCTGCTTCTCTCGCTCAAACAAAACATAGCCAACTTGGCTGCCGCTTACAAACAGGCCGAGTCTGAGAGTCAAATTGAAAAGTGAGTAGACAACTGAAAGTGAGCCGAGCAGTCTCTTGACCCTCTCTTTGTGCTTGGACCAGATGCTCGGACCTTTGCGTCATATTCACCGAGCTGTGCAACTCTATCTCGTACTATATGCTCAATGAGCCGCATTCAGAGCTCGGCGATCTGAGCTGTCTCAATTTACTGCTCATGTGCGGTATTGGCGAGGAGTACGACGTCTTTCAGAAGACCTTCATATTCTGGTTCAACATCAGCGAGGAGATTTACACGAGCGCCAACTCGGACAAGCTCTGCTGCCAGTTCGCCGACTACGTTTACACTCTGATCGAGTGCGTGTGTAAACATTGCCGGCTTAATCCGGCCCATGTGAGTCTTGTTTCTCCTCTCTATCGACGATTGACACTCTGAAGAAGAAGATGCGCATTCGAATAGAGCTCGGTGCCTCCCAGCAAATCGGACGATTTCGGTGATTTCCGTCAGAAAGCAAGTGATTTGGTCGCCGACGTTGTGTTCATAGTCGAAGCGAACAAATGCTTTGAAAAAGTAAAGCCGACTTGCTCCGTCCCATCCTGATCGAAGTCTTGACAAAAAAACTTTGCAGCTGTGCACAATTCTCGAGTCGAGTAACGCGCGCTGGTTCGAAATAGAAGCGGCACTCTTCGTCATGTGCTCGTTTGCCAAAAGCATTTCACAGTAAGAGCTTCTCTACTCAAATCTTAAATCAAGCATCGCTCTGATCGACGCCGCAATTCACAGAGACGCCGACCACTGCGTCGTTCAAGTTGTGCAAGCCATTGTGAGTCTCACCGATCAGGTGCATGTCGCAGTGCGATCAACAGCCATCATGCTGATCGGCGAGCTGTGCGAGTGGCTCAACAAGCATCCGCAGTTCATTGAGAGCGCACTCAACTTTGTTTGTCTGGGTTTCAGCGACGCGCAGCTTTGCCAGGTGGCCGCCAACACGATGCTTAACATTTGCTCTCAATGTCAGCAGCACTTGATCAACCATCTGGAAACACTGGTCAACATGGTCCTCTCGTCGGACGCCATCGACATGCCGAACGACGCGTCAATGGAGCTGCTCAAAGCGGCCGTGGTCATTTTGTCCAATTTGCCGGCGTCCGAGCTGATGATGCCGTTGGCCAAAATCTGCGATGTTCAACACGACGGTTTGCAAAAAGCGCTCGCCGAACAGAATCGCACCGGCACCAAGTCGCTGCCCATCTACTGGCTCGATCGACTCACAGCCATATTTCGCACTCTGCGAGTGCGGCAAGTTCAAAACGGCATCCATCCTTGCCAGCCAATTGTGGAGCGAATCTGGCCGTCCATGTCGTTGTGCTTGGAAAAGTTCAAAAACGATTCGAAGACGACCGAGTCGTGTTGTCGGGCGCTCAGGTTCTCACTGCGATGCACCGAGAAGTATTCTCGTTCGATCCTGGTCGACGTGGCCAACGTCATTGTCGGCATGTACAGAGTGAATCATTTCTCTTGCTTTCTCTATTTGGGAAGCATCCTCGTGGACATTTACGGCACCGAGGACAACTGCAAGACCGGCCTGGTCGAAATGATGCAAGTAAGCGAGCCGGTCAAAATCTGCCTTGTATTCGCCCCTCGCCCTGAACGAGTCTCACTTTTTCAAGGAATTTACAAAAGAAGCGTTCGACTTTATAATCGCCAACTGTGTTCACGTTGAGAATACGAACGAGCTGCGTAAACATCCGGACACACTCGACGACTTCTTTCGACTCTCGCTTCGATTTGTGCAACGATGTCCGTTTGAATTTGTCAACAGTCCCATATTCAGTCCAATAATGACGCTGGCGGTCACATCGCTGAGGATTGACCATCGTGACGCGAACCTCTCGGTCACCAAGTTTTTGTCAGAATTTATTGCGTTTGCGCACAAGCCCCAGATAAAAGTGAGCTAAATCGGATCTCCTCTTTTTCTAATGCTTCAATTTAAACCCGTTTCCCGATCAAAGGGCCTCGATCAAACAAATCGAGAGTTTATAAACAAGGTGCTTGCTGAGATTGGCGAGCGGCTGATCGAGAACGCCATCGATTCCATAATAAACATGAGCACACGCGATACCAAAGACGGCATAGCCGATGTCATATTTGAATTATTGAGCGCCAATCGAGCGGTAAGCAGGCAAACTAGTTTCGGCCAAATGAACTCTGGCTAATCGAAATCGGACAGAGAACCGAAGTCGATCTTCTGCATGCACTTAGAAGCCTGCGCAAAACGAACCAGTTTGGCAACGAGCTGATTACCGAGGAGCAATTGAACGACATCCATTCTAAGCTTATTGAGTAAGTCACCGATTTGACGTGTGCCATAGATGTGAAACTCTAACCGCCTCTATCTAGTTCTAACTCATCGATGGACGTGGAGAACGCTCTCGTTCAACTCGAGCAACTTTACCAGTAGCGGTCCACTGAAAGCAGCGAGAAGACAAACAACTGAAGCAAACAAACATTTCTCCACTCTTGTCTCTTCTGTGACTGTCTCTCTTCTTTATTTCGTTTTCTATTTGTCTTCTCTTCCTTCCTCTTCTTTGGCTTCGACTCTTTTTATTTTAAAATATTACACTCAGTTGCTCTTTCATTTTTAAGTAATATGCTTATTATATTTTCTTTTCTATTTAAAGCTTAAAAAAATTAAAGGATTCACTTCGCTAAATAAATTCAGCACAAGCATGAATGTACCGGTCTCAATTCAATTGATCAAATCTCACTATTCCACTCTGCCTTTGGCTCTTACCCGCCCCGGCGGTTCCTTGCTTTCCGTCGACGGTTGCCTCATTTGAATAATGTTTAATCAACCGGAATCTAGATGTGTCTGCCGCCAGTAAGTGAATGCGTTTGTGTGCGTGTGTTTGCAAATTCGCAGCGCCGGAGTTGTTTTCGCCGCCTATTGGACGGAATAATTCAGGTTAGTGCAGTCGGTCGTCGGTGAGCCGTTTGCTCGTCTGGCTCGGTTTATTAGAGTAGCTGTCAATCATAGTGAAAAAGCAAAAAATAATAAAAAAAGAAGAAAAACCCGTGTTTTTCTTTTCTCTTTCATCGTGCATTCATCGGCGGTCTTGAGTGGCCGTCTCGCACAATAGGCGATCATTAGTCAAAAACGGTGCATTTGGCCAAACGCCGCGCAGACAAGCGAGATTAGAAAATATTCTCGTTCCAGCCAAGACTGAGCCTATCTTGGACGCAAATTCCACTTGAGGCTGAAGAGTTTGCTGATTCTCAACGCAACGCCCGACCGAAAACATGCGACCACTTACAGCACATTAATCTTTCATTTAAATATTTATTGCTGACCTTGTGGCTTTCTCCTCAAACAGCATGAACTTGAACACACGCAGACAATGAAGCGAACAAATCAAGACAAAGAGACGCACCAGCTCAAATGTGCCAACACACACACACACACAAAATTAAACGGCTTCTCTTTACTCGTTCGCCTTTGCCTTTCTTTTATTTCCTTGCCCTCTCCGCTCTCCTCCTTCTCTTTTTGTTTTATTTTTGCACTTTTTCTCCTTCTTCGTTTGCTTTCCTCTGCTCGCTGCCTGCTCGAGTGTGTGTGTGAGAGAGAGAGAGAGAAAAAGCGAGCGATCAATCGAGAGAGAGAGAGAGTATGGTGAGAACTGTGCAATTTCGACTTGAACATGAATAGTCGTCACTTTTGTTTAAACGGGATTAAGTTGCTTGCCGGATAGTAGTGCGTCGTGAATGCGCCTGTCTAGTTAATTAAATTTAATATGGCAGAGCGGGGGCAGATCAGCTAGAAGACGGTCAAGCAAGTGAGAAAGCGCAAGCGGCGGCAATGAACTGAATGAGACACAGGCACTGTATTGCACGTGAGGACGAGTCAAGTGATCCTAATACGGGCTGGCCAGCGCCGAGCAGGCTGAAACGGTTTTTGGCCGCGACATTTCGAGTAAACAATAGAATTTTAAAGTAACTAGAGCGGTCGACGCGCTCTTTTACGTGCACTGTTCAATAGAGCCATTTCATTGTGCGCAGCGTCCTCTTTGTACAAGCTTGCCATTTTTTCTCTTCTTTTCCTACTTTTATTGTGGCTGTGTTGGCGGTTGGTGTTGACGCTTTCTTATTCATCGCTACCCTTATCCCCCATTCTCTTCATCTTTCTTTCTCCTCCTCTTCTTCTTCTTCTTCTTCTTCGCTCTCTTTTATTGTTATTACTATTTTCAAAGCAATATTGAATAGAATGTCATTGGCGGCCGGATTAGAAATCAAGTCCGAGCATCGACCCGACTGGGCGTCCGAAACGGTGGCGGCTGTGACCAAGACGCTCGTGATCGCCGCTATTGTTGTTTTGGTCGTCGTCGTCGCAGAGCTGTCAACGTCGAAAATGTATCGGCGTCGCGACTATCACACTCGGCACACTCTTGTTAACTGTCCGTGTTTATCTATTAGACTATCAATTTACCTTGTGACTTGGTTTGTTGTCAAAGTCACTTCAGCGCTTGTTCTATTTTTCTCGATCGTGCAAACTGAAGTCGTACGAATCGCCAGCGAGCGCCATTTGCATTCGAATTCGGCGCCCGACTAGGTTCATGAATACGCTGGGACAGAACAGAAGCCATTGCAGATGTCAAATAGCTCAAGTCTCAGTTTCAGTTCGTTCGAGTCAACACACGGCTAAGCGAAGAGAAAGAAGAAGGAAGTCAAAAAAGTGCTCTCTCGCTTACTTGTTCATTTCCTATTGCTGAGTTGGGCTCGACCCGACCAAAAAAAAAAAGAATTGGGTTGCGATCACGAGGAAAAGAGAGCGTGGGTCTGCTCGACCTTCCTATTTGCTCATCCAATTCAAACAGCTCTCTCACGAACAATTAGATATCTTATTCTATTTGTTTAATGTACTATGAGCACCGGACTGCATGGGCGAGCATCTAAACGAAGGTTCAATATTTATTCGAGGGCAAATGACCGAGCGTGAAAAGACCAGGCCCGAATGAGCTCGAATTGTTCTCAATCCGAAGAGAGTGCGATGATTTTTGCTCTTTGCCTCGATCGACATTGAGCGTGCGTCTAAACGGAAGTGAGTGCGTGTGATCGCTGCTGCTACTGCTGCTGCCGCTGAGCATCTCGATCGACCACCAAGTCGAAGCGCAAGAGAGTCAAAGAGAAAAGATCCGAAGACACACAAAGAACGAACGCGCCTCTCAATGCGTTCGGCTCGCTTATGCGACGAGCGTCCCGTGGCAGACGCGACCGGCGCCGCGCGCGCGTTCATTTTGTTTACATGACGCACTTGCGTCCACTCAACCCAAATAGTTGCGCGTACGTGCACCCATTCAAACAGATTGGTCGAGCCAGGCTCAGGCATGTGTGTGCCGCCTGTGCTAATCAATTAAGCAAGCGCTTGCTCATGCTGCTTCGTTTATCGACCCGAGCACATTTGCATGCCAGCGTCGTGCTACCCGCCGCCGTGCTCATGATTACCGTCACATGTCTATGTCCGTGTGTGTGTGTGTGTGTGGACTCGAGCTACTTTTGGCATGACGGAAAATTAGAATACATCCGTATTTGTGCACGGAAAATTAGGGCCCATGGCTAATTGTGCTGCGTCGAACTTTGGCGGCTCAAGGCGAAGCACATCGCTGCGAGAGGTTAATTGCAAGTGACATTCGTTTAGATTTGCATGTTCTTTCCTTTCTTTATATTTCAATCAGTGAGCTGGACATTGCTTCGACTTGCATTTGCCCGCATTTACATACCAAACACACACACACACACACAATCGGTGTCGATGTCCTTTACAAATTGAGACACAAGGCCAATTAGGAGAAGATAAGTTGGAGTTGGTCTCGGCTTGCTCAACCATTTGCTAGCTCAGTTTGTTTCATCGCTTTCTCTTGTTTAAATGTTTTAGATTGTTGGCTTCAAATTTGGAAGCGCGAAATGGGCTCGAAGAACAAATGCCGCTTGACATTGTGAAGCGATGGGATTGAGTTGAGTTTGAGCGGCGATTAGGCCACATTTGGTCAGCGGGCGGATTTCTATTTGTTCACGCCACTTGAGCAAATTTGTCTGAACGCATTCAGAACCTAAGAACAAGGCAAGCAATCGATCTGAAGCTTGTTGATGACCAAGAGTCGATGGTTTTGGCGCAATCGAGTTAATCCTTTGCTCAACACCCCTTGGTCTTAAACGACTCGCATTTTTCCTTTCTATCTCTTTAACTTTGGCTTGGCTCTCTCCAGACTGGCTCCGCGGATTATGAGACGCGCGTAAACAATCATTAGGATAGGAATTATCGATGTTGTTATTTTCCACGCCACTTATTGCCTCTTTTTCCGACTAATCTTCGAAAGCAACACCCATGCGAGCGAGTAGGGAGAGCGAAAAGAGCAGCCTTAGCCATCGACGAGCGACCCATCTCGATTGGATTGAATTAACGCATTTTAAATAATTTTGCACGAGCGCGTATTGTGCGCGGCGTCGTTTAGCACGGTGTTTATTTTCATTAAACTTGACCGATCTATAGGTGTGAAGAGCAGCAGCCAATTGACCGCACAGTGCAGCTTTTGATTGAAAATAGCGATTTAATTAATAACGAGAGCTATTTCTCTCTCTCTCTCTCTCTCGCACTCTTCGTCCATCTACCTCCTACGCGGCAAAGTCTGTGGGGCGCGCTCAATTTGGCCCAACTTAGCTCACTCATCTATTAAGGCAAATTTAGAAAATTGAGTTGGATTAAGAGGAATGGACATCGAGTTCAATTGGTCTGCTCGTCGACGTCAATTCTAAGTTTCTTATATTCTTGACCGGTCCGCTACATTGGCTCGGGCGTCTATGTCAAAGAGCGAACAGACTTTTACTCTTTACTACAACTCACAGCGCACAATGCGGCACCGAGCAGCGTCCTTTCTAGCTCTGTTCACTTCAATGTTTTGGGTGTCCAGCGCCCATCTGTCCGTTTCGCCTCTCACACGTAAATGCTCAATTCGCTCGCTTGGCTCATATTTTTGGCCGCTAAAAATCGCCAATTTGCAACAGACCTTCGAATGGCGCACAAATGCCACAAAGAGACAAACACTCTCAACCTTGAGTGCAGCCTAGGCCAACGCATCCGCATCCTAGAGTCGTTCTACGGCGTGGCCAAGGAGCCCGACCGCGACTTTTGCACAGACGGCTACAAGCCGGATGACTGCCGCGGCTACACCAGCTTTCAAAATGCATGCAATGGCCGAACCACTTGTTCGGTGCATTTCTACCGCGCATTTCTGGACCAATGCAGCAAAAACTCTGACTATTTGACCGTCTTTTACGAGTGCGTGCCCGGTGAGTCTTCAATTATATCGAGTGGATATTGAGCCGATTTTTAATTTGTTTGTTTTTCTCTCTTGTCCAGAGACACGAATTCACAGCGTCTGCTCGAACGTGGCCGACTACTCGCGCTGGGGAACTCTGCGCACCACAGACTTTCCGGCCGCCTACAACTCGGACGAAGACTGCTGGTGCAAGCTGGTCGCCGACAACAACCAGCGCATTGTGATCTCGGTCATTTCGTTTCAGCTCTACCCCTACGACACCACATGCAGCAATTCGGGCCTCTACCTTCAATCTGACCGTCGTCGCAGCAAAGAGTGCACCTTTTTGCGCCAAGGCCACTACTACATCAGTTCAAGCCGAACTCTCTATCTCAACTTTTTCTCCAGTCAGCCGATCGTTCGCGGCGGCTTCTGGATCATCTATGAAGGTGAGCTGGCAAACTCTAGTCATCTCAATTCCTGCGGCTTAAAATTTGAAAATGAGCAGCGAGCGACGGAAAGTCGAACATTGAGCTCAAGTGTGGCGACACGGACGAGGTGCGTCCGGCCAAATACACGCGTTTCTCAACGGCCAGACCCGAGTTCACCGCCACACCGTTCTTCTACGAGCTCAAAACAGACAAGCAAACTGCAACCAACCAAACTGTGACAATCACCAGCCAGACCGAGGCCAACCGGATCACAACAACCAGCATGTTATTGAAAACCTTCAATCTCATGCGAGAGAGCGCATCCACTGCTGTCTTCAGCTCGGCCTCGGCCAACTCGCCCAGTAGCCATGGTTTGTTTAAACGACTGCACAGACCATCTTGAGAGCTCTCTGATTTTTTCTTCTAAATTCAGATTTGACAACGTGGACCCCGACTAGTCCATCCAAATCGAACACAAGTACTGAGCCAAGCCGCGTCGCTTCGACGAATTTTACCCAACAGACGATTCCACCGAATCGAACCAAAGCCAAAATGTTTCCGTTTCGAAGCGACTTTTCGCTTTACTCTTCGGCGTTCACCCGTCAATCTTCGCGTTTAACCAAAACGACAAAAGCGACTGCTTCAGCTCATCAACGTGCGACCTATTCGTCCAACAGACGAACCGATCTGACCATGTCCGATCTGCTCTCGTCAAATTTCAGATCGTCCATCTCATCCGGGTTCACGACTACGAGTCGAGAAGAGACAGCCACAGCGAGGCCAGTGACCAAGTCGTCCGAAGAGCCCTATGACCTCATCAAAAACATAAACGAGATAGTTAATAAGCCGAACATATTCATCACTCCTGAGAGCCGCGAGGACCTAACAGAGTCAGTTCTGGACGAAAAGGCCCGCAGCCAGTCATCCACGAGGCAGCCTGAGACAAGTTCGTTGACCAGCTCCTGGGCGTCGTCCGAGACGAACATCGGTCGAAGAACGACGACGGATCTGAGAGACGAACAAAGCGAGAATGACGACTACGAGCAATTTGTTCAAGTCGGAGGAGAAGCACCGGGCGAGATGAAGACGGACGTCAAGAGTAAATTGAACCTTCTAAACTAGCCATTTATTCGTGTCTTTTAACCCAATGAGCGCATCTCAGAAGAGAACACAAACAACAAGACGGAGTTTATGAGCGCAATCGCTGCCAACGGAAAGCCTGGTCTCCTTCCGAATCCGCCGGGCCCAAATTCAAAGCAAAAGAAACTCAGTCGAACTGGTAGCTTTCGATTTTATCTTTAAGCTCTCGCTCTGAGTTGTAAACCACTTTAAACAGAACTGACCATAATCGTTTCGTGTGTCTTGTTCATTACGATGCTAACGTTCGTCAACTTGTTCATATACGCGCTGCGCAGGTGAGCAAACTAGAGTGTCTCACGATTGGACGCACATTTAATCTCAAATGGTCTCAACAGAGTGATCAAGAAGTCGAACAAGAACTCGAGCGACGACCTGAGCAGCACAAGCGATCCGGGCAAAAAGTCTTACGACATTCTGCCAGGCGTGGGCGAGATAGTTCTGTGGGCAGCGCGAGACAAGCGCGGCTATTTGATCGACATGAACGGCTCATGGTAAGCGGCTGCCTGCTTGCGAAATTTTCATTCTGCTCCTTACCGGCTGTCCACTCAAAAAGGGCCAAAATCGACGGTCAACGATGGATCAAAGAGAACATGACGGCCATTCAGAACACTTGCAAGAAAGCATCGATGGCCTATCGGTAAGTCACTGCATCAGCGCTTGTCTCCGACTCAAAAGTGATCACTTGGGTCCGTTTTTTTTTTAAAGGAACAAATTCAGACGAAAAGAAGAGAAGAAAAACGAGCTTAAAGAAGACGCCCGGCTGATTCGAAGGCCACCCACCAATGGTTAGTCTCGTTTCACTTTATTTTTGGTTCAGTCTTGTGAGCGAATTGCGAATATATGACGAAGCGTAGGCTTTATTCAAAGTGTTTACCTCTGGCTCTGCTCGATAATGAGCGAAAGCAAAAGTAATTTCTAGCTGCCAACTTTATTGAGCTTATTGCCGCTTGCTCCTTGTCTAGCTTTGCTCCTTTGTTCGCCTTCGATCAATGGCCGGTTGCCACTCGCTAGAGAACGAGAAAGGCGACGCTCGTGCAGAAACGCTAAGCGAGCGCTTTCTCTTTGCTTTTACTGTGTGGCTCTAATCCACACACACGCGAGTCACCCTGACTCGGCGACTTAATCGTCCCTGCGGTCGCCACAGCCACCACCACGGCCGCCGTCGCCTAGGTCAATTATTCTCCGAATTGAATCGCACGGACCCTTGTATTTAATTAAGGAGGAAAAGGCAGCTCGGCTTTTAATCACTTTTCGCTAGATTTTAATCCCGCCCTTCATTGCTACCCCATACCAAATACCAAGCGTTGTTTACTCTGCTCTGGGCCTCTCTCTCTCTGTGATAAGAGTCGCATTCAGTTAGTCGGCTTCGTTGACCATTAGATCGCTCTATGCTTCACTCTGATATTTCCGTACGCTCGTGCAGCTCAGCTTCGCATGTCCTTAGAAGCTGCAATCGCCCTCTGCCTGCCGATTTGCTAAGTTACGAGAATTTGTTGTTAGGAATTTATCATTTGCCGACCGTGCCCGAGGCCACCGAATACGACACGTCAGACAACACATCGTCGTCGGCTTCAGTCTCAGCGCGATTCAATTGTGCAGAAAAGGGCGCCATGTCCACGCAAAAGTTCTTCGGCTCTGTTGTTCGCCAGGTGGACGAAACAAGTGACATTACTTACGTAGAGGGTTCGAACTACCAGCCTGACCATCTGAACAACGAAAGCGAGCTGAACGTAAGTGGCCTCTTTCACTCCAAAAGCTCCTTTCCGACTGTGTTTTCTCACCCGACCGCGTTTAGTATTCGAGCTACTATCAGGAAAATTTCGAACCCTATGCTCATCCCGAGTCGTTCCAGCCCAACATTCAAGCGTACAACGAATCGAAAACCGAAGAGTCTAGCTTCGAGTCGGGCTTCCCAGCACCGCCAAGCAATCTAACTTTCAAAACGGCCCCTAATGGCGACGCTTCTAACTCAGGTAAGTCGTCACACACGCCCAGGCAAGCAAGGCGTTGTTTTCAATTCGAGATTGTAGACACTGACAATGAAACTGCGATGATTGTACGCAAGCCAATACTTATACGTAGTGGTCCCGATAGCTTGAAGAACTTTCCAGTCACCGAGTCGGCCTGCAACTACTACGAAGAGCATCAACGTTCAGAAGTAAGTCGACTCTTTACAAGGCCAGTCCGTCTTTGAGCTTCTCTAAGCAGTTATTCAAGGTCTACATATCGGACGATGGTTGTAGAGGGTCGACTGACATCTCCACAAAACGACTCAGCGTTGAGCAGTTGATCGAGCGCATGGAGCCAGGCTCCAACTTTAAACACGCACGCAACATGGCCGCTCCGATTCAACGCTGCGAAGTAAACAAACAGAATGAAATTCTCTTTTTTGTTTTACCTTAAATGACACCACCACTGAACGAAAAGGAGCTGATCTACTCGGAAAACAGCGAAGCGCCTCACAAGCCAGTTGACATGAGAGCATCGGTGCGTCGCTTCAGCAACCAGCCTGTGGCCGTAGTGGCGCCGACCACCAACGGCTCCATACGAGAAAAGAGCCGAGCGAGAGAAGAGTAAGAGACGAGATTTGTGTTTTGCTCTAGAAGAGACCTTCATTGTTTGGCTATGCGTAGAGTGGCCACCATATCGTTGCGTAATCTGAACAAAAGCGGCAATTTAAACTCGAGCGACTACACTGACTGCGAGCCAGACTCGAACGCAAAAAGCAGCAAACAAGAGGACACGTTCAACAATTCGACCAACTCGTCTGAGTTCATGGTCTCCAAGGAGGAGTCGAGCGAGTGCTCGCAAGCGCAATCAAAATGCCAGCACATTGCAGCGAGCGGAGCAGTGCGTCAAGCGACCGTATTCTTCTCGCCCGAGACCGGATCGCAGACAAGCGTTGCTCAGCTCAAGTCGTTCAAAGGCTCCTATGTGCAGCGCGATTTAAACAGAGACAGCGGCTTCATAGACACAATGGACGCGATGGACGCGAGAAGAAACAGCGTTGCCGAAACAATCAAACAATTCAACGGAGCCGAAATCCAGCGGCCGCCGCGCGACTTTGACGACCAGCCAGTTGAAGTGAAGGCGGCCAATGGCGGTCAACAGGCGTCTGTTCGTCTCGAGTCCTTCCGACGCTCGAGCAATGTGACCATCAGCGACGTGCCGGTCACAGTTCCCAACACGGTCGTGTTCAGCAACGATGAAAGCGTCTGCATGTACTCACAGGGCAGTCTGCAAGACCTCAAGCCAAAGCATGATTGCGCCGACCTGGCAGTCGACTGCGAGAGTGAACAAGACGAGCAGCCTGTTGTGTCCTGCATAGCCAACAACCAATACTCGTTTAAAATTGAAAAGCAAGAAAAGAAATTCTCCGACGCGTTGCGCAAGGCGTCTATAATCGAAGACATGATGTCAAAGCGCAAGGCCAGCCAGCCTAACTGGACCAGACGTCAAGTGAAATCAGAAATCATCTGCTCGTCTGAGCCAATGAATGGTCAACGCCAAACGCAAATATTCAAGTCAGAAGACTACGAGCTTCTGCTCAACACAATCGAAAGCTTGAAGCAGAGCCGTTCGATAAACGAGCACGAGCTCAAGAACATGAGCGAAGAGCAAGTCTACCAGATGCTGAAAGAACACGTGCGGAGCAATAACAACTCGATAGGCCGCAGTCAGACAAGCAAAGCTCTTCAGGCAGCAGGCGACTCGATTGACAACGAGGAGGACTTGCCCATCATCATGAAGCATCTTCATTCGGTCAAATCGCTCAAGCAGTTCTTCGAAGTAAGAGCCAAGAGCGACACTGGCCTCAAGGAGCTCACACCAAGCTCTGACTCTGCTCGCGTTCAAATGATCGATAAGTCGGTGAAGCAAGGCCTCGGCTTAGTGCATGTTGGCATGCAGCCTCCTGATAATGAGCAGAGGCCAGAGAAACAGCAGCTGGGCGCACCAGACATGCAAGCGGCCGAGATAACTAAAATTGAAATCGCCAATTTGAATACACCTGCTCCGCCACCCCTGCCCGAGTTTCTGTTCCAAAAGCCGCCGGCTAAAGTGAATCTAAAAGCCAAAACGAGCTCGTGTAGTCAGTCAAGCGAGCCAAACAAACAGGACTTGCACGAGAAATTGCTAAAAGAGATTCACAACAAGAGTTTGGAACGGTCCAAAAAAGACCAGGCGATCTGTCTGGACGAGCATGGCAATTTGATAAACAAGCCCACAAATCGAATCTACAACAACAGCGCCCAGAGACGATACAGTCGAATTAAAGACGGTTCGAATGCGGCGAGTGAAAAGCGGCAAGCTCCGAATGCAGCTGGAACAAAGGCCGAACTAAGCTATCGAAAGAATTCAACTCGGAAAGTAGACGACACGAACCAGGCGGTGGCGGCCAAATCAGACGAAGCCAACCGGGGCGGTGAAACCGCAGAGATTCGCAACTCTAGCATCGAAATGAAAAAGACCGTATGGGAGAGCACAAACGGCGACGAGAAAGACAATGTGACCGAGACGATCACAATCGGACAATCGCAAATGCCCACATTGGACCGCTCGGCGTCGGCCAAGCTGTACGAAACCGATAGAGTCGACCAGCAGCAGCAGCCTGCGCGCGCAGTCTCGTTCAGATCTGAGCTAAGCAGCGGCAGTACCCGAAGCATGCTGTCGGAGGCGCGCGCCAAACTGCAAGCTTTCAGCGTAAAGCATTCGAGACAAGCCCAAGAGCAAGACATCTACTCGGAGCCGCCTGGTGACGACACCGAAATAATTCAAACCAAATTCTAGACAATTGCTTTTCTCGTCAATTTCTCTATTTTTCTGCTTCTTTTCTAACTTGCCTTTGCTTCTTGACTCTGCGAGTGTGAGTTTTCAAGCAAATTTCAACCACAGGTGTATATACCCGATGCGTGCTCTGCTCAGAGAGTTCGATCGGCCTTATCTTGTTGTCTGTTCGGTCCTAAATTAATTTTTAAAAATAAAATGTTCAAAAGACTCACACAAGTGCTGTTGTTGTTGTTTGATTTTCTTTTTTGTTCATTCAGCTCAACGTAGATCGATCAGAAACTGTAAGAGGAGAAAAGAAGAGATGCAGAAAGCTGAACAACGAAAACGGTAGCAACAGCAAAATAATTCTCTCGTAAAATTCGTTACAACTCAAAGAACCCCTGACTAAGCTTGCAAACCAAATTGTTCGCAAAAAGGGCCGAGTAACTCAAGTGTTCTAATTCTAAATTCTCTTGACGCTGCTCAGATCAGCTCGACAAGTTTGTAAGTAGAGCGGTTAGAAAAATAAAAAATATTTGGAAGATTTAGAACAAGAAACGCGAGACTAGCAGACGACTTAAATGTATTCGGTTGTGTGATACTTGTTTTTATCCTTGAGAATAACGTGCAGAGGATTAAAGGCGGGCTTGCGAACGGGATTGCTGATCGCAAAGCCGACCGAATACTTTGGCCTGTGCTCCGAGCTCTCCGAGGTCGAGTGTTCTTTGAGCATGGACGATTTAGGCAAACTCGGCTTGCCTTTGTTCTCTTCTTCGTGGTCGTCGCCTACGTTCGCCAATAGCTTCTCCCTCTCCTCGGCCTCTTGTTCCTCCTTGACAGCAGTCAGACTGGTGTCCAACGAGTTAGTGTTCGCCTCTGCTGGCTGTGCGATTGCCTCAGTCTGCTTGGTGACCACGCCCATGTCGCAGCCGTATACGCCGCCACTGTTGTCCGAGCCGTCGTAAATATCATTGGCCAACTTTGGCTCTGCTTTGCGCTCAAGCTTAGCTGATGAAGGCTTACTGCCGCCTCCGTCGGTGGCTGCTGCCGCCGAACTTGATGAGTTAGGCACTTGCGGCGAAGATTGACTAGATTTCGCTTGCTCGTCTTTTTCCTCTAATTTCTCTTCTTTCTTCTCGCTGCTCGAAGACTGGTTGGATAGTTTGTATTTGAGCAAGAGCTTGGACGTGGAAAGATCTTGCAACAGGGCCGGCCGTTCAGCTTGCATTTTCCGCGGATCTTGCTCAACATTTTCATTCAGCGGCTTGGCCTTGTGCGACACGATTTCGCTCGGCTTTGGGACTGCAGGCACCGGAGGCTTTTTTGCCGGCCGATCATCGTCGTCGAACGATCGACCACCGTCCGCTTTCTTGCTTATTGTCCCTGACGAGGTCGACTTGGAGATTGAGTCTGACCGGTTCTTTTGCATTCTGCTTTCGATTTTTGTTGTTGTTGTGGTTGATTACTCGTCGAGTTGGAATTGCGTTTAAACTGGCACTTACCGCTTTCTGACCATGATCACTCCCAAAATGGTGAACGAAGCCAAGACCAAAAAACTGAGTCCAACTGCGATTACAATCAAGAACCAAGTGTCTATTAAACATTATTTAGAAGGCTGAGGCGAGCAATTCAGAGCGCAATTCAATCTCACATTTCTTCTGTTTGCCATTCTCCCTGCTGTGCGGCTCAGTAGGTGTGACGTCTGGCACTTCAATCGTGGTCCGCTGCGATTCAGGCTTGTAGGCCGAGTTACTGAGCCTTTCGTCCACCTCAAAAGTGGGCGCTTTAGGTGGAATGGCCTGGAAAAAGATCTTAAAGCCGAGTCGTTCTCGGTCGATATGCTCATCCAAGTCGTTCAGATAGGCGTGGCCACTTGGCAATGGGCGAAACTTGAGGTTTATGGTGTCCGATTCGGCCTTGAGAGTGTAGGTGTTGTCTACTTTGCCGCACATGTTGCCCAGCGACTCCCATCTATACGCGGTTGCGTCTCTTTTCTGCCGACCGCCAGAGTAGGAGGTGTCGTTTGAGTTTCGGCGGAGTCGCTTCCTGCCGGTCAATATATCGTTTGGATCGTGCACGGGCACGTATTGCTTTATTTCCATGTAATCGGCCACACAGCGAGCCGATTTGAGCATGTCAAAGTGATCGAGCGTGATTTGAACGTGATGATTCTTGGGCAAGTGAACGGTCAAGAAGCACGTGCCGCTCAGATGAGACCTCAGTGTGTTGGGATACGACGGACTGTAGATGAGGCCGCTGAACACGTTGCTGATCACCGTCTCTTTTGAGCACATGAAAAACGCCGGCTGGCAGTCGTAGTCGAGCTGAGTGTAATAACTGTTGCCCGGACAGTTCGGCTCCAGGCTGTTCCAGCCGTTCTTCACGTGGCAGTAGGGCTGGTCAACGCACTCGCTCATGGTCTCGATGCGGTGACAGCTCGAGTTGGAGGGCACAAAAGAGCATAGAGTGTCGTTGTAGTGCAAGCCTCGAATCACTTTTGCATTTCTTATAACTTGAACGTTTTCGTGCGGCGACGGCAGCTTCGAGCGGTTGCAGTAGACTGTGAAATCTCCTTCGTAGTGGCATTTGCTTATCTTGGAGCCGTGACTGCCAACTGATTTCAAGTTAAGTTTCAAAAGTTAGATTAGTTTGCCCTTAAAACAGGCAACAGAAATCACTTACGTCCAAAAGAGACAATCAGGAAGAGCAAACTGTATTGCTTGAGTATTATTCTCTTGTTGTTCATGGTTTGAAAATCAAAAAGCTCGTCAAGTGCCCTCGTAGTTGTGTCTCATTCGTCAAATGCTCGATTCGCTCTTTCTTGTCTCTGATTGATCATGTTCAAATCTGCTTGATTATTCTCCACAATCTCGAGTCTATCTCTCTCTCTCTCTCTGCTTGTCTGGCTGCTTAATCGAATATATGTTGAATCGTTTATCTAGAAAAATGTTTCCCATGTTAATAGCAGGTCTAATTGACGAATAAAAGTGCCAATCGCAATCATTAAATAATTCACTAAATTGAACGAGCGCTCTCTGACGGAATGACGAAGGCAGCACTCGGCTTGCGTTCATGGTCTTGCTGAGAAACGTGCTCGCATAGTCTATTCAACGAGGCCAATCCAAAGAGGGCGAGAGAGAGCGCGCCTGAAGAAGAGCGAACACTTTAGCACTTGTGAAGCAATTTTTCACCGTTCGGTCGAACCACTGTGGCTGGTGGCAGCAGCGGGCTAATATGAAGACGATGATTGCCCAGATCGCTGCAAACCTCGTCTTCAATTATTTATGATCTTTACACATAATTCGCTCTAAAACGCTTAGCTAATTAATACTCTCGAAATATTTAAGGCCTTTACTAATATGTCAATGAGCCTCATCGGCCGATTATTATCATTATGAGAGAGTAGAACGCAGCCGAATGCCGGTCGGCATCAGAGCGAATTCCAGCTAGTTGCGAGCAAAAGGAGAAATTATTATGATCGAGATCTATAAATTCGTTGACAAGCGCCGAGCGGCCTCTGGTCTCAATGGCGCTAGTTCGTGCAGGCTAAATGAGAATCTCTTTTGTGATTGTCTTCTTCTTATTCTTTTGCATTCGCTCTTTCTCTCTCTTTCTTTCCCTCTTTGTCTGGCCCGGTCGTTCTCTGCTCATATAATATCGCTTGTGGCTATGTGTTCTAAGGCCGTAAGTATAAACGCAGCCGGGCGATCAAGTTTTGTTCTCAAGCGACCCGATTCAATCATTAACGATCGATTCCCTGGTGTAGCCTGCAGTGAGGATATGAACCACTGCTAGATCTGGTGTTGGTGTCTGGTCCGCTCTCAAATCAGTTGCGTTCAACTCCCCCGATTCTGCTTAGACTAGCTCCAATTCAACTCTGACGTAATTCACTTTCTTGCTCAATCGCTTTAAGCTGTCGCACTCTCACTCACTCTCTTGCAAACATTACTCGAGGCGTTTCTTCTTCTCCTCGCTTGTTCCCTTGACTCGACAGAACCTGCAAATTAAATAAATCTCAAATAATCATGACCAAATCGAACTTGATTTAACACGGACGGACTCGGGTGAATATCCTGCGCATTGAGTGAAATTAGCAACAAAACAAGTAGATCCAGGGACCTGATGCTGACTCGGCTTGAACAAAAAATATAAGGCAAAGGAAATTGGACCTGAGAATGAGAAAAAAAATTTTCAAGCGCGCTAGACGTATATTAAATTTGCCAGACCGGAATTGTGGAGCCTAGCATCAACAATAATCGGCCCGAATTAGAAGAATACATGAAGCAAAGCAACTAGGAAAAAAAGTGCGGCTAAGGCATCCGACAAGCAAATTAACGGGCACGTTGGTTGGTTTGCAGCCATGGCCGCATTATTTGCTTCATCGATTGAAGCATATTGGCTCGAGCATGCTCGTTTCGCTCGGGGCCATTCAGCCGCAAACCATAATAAATAAAAATGCGATATTATTTGCATCATGTGCCCGAATTGTAAACATGACTTGGCCTGCTCATCAATCGACTCGTTCGATCAGAAACGATGAGGCACGAAGCGCCAAGGAGAACAAAAAATATAATCAGACGATCGGATGCAGAATGGCTGAGAGGGCAAAGAAACGAATGAAAAAGTGTAAACGCCAAAGAGAGGAGGTAAACAAGCAGATTGGCAAACTCGGGCAATCGATCTGAAAGCTTCAAGTGCTGTTCTTCATTCGCCGCCTGTCATTTATGAATGCATTTAGCTATTACTGCTATTTGACAGCTCTCGGCCACTTGCATGCATTCACCAGCACAAACACCTTTGCATTCAATCAGCTATCGAGCAATTTTCGCTTAGACCCAAGTTGCTCTTTCATTCACTTGTTATGTTTAATTAATAAGCAAATAGCAATTTCATATGTGTCTGGCTGAAGGAGAGCGAGAGAGAGAGAGAGAGAGAGAGAACGTATGTGTGAGTGTGTTTGAGTGACGTTCATTTATAATCTGAAGAGTTAGTCAATATTGCATCGATAAATTCGCATTTCTGCATTTTGACGGCTATCATGACAACCAGAGTCGAAGAAGAAATAAACAAACTAAACTGATTCAACAGTCGAACGAGTGGGAGGCAAAAGATAGCTTCGTGAGCGTTAGTAGCAGTTTGACGGTTTCGTTTTTGACTTGTGCTCTCGGACTTGTCAGCATTTCCGAGTCGAAAGAGCCGTCCTCTCTGAAATTTTCGCCTCGCAAGAGGTATGGAAGCACGCACAAGATTACGCCGATGCCGGAAGGAAGCAGCAAGAGGTCCAGCACAAGCTAATAAATAATCGCGTTTTGTCACTCAACATGGTTTCCGTCTCTCTATTCCTCTCTTCTTTGGCCAGAAATATTTGCTCACTGACAATGGCCTCATGGGTTTTAACAACTGATGTGACGAGACGCCAGCCGAGCTTGAATTTACCTCATCCTCAAGCTCAGCAATCAATTCTGTAATTCGACTCCAATTAAAAGGCGCCGAAGCCACAAAACGTTGCCAGCTGCAAAGAAAATAACAAAATAACCTAATTCTCGGCGTCTAGCATCCGTAAACTGCCGGGCCTTCACCGACAAATTGAAGCGTGAATTGAAAGGAGATATGTGTGAAAGATCAGAAAACGTGGATTATCTGGGAGCGCATAGGCAAGCAAGAAGAGAGATATGAGAAAAAAAGGGCCCATTTGAGTGACGCAGTGTGAATTCACAGTCATTTATATATATATATAACACGGCTGGTACTATTTACATATTTTAATTGAACCATTGACGATGCTGATTCCGCTCTTGCACTTGGCAGAGTTAGTTAAAGACGCTTGGCTAGGAAAAAGAGTTCTTCCTGATTGTACAGGAACCAATGCCTCCAGATCTGGGCGCGTGTGTGTGTGTGCGAGAGCGAGTAGGCGCGCTTCCGCTTTTAGATCAAGCTGCTTGGAAACAATCGGCTCGCTAATTAAGATAATGCCTGCATTCATATATGCCTATATGGCTCTACGTGGCTTTTTGGTGATTGAGTAAACAGAAAATAAATTGGATTGTCTCTGACGCACTGGCGGCTGAGGCGGATGTTCATTTGAATGAAAATAGAGCATAAGAAAAAAAATTGCGAAAAATCGAGACTAAACAGACAAAAACTGAAGAGAGAAGACTTGGCTTTGCTGAACAAAATGTTTGACTTTTGGGCGAGCAATGAATCAAAAGAATCAAATAGTTTGTGGATGTTATTGTAATCTGCCATTGCTCTGTTATTGTGCTCTGATGATATCGTCGATTTCTGATGCTATTTCTCTAATCATTCACTACGATCATGATCGGAATATGTCTGCTGACAGCAGTAACTGGCACGTTTGCGCGTCTACAGCGTCAATTAAAGCAGCACTCGATCTGGCCCCGAGTGCTCTGGACCAGCAATAACTCTCGCTTCTTTTTCTGGATGTGTGTGTATAATAAATGGCATAGATGAAAAATGCCTCTTTGCTAGTGAGTGTGTGTCTGTGTGCTGGCGCGTGTATTTGTATTTGTGTGTGTGTGTGTGTGTGTGTGTGTGTGTGTGTGTGTGTGTGAATTGAGTAGGTTAAGAGTGAAAAAGCAGACTCGAGAGAAGCAGAAATGATATAGATGCAGCCAATCTGATTTGGAATAATTCGATTTACAAGTGCAGGCGGCCGAGCAGCAACAGGCATAAATGATTTATCGCATCCGCGTCATATAAACTTGAGCCTGTAGCAGAACAGAGCGACGAGTCTAGTTCCACCTTGATTGATCGCTGTTGCTCGCGCCGAAGAAATAATTTCATCTCAATTTATAAATGAGCACAATATGCCACGCAATTAGAGGAATTAAATCCAAGTATGCGCATTTGACTAACGACTTTTACGTGTCGGTTGTGTAGGCCCAGTGGCTCACCCTCTCTCTCAATCGATCGCTGTTTGCCTCAATGATTGATTCAGACTCGACTCGTTCATTCATGTCTGCGTTTGTTAACAAAATTAAAATAAATGTGATCTAATGATTCAATACCACTCTGGCCAGAGTGAAAGTGCCTTTGCATCTGTGGCAGCCAGTCTTCTGATCATAATAATTTGAATAATATAGAAGCTCGGATATGCGGTCTAGAGAGCTTCATAGTGCAAGTTCACGTCTCGGCCAGAAAGAAACAGAGAGAGAGAGAGAGACAGACAGAGAGACAAGATTGACATGAATTGACTCCCAAATTGGTGGAAAATATCATGGATCGTTAATAGGAAGCGGAGCACAGACCCTTTCAAATTGATGAGTCATTTCGGCCGGCTCCGTTCTGCTAAATGAACGCCATAATTTGATTGCAATTGAGAGTCATTAACTGCTAGCATTTCTTAAATACGCCCATTATGCCCTCTGGCATCAAGATTTAAGCCTAAAACGCCCTAATAGAGCATCAGTAGTAGCAAAGACGCGGCATCTAGACTGACGCTTTCTCTTTCCTACTCCATTAATCTCGCTTCATTGCTTTTTTCTTCATTTTCTCTTTTTTTTTCTCTTCTTTATTTAAAGAGAAAGAAAGCGGCTGAGAGACAGGGAATCGAGGAGCTAGGAAATCAATTTCGTTGGGCTGCTCAATTGGCCAATGCGCCACAGCTTTCAGACTGCTTGCTCCTCTATATGAGCTCAAGCGGATGAAGCTCATAATCCACAATTTGTTTCAATAAAGCAATTTTTCGTTCTTTAACCCTTTTACTTTGGACCTAAGTGCTCGATTGCATCGTTTACTTCTCGTGCAACGCGGTGGCGGCAGCGGCGGCGGTTGCTGCTCAGCTCAAGTTTCGCCTGATTATAGACCAAACAAATGAAGTAGAGTTGAGTAACTCTTAGCAATCTGAGGGTTTAACTCGTCGACACCGTTGCCGGCTCCGTGCACTCGCTAGGGCCCGAGTTGATTTCGTAACCAATGGCAACATGTCGCAAGCGTGAAATAAAGAAAGCCAAGCGAAGAAGAAGGCGTTTATCTGTATACAAGCAAAACTCGGCATAAATTTGCGTGCCTCCGTTCGTAATAGAAACAAAAAAAAAAGAGAAAAAGAGAGCCGGACCAGAATTCTCTAAATGGCCAGATCCAATAGAGTGAGCTCATCGATTGAGACGCAGCCAAGTTAAACAAAAGAGCGTTTTGTTTTTTATTTAGAGACGCAACGATGGCTGTTCATAGAGCTTGCGGTCTGCGCGATCCGCTTCCTTATCCACGACTAGAGTGCGACGAAAACTTTGTTGGCAAACGAGCCACTCAGGTAAAGCATTCAGTTTGACACTGCTGCTGAATCTGTTCATTTGGAAACTAACTTGTGTGCAACTTGCAGAAACTGCCATATCCCGAGAGCGTCGAAGATGCCCAACGAGCCAATCCGTGGCGTCGTCTATTCAACACTTGCACTTTGTCCAGCGTGCGTCACCAAGCGGCCAGTTTCGACACTCAAGCGCCCCGGGACAGTCTTGACTTTTTGCTCAAGACCAAATACGATCATCACAATGAGACTCTTCAGCCACTGAACCGAACAAGAGTTCAAAGGGAAACGGTGGACGATGACCACGGGTATGGCATGATCGCTATCATCATTCTGAACTCAGTCTGACCAACTTTTGTTCAAGTCGAATTCTAAAAAATCGGCAGAAAATTGTTCCAGTTGAGCCGCCGCCGCTCAATCATCCGCTACGCGTTTCGGTTATCGGCGGCAAAGACAGACTGGAGCAGGCCAAACTGGCAATCGGTAAGCACCCTATTCACGCATGCCATTTCTCTTGCTCTGTTCTAAAAAGTCGAAATGCAGAGAGCCACCACACAATTCTGACAAACAAAGGCTACTCGAGAAAGCCGGACGGCGGCTTCTTTACCGCATAAAATAAAGACTCGTTTTGATCAATATTAATAAAAGCCCATTGCCATAAGATGAAGCGACGAGCCGAGCGTTGTGCATCCAGTCCACTGCAGGCTCTTCCCTTAATAAATTCTTTGAAAAGCAAGCTGATTTCCTTTGATTTACAATTGGCTTTCTCATTTTATTTTGGCTTGTTGTCACGTGAAGGCGCGATTAATGCCGAGACTTGGTCACAAGACTGTCGCTTTGGCCATAATTTATGATAAAAATGCAACATAGCTGCTCTTACACATGTTTTCCTGAACGAGAGCAGATCACCGTACGAGATGTCGATTGTGACACCCATAGACCTGGACGAGCTTGAAGAGGACCTTCTGGAAGGCGGCGAATTCGACCTGGGCCTCAGTCTGAACGAGGAGAACAGTGGCCAAGTGCCTACACTCGAGAGCATTCTGAACGAAAGCGACGACGATGACGAGGACGAGATTTTGCGCATTCTCGCATCAAATTTGACTCAAATAGCGGCAAGTCCGCGTCCGATCTCTTCAGTTCACTCGTCCAATTCGACTCTGCTCAACTCGGGCGTTCAGCAGACGCATCTGGTTGAACGACATGGCTGGGTTTGCAAGCAGACTGCTATGGGACAGATCTCGAGCCAGCTGATGATGGCTATCGAGCGCTCGGACGCCGGTCTGCCCACCGCACTGGACGTGAACCAGCTGATTGTGGTCGGCACTTCCAGAGGTCTCATTCTCCTCTTTGATTTGGCGCAAGTTTTGAAGCTATTCATAAACTGCGAGCAAAAGCAGGCGATCAGTGCTCTTGCGCTCAACAACTCCTCGGACAGAGTTCTGGCCGGAAATGCCTACGGAGTCATTTACATGTACGACACGAGCAGTGGGAGATGTTTGAGGCAAATAAGCGAAGCGCACCCGTTGGGCAACGCAATATTGAACATTGAGTTCACGGACGATCCTCGCACGGCCTGCTTTTCTGACTCGGGCGGCAGTGTTTTCATGCTCGAGTTCAAACGAGTGATGGGAATTCGAAGCGCCGACTCGACTTGCCTCTTCTCCGGCAGCAAAGGCGAAGTGTGTCATTTAGAAGTGCTCAAATTCGACCGGTTCGCGCACTGCGTCTCCAAAAAGTTCAACACTTCGACTCAGACTGGCCGAGAGCTGGAGTCGGTTCGAGAGATGTTCAGTCGGCAGAGCCTATTGGCTATGGCCAGCTTCACCAAAATATTCGTGGTCGCTCTACGACCAAAGCTCAACGTGGTCTTCACAGCTCCTTTGACAAGCAGCGCCAAATATCTGCCCATTCTCCGCTGGCAGTTTGTCATCCTTCAGAAGAGCGAGAGCGGCGTTTTCAGGCGTTCAATATCACCGATATTGGCGTGCGCTCGCGGTTCCAACATTCAATTCTATCAAGGCGATTATCAAAATGGCAAGGGCAGCCAAGAGCCAGGCGACCAGTCGTCGGCCGAGTCTAGCTTCAGATTCTCGCTGATCAAGAAGAGCAAGCTCGACTTTGTCGTCTTGAACTTTGCCTGGATGAATGCCAAGACTCTGGCGCTTCTCGACGAACAGGAAAAGCTTCACATAATGGACATAAAGAGCGGCGAAGAGCTTCAAGTGGTTGCCAATTTAAGTGAGAGCGTTCAGCTCGTTTACAACAGCTGCTTCTTTAAATCGCTGGCCACCGGCGGCTACGTGTCCCAAGCGTTAGCGTACGCCGGCGAGAACGCGTGCTATCAGTCGTTCAGAGTGTGCGACGGTGTCTTGTATATTCTTGGCTCGCGGTCGATAAGCAAGTTCGCCATTCAGGACTGGTCCAAGCGAATAGACGAGCTCAACGAACAAGCCAGTCCCGAGTCTGCGCTTAATCTTGCCATTTCGATGCTGAAAGGCGAGACCAAAGCGCTAGTCGGACTTCCGACCGATCCTCGGCAAAGTCAACAAGCGATCAGAACAAAAACCATTCAGGTTCTCTCCTCCTATGTTGAGCGTATTGTTTCCTCTGGGCAAGCGGCGCCTTCGGCAAGCATCTTGAAAGCTTGCAGTGCCAAGTGCGTTCAAGTTTGCCTCGACATTGGCCGAGAAAGTCTTCTTTACGAGCAGCTGTTCGATCAGTTCTGTTTCAGCCAGCAAGCTGAGGGCTTATTCCTCCAGGCGCTCGAGGAGCCCATTCTCAGAGACGAACTGAAACACATTCCGCCGTCGATGGTCAAAAAGTTCATCGACTTTTATTCCGCACCCGACCGAGCGCTGTTCGATCGACTCGAGCAGTGTCTACTTCACATAGATGTGGCCAAAATTGACCTGCACAACGTGCTCCAGCTGTGCAAGAGAGAAAAACTGCTTGACGCTTACATTCACTTGAATAATGTGGCGTTCGACGATTACTTGAGTCCGTTCGAGGTGATTTTAGAAATGATGCAGCCGGTGCGGTTTTTGAACTATGAAATGGCGCGAGAAGCAGTCAACCAAGAGCCAAGTCTAACCGTCTACGGCAATAAGCTGCTGCTTTACATGCACTGCTGCTTTTCTGGCCAGTCCTATCCATACGGCAAAATAGACGACGACCAGCTGAGCGACCGAGTGCGCCGCAGCACATTCGATTTCGTGATTGCGGAGAGAAACGAGCGAATAGAAAACAACGCGCCAAGTCTGGCCGACTATTCGTATCCGATAATTCGAATATTTCTCAATTTCGACGCGGCCGACTTCTTCAACGTCATTTCGATGACATTCAACGAGCCCAGCTTCGAGGCTGTGGTCGGCCTAGACAAGAAGCAACAGCTGGTCGACATTCTGGTTCGAATAGGCCTAAACGAGTCGAACATGTCGATTGCGCCCAAGGCGCTTGGCGATCTGTTCACATTTTTGGCTCGGCAAATCGCCAACAAGGGCAACAACATCCGCATTGACGATGAAATATTCACCCAAATGATCGAATATCTGTGCAGCAGAGAAGAGCTCGATCGCTCAGAAGAGAGGGAGCAGTCGTTGCTTGCTCTCACAAACGCCTTCTCCACTCAACTCTTTTACCGCATCGATTTGGACCGAATGCTTGACTTGGCGCTCAAAGCGCGCTTCTACCGAGTCTGTGAGATCCTCTATGAGCTGAGAGGCGAATACTACGAAATAATCGACTGCTATCTGGGCGTTGACAATGCGCTCGAGCGGCAAAAGCAAGTGTTCGACGTTGTAAGAGACATACTCAAGGTCTTGTACGAGTCGAATGAGCTCACTTCGAAAGGCGCGGACAAGTATCGCTCGTTTACTTTTGTGCAGAATTTGAACGTGGAGAGCAAGAGACGCGGCACCATCGGAGTAGAGAGTAGAGAAGTTCAACTGAAAAAACTGCAGGACAAGCTGTTGAATGCGCAGACGCTGAGACAGCTATTGCTCATCAATCCGACCGAGACCATTCATTTGCTGTGGATCGAAATGAATCTTGACTTGCGCTATTTGATAAAAACCATCAGCGACTTTGAGAAATCGCCCGGCAAGCTGAGCTACGAAGCATACAAGCAAAAGTTCATATTCGATGATGAGGACACGTCAGGCGACGGCTCACCGGACTCATCGCTCCTGCTCGACATCAAAGAGGACGAGCTCCTCTACAAATTCGTCAAAGGTCTGTTCGACTTGGCCGAGCTGCTCAAGACCGACCAGAAATACATAAATTACATATCGCAATTCAGCGCCGAGTACTGCGAGCTATTTGTCGATCTAATCTGCCGCTTTGAGCCGGACCGCGTGCTTTTCTACTTGAGGACAGTGCTTAGCGACTACACTTACAATCCAGACCGATGTTTGGCCATATGCCGTGAGCGCCAAGTCTGGGACGGAGCGGCCTTTCTACTCGAAAGATCTGGCCAGTACGAGCAAGCGTTTGAAATTTACTTGTCCGATTTGCGGACACTCATAAAAGAGCTGCAGCAAACTCTGGAGAACATAGCCGAAGACGAGTTGAAACTGTTGAAAAAAAGCATTGAAGCGTCTCTGTTGAACATTGTGCGCAACTGTCAGAGCTTTTCGCAGCGCGTCTCCGAGCCGATAAAGCAAAAAATTTGGTTTGCTCTGTTCGACGAAGTGATCAAGCCAGTGCGAAGTCTTCAAATAGATCCGTCGGTGAAGGCCCTCATGACTGACCAGCTGACGCAGTCACTCGATGCGCGACTAAATGAGACGCGAGACTACTTCAAACAGCTCGGCTCTCAGGTAGTCAACAGCATGGTCGGCTATTTGAGCTTGACCACAATAATTGAGAAAATTGTGTGCGATCCGGCGTTCGGCGCTTCCAATTACGGAGACATCAAAGAGCTCATGTTGAAAATGATGGAGGTGTGCAGCTATGAGGAGATACTGCTGATAAAAACCAGCAGCTTGGTCTCAAAAGACGTCTATCACAGGATGCTGTTGTTTAAAAAGGCTCGTTCGCGACCGTTCGCCACACTGAGCGTGAACTGTCAGAGCTGCATTCAAGAGCTAGACGTGATCCGATCGGCTAACGAAGCGATCAGAGTGTTTCACTGTGGCCATTCATTTCACACCGGATGTCTGCCTAGTCAGAGTCAGCACTGTCCGATCTGTGAATGCGCTTCTCCGATTGAGCACAAACGAGACAAGAAGCCGTCCAGAGCGAGACAAGCCAAGCTGCTGAAGCGCAAAAAGTTCGACCGAGCCGAGACCGAAGGCGACGAGCTCAGTCTGAGTGGATTAAATCTGAACGACTTTGACGACACCGTGTCAGTGCAGAGTTTGCCAGACGACAATCCGGAACAACAGCGTCAACAAGAGTCCAGCTCGAGCTTGGACATTAGACAAATAGAAGCCTTGAGGCGGCTGCGAACCAGAAAGTATCGAATCAACGAGGCATATTCGGACCAGGCCAGTTCTAAACAGCGTCGACTTGAACTCGCCCCGGCCAATATCATGAAGCTTATCTAAACCGAGTCAATCAGAACTGTGACTTGTTTAAGATAAACTTGCGCTTCAACTCAAACATTCAACTCGGATTATTTATTGATTCATTTATTTTTTTTTATTCACTTTTTCATGCTTTTAATAAAAACTCGCGCCCGCTTTTCTATTCTGACGCGAGAATGAGAGGCAAGTGTTCCCCATGTGTAGCGTATATAAAACTATTTTCAAAAATAAATAAAGTCCAAAATAGAAAATGAGAAAAGGAGGGGAATAAAGCTTCACTTTACGTGCCACATGATTTTGTTTGCTTTTAGTTTTTTAATTTAATTCATTTTTACATCAAAACTGACCTTCGGCTTTAGTAGAGGATTTTGGCACCATTCGACTGATTGAGTAGGAGGTCCCAGTCGATGGACTGAGCCGATGAGAATACCTCTTGTTCTAGCCAGCTTTCGTAATTCTCTTCAAAGTCGGTCGGTATGTCCACCTGGCTTTGATTTATGACCGAATAGAGGTTTGTGCAGGCCGGCTCGAACTCGGCGTATTCCGCACTCTCTTCTCGCTTGTATCGCAGCTGGTTGAAACGTTCAATGCGAGCTTTGAGAGCACACTCGTCCGACTGAAAGTCCCAGGTCTGTGACTCTTGTTCGTTGCCAAACGCCCAGTCATCGTTCAGTCTGTGTCTGACTTTTTGATAAATTGCCGACACCGTGCTGATGTTGGAACGTCGCCACTGTCGACCCAGGTGTCGGGCTTGCATCTTCAACAGCTTTAGTGCGTAGTACTGCAGCATGGCCTGGCGCACTCGCAGTATCTTCTTCAAAACTGGCGCCGACTTGAACAAAACAAACATCATTGTTCTCGAGCGTTTGTATTTGACTATTTTGTTCAAGATGCGCAGCATGTTGATGCATGAGAAGAGATTGCGCCAGCGATAGGGCTCCGCGTCGCCGTTCTCAAGCATTTCAGCGTCGATTTCCGGCTGTATTCCGATCACACAGTGCGGAAAATCGAGCTGTGAATAGCTAAGTTTCGAATCGACGTTAGAACTGCTCGACGCAGGCACCTGCAAATTCGCAGCTCACTTGTTCTTCGACTGGATGAACCCGCTTATGTTAAAGTTGAACATTTTCAATATGAGCGGGATGCAGTTGGCAAACAGCAGGTGCTGAGTGACAAATTCGAACTGATAGACATGGTTCACTTTGAAATGCTTGAGCATCAGCAGCAAAATAGCCGATATGGCCTTGATGAGAATTTCCTTGATTGGCGCCGATTAGCCAAGTCAAGCTTTAGGTAATTTGACTCAAATAGGGCCACTTACTTTGTGTCGATTTGTGTCAATGCCGAGTTTGATTGTCTGAAAGTGTGAGCCGGCCAAATCCTCCGGAAACAGATCGGACATGATCTGAAGCGAGTCAGCTTTTGGACGACTCTGGGGCAGAGAGGTGAGAACAATTTTCAACAAGCAAATCTGAGACCACAAATCGATTAGAATCTGAAGAGAAGAAGAAGGACGGTTCGGTTCTCACCAGATATTGCGGCAGATTGGCAAGCAGATTGGAATAGAGCAGCTCGGCCGGCGTGTTCTCAATGTTCTCAAGCAGAGCTTTCCGAGTGAACGGATACTTTTGAATTTCATCCTCGATTCTGAGCTGCTCTTCGCCCAGCGAAACGTACAGATGCTGTTTAAGGATGCGAACACTTTCGTGTATGGGCCTGGGCAAGCCGATCAGAGTGTCGATATCTCGGCCGAGCTCTCCGTAGCCCAGAAACTTCTTGCGGGCACTTTCAACAAAACTGTGCAGCTCTTCGTACCTGACCTTGGACTGCCACGGTAGCCTCTTGTTGTTGGCTTGTAGACTCAAGCGAATCAAGTTGGCCTCGTTGGCCGCATTCATCAAATTTATTCGCTCCTGGGACGCCGCGTCCACGACATCTGTCGGCGACCTTGAAGGACTCGACGAACGTTCAACCTTTTCACTGCTCTCTCCTTCAACTTGGTCAACGAATGGATCGTCGTTGCTGTATTCTCCTTCTTCTTCTTCTTCCTCTTCGCTTTTGAGCACAAGCGCGTCGGTAATCTCCTGAACAGCTTCTTCAAAGCCTTCGTCACTCTTGGTCTCTTCTGTCATCTCTGACTCCAGCTTTTCCGAGTTCTCGTTCTCAAACAGAGGCTCTTCGCCTTCGACGCCTTTTGTCTGCTTGGTCAGCGCAGTCTGTTTCAAATTTTAAAGTTAAATCACATTCGGACAGAGGAAACTATCAAGTGAACAATACCGATTCCTGCTGATTCTAATTTTAGCAACAACAACAACAACAACGACGAAGGCATTCAATAGACCACAATTAAAACGAATTACGACCATAAAGAGACAAATAGAGATGAATAACCTTTTTGCGTTTGTAAGCCGCACTCGGATTGGACAGTTGAATTTCGCCGGCCAAATCAATAGGATTAGGAGGTGGCGTGGCTGGTGACATATTTTTGAGAATCTCAAACGGATTTTCGACTATTTCCGGCAGATTCAAGCGCTTGCGCTGCTTGTTCTTGTTAGCGAAAGCTTGGTCGAGGCCACCAAGCATAAGCTTCATTTTTGGAAGGTGGTCAACCGATTAAGCGATCGATTCAAGTCAAAGGACCCACCAGCTGAAGCTTCCAGATCAGAAGGACGATTTTCTTGATCGGTAGAATCATGAAACTCTGATTGCAGAATTTGTTGACCAGCTCGAATAAATAGACAATCAGAAGTGAATCAGTTTTTTCCATGGGCTCGCCTATTCAAAGAGATTGTGAGCAAAAGTGTGAGGCAAGCGTAAGCCAAAGAGGCATACTCAGCTGTTGTTTGAGAGTGGCGTTCAACTTGGCATACAATGGATCGAAATAGGCACGGTCGATTGAGCGGATGCGACCGGCTTCTTGCTCTTGGGCGTACATTCGCACCAGCTCGACCATGGTGTAGAGGACGCTGAGGATCACTCTGAGCTCGGCGTTGTCCGATATGCACGGCGCGTATTTGTTCTTTTCTTGGCTGTTTATTTCCAAGTTGCTTATTTCAAAATCGCGCTCTTAATCGACTTTGAGACAAATTGGTGCCCAATTTACTTACTTTACTTCAAATACGAGCATGTCACTGAACATGTTGAAGGCGTCCGACTCGAGCAGGAGAGCGACGTTTTCAAACGCCCGATGGTAATAATCTGTGACGTCCAGACATTCGGCAAACACGCCCTGAACAAGATAGAGAATGGAGCGATTTATTCGGCTGCGCTCCTCTTGCTCGCCCGATTCGGTCTGCTCGAGCAGCCTCCTCACATGGTTTCGCTTCTCTTCGCGGCTTAGATCGGTCCATTTTCGATTCGGAACTTTTATGCAAAGAGGAACTTGAGCTGCGAGCGAATAGAACAAATGACTGGTCACAATTACAATGAACAGTGAACGTGGATCTGAACGCGTTCTTATTCCAAACAAACTCGGGCTCCTCTGAGTAAGTGTACCACTCGGCAATCTCGGCGCTCAGATTGTCAGTGTCAGTGTATGTGAACGCAAAGTCGGGCGTCTCGGATGTCTACAGCCGCAGCAGCACAAGAGCTTAGTCAGACGTCAATGAGAGAGAGCAGCTCGCCAAAACACTTACTTCCGAGTCACGCCGATCTCTCCGGCCTGGATCGCGCATCATCTGCTGCTGTTGTCACTTGTTTGAAGAATTGTGGCTGGAAAGAATTTGCCAGTTGCGTTCGCAAATGCAAATTACATATTTCTCTCTGCTCAGTGGCGCTCTGCATTGCTGAGGTTTGTTAACATTTGCAATCGCTCTTCACGTTGATGATGTGTTGAATGTAGAATGAAGCAAAGATAAATAATGGACTTGAAGCAACTGCAAAACTCAATCGAGGACAATCTGTCCGTTTACGTGGCCCTTCTCGTCGTTTTGGTCACTTTAGGTAGGCAATCAGCCAACTGTCTGCGGGCCCGATCAGACCACTCAACTCGTTCATCACAAGGAGTTTTCTTCTTTCTCAAACGCTCCGGCACCAAGCGCGACAATTTCCTCTTGCTCGGCCTGAGCGGCTCTGGCAAGACGTCTTTATTCTGCCAAGTAAGCTTTAGCCCGCAGCCAGTCGAATCGCATTTGAATCAGCCTCCTCCCTCCACAAAGCTTGTCTACGGACGTCAAATTCTCACGCAAATTTCAATTTCGCACAACTCTTCTCAGGCCACTCTGGTAGGCACTGAAAGCTCTTGTGATCAAGCGAAATAATTGCCAACTAGAACCGAAACTAGTCAAAGAAACAAGTCAATCTGCTCGATGTGCCCGGCCAAGACAAGATCCGAACCAAGTTCTTTGACCTGTTCAAAAACAGCGCCAAGTAAGCAGGCCGCATTTCAATGAATCTGTTCACATCGGCATTTGCAAGTTTTCTATTTCAGAGCGGTCTTGTTCGTTGTAGATAGCAACACGTTCGCCAAAGAGGCAAAAGACGTCTCACAGTGAGCAGCTCGTTCATGCGTTTCCTTTCTATCTATATCCATTCAGGTGGCCGATTGCCAACAAGGTTCCTGTTCCAAGTGCTCACAGACCAAGCGTTCCGACGAGGACGCACTCAAATGCTTATTGTCTGCAACAAGCAGGACAACGAGCTGGCCAAAGGCGAAGCATACATCAAATCGGCTTTGGAAAAGGAAATGTAAGCAGAACAGCCGCCTTTCTTCTGGTTCCAGACCACTGATTTCAGAGTAATCCAATTTAAGTGAGCTGCTCTTTAAAATATCTGCCTCGGCGCTCAAGAGCACCGACGAAAAGGGCAAGCAAAGCGACGCGAGGGACATCTTAAAGCAAAGAGAGGCAGCGTTCGATTTCGCCAACCTAAAGCACTTTAATGTTGAATGGTGCGAGGCCTGCGCCAACAGCCAGCAAGGTCTCAAGCCAGTCAGCGATTGGCTCATTCGACGCGCCTGAGCAGAACTGGAATGCTATTTGGCTCGATCATTTCGGCATGCTTTTTTTTGAATAAATTGGCCGTCTGGCCCAGTGTCCGCGATTTGGATCAGTGAGTTGAGCTAGGCGCACATTGGGTCACACCCAAAACGAGGCACAAAGCACGTGTTCGGTAGCCGAGATATAATTGAGAGGCAAATATGCTCAGGTGTGGCCGGCGCACGCGGGCGTTGACCCGCTTTCGGTCGATCGCCATCGGTAGGCGGTCAAATGGGCGCGAGGAGAAAAAGAGCTGCTGGCGATTATGCTAATCTTATGAAGGGAACAAGCAGCGGCAACAAGATAGAGAGAGAGAGCGAGAAAAAAATCAATTCGAGGGGAATGGCTGGGCTTAGCCCAGGAGGCCTAATGCTATTCGGGCATAAAGCAGCCTTATGCGAATCCATTATGATAAACGAACGTGAACTCTTCGGGGTTGATCGAAGCGAGCTGAATAAAAAATGCTAATGCAGAGTCAAACAAGAAGAGAGGCATGCCATAATGGGGAGGGCCAAGCGCCGAACGCCGAATTTTATTATATTCGTCTCAACTCAGAGCGAAACGAACGTTAGTCTGATCGCATAGCTGCCTGCCTTTATGAGTGCGTATGTGTGTAGATTCTTGCGTGTGTGTGTGTGAGTGTGTGTGAATGTGTGAGTGTTCACGTATGACAAAGAGACAATTGCGAACCAGAGAGAAAATAAAATTCTAACTGATTCAAATAGAATCGAACAGAGGCGGACGAAAAACGTTGAATTGGACAAGCTGCGATCGCCCGTAAAGAGCAAGAATGCATCCGTCAATGCCGCCAGGTATACCTCATCAGCAAGCATCGCATCAGGCTCAGAATTCGTTTACATCGAACGGAAATGGAGCGAACGTCGTCTCGTCTTCTTCGCCAACCTCCCAGCTCGGGCCCATAGGATCATCGCTGCCGTCTAGCTCGTCGTCTAACCTGCAGAGCTCATTGGGCGGAATGAATCTCTACAACAGCTTTAGCTCGCCAATCGACTCCCAGTTTTCGCTTTCATCGCTCACATCTCAGTTCTCTCAGTCACTGATGCTCTCCGACGAGCAGATTCAGCTGCAGCTTCAACTACAGCAGCAGCTCTTGTTCCAGCAACAACAGCAACAGCTTCTTACTCAACAGCACTCGCTTCAATCAACACAATCGACATCGGGCAGTTTGATGGCCACCAGTCAGCCTGTCCCTCTCCTGCCCGTGTCTGATCTGACCTCGTCGGCGGCCAGTGCGGCACTCGCTCTTCAGTTCTCGCCGCCAGCCCGGCCCGGCTTGGGCAGTGAGGGAAAATCGATCAAACTGAGAGCGAACCACTTTACGATCGAAATACCAAAGGGCTTCATTTACCACTACTCGGTAAACATTCAGCCGGACAAGTGTCCCAAGCGCATAAACAGAGACATACTCAACACGCTTGTGAATGCCAAGCCGAACATATTCGCCAGTCAACGGCCCGTCTTCGACGGCAAGAAGAACCTCTATGTGCGCGAGTATTTGACTGCGATGGAAGGCGATAGACTAGAAGTAGATGTTACTCTGCCCGGCGAGGGCAAAGATCGCACTTTCAAAGTGACGCTCCGATTCGAGGCCAAGGTGAGCCTGTTTGCACTTGAGGACGCGCTGCAAGGACGCACCATGCAAGTTCCATACGACAGCATCCAGGCACTGGATGTGATCATGAGACATTTGCCGAGCTTGTGCTTCACTCCGGTCGGCCGGTCGTTCTTCTCGCCGCCGAGCGATTTGCACAATCCGCTGGGCGGCGGCCGCGAGGTCTGGTTCGGCTTTCACCAGAGCGTGAGGCCCACTCAGTGGAAAATGAGCTTGAACATTGACGTGTCGGCGACCGCATTCTACAAGTCTCAGCGAGTGATCGATTTCATGCGCGAGGTGCTCGATCTGGCGCCCGGCATGCAAGAGCACGGCAAGACGCTGAACGACGCGCAACGAGTAAAATTCACAAAAGAAATCAAAGGCCTCAAAGTAGAGATAACCCACTGCGGGCCAATGCGTCGAAAGTATCGCGTCTGCAACGTGACCAGGCGACCGGCGCAAACGCAAACGTTTCCACTTCAGCTGGAGAACGGCCAGACTGTGGAATGCACAGTGGCAAAGTACTTTTTGGAAAAGCACAAAATCAAGCTGGAATACCCGCACTTGCCGTGTTTGCAAGTGGGCCAGGAGCAGAAGCACACCTACCTGCCATTGGAAGTGTGCAACATAGTGGCCGGCCAGCGATGCATAAAGAAGCTAACCGACATGCAGACGTCGACAATGATCAAGGCGACGGCGAGGTCGGCGCCCGATCGCGAAAAGGAAATCAACAATCTAGTTAGTCGCAATCGTTTCGACGAGGACGAGTTTGTGCGCGACTTTGGCATCCACATCAGCAATCAAATGACCGAAGTAAAAGGCCGCGTGCTGACCGCGCCTCGAATTCAGTACGGCGGTCGAACCAAAGTGGTCGTCATGCCCAATCAGGGTGTTTGGGACATGCGAGGCAAGCAGTTTCACACAGGCATCGAAATTCGCATCTGGGCAATCGCCTGTTTTGCTCAGCAGCGAACGTGCACCGAACAATCGTTGCGCAACTTCACCCAGCAATTACAGCGAATCAGCAGCGACGCCGGCATGCCCATTCTGGGCCAGCCTTGCTTTTGCAAGTACGCGTCGGGCGTCGAGCAGGTCGAGCCCATGTTCCGCTACCTCAAGCAGAATTTCCACGGTCTCCAGCTGATTGTGGTCATACTGCCCGGCAAAACGCCCGTCTACGCCGAAGTGAAACGCGTCGGCGACACCCTGATCGGTTTGGCCACACAGTGTGTGCAGTCAAAGAACGTAAACAAAACATCTCCGCAGACGCTCTCTAACCTCTGCTTGAAAATCAACGTCAAACTCGGCGGCGTGAACAACATCCTCGTGCCCAATCAGAGGCCTATCAGCGTGTTCCGCGAGCCGGTCATATTCATCGGAGCAGATGTTACTCACCCTCCGGCGGGCGACAAGTCAAAGCCGTCGATTGCCGCGGTGGTCGCCTCCATGGACGCTCATCCGAGCCGCTATGCGGCTACTGTCCGCGTGCAGATGCATCGGCAAGAAATAATCGCTGAACTATCCAACATGGTCAAAGAGTTACTCATTCAATTTTACAAATCGACCCACTTCAAGCCGATGCGCATCATATTCTATCGAGACGGAGTCTCTGAAGGCCAGTTCATGCAGGTGCTCACCTATGAACTGATGGCGATTCGCGAAGCCTGCATGAAGCTTGAACACGGCTACCAGCCGGGCATAACCTTCATCGCGGTTCAGAAGAGGCATCACACTCGCCTATTCTGTTCGGATCGCAAAGAGCAGTGCGGTCGAAGTGGCAATATTCCGCCGGGCACTACGGTCGACACCGGCATAACCCATCCGACCGAGTTCGATTTCTATCTTTGCAGTCACGCCGGCATCCAAGGCACCAGTCGTCCGTCGCACTACCACATCCTCTGGGACGACAATCACTTCACAGCAGACGAACTGCAGGCGCTTACTTACCAGCTGTGTCACACTTACGTCAGATGCACGAGGAGCGTGTCGATCCCGGCGCCGGCCTACTATGCGCATCTGGTCGCATTCAGAGCTCGCTACCATTTGGTTGAGAAAGATCACGACAGCGGCGACGGCTCGGCACAAAGCTCCAACGGCGGCGGTCCGACCACTCCTGTAAACGTGCTCGACTCAAACATGAGCGGAGCGGCGACCACAGCCGGCAGCAGCGGTGGCAATAGCCAAACAGAGAGAAACGTGTCCCATCTTACTCGAGCCGTACTCGTTCATCCTGACGCTGCGCAAGTCATGTACTTTGCTTGATCTCTCGTGTCGAATGCACGAAATTTACATGCGCGCGCGCGCTTCTCTTTTATACATGCTGATCGGAGGCCTCTAGTCTACGCCTCTTTATACAAAAATTATTTCAACACACACTTATTGACTGAGTGGACAAGCTGTTTGATTGAGCGTCCATCAATTCTGTTCATTTTTCCTCTCTCTCGCTCTCTGTCTGTTTTTATTAATCAACAACTCAACGGCTGGTGTAACTAAATGGCAAGGAATAAAACGTGCTCGTCGAACTAGACTCGGACAAACTGGCCCCATTTTCTCTCCGGCCGACTCTCGCTCTACAGTTGGCAACATATTCACAATGTGCGGAGGCCCATATCCAACCCCAACTGGCACCGCTCTTGGATGACCGAAGAAGAATCAAATTTCTAATTCCACAGCACGGCACAGCATTGACCGTCATCAAAATAGACCACAAAGCTGCACAGCAACGAACCAAATCGGTTTAAAACTTATTTCAGCCTCAACCGCGTAGCTCAGACCTCAAATTTTCACATGCAACCAATAGCTGCACAAGCCCTTCTCTCGTTCTCTATCTGTGTTTATTGGAATTTTCAGTATCTCTAGCTTTATATTCAAATCAAGCCAAGCACACGCCTGCGGTTCTAACTCCCGCGCCTTGTTGCTCGCTCGTGGACAATGCGTACGAGCCGATCGACAAGGCGCCTCATATCGATCGGATAGGCGTTCGAATCTTAAGCGATTTTAAATGAGGCAAAGAAAAATAAATGTCAGAGACGAAGGAGCAGTTCCGAAGCTGTCGCTGTTCCTGTGGACACAATTTTCTTTTCTGTCCGCACAAATCAGCGCTCTTGTCCGTCACGTGGTTCGGACGTCAGGCGTCATCGGCTTGGCTTATTTCACTTATGTATTGTTTTAGATTAGTTTCTATACTTGTTTCGATTCGGTAGTCTTGAATTCTACTCGCTCGATTCGTTTCAATCAGTTCTGCATCGCTCCTGAAAATCACATCAACACTGAGAGCAGAATCTATTTTAATTTTCATTTTCTATGTCAATTCGTGGCTTTTAATAAAATCCTCAAAAATATTCTTCAGACACTTCTCTCACAAGTTCTTTCTAAAACGGCTGATCGACTCAGTTAGAGAGAGACGAGCGAAAGAATTGGATTGAAAGAAACACAAGTTGGATTTTATTAAATACAAAATTTAGGAGTATAGGACACAAGGATTATAAAGTCAATTATTGAAAAAGAGGTAGAAAAAAGGCTCTAGTGTTTGCTGTTGAGCATTTTCTTTTTCAGCTCGATTTCATATGAATGGAGCTGATGGATGAGCGAGCGCACTTTTCGTACATGAAATAGAATCGAGTTGTCCAATTTGAGAAGCTTGCGCGTTTCTTTGTCGAGCACTTTGGACTGGATGGTTGGCTGGCAATTGAGATTGGCCAATTCGTTTATTTCTTCGTAATGGTGGATGGTTCGAATGGTCTCTTGGCCGCGCTGTTTGTACTTTTTGAAGATTTTCTCGCTCGACAGCTTCTTGTTGCGCTGGATTGAGTATTTGATTCGGTTCGACTCGTGGCAGAGCTTAATGACGAGCTCAAATGACTGCTGCTCGCGGAGATTCCAGTCAAGCCAGAGATTGAAAATGTTCTGGCTCGGCTTTATGTAGCGATCGACCCCGTTCGCTCGCTCGAACATGCCGTAGCATCTCAATTTGCGGCGAATGGCTTCTTCGTTCATATCCTCGTTTACCACTCGGCACTCGGCGAGCGTTTGCAGCAACAGGCTCTTGCAGGTTGTCTCGCGTTCCAACAGCGGATAGAACACTCGGCTGCCAACTTTGACTGTGATTCTGGTCTGTTTATCTTGCATGTTGTTGTGTGATTTATCGGACTGGTCGATGAAGACGACGAACTGATCGCTTTAAATAGACGAGTGGAAGTTCTAGGAGGCAAAATGGCAAATTAAATTAATCAATTAGAATCGGTGCAGAGAGAGAGAGGTAAATTAGAAAATTGATGAGGATGCAGAGCGATTAGGACATGATCTTCCGGTGATCAGCGGGCAATCGCGATCGAGTCCGGGGGTGTCGAACATGAACGCAGGTTCGATATTTCTCGCCTGTGCTGTTAGAGACCAGCACTGGAATTGTTTGCTCTTGTTGGAGAGCATCGACGTTCAGATTTATAGATCTTGCGTGTAATTAAGGTGAGAACCGTATGCCACCTCGTTCATTAGGGACGGCTTGAAGATAGCCGCTGCGATGCGCCAGACGACCGCAATCATGAAGGTAGGCCTCTGCGGAGACCAGCCACTAGATCACTAATTGATTAGTGACAATCTCGATCTTTCGGCTCTCGTTCGCTTCTCTCTGCTGACAAGGACTGCGTTATTATTCACTTATTAGTCGGACCGATCTTAATTGGCAATCGATCGCTGCCTGCTTTACAATAAGGTCTCACCGTTCGCGCACATCTTAGGCCATCAGCCGCCTCTGACACTGGCCGCGGCAATCTTAAGCTACGGCAATGAGAAGCTGCATTTGCAAACTGGCGTCTAAAGTGTCATCACATGACAGCTTCATTCGTCGGCGCACAAGAATATTGAAATATAATTGAATTCTCTGATGGAGAAACTAATCGCCTTTGGCTGTTTGCTCTCTTGGGCTCTTGTTTCTCAAGCCGGCCCAGTCCCGGTGGTGCTCTGGCATGGAATGGGTAGCCCAATCTCTCTATCACTCACTTGATCGGCTGATAATCAGCAAAATCAGGCGACTCGTGCTGCAATCCACTGTCGATGGGTGCAATTCAAAAGCTCATTGAACGCAACCTGACCGGTGTCTACGTGAAATCACTTAAAGTGGGCAAAAACACTGAAGAGGTAGCGGCGCTCCACAGTGACAAGTGAATTTATATTTAATTCCGGTCAATACAAAGGACGTGCTGAACGGCTTTTTCAAAAACGCCAACGAGCAGGTTAGATGACCAGAGTTGATCGTGTCCTACATCAGAACGACTGTCACCCGGATCTAGGTCGAGATGGCTTGCGACATGATAAGAAAGGACGCGCTTCTCGCAGACGGCTATAATGCGGTCGGGTTTTCTCAGGGCGGCCAATTCCTGTAAACGCGGCCTAGCGCTTGAACAAAGCCAAAGCGATAAACTAACCGCATTGAAACAGACGCGCGGTCGCTCAAAGATGCCCGAGTCCGCCCATGAGGAGCTTGATATCCATTGGCGGACAACACCAAGGAGTCTACGGCTTCCCGCGCTGTCCCATCAATGTCACGCACATTTGCAATTTTGTGCGCGAGACTCTCAACATCGGAGCCTACGTTGACTTTGTGCAACACTTTCGTAAGTCTCTTGTCCAACAGACAGCTCATTGGCCCTTAGATTGACACTGGGTCGATTTCGTCCTATCCAGTGGTGCAAGCCGAGTACTGGCACGATCCGCTCAATGAAAAGGAGTATAGAGAAAAGAGCGTCTTCCTTGCAGACATTAATCAAGAAAGGGTAGCTCGACCATCTTGGTCATTTTCGGCCTTCAGCATTTCCTTTTGAAATCAAAGGGCGTAAATCCAAGCTACAGAGAAAATCTTCTGAAGCTCAAGAATTTGGTTCTAGTCAAATTCAACCAAGATGAGATGGTCGTGCCCAGAGAGAGTGAGGCAGGTTTCGTTTAATTTTAAATTGCGGTTCGGTTCGATTTGACGCTTTCGTTTATTCGTAGTGGTTTGGCTTCTATCAACCGGGACAAGCAAAGCGCCTCTACACTCTTGAGCAGTCGCCACTTTATTTGAACGTGAGTCTTTTCTGTGACCCCTTACCGCCGATGGTCTATAAATTGGCGTCAAATTTGAGGATACACTCGGCCTGCGAGAACTAGACGAGACCGGCCGCCTTTTTCAATTGGATGTTGACGGCGACCATCTTCACTTCTCGGACGCCTGGTTTCTTGACAACATCGTCAGCCCGTTCTTGAGCAATTAGCCCACTCTTCCTATTTTCCTCTCTTCAATAAGACATTTGATTCGATCATCGGTTAGTTTGATTTGCCAAAATACAATTCTGTCGCAATAACGAAAGATGCACGAAGCTCACGAGGGCGGAGAAGGGAAAGAGAGTGACTGGGAGAGTCATCGACTCCATTTGATCGGCTGAATTTCGCTTTTTAATGAAAAAATTCAAGAGGCGCTGATTCATTGAAGACACTTGATCCTCTAAACGAACACCGTCGATATGCGTTGATAACAACAAAAAGACGGGCTTTGATGGACGCGCTCAAATGTCGAGATAAAGTCATGTCCGTTCATCTTATCTGTCAAGTGCTCTCGAATAGGCGCACGATCTCCACTTCATATAAAACCGGTCCGCAAACCGACCCGACTCATGCTATTTGCGTAGACGCAAAACCAAAACTAAACAAAAATGAAAATAAACGCCGCAAGCTTAATTCTCGCTTGGCTGATCGCAGTCTCATCCGCAGCCGAGCATTTGATTCTAAAAAGAGCGGCCGCAGTCGGGCCAAAGTGGCCGGTTAAGAAGATTCCGTTCGCGTTCTCCAACATTCTTCAATTCGGATTCAAAGAACGAGCTCTAATCGAAGAGGTGCTGCACGACATGCAGATCAGACTGTCTAACGACGGCCTCGAATGCCTTCAATTTGTGCCTCGAGGCAGCGAACAAGACTATATTCTGTTTATTGACGAAGGCGACTGCAGCAGTGGACTCGGCTACCAGCCAGGCAAGAACAAGATCAGCTTAGCGCCTGGCTGTCTCACGCCTGGAATCATTGCACATGAAGTGCTGCACAGGTGCGCTTTTAGAAAATCGCCTCCTTCTTGTATTTCAACGCTCTGACCTTGAGAATTCTCTCTCTCTTTGAAAAGACTCGGCTTTGATCATGAGCACTCGCGAACCGACCGAGACCAGAATTTGATCGTTCTCCAACACGGCTCAGACGCCGCAATGGAGATGAACTTTAGAATAAACCCAGACTCGGCCGATTCACTTGACGTTCCGTACGACTTTTACAGTGTGACCCACTACAACTCTGACAGTTTCCAGGGCGACTCAGACGAGCCGAGTCTGATCAGCCGGATCCCAGCTCTTGTCTCGGACGGCAATGAGCTCTACCAGAAACGTGAGAGCCTCAGTCCGATCGATATTTACAAAGTGCAAAACTTCTACCAATGTTCGCGAATGAGCGTCCCTCGCTTCGAGTCCATCAGCGAGCAGTCAAATGAGTGGATGGAGATTCGCGACCGATTCGTAAAAGAGGCTCAGTTCAACGGCGTCTCGTTCGAGCTTATCGAACGCTATTTGAACAAAACACGTCTGAGCTGTGGAAAAGAGCATTTCTGGCCGCCGGACTATCCTCTTGTGGAAGACGACCACCCGCTCTACAAACTGATTTGCACCAGAAAACGAGCGAGCGGCGAAATGTGTAAATTCTCAATCGAGTGCTTGGACAAAGAGGCCTTTTGTGTGCGAGCGTTTTTCAAATCGACCGGACGCTGCGTGCGCATCACCGACGATAAGCTGAATCAAATCGGACAGAGCATAAACGACAAAATGTTCGAAATCGGCAAGACGGTCAAGCAAGAAACTTCGAAAGCTTGGAGCTCAATAAAAGGCTTTTTCAAGGGCCTCAAGCCAAGCGGCTAATGCAGCTCGGCCAGGCATTTCACCTTCTGCCCTCCCCCTTCCTGTCTCTTCCTTTCTTTTCATTTCTCTATCTGTGTTCGAATAAAAATTGCCTCTTGAAGTTGATCGGCTCGACCGCGTAGCAGCAGAAAGCATGTTTGCTGTAAAATTTATTCATTAATTTATCTTTAAGTTCAAATAGAATGAACGTTTGAGCTGAAAACAATTTAGAAGTTAGTCAGAGAGAAAAAGGCAGAATAATGAAAATGCAATCGTTATGTTCGATAGAAGGCAACTGTTCAACTGCTCGTGTTTTGGTCTTTTTTAGCTTTAGATCGTCCGGTTGAGTCATAGTTTCTACACTCGTACACGCATGCTGACAAATTCACAGATAGGGGAATAAAACTTGAAAAGCGTGAGCTGTCTGCACCGTCAAGCTAAATACTGGATGGTTCATAGCGCGTGAAAATGTTCAGAAACACATTCGGTGCACTCGGTTCGGCCCGCTTTTGTTTTTGTTTTTTTAAAAAAAGAAATAAGAAAAAGCTGAAAATTGCTCAAGAAACGAGAAAGAAATTGCAAGGTGATTATAAATGAGTAAACTAGTCTGAACAGAGACTAATCCGCTGCAATCGACGGCGGCTTTGAATCTGCGAAAAAGCGGAAGACTTGGAAATAAACACACTAAGGGCAGAGTATGGTCGGCAGTTTCATCCACTATTTCAGATGCTTGCTCAATTAGATTCTATTTTATCTGCTTGATATAGGGAATAAATAGAGAGTTTGCTATCGAGTGCACTTTCAAGTTAAGTCAGTGAATTAGCTCGCCGGCCGATGTCGGAGATGTGACCCCGGCCAGAGTGGAGAATAACGAGTAAATTGCAGTCAACGAGAGAAGCGAAATAAATAAGGCACTGAATGTTGCGTTTGTAGAATAGAGCGATTTGCCAGTACGTTGGAAAAGTGTTTGAATGTGGTGCCAGACTGAGGAGGACTTTTTGGTGCGTCGATTGTGCGATTCGCCACTTTGCTGCTGCTGCTGCTCGTCTGTGGGCTTGTTTACGTTGGTGAAAGGCGCCATAAAAACCAAGGCCATTAGCATTGTGAGTGCCCACATGCCGACGTAGTAGGAGAACGTGCCGAGCTGTTGCACAAACGAGCAAAGAGCATTTCGAGCGGGCCTCCTCTGCCTCGCAATAACAATGGTGCGGTACGTGTCCGATAATTGACTGGCCGCGCTGTTCCATGAGTGATTCAGCGCGTTCGCCCGGCAGTTGCGCGATAGAGTGCTCCTCAGCTTGATCGCGTTCGAGAATGCGGTGCAGGCCGACTCGACGTCCTGCGGCTTCCAGGTGAATCCGTGAATGCCATTTATGAAGAACTCTTTCATTTGTTTGCCCTCGGCAGCGACCACAGGCAGACCGCTGCTCATCGCCTCCAAATAGACTTGGCCGAATGTTTCGGACACGGACGCGTAGACGAAAAAGTCGGCCGAGGCATACGCTTCGGCTAGCTCTCTGCCCTGCAGAAAGCCCATGAAGTGAGAGCGATCTTGCGGAAAGAGAGGCTGCAGGCGCTCTCGGTAGGGACCGTCGCCGACTATGCAGAGAAATGTTTGCGGAAATCGTTTCAAAATGTTCAATAAAAATTGATAGTTCTTCTCGGGCGATATTCGACCCACGCTGACCAAGAGGATCTTGTCCGGCGAGTAGTTGCCGTTGAACATACGCAGTCGCATCTGATGCGAGCTGAAACTCGGACTAAAACTGTCTGAATCGACGCCCGTCTTCCACACGTGCACGTCTCCCTCGATGCCGTCGTTTTTGAGCAAGCGGACGAAATCGCTGCTCACCGTCAAGTTGGTGTCGGCCGAGTTTAGAAACGTGCGACGCATGAGGCGATATGTAAATAGACCGATCGGAGCCATAACCGGATGGAGGTAAAGTGGAAGATAAAAGTCAAAGTTGGTGTGACTTGACCACACTACCGGTATGTCGAGCGACTTGGCCACTACGCAGCAGAACGTTGAGGAGGGCGACGGTTCGACGCAGTGGATCACGTCCGGTTTGAAGTTTAAAATGGCACTTATGATGCCCCACTGGGGGAAGACGAACGGCAGCGAGCAGTCGATTCGCTTGTTAAACTGAAGCGATCCCAGCCGACTGAAGGTCACTTTATCGCTCAGAGACTCATCGTCCGTCCATGTTTGACAGCCCTCGCAGCCGGTGACCACGTGCAAACGAAATCCAGCGTAAGCTAGACGTCGCATAATCTCCTTAAAGCGACGAGCGATGCCGCTCGTGTAAGGATGGAAGCTCTCGGTGAATATGAGGATGCGAATGTCGCGCGATCGCTTCGATTTACTCGACTCAGCCAGAGTGAGCGACTCCTCTGACTCTTCAGTGTACAAATCGCTTGAGCCGCTCTCGTCTGTTTCTTCGCGATCGGATATCCGGTGCTTCTTTGAGTTGTAGGTGCGAGCCTTGCGGGTGAGCTCGTCGGAGAACGTGCGATTCGAACGTGTGGTTACGACTCGCTTGCGTTCGTCCGACGACGCTGCACTTCCTGTTCGATTTGACATGATCGCCTATGTTCAGACGGCCGCTATTTATTCTAAACGCAATTAGGCCACGTAATCATTCAATTCAACAGACACCAATCGGCTATTTCACTTCTAAATCAATTTGCAGTTAGTCAAGTTTGGTGTGTTTTTTGCTTCTCTTGCAATGCGCGTCCGACGCACTTAGCAGCAAGTTCTCTCGTTCAATACTCAGTGTCTTTGTTATTCATTCCGTTTTCATTTACATAATCTACTCATAGATGAAGATAATACGCAACAACAATATTCAAAATAAGGCCAAAACGAAAGTGAAAATTATGCTCATCTATTCGCATCTGACAGGGCATCAAAACCGCACGCACACACACAAAAAGACCAGCTCGATTGAATCATTATGGCAGGACCCCCCTGGATTCCACAGTGCGGGGCCGAGTCAGAGGCAAAAGTAAAAGAAATTAAAGGGATAATAAACCTGCGCCGAAATTCAAACAAGTGTGCGTACATGAGTTCAACGTGCATGTTTACTCTTTCGCTCGGCTCCGATGTCGATGATGATGAGCCTAAATGTGCTTACACTTACTACTGTTAGTCGTCAATCGGACCGACCTCGGCTTCGTTGTTGTGAATAATGCAACAAGCGTTTGAATTTTTTAAGACATCAACGAAATCATCGCCAACTTCTCGCCATCTCGGCCTCGTTCATAAATTCACAAGACAGGACAGAAATTAAATTTCAAATCGACGAACGAAATAAAAGGCGCATTTATTTCGGCTGCAGGTTGAATTCTCAAGCGGCGTTTAGGAGCGAATGTGTGAAGAGCGAGTCTTTATTGCTCGGTAGCCACTCTGTATGGGGCTAATGATGAATAACATGCAACGTCGGAAAACACTTAGACAGCCATAAATTTTATAATAAACAAATAAAACACCGCCCTAGGCATTCGAACAACAGTCAAACGTCTGAGTCAAATCTCGCTCTCATTTGTTTGGCATTTGAAACCGGTGTAAGGAAAAAATCGTTCAACTAAATCGATTACTCTACATAGCGATAATATTTGGCGATGAATTTCACTCGACTAGCAGTAAATAGTCTAAATCGATCGATAATTTCAAAGTAGTGAGAAAAAGGCACGAACTGAGCGAAAAAGATAAAACTTGCCGCTGAAGAGGCACGAGAGCATTCAAGTGGCCGAATCGGTCCTAATTTCGCGATTTCTAATTTTATCCGGCCTCTAAACAAGTGCCAGAGCAGCAACGTGCACATAATCTTGTGTGAGCCACGCATATTGGTCAAATGTGATTGCAAATCGAACCGGGCATTGTTGCATTGTACTGGCGGCTTTTAAGCACTCGACAGACAATCAACCCGCCTGATGAGTTGAATAAATGTTTGCTTATTTGCCTGGATCAACAGTGTGACGAATTGAGCCGAGTCAGTTGCAACTCATTGACGAGAGCGAGCTGTCTCTAATTAAGAACAGCGGAGAGTAAAGATTGACATCAGCAGGCAGCCAGACGTTGCGATGAGCATCAATGCTATGGAATTAGTTGTCAAACTTCTTTTACAAACGGACCATCCTCAGACGGGTGTCAGACCTATCTCGGCGCAACACAAACGAAATAAAAATAGAAGAGATGACAATCGCAATCAAAAAGAGACAGCGGCTCTTGGCTTTCAATCCTTGCTCTAGCGAAGCCAGAGCGTACAGAGGCGAAGAGATGAATGAGAGAAAAGAGAGCTGCCTGAGGTGTTTGCTCTCAGTCGCAAGCGAGCAGTCAAGCGAGTCAAACATAAAGTGAACGAAGCACGCAACCACTGTCAATCACACGCCGTGAGCACTGAACGTGAGCCAAAGGCATACCAACACGACAAGCAGGACGGTCTCGCTACAAGTCGTCATCAACAAGCACCAAGAGCTAAACGAGCACTCAAATTAAGGCCTTGCTGCCAATTGCGTTGTCAAAGCGAATTATTCAGCTGCTGCTGCTGCTGGACCAGTGATCGCTAGATCGGCTGCCTTTTGGCGCTCGCGCGGTTGCTCGCTAACAGAAGAAAGAAAGCCGCTTTCTACCGAGCTGGATGATTGCAATTATGATAAGGCAGCGCGTCGAGTTTACAACACGTATTCAATCCGTTTATCGCGCGCTGCAAGAGCAAAGCTGTAAACTAGCGAACGAGCGAGTAAACAAGCCAAAATGTGCGCTACAGGAACGGTGGGGTACATAAACACGAGAGAGGCGCACGGACACGAACGCTTCGCACAATCAAGCTCGGAGCACAGGCGCATCAAATGCTATTAATTTATCAATCGAGCATCTGGCCCAGTCCTCTTATATACGAGTTTTTGAAAAAAATTATGAGCCAAGTCATGCTCGATTAAATAATTGAGAAATACCTTTCGTTGGCTTGTTTAGATTGCTCATTTAATATATCGCTCTTCAATCATCTTCATCATCTAGTCGGCCGTCAGCAACACCAATATTTGCTTTCTTATTCATTGCAAAGCGAATGTGCTTCCAAAGGTTCGGGCCGCCTATCGAGAATAAGACCCAGAGTGAGATTCGCAGAGAGACATCGAGAGAGAGAGAGAGAGAAATTTAAGTTTTGAAAGAATTTTTATTTGACATTAGTTATCGTCAATTTGAGCAAAAACAATTTCGATTGCAAGATGGCGCCTATAACACGGGCTAAATATTAAAAAAGTACAAAGTTGTTCGATAATTTCGATTCAGGTCACTTGACTCATGAGCAATCGTTTCAGAAAAGAAATTTTATGTGTCTAACTTGGACTTGGAAACAAAAAGCGCTGCTTCATAAATTATAGCTGCTGCGGTCGTGATTTAAATTGTTTATTGACGTGCAATTAAAATGCGTCAAAAAAAAAAAAGAAGAGAAAGAAATAAGCAAGAGCGAACGAGGCAGATCAAGTGAGAGGAATGAGCAAGATGAGAAAATTTCAAACTTGAGAATAAAAACACGAGTTTTCAATGAATGGATCGATGAGTAAGAGCACTTGAAATTTATTGCAGTAGATGCGATAGTCAGCTTTGTTTCTGAAGACTTTTCAAGACGCAGGTCGTGAAACAATTCGAACTATTTCCGATTTGTTGGTTAAAAAGTCCTAAACGAAAATTTCAAATGCGCAATAAAAAGAGGAGAAAATAGAGAGAGAAAGAGAGGGAGAGAGGAAAAGTGCACCAACCTGAATTTGAGTGAGCTTTTCGTCAAGGCTCATTGATTCGAGCGGTTTACTTCCGTATTTAGGCGTGCACTTATCTGCCAGATTGTCAATGGCCCAGAATATTTGCGAAAGATCAATGACCTGTGTGTGTGTGTGTGTTTTAGGGGGACAGGTCGAGTCGTCTGTCAAATGGCAGCTTACACGTGCTCGTTGCTTGTCGGCCTCTCGTTGCAGGTACTCCTCGCTTCGGTCGTTCTCTTCGCTCGCCTTCTCTTTGACTTTCATCAGCTCGCCCAGTTTGCTGTTCACGGTCATTTTGTTGGCGTTATGCTCGATCGTTAGCCGCTCGTATTCGTTTCTTAAAGCTTTTAACTTGAAAAGAAAGCCGATTTAATAGAGATTCGCGCTTTAGTCAGTCGAGTAAAATTCACTTTATCCGAATTGCTGATCAGGCCTTCGAACAAATCCACATTCGACTCGTACAGAGTTTGATGGCGCAGAATCATTCCCATGAACTTGGTCTCGCCGCTCTCCAGGTAGTCTGTAAATCAAGAAACCGTTCAAATCGAACTCAAACGCCAGACGAAATGCAATTTCTTGTTCGTTTACCTGCGGGCAGCATTTCTATCGCTTTGCTCATAAACTCCATGAACTTGCGATACTTGTCCAAAGTTCTCACAAATTTCTGATGTCTTCGAATTGAAGACTCGTTCAGAGTGTGGAACAAGTGTTCACTTTGAAAGACGAGCTTACGTTCTTCGTGCTTGTTCCATTTCTTGCAGTAGAACGTCCATTTCGAGCGTTTTCTGAAGCTTAAGCTTAAGTTCGCCTTGATACTTGACTATGGCTCGCTTGCGCAGCAGGTCTTTTTGCTGTAGAAAGCCCGAATACTGATCCACAAACGCTTGATGCTGATCGCAAAAAAAGCAAAATTTTGTTGAGACACGAGCTTTCGAAAAGGAGTGCGCGATAATTACTGCATCTTGCTTGGCTTTCAGTTGAAGCTGTCTCTCGCGGCATTTGTTTATTCGACTCTCAAATTCGGCTCGTTTCTTGAGCAGCTCGTTCTTTACTTGGAGCTCTTCCTGGTGGTACTTGATTAGCAGAATGTTTCCGAGTCTGTACTCGTTTCCCTCGTTGGTCGATAGACTCGGTTCGATGAGTCTTCGCGAGCTCTTCGACCGACTGCGATGCTTGAGATTGAGTCGAAACTTGGACTCTTTATCTTCCTCTCTATTCAGAATGAGTTAAGAGACGCGACTAGACCAGAAGAAAAAATGATTGAATATCACTTTTCAGCATCCTGAGTTAGGAAAAAGCTGTGCGACGAGGCGGCTGTCTGATTGATCAGCGAGGCCATGTTGTCGCGAATCATGGTCCTGAGCATCTGATGATCAGCTTCGACCAGTGCCATTCTGACACACTCTTTCGTCCTCTTCTATTTTCTGTTTCTCTGCTCAACTCGGCCGCTTAGTCTTCACTTGTCTTTCTAAAACGAAAAGTTGAAAGAAAATGCAAAATCAATTGAATTTTTAATGCGCGTCGTCACTCTTTGTTTGCTTATTGACTAGCCGAGCGTTAGATGCAAATTAGATTTCTTAAGCGAAAGAGAAAAATTATAGCAGAAAGAGCAGCCCAATCATCAAATAGCGACGTCGCCGCCAGATAGTTGTTTGTGTATGCATGCGAGCCAGAGCGTCAAACAATCGGTGCCACGAGGCGAGCACTGGCCATTGCTTTTTCAGCCAAATCGATGCGGATTCGTTAATTAGCTGACTCGTCACTTGGCCAAATTCACTTTCACATTAAATTTCTCTTTTTAGCCCTCACTCTCTCTCTCTCCGGCTCTGTGTCTTTTAGCTGCAGAAAAATTAGCAGTATCGAGTAAACAGAAACCTGCGCAATCGAAATATTTACAATCATGTATGGCAACCACTGAGAGGGTTGTCAGGAAGGTGTCGCATTAGCAAAAATGCAGACGTCCGCTGGCCGTGTGTTTCGAACGAAAGCGCAGCTAAATAGTATATGCATCGAGCGCTTTACCTTACGAGCGCACTTTGAAGCTCAGCTTGAGTTCAAATTTAGAGCCGGGCGAGAGGAGAAAACGAAATTAGAAGGCTTCACCGCTTCAGGTCCTTCGTTGCGTCGGCAAGAACCCGTGCCCGTCTGCCCTCCTTCTAACAGCTCTAAGCTAATTTCAGCTCTTGCTTGTGTTTCAAATTCATGTCAGCGGCCTCCATTTGTTTGCCCTGTGTCGCCAATTTTCTCACTCAGTTTTCATTGTTTGCATTCATCGTTTTCTTCGTCGTCGTCGTCATCGTTAATTTTTCTCCCATTCAACAAAAGCAAACAAGGCGAGAGAAATCACAGAGTCACATTCTGTCTTCCGTTTGTGAGCGAAAGCAAACGAATATGCCTGGCGGCCATGTCGACGGCCTCATTTAATTTCTTGCAAAATTGAGACCAAAAGGAAAACAAAAGTTTCAGACGATGAGAAGCGAGCCGCTTGTCGATCGCAATATTCAATCAAGAGCCCATCAGACATGCGCGTCCACAACTGGTTTCATTTGCTCTCGCAATTTTTTAACTGCCGAGTGAGATTTCGCTCCACTTGTTGTTTACTTTGAAGTTTTCTTGCTTGTATTTCAAATCATCGACGCCTGCTCACCTCTTGGTGCTTTAGTCTTTTATTTCCGCTTAAATCAACTAATTAAATGAAAAATACTCGCAATTAGGACGTATAAATGTCAACATAGACAGAGCAGAAAAGAAAGAAGAAATCGAATGGCAAGAGCTGAGATACGTCACAGCAGCAGCGGCGACTAGCCATTTATAATTGAAAATTTTTAAAGAACCAGCATATTTGTGTAGCGTGCGTGCGATAAACGCCATTGCCGAGTAGAAAATGACTTTGAGTCGTTCTAGGTCGGAGGAAAAGGAAAACGAAGGCATTCAGTTGAGTTGGCCGCGTGTGGCTGGCACAGTCGCTTGTTCTGTTCTCTCAATCGCTGGCTTGTTGTTTGTAATGACTCGCATTCAACATTTGTTAATTATTTTTTCAATTATTTTGATTCAATTTAAACTCAATGCGGAATTGTTTGTTCGCTTCTCTATCCATTCCAAGTAGGGCTCGACCGGCACAAAGTAGAACGGCATGTTCGAGTCGCATCTCTTCTTCTTCATCTTGGCATCTTTGATGTCGTGTCCGAATGAGATGATGCCGACCAGAGTCCAGCGTCCGCGGCGATAGGCCAGCACTGGCCCGCCAGAGTCGCCGTAGCAAGTCACTTGACGTCTGGCCTTGCCTAATGCGCACATGGTGAACTCGCGGTTCCAGTTTTTACCTATTTGACCTGCGTTGCATAAGTGGTGATTCTTGTCTTGAACAGTGAACACTGCTTGCTGTACCGAGTCGCGAACAAACGCCGCGTAGTTAAACTCTTCGGCGTACGAGCCCCAGCCGACGGCGACCACGTCATCTCCGTAGCGCAGGGCCTCGTGGTTTTTGCCCGGCAGGCAGATGACGTTCACCTCTGGCCGATTGAGTCTCACTGCTCGCTTCAGCTTGAGAATGGCTATGTCGTGCACGAGCGCGTACTCGTTAAAGTCAAAGTCCTCGTGCCAGTCGAAATTCTCGACCTCGTAGACGTGCTCTTCGTTAAGCTGGTGCGGCTGGTTGGCATGCTCGTTGACGCCCACATAGACCTCGATCAGTTGGAATATGTCGGAGATTTTCAAATTGAGCTCAGTTAACACTTTGAGATAAGCAATGAAGCAATGGGCCGCTGTGATTACGTGTTCGGAAGAGATCAATGTTCCGCCGCAGTGGTGCTCGCTTTCGTTGGTTTTCAGCCGAACGCTGACTATAAACGGCCATGAGTGTCTTACAGCGTCTTCGCCGCCCACGATCCGCTTCACAATCTTCCTCGACAGATAAGACGGATCTACGCTGGGCCGGTAGAACGTCTGGCCGCAATGATTCCACTCAAACTCACAATGAGTGCCATCTGCACAATAGTCGCTTGTCTTGGAGTTCAACGAAAGATGAGCTCGGCTCGTCGCTGAATTGAATTCGTGCAGAAAGTAAAAGATCATGACAGTGCCCGCAAGGCCAACAAATAGAAAGAAAAACAAGAGGAAGCCTCGACTGGCCGGTCTGGCGCTCAGGTCGTCTGAACTCACTGTTTTTTATTAAATGACGATTGAGATCGAGTTGAAAAATAAGGCTGCCGGCGAGTTGACTAACCTTCGAGTTCAGAGAAGGATGAAAGCTCGCAAATCTTGACGCTCGATTCCATCTGGTCAATGGCCTCAGTTCTGCTCATTTGCTTTTTCGCAGTTCTTTTATTGTCGCAGATCGGATGCATTGTCCCCGCCGTCCTGGCCGCTTCAATCGCTTTGTAAATCAATCTAAAGACGAGATGAATTAGCGATGATTTAGAAAACTGGCTCTTGAACGAACGAGCGGAGAGCGGCAGTGCCAGCCACTCGTGTCAGTGGCAGCTGTCTAACAAAAACTGCATTTTTTTCTCACTCACCCACTGTATGTCTCGGTCTATATCTCTCACTCTCTCTCTCTCTTGCTGCTTCTCTCGCTGCCAGTGCTGCTTTGCGTTGATAATTAAGTTTCTGCGCACAAACACACTATCGAGGCGCGCCGCAAACAACCGCCGCACATTTCAGATAAGAAGTTCAAAGTTTAGATAGTGATCTAACAGCTCCGTGAATCCATCAAAAAGAGCCAAGAAGCTGCCAAGAAGAAGAAGAACAGCAAGACGGAGGAGTAGAAGACGAAGAAGAGGATTTGTTCAAATAGTGAGCAAGGGAGGCGAGTGAGGGTGGAGGACTAGATGGAGAGAGGGAAGGAATGGAAAATAAATGGAATGAGAGAGTGAGAGGAGGAAAATGGTTGGGAAAAAGTGCGAAGGCGGAAAGGAGAGAAGGAGAAAAATTGAGCTCAAGAGAGGCATCAGTGATGCAGGAGCTCTCTTGACACTTCTTCAGAGATTAGAAGTTCATCAGTCCTCTGATTAGCAAATCACAAACATCGACTCGATTGTCGAGTAGCGACCCTCGTCGCTTGAGTGTTTGAATATTGCGCAATCCAACTTGTCTACATGTTCTTCTCTCAGGCCTCTTTCTCTTCTCGCCAACTATTCAAATAAGCCAAGCCTTCTTAGAACGACCAGCGAATTTGAACGCCGCCGCCTTGAATTCGGGTGTGGCAGCGCAGTGAATAGCTGCGCCGGCGTCTCATTCACTCGCTTGATCAAGATGATTTTAAGAAGCTGAGCGAATTTGGTTTCGAATGTCTTCTCCTCTGCTCCCCTCTCTCCTCTCGCGCACATGCCAATCACAGACCGAAGCAAAGTGATAAGGCGCTCCCCTTCCCCTTGATTTGCAAAGTATCCTCTGGGCAAAAGAAAGCATTTCATTGTCGATTAAATTTTTATTTTCCCACCCGGTCTCAACCAATCGAATCGAGCGTGTCCGCATTCTTCTCTTTCCTCTCGGCTTTCTTATTATCGCCGCTGCCGCCCAGGCCGATGCTCTTATTCCGCTCAGTTGGCTTTTTTTTTGTGCCACTTGTTCGCAATCGTGACGCAGACGAGTGATTGACATCCTTTCAAAAGCGTCAGTTAGACGTTAATAAGCTGCTTTGTCAGCGACCTGCGTTCACTTACGAAGCCTTCTAGAATGAGCATCTTTCGCTTGTTTATCTTTTCCGATAGGCCGAAGTCTTCCTCGTCGAGTTTCTAAAAGCGAATGAGAGCGTCAGTTGGATATCGCATTTCAATCCGCATCACATTGACGCCGAATAGCTTGTCGAAAGCTTGAAATCAACTCACCAGCTCGGCTTCGCTCCGGGTCACTGCCACCTCGGTCAATACTTTGAGAATTTCTTTCTCGTTCACTTTATACTCGACTAGCTGACGGTCTGCGTAAACAAAGCAGTCACTTCTTTATCGCTTAAATTTTCCACACTTGGCCCTCCTTACTTATTTTGCTCTCGATTTTGTGCATTTGCGGAATGTCGTATTGCGTGACAATGGTGATCGACGAGCCCGAGCGACCTTGATTTGTCAAGCTAGAATAAAAACCAGACCAAATGATGACTGATGTGATTTACCGGCTCGCGCTGTTCGACCGACTCGATGCACATACTCTTTGGGCACAAACGGGACATTTTCGTTAATTACCAAATCGACTGTGGGAATGTCTAGACCACTGCGTGCGAAGCCGTTAAGCAGAGATGACTTTGAATAGAAGAGATAGTGCTCACCGACTGGCCACATCGGTGGCAAACAGCACTCGCACCTGGCTCGACTTGAAGTTGGCCAGCGAAGCGATTCGCAGACGCTGTTTCATGAGCGAGTGAATTTCCACGCATGGAATGTTGAATTTGCGCGACATCAACGCCAGCACTTGACAGTTTCTGTGCGTAAGCCGTTCGACTAGAACAAGAAGCAAGCTTGAAAGGAGCTTTAAACTGACCGGCATGTGCTTGTGAACACGATCACGGAGCTTTTCGGCTTTGCTTCGGTGAACTCTCTCAGCAAATGAAACAAATAGGCGTCTTTGACTTTGCTCGGACAGAGCAGGAAATACTGCTCGAGCTGTTCGACGGTAGCTTGGCTTTTTTTGTGGCCGTTTGGTGAAACAGAACCCGCTCAGTCAGTGATAGGCAGATTTACTTGCTCTCGGCGTCGAATATGAACGGCTTCTTGGTGGACAGCTCCTGAAGCTTTTTTATCGTGTCTGTGATTGTGGCACTGAACAGCAGCGTTTGGCGCTTTTTGGGCAGAACGTTGAATATGGTTTGCAGTTGATCGCCAAAGTTGTCTTCCAGAAGGCGATCTGCTTCGTCCAGAACCTTGATTCGCATTCAGATTCGACGGCCAAGTCTGTGCATCCGCTCGAGCAGGTTACCAGTGTGTTGATTTTGGCCAAGGAAAAGTTGGTCCCGCTTTCGATGTGATCGGCGAGCCGACCAGGCGTAGCAATGACGATGTGCGGCTTTTCCGACAACTCAGACGCTTGCTGTGTCATTTCTAAAAAGAATTTGATTCGTTGAAGGAGAAATCGGGCTATTCGAAAGCTCACCAACTCCGCCGGTTATGACACAGTCTTTGATGTTGATCGGTTTCCCGATTATTCTAAACTGGTCGGCAATTTGATAGGCGAGTTCTCTTAAATTTTAAACGCCGTTCAGTCGGACGTTGGTTGCGAGAGTGAACTAAATGGCTGAACCTGGTCGGCGTCAGAATGAGAGCGAATATGCCGTACGGGTCTTCGGAAAGCTTTTCGATTATCGGCAGAGCGAAGGCGGCCGTTTTGCCCGAGCCTGTCTTGGCGCAGCCGATTACATCGTCTCCTTGAAGAATGCGCGGCACGCAGTGGTACTGAATGGGCGTCGGTTTGGAGTAGCCGATAGTTTTCAATTGATCAATAATCCATTTGCTAAGCTTCAGATCGTCCAGCGAGGCGTCCACAAAGTCGGCGTCCATTTATCAGGCAATTAGTTCAACAGTTCTCTTCTTCTTTTTGTTGAAACGGAAAAACTTGCTCTGTTCGCCTAAGACCGCGAGCATGAGCGAATTATTCACAAAACCGACGATCGGACCTCGCCTTCAAATTGTCTTTTTTCAAATTAAATTGCCTCTGCTCTCTTTCTCATTGAGATTTATTTATTGCAGTTTTTGAACAATAACTCAAACATTAGAACGTAGAAAACAACGAAGCGCGGCCACTGAGAATTGAGTTGTTCGTTCGGCTGATTCGTTCGACGAGCATCTGATTCAGACGAATATGATGAACAAGCCCATGACCGTGAGGAAGATATAGACGAATAAAAACAAGCGGTCAAGAGTACAAGCGATTAGGAACCACTGCTTGTCGTTCAACTCTTTGGTCTCCTTTTCGTGAAGTCTTGAGCGCAAAATGCTTATCTGGTTATTGATGAGCGCCATGACTCGCTTTGCTTGTTTCAAATCGGTCGAGTCGCTCGATTCAGTCTGGCCGTCGTTGGCCACTTGGCTTCGCGTCGACTCGGCCAACTCGTTCATGTTAAACAATTCAAGCTCCTCTTCGCGGCTGTTTTAAAAGCAAGTTTAATCTTTGCGGCCTAAGACCAGAGTCGTCTAAACTTACTCGACCAGCTGCGATGTGAGCACAGTTCGCACCGAGTTGTGTTTACAGGCCGCTTTGCTCAGATAGTCGAGTACAATCTGAAAGAAACAAGATTCTAGACGATCAAAGAAACAAAACAGATTGAATCAGATGCTTCACCGTTTTGAGCCAAGTGGGCACGGTTCGGTAAGTGAAACTGTCGAAGTTGTCTATGCCGATTATGAGCGAGCTGAGGATTGTGGACCAAGTTAGCATGAACATGGCAAAGTTGATCAAGCGCGAAATGAAATTGCCGTTGGGCGTGTCTCTGGGCGCCACGTTCTCGAGCATCAGTGAAATGATCAACACTGACAAGAGCAGCAGCACTCCCAATGTGGTTCGTTCGAAGCATCGCGGCGGTAGAATGAACACGCTCGTTCCGATGAGCAGAATGAAAAACAACGGCCAGACGAACACATTTATGTAAAATTGGGACGAGCGCTTTATAACTTGAACGCGAATTGTCAAAAAATCTAATTACGAGTTGAAAAGAGCCGCACTTACTTATGCTGACTTTGGATACACTCCAGTCGACCTTGAACAAGCCGCTCGTCTCGTCGGTGCCGGGAACTTGCAGTTTATAGTCATTGTTGTCCAGAATGTCAATCAGACTCCACTCCGGGTTCTCGTAAACATGCAGTCCTTGGCTTTTCACACTCAATTTTATTCGATTTCGACTGACCATCAGACCGATCTGTCCAAGACGAATGTTTCTACACAACTGGCTCGAAAGAGAAAAAAAGCTAGAAGCACTTACGAACAACTCGCAGTTTTGCACGTCGTACGGAAAGAGAGAAAAGTCAAAGTCACAGTGAGCGGTCAGCTGACTGACCGGATAGGCCAGCACAGTTCCGTTTGCGAACACATCGACACTCAAGGGCTCAAGAAGGTCGTTCTCATTGGCGCTGTTGAACAGATGAAGTCCTGGTGTCCAGATTTTGCCCGCTTTCAAGCCGATTTGTTCGATTTGATTCTCAGTCGCATTCCACACAAGTCGAGAGTCGGTCCATCTCTGTTGAGAATTCACCATCAGCAATCAATTATTGACCCTTTGATCTCAAACAGGAAAAGGAGGATACCATTTGAGTTCGAGCGTTGATTGTCATCATTTGCTTGTTTTCGTGCTTGTATAGAAAAATGCCGCTACTAGCGTCGCCCATACAAGAGGAGAGTGCTAGTTACCACTTGGTTAATCCGGCGAATGTCGACTCTCAAATCGAGCTCCATCGTCTCTTTGAGAGTGTTGGGCGGCATGACCAGCGCCGAGTAGCTGGAAAGGAGCTGATTCAAAAGCTGCTGCTCTTGATTACCGGCTTTGAGTTTGAGTTGAAGCTTGATCGGCAAATCATTTCTGGCGAATCGTAGCTGTGGCTTACCTGTCTGTTGAGCGGCCAGGAGCAGGAAAACGAAAAGACTGAACACTTGCATTGTTAGCATGGATGGCAAATGTGAATTTAACCAAAAGAGAACGACGACGAACGCGACCCACATAAATAGGTGTCATAAAAGGTTTGGGATCCGAAAAAAATTGTCCGCGCCATTATGCCCAGGAATCGACGCTCTAGGGCTGTATAATTTGCTCGGTTGACTCCCCCCCGAATTGAGCGGCGGCGGCGGCGGCAAAAAGAAACTTCAACCAAAATATGCAATTGGGCGGACAAATAAATGCGCACACGTTACCTCTATTTGGTCAGTTAAATGTCTATCCGACTGGAGGAACAAAGTCGATTGAACGAGAAATAATTGAAAGAAAAAGAACTGAAAGAGACGCTCGTACAAGAAGACAATGATTTGGCCCGAAATTCAACGAGCACTTGAAGCCAAGCGGTTTGAACTCTGCATGGTTGGCGATGAAATAAGCGAACGAATCGCCCAGAATGATGACCAGCTTGATTCGAACTTATTCCGATTGGAGCATCTCAATTTGCTCGAAGTAGTTCGCACTAGCCTGACATCGATTCCGGCCGAGATTGCCAGCTTGAAAAATTTGACCTCGTTGATCTGCCACAACAACGTGATCTCTTCTCTGCCCGAGCAAATCGGCCAGTTGTCGCAGCTCAAAAACCTCGACTTTTCAAACAATCGTCTGACCGAGCTGCCGGCCAGTTTATCTCAGCTGACCGAGTTGCATGTGTTGAACTTGAGCGGCAACGAGCTGACCGCTCTCTTTCCGCTGCACAAACTCGGCAAACTGGCCGTGTTGGACATAAGCCGAAACAAGTTGGCCAAGTTTGAGGACAATCAGTTTTCGGATAAACTCGAGAACCTGAGCAACATAAACGCGTCGTACAATCAGCTGAGCAGTTTGCCCGACAACTTGGACCAGCTCGGCGCGCTCAAAGTGTTCAATTTGGAGAACAATCAGCTCGGCCAGGTGCCGGCCAATTTGTCGCAGTGTGGCAAGCTCAAGGAGCTGTTGCTCAAAGAAAACCCGCTCAAGGACAACCGCTTCAAAAAGCTCGTTCAGCAAGACAAGCTAAAGGCGCTGCTGGAGTATTTGGCCAAAGTGTACGAGAGCGAGGAGAAAGCGGATAGAAACAAATCGGGCGGCAAGTCGAAAAAATCCAAAGGAAAAGACAGCAAACAGAACGAGGAGTTCGATTTGGTCACTGTGTTGCATTTCAACGACGAGAGCCAAAAGAGCAGAACCATCACACTCGAACAAAAGGCTTTAGAGGTGAGACCACACATACTGGCGTGCATACTGCGCAATTTGGACCTGGAGACGTCCGGAAACTTCAGAAAGTTTCTCAACATTCAAACTCAGCTTCACGACGAGGTCTGCAATAAGCGCATCGATGCCACTATTGCCACGCACGATCTAGACACGATCGGCACCGATTTGATCTACACCGCCGACAGTCCGCAAGTTATTCAAGTAAATGTCGCCTGCTCGTTGATTTGTCTCTTTCAAAATAATCCGTTTGCGTTCAAGTTCGTGGCTCTTGGTCGAAAGAACCCGATCAGCGCCGAAGAGTACTACAACAAGCTTGTCGAAGAGGCCGAGGCCGAACGAAAAGCAAAGAAGAGAAATCAACTGAGCGGAGTTTATCGGTAAGTTGCCAGCGTTCCGAGCCAGCGCTCAGATCAGCAATTCGAATTCGCTCAAGTTATCTGAACCTGCTTGAGAACGCCAAGCTCTACGCCTTCCTCAGCGATAAAAACGGCAGTGTCCTCTCACTGCCGCCGATTTCCAATTCGGAAAAGACCAGAGTAAGTTTGCTGAATTGGACCGAGCGTGTTTAAAATTTTTGACCAACTTTGTGAAGATGTGTTCGAACACGAAAAATGTTCTGATCGAGATCACGAGCAATAAATCGATTGAAATTTGCCGCCAAGCGATGAAAGAGCTTCTCAAGTCAATGTTCAAGGAGCACATTGTTTCAAAAAGCAACACATTGACCGAGCAGCTGAGTTCAATGCAGATTGCCGATGAGAGTCAGCCCAGACAGTTGATTTGCGCTCAACAAGTGCGCATCGTCGACGAGGAAGGCAATCTAAAATCGGTCTACCCATCCAGAGTCGATCTCGAATACGACCAATCGGACAGCATCCGAGTTAAACGCTTGTACGACGAGTAGAGGGCTCCAGCTGTGAGCTCAGCCGAATAAATAAACTCGAATCGGTTTTGTTTTAAATTTTCTTTTTGGACGGAATTTTCAAACGTCGTCAAGTTAAATCGACAAGTTGGCTCTTTCTACTTGGACTGGGGGGCGTTCAGCAATCAAGCGAAAGCCGTACGATTGAATGCATTAGGCGGCGCAATGCGCACATTTTCGTTCAAAATTCGAATCATAATCAGCGCGCTTCTCGAATTTTCTCGGCTTAGCGAAGCTTTTCCATCGCTCTCGCTTTATATTTAGACAAAAACAAGCAGCGAGCAGTTTCTCCAAACGTTCTTAAATAAAATTCTGTCATTGACGCAGACTTGTGATCAAAAATGAGCGCTGACGAGCTAAAGGCCAAGGGCAACGAGGCCCTTCAACAAGAGCGATTCGATGATGCCATCAAGTTCTACTCTGAGGCGATTAACATTGACCCTCAGAATCACATCCTCTACAGCAACCGCTCGGCAGCATATGCGAAAATCGGCAAATACTCCGAGTCGTTGATGGACGCCGAGAAGACCGTCTCTCTCAAGCCGGACTGGCCCAAGGGCTACAGCCGAAAGGGAGCAGCGCTTGAGCTTCAGCAGAGATACAGCGACGCTGCCAAGGTCTACGAAGACGGTCTCAAGTATGATGCCAATAACGAGCAGCTGAACGAAGCTCTAAATAGCTGCCGCTCTCGTATTCGCTCTGAGATGCCCGGATTCGGCGCCGGACCTGGAGCAGCTGGCGGAAACCCATTTGGCGACCCGCGATTCCTTGCCAATTTGGCCATGAACCCGAAGACTCGTGAGCTTCTAGGCGATCCGGAAGTGCAGCAGCTGCTTTCTAACCTCCAGAGCAACCCATCAGAGATTACGAAGCTTTTGAATCATCCCAAGGCCTCGCAGCTTTTGGGCGCCATGTTCGGCGGAATGAACGGCGGCGCGGGAATGCCGTTTGAAGACGAAGAGATGGACGAGGATCGTCCTCAGCCCAGCGAAGAGACAAAGCCAGAGCCTACCAAGCAAGAGAGCAAGCCTGCTGCTGAGCAAAAGCCCGATCTGAGCGGCGAGGAAAAGGAGGCCGAACAGGAGAAACAGCTCGGCAACGATGCATACAAAAAGAAAGACTTTGAAGCAGCACACAAGCATTACGATCGAGCGATTGAACTCTGTCCGAACAGCATCACCTACTACACGAACAAGGCGGCTGTGTTCTTTGAGCAAAATGAACTCGAGAAATGTATTGAAACGTGTCAAAAGGGAATCGAGGTCGGTCGTGAGAACCGCGCCAGCTATGAGCTTATTGCCAAGGCGTACGCTCGAATCGGAAACGCCTACTTCAAGATGAACGATCTCAAACAATCGCTAAAATACTTCAATCATTCTCTGTCCGAGCACAGAAACCCCGAAATCGTCAAGAAGAGGGCTTTGATTGAAAAAGAGCTGAAAAAACAAGAGGCGTTGGCCTACATCAACCCGGAAGAGGCCGAAAAGGAGAAGAATCTGGGCAATGAGGCGTTCAAGAAAGGCGACTTTCCCACAGCAATGACCCATTACAATGAGGCAATCAAACGAAACCCGAACGATGCGAAAATCTTCCGAAACAGAGCCGCCTGCTACACCAAACTGATGGAGTTTCAGCTTGCGCTCCGAGATTGCGAAGAAGCGATCAAAATCGACCCGAAATTTGTCAAGGCCTACTTGCAAAAGGGCACAATTCTGGTGGCCCTCAAGGAGCCATCCAAGGCGATGAGCGCCTACTCGAAAGCGATGGAACTCGATCCGACTTGCCAAGAGGCCATTGACGGCTACAGACAATGCGCCATGGAGAGCAGCTCAAATCCAGAGGAGATCCGCAAACGAGCAATGCAGGACCCCGAAATTCAGGAAATATTCGCCGACCCGGCCATGCGTCTCATTCTAGAGCAGATGCAGACCGATCGACAGGCCGTGCAAGACCACTTGAAGAACCCGGAGATAAGGGCCAAGATTCAAAAGCTCATTGAAGCTGGTCTTATCCAAGTTAGATAAGCTATAGCTGTTCTGCTTTTAGTCATCTTTCCCTCTCTTTCTTGCTTAAACCATTTACTCGGTAAAAAAAAAATTCTTCTTTTGTATCCATTCGCTATCGTTCATTTCTATTTGGCAGACAAGAGTCGACCAAATAAAAAATTCAGTCCAAAATGTTCAATCACCGTTTGCCTTAATCTTTTGACTCTAAATCCGATCGAAAGCGCTTGGGTCTGGTTGAGTTTTATTTGAAAAATAATCGACTAACTCAACTGAAAGGCAAAACACGGCAAGAGTGATCTAACGAGCACCCGCATCACATTCACGGTAGATGTCTTCATAAGTCTGCTCGTTGACCGGAATGAATTTCTTGTTTTTGAAGCTGAAAAACTGCACCTCGGCCTTGTACACGTCTATCCAGAGTGCGTACGCCCTCAGCTCGTTTTTCATTATTCTCTCGTTCAAAAACGAATAGGTACCCAAGTTTTTCAACTGCTCCAGGACATTGATCTAATCAGGGCGGTCAAGGTTCAGGTTTTAGGACGATAACTGAAGAGTTCAAGAAGCTCACCTGCGATAGTTTATCTTCAACACTATAAGCGTTGGTGGGGTCAATGATTGCTTCGAACTCTGACTGATTTGCCTCTGTATATCATTCAAGGTCGAAGAGATTTTCAAACAACCGAAATGACCAGTTTTACCCAAGAAGCTCAGCGGCTTGCTGAATCCGCCCTTTTCGAAGGAGCGAAACTTGGCCAATGTGTCTCGGCCGTTTGCAATCAGCCATTGTTCCAGAACGTTCTCTCCCACGCTATTCGCCGACTCGTATTTTTCACGTGAGTTGAGCAATTTGCTCATGGTCTTGGAGAAGTGAAGATGACGGTCTACTCAGACATTCATTCTTTTTGACTAGGCCCGGCCTACCTGGCAGCTTGAATTTCCGACCACCACGAAACTGGTTCCCGAGTTGACTATAAAAGCCAGTTCAAACTGGGCCGAGGCGCTATCCGGTTCATTAATATATTTTGGCAAAAGATTTCCTAAAATGCTCAGTGAATAGCATCACAGTTTGAATCAAAAAGGACTGAAGAGCTCATACCCACTGTTCGCAGATGGAAGTAGGTGGCCGGGTCGACATTGAGCAGGCGAGAAGGAACTATTCGACTGTCGATCGATGAAAGGATTACAGACTTGGGCGCGGGTCGGTCCAAAATTTGCCTAAACATGGGCGCCAAGTCCTTTTTGAACTGGTTCTGGTATTTGAGGGTTCCTTGAAGTAGCTGCGTGATTCCTTTCATCTTTCTGTGGCTGTGAACCGGGCGTGTCGCGTTTACGTAATTTTCAATTCTGCACGCAAAAGTTGCTTCGAGTCTAAACGATCGTATAATGTTCGATTAGATGTTCACGCAGCATTTTTCTTTGCACTTCTCCTAACGAGCAAAAATGATTGCAAATTATGTGCGACAATTATGCAAGCGCGTTTTAAAAACGCTCAGTCGAATCTCAAGGTCAAGTCTGCCCGATTTTAACTGAATTTATTTCAACAAATTTTAATTTTCCCAAAACTTTAAAATATTTTTGTTTTTTGCTTGTGATCACCATAAAACTATGAGCAAAGTAAACAACAAGAAGAGCAACAAGAACCAAACGAGAACGTGAAACAAGAAAAGGCAGCTGATTAAGTTAAGCGTGACGATTGATGAAATCCACAAGTGAGCTTTGAGTGAGGCTCTCTGACGAAGAGTAGGAAACCGCTTGGCCATTGGCAGAGCTCGAAGGCCACAGCCAGACAAAGCCTTTCTCCAAATAGTATTGCGGATTCGAGTAGATGTTCTGATCGCCGGGCGTTTCATAGCTCGACGTTCGACTCACCGAATTGTAATAGTAGTATTTGCCGGTCGATTTGCTCTTTACCAAAGACCAGGGATACTGAATGCACTTGAGGAAAACAATTCCTTTGATCGTTGAATAGGAGCCAGATTCGGTCTCAATACGGCCGTTCGATTCCCTATTGAGCATCGGCGCTTAGAGCGCTGAGTTGGCATTGCCTTAAGTCGACTTACTTTTTGAAAAATCTCTCTTCAATTTGCCTGCAATCAAACAGCTTTTTAACTCTCAATTTGCAGTTGGACGACTTGTTACAGGCTTTGCAGAATATCTCGAGCGTGCGGTTTCTGTTCTGAATGGACTCGTTGAATCCGTTGGCGTTCATCAAGAGCGATCTTTTCTCCACAAAGAAGAGATCTATCAGATGGACCGTTGTAAAGCTTCGACCCTGAAGCAAATAAAAACTTGAAAGGCGAATTTAGGCAAGCGCGAGAGAAAGAGTAGAAAACATGCATTTTGATCGAATTCGTTCACTACTTCTGCCAAGGCGAGTGTTCCTTTGGGAAGCTCAATTCTGAATCCATCGGTTGGCCGCCAGTAAATCGATTGCTTTGATGCGTTCTTGTTGAACGGACTGTTGAGTTCATGCTCGTAAACGCTGTCCCTCTTAAAGAGAGAGTTTTAAACAAGAACAACAAAACTAGATCTGCGATGGCCAGCTACTCACTCCACATCCAAGCAGAAGCACGAGTCGGCCGAATGCCGGATAGCATTTGTAATCGTTCAGACTACAATGGGCGAAATTCTCTTCCAGATGCTGCGAGCTGGTCTTCTTCAAAACGGCCTTATGAATGGAGTCGATACTGATTCCAAGCTAGACGAGCAGTTCAAGTCAAAGTTGGCTTTGTCGATTTCAACAGTCTTGAGCTTACAGCCGAATACATCATTTGCGAATTGAGGTCGTCGGTGAGCGATTGAGGATTTAGAGGAGCAGCGGTGATTTTCTGCTTAAATCTTGGCTGACGCATTTTATTCCGGGGCTCCATGCTTTGTCCATCCACAAAATCTACTCTTCTCAAGTCAGGCACCTGATGAGAAATCAAACTTGAATTTGACCACACCCTCAGGCGACTAGGACAAATACCTTCCAGAGCTGGAGACATTGCGGGATTATTTCTGACTGTCGGTTATCGTAGAGATCACTGTTTGAGCGTCGGTCAACGCAGTCAAATAAGCAGATTGAGTTTGAATTTTACCGATTGGTACTGAATCCCTGAAGCTTTTGCAAATTGTGAACTTGAATTCTGCCCAATCTAATTGTGAGTAGAAGCTCAGACAGAAACTTGAAAGCACTGGCGAGGTTCAGGCTACTTTTCATTCGAGTTGAATATGTAACTGTAGAACTCGGCATCGTCTTGAAGGACTTCCATGGGAACTATGGAGACCACGTCCTCGTCAGAGGCGTCTTTTCTGAACGTTTCGTTTAGTGTGTCGTTTATTTCCATCAAATAGTCGCAGACGATCTGTTTGCATTGGCGAGCTCCTTGGCAAATAATGTATCTATCGCGGAGCCAGCTTAGTCCAAAAGGCAACAAATTGAATGGAGTCTAGTGTGTGTTACCGTTCTGAGTTAGCCGGCCGACTTGTCACCGGCTTGTGAAGAGAGATACGATCGAAGCATCTGTACATTAGATAGACAAGGCCGACGCTGAACGGCGTAAACAAATCGAACAATTTGCAAACAAAATGTCCCCCCGGACGCAGAACTGAGAGAGCGGCTGCGAACTGACACAAGTAGAGCTGTTTGGACAATATCTCCTGGATATTCTCATTTCCTTCGACTGAGAAGCCCTTTTTGAGACAGATTGGTCAAACGCTCGGATAGGTGAAGAGAGCGAGAATCCTTACTCCGTCGGCCATAACAAAGTGAACGCCCCGTTGGCCGGTCTGGTCCGAAATGAATTTCCGAAAAGAGAGCAAGTTCTCGCGTCTGGTGACATCGCCGTCCTGTGCGGTTCCTTCATTCAAGGGACAGACCATACAAGCGTCATGTGCGCTAGGCTTGTGCGCCAGGATTTTACCATAAAACGGCTCGAAGCATTCGGCCGGACCAGCGACAAACTCGTTCAGACGAAAGTCGTTGTCATCTCGAAGAGTGAAACCGAAACCTTTGGCCATCCACCCTTTACGCCATAGGACGTATTCGGAAAAGCCACCTGGTCCAGCGCACACATCACAAAAGTAGAGCGGCTCATCCGACTCTACGAGCGAGCTCTAAATTCTTTTCGCATTAAATGAACAATTGGCGGAAATGGTTCAAACAAGAACTAACACCGTCGGATTTCTTCGGCTCTGTGAACATGAAATCGAAGACCGCGTCGATGTTGGCCATTTTCATCGCAGCTCTTGCTTTGTTTTTAAGAAAAGTGCTCTGAGACAAGTCGGATCGAGTTGAGCTACCGATTTTGGAAAAAGCGCGAACCGATCGCTTCGTAGGGATTCGACCTGAATCTTGCGTTCCTCATGTCGCGGCCGTCCATTTCATCAAACACAGACTTGAATTCATTTAAATTTTTTTACCACTTCCAGATTTGGTACAGAGAGTGCTTACTTTGCTGTCGAGCACTTGGCGAAGAGTTTCACTCGAGCAAAATTGATCTTCGTCGTCAAGAATTCGCTTTTTCTTAACGCCAACGTGATGGGTATGGGACGATTGATTTGAAAAATGAACTCAACTTACCAGCCCGAGTTGCTTCCAGCTTCTTAGATCTTCAAGGTCAAGAGTCTCTGGTTCGGTGCCGATCGAAATCCATTCTGGCAGCTCTTTGACCGAAACCTAAGAATTGAGTCAGGTCATTTTTCCATGAAAGTGATCAAATTGGCGAACGGCGGAGACAGCATACTTGATCTTTGTCAAAGTCCCATTTGTCTAATTTTTCGATGGCTTGTTTAGAAGCAAAGCCGAGGCCCTGTTTGCCCTTTTGGTTTGAAGCTTCGACCGGTTTGACAATGCCCGGCTTCATGCCTATGCCTCGACCGTCTTGGTATCCCATTTTTTTCTGTTGCTCTGTTCAGATAGCGAGTAGCACGCGGGGACCAAGATGTCAACTTACGATCATTTTGTAGCCGATACTCGACTCGAAAGTGTCGCTGGATTGCTCGAGCTTGTTTGACAATGAGCTACTGCCCACTGCCATGCTGAACGTGTTGGCCATCTCGTTTGAGAACGAGCTGGAGGTTCTTTTCTTTAAAGGCGAGTCAGGCTCGCTGTCGCTCAGATTTTCTGCATTTCGTTTCACCACGGCTCGCTTTGAACTCGGCTCAGCCATGTTTGAATAGATCACATCTTCTTCTGGATGATCTTCCAGGTATTTTCTTTTTATCATTTTCTTCACGTCCATCTCCAGCTCTTTCTTTCTCTCTATTTCTCTCGCTCGCCCTTCTTTTCAAATGAGCAAAACAATATTTCTCTCCTGGTCTGCTTGGACTCGTCAGTTTTTCAACTAGTCTCTGATTTTGGGTGTCCACACAACTGAAAGAGAAAATTAGCATTGAAATATTGAAAGAGAAAAGGCAAATTTAACTTACATGATATTAAGAGTGCGTTACGGCCACTTGTTTGATCTGAATTAAACAAGCAGATCTCTAAATCAGTTGGCAGATGGATGAAGAGAAATGAATAAAATTATCGCCTCCCTTGTCGTTTACTTCGAAAGACGTTTGGGGAAATGGCGCCCAATTCTTGAAATTGCTGCTTGAAAACAACGTTTGTTAACATTTGTTCACAAAATCGTGCAAGACAAATGCAATAGTTGGCTTGAGCGAATTAGGCGAATAGAGCAATAAATTATGCATTTGCAATGCTTGCAACCGAATCTACTGCACGCGTTAGACTGCCGACTCTGTTCGTCTATTGAGTATGCATGACGCTTAATAGTTGCCTTCTTGCTTCTGTGTTGGAAATTTTAAAACTTGCTCTATTTACATTGTTAGACAGCAAAAGATCAGAATGTCGGTCGCTAACAGAAGCCTACTGGTGTTGGGACGAGCGCGCCAGGTGATCGCCCGAAACAAGTCCACTTTCGTCTATGAGCAAGACAAGACGTTTGCTCAGCGCTGGATGGACAAGCGAGTCGCTCAGCTGAAGGAGAATCAGAAACTTTTCGAGGTCGGCTTTCTTAACGCCTCTCTCGTTGGCTTTTTTGTTCTTGACCGCTCGCTTTTGAATCGCAGGCCGACATGGAACAGGTGCCTCTCTGGTGGAAAACCTCGACTGACAAGCTCCTCACAACTGTGGCTATTGTGAGCAGTTTGGGCTTGCTGGTGGTCACCGGAAGCAATCTCTACAAGTACGCCAACGGAAAACTGTGAGAAGCTTCGAAGTGAATCGACAAACGATTAGATTCAGTTCACTCTAGAACACCTTACACACACAAAAAAGAGAAAACCAATTCATAGATCATCACCGTATATTCAATAAAAAAAAAATTCTTCAAAAATGAACGTTTACGAGTGTATTCACTTTCAATATTGAAGATTAAGTACTTGATTAAGAAAGAAATTCCCACTTGACTTTGGGATTATTCTTTTTCAAGAGACCATTTCAGTCGCTGTAATTTAAATGGTCAAGGTCGCTTGAAATGTTCAGGCTGTTGAAGTATGGCGCAGTTGGAACGACATCGGCGGCCATTGCCGGTCACTTTGTTCTTGACAATTACTTTGCCAAAGAGTACAACTCAATCGGACCAGTTAGATTCGGACGAGCCGCTTTTGCTGTAAATTTCACGCTCGGCCAAAGAGTTGCGAATTCCCTCTGCTAAACTTGCGGCCGTCTCAAGGCTGTGAACATCGCGATCGATTACAAGTGGAATCTTTGGGGCTTGGACGCCAGTTCGGACGAGTACGAAGCGAGGCTGTCACAAATTCATTCAAGGTCGGCCAACAGGCTGAAGAATGTGTTTTGTAAGAACGGCGGAGCATTTATCAAAGTGGGCCAGCACATCGGAGGCCTTGACTACCTTCTTCCTCCCGAATACGTCAACACAATGAAAGAGCTGCACAACAAGGCGCCCGAGTCTGATGTGAGCGAACTATTCGAAACGGTTGAGAAAGACTTGAAGTGTAGTGTAAGTGCGCAATGAGGCCTTGTTGCTAATGAGGCTTATTAAACTGCAATCGATCGCAGATAGGCGACATATTCGTGCAAATCGATAGCAAGCCGATTGGGACTGCCAGCTTGGCTCAATGCCATAGAGCAGTGCTCAAGGACGGAACGGTGGTGGCCGTCAAAATTCAACATCCAACGGTGAAGAAAAACTCACACGCTGACATTCAAACAATGACAGTGAGTCTGGCCTCTTGTTTATAAAGAGAGCTCTTTTAATTGTTTCGGACAAGTTTCTGGTGAACTGCCTGGCCGCAGTCTTTCCCAGCTTTCAATTTGTCTGGCTTGCCGAAGAGACGAAGAAGAATTTGCCGATCGAACTTGACTTTTTAAACGAGGCCAGCAACATTGAGAAGGTCGGGAAAATGCTCAAAAATCTAAATTATGTCAAAGTGAGTGAGATCGGTATTCTCCCTCGCCGTACAAACCGTTTTCATGAGATCGGAGCGTTTAGGTTCCAAAGGTTTACTGGCAATACTGCTCGGACCGTGTTCTGACCATGGAGTTCTGCCACGGCTACAGAGTCGACGACCAAGCCAAAATCCAAGCTAACGGCATCAATCCGAACAAAGTGAGGCAACAACTCGACCCTCTTGCCGAGTCCGGCCAACTTACTTTGGCTTTAGATTACGCAGCGCCTGGGCGAAATATTCAGTCAAATGATATTCTCGCACGGATTTGTGCATTGCGACCCGCATCCGGGCAATGTTCTGGTCAATGCGGCGAAAAAGTCCGGTGAGTTTGAGATTGTGCTGCTCGATCACGGTCTTTACCAAGTAGGCTCTTTCATAATTGGCGATAATTGAGTTTCAGTCAAAATTGCTGAACGCTTTTCAAGGAGCTGAGCGAAAAGTTCAGATACGACTACGCGCGGATGTGGATGGCCATTCTTGAGAAGAACGTGAAAAGAATCGAAGACCTTTCGCAGCTTTTTAACGTCGGCGATTATTTCGGTCTGTTCGCTTGCATTGTGACCGGTCGTTCGTGGAATGCGATCAATCAAGGAATAGACAAAGTCGGCTTCAACCAGGACGAGGTAGCTGCTTTCGCTCACAATCACTCTGCGACGTATAAATTGAGCATTCAACTCTTGATAGGGCGCCGAAATCAAGGCCGAGGCGTCTCGCTATCTCAGAGAGATATCCATTGTTCTCAACCGTGTGCCTCGTGAAATGCTCCTTCTGTTCAAGACCAACGATCTCCTCAGAGGCATTGAGACTTCTTTGCGCACACGCGACTCGAGCAGCTCGTTCATCCACTTGACCAAATGCTGCGTCAAACTTATAAACTCTCACGAGAGAGCACTTTTATCCACGAACGAAAGAGGCCTGCTCGCCAACTACAACTCAAAATTCTATTCTCTCTTCAGCGAGAAATTCTATTTGTTTAAAATATTCCTTTTCCAGTGGTTCCTCTATTTTTTCAACTTTTAATCATTATTGCCGAAATAAATCTGAGCGCGTTTTTACGCCAGCCGTCCCAGAATTTCAGACGCCCTAATTGACTTTTGCTCAAGGACACGGGGCATATTCATACAAACGGCCTTCGTTTGTTTAGTTTATTTTGACTTTGGCGGTTGCAAAGTTTGCATTCGAAATTATAAATGCACAGATTGCTATTTTTAATTTTCTCTTTTCTCTTTACTTTTATTTTTTTGTTCTTCTAGTCAATTTATGACTAGAGACGGGGAAGGGGGGAGCAGAGAAGAGATAAACAAGAGCTGGTAGAAGCCAAGGCTCATATGATCGCGAGCACTGCAGCGAATAGTCAAGCAATTGGCCGCATTTTTAATTCGCTCCTAGATCATTGTAAAGTTATGAATTAGACGCGGCTGATATGGAAGCATCCATGAACCGCAAAGGTCAAGCACAGACCAAAACGTCCAAGACCTCTGCTGGCCAGAACGGCGCCAGCAAGGTCAGCCATGCGCTCTTCTTGCGAAAGCATCATCTCACCAGTGAACTGACGCGCGCCATTCAGTCTGCCCAGAAAGCCTATTTGGATAACTACGAGCAGCAGCTCTCCAACAGTGACTACCAAGTGCATGACCTGTGCGAACAGCTTGACAAGATTTTCATGTTCGGGTAAGTGATGAGAAGGAGAATGAAGTCCTGGTTGCTGAATTCTTGCTCTGTACAAAGACTCAAATCGCGCGAGGACGCCTATTGGAAGCTGGTTGTCGAACTGGCACATCAAGACGTTGTCAAAGAGCTAAATTCTCTGTTCAATGTGAACACGCAATTCGGAAAGTGCCGCGCCTGGATCTACCACGCGCTAAACGACAACCTGATGGAAAGCTATTTGAGATGCGTAATAGACAACAACAAGATCGTTTCTCGCCTCTACGCCAACAGCTCATCGCTCCTTACCGATACTCAGGTCTGATTAAGAGTTGAATAAATTGTCGGCCGATTCAAAGACTCCTCTCGATTGAATCTAGGCTCTCAACCTGCTTGTCACTTTGTTGGCCGGACTCGAGAATGTGAAATTTAAACTTCAGAACGTAATTGCTTTTTGAATTTGAATTTGAAATTCTAATTTGCTCAACAACAAACTCAGGACGTGCCCTACCTGGATACATCGTGTTGGCCACCTCATCTGAGCATGAAGAGGCAACTTGTCGAACAAATTCTCAGCTCATCGACAAGCTCATTGGTAAACTCGAATTGCGATCTTTTGAATTGTTTCTTGTCTCTTTTCAAAGCAATTCAAAGACAAAACTAATGGAGATCAGCTCACCCGGCATAGGCGCGAGCCAACAAAAGGCAGAGCACCGCACGCGCAACTCTTCTTCCTTCTCCAATGTCGAGCAGTTTAATCAAAAGAAGATGAAAAAAGGCCGCATAAACTCGATCAACTTTGAAGAAGAAGAAAATTCAAAAGGCCGCCTTCTGCATGACTCATTCGACGCATCTACAGTCTCGTCTCTGAACTACTTGAGCGACTACAACTCTTATCCGAACGAGGACGACGGTGAACTAAGCGCTGGCAGATCGCGAATAAGCACACACGCACGAAACTCTCCATTGCCTCTATCCAACAAGCAGATCGAGGAAGAAGCGAGGCCAAATGACACGACCGGCACAGAGCTGAGTCTTCAAATGGACAGCCTGAATGTGTCTGCAGACTACGAAGAGAGAGTGAATGCCAGCTCGAACGAGCAAGAGATTCAAGAAGAAGAAGAAGAAGAAGAAAAGAAGATTGAGACCGAAATCGGACGTCTTAAGATGGAAAACTCGACACGAATGGGAAAGCAAGAGAGCCGGCCGCACAGCTCCAAGCCGCCATCTCCAGTTGACTCGACCTCGTCGGCCGAGAGTAAATTGATCAGCAGTTCGCTGCAAGCGTCGGAGAAGTTCGACAAGAAGCTTCGACACATTGAGAGCTACTCGGAGATTATTGAAAAGGCGACTCAGAACATGGACAAGTGTGTCGAGGACATGAAGAGCATCTACAAGAGCTACGACAACTCTCAAGTGATGGCCAATTTGACCAGCGACAACGAGACGAGCGTTTACGATATCGAGCACCACATGACCGCATCTATGGAGGCGATCGACGAGCCGAGCCGCGACAAATCGCTCAGCTCGGTGTCGCGGGCGTCTTTAACGTCGACGGTCAACTCGAACGTGGGCGATGAAGCTGCTGACGAGCTCTACTCGCAAGTGCAGTCCGATCCGCAAAATATTCGCCACTCTATCGAGTATGATCCATTTTCAGTCAGATTTTCTTAGATTATTTTGAATCGCTGATATTCGCTCAAGTTTGGATAACAACACAAAGCTGGTGCTCTCGCTGGACATAATTCAAAACGGACCACAGGAAGATCTCATCAAAGTAAGCGAATGAATGGGATCTTGTTCGAGCTTAACCAACCGACTGGGTTTAGTTTTACAATGTGACGCGGGGACACGCGCAAGGAGAGCTCGAGTTTATCAGTCTGCTGATCACCACCGCAGGTGTTTACTTCCTGGCCAAGAAGGAGACGGAGGAGAGCGAGGCGACGAATGTGACTCGGTTCAGAAAACTCGGCTTCGTTAGCCACGCTCAAATAGATTACATAGACGCCTCGTTGGCCGACCAGGCATTTCATCTCGTTTGTCTTAACAAGCGTCAAAACAGCTGGATCACGACAGCCTCCCGTCTTTTGACCAAGTAGATCAATTTTAAATTCAAAGTTCTCGCACTCTATTCTCAACCGTTCATTTTGCAAGGGACATTTTACAAGGCATTTTAGAGGCACGCTTGACCAATCCGAAGCTGCCCAAACTTCAAGTATTTCATGAAGCCGTCCAGCAGATGCTGGCCATCAAGAAATTCATTGCCAGCAATGAAAATCGAAGTGTAAGCGCTCACTAACAAACGTGTTCCGCAATATTCTATGATGCATATCGATCACTGTAGCCACAAGACGTGACAGTCAACTCTTATTCTCTCGTTTACTGGGAAGACGAGAGCAGCGCGGTGAATTATCTTATTCACAAGGAAGGCTTCCTTTCTTATTTTTCGCGAGGCTCCTCGCCCGGCGCTTCGAACACGATCGACTGGAAGAAAGCCTATTTTGTGCTCAAGTAACTTTGAGTTTGTTCGATTAAATCCGAGACGTCCAGCGTTTAACGTCTCCAACTTGACAGAAATGACATACTGAAGCAGTACGAGAGCAAAAAGGACAAACGGCCGAGCCACGTCATCAAATTGAAGTAAGCAGCCTCATCAGACTTGAGCCTTGCTGCCTGTTAAAGTTCATCAATTGAATAGCGGAGAAGATTTTGCCGGCTGTCGAAAGAGCTCGAACCCTTCGATGCCGCACACAATCGAGCTCATACTTTCCAACTCAAGTGCCTTGTATCTATCGGCCCGGTCTGAAGCAGAAGCAATCGAATGGCTTCAATGCTTCTGCAAAATCATCTCGCTTGGCGTAAGTAGACGTTTGTCTCCTTTCCAAATTTGTTGGCGTTTTGCATCCTAAACACTCCATTACTTGCCCTACTAACTCGTAAAGGAAACCCTCAAGGTATCGACTTGAGCTCTAGAACTGCTGCTCGTTTTAATTAAAATTGATCACTCGTTTCGCTTGAGCCTTCAATCTACGCTTTCTTTTTCTCATTGAAAAAGTCGATTGAGAATGAAAAAACTTTAACGGCTCATGTTTAGAACCACCACACGGATGTGCCAAGCTACTCGTGCCTGCCCTGTTGCTCAATAGTCACGGACGATAGAGTCTACTTTTGTCACGAGGACTTGAATACTGGCTTCTATCGCTTGTTGGACGCAATCAAGCTTCAGGAAATCAATCGAATCTCATTCGATAATCAAAATCCGTTCTACTGCATTCTGGTAAGCACATCGCGCGCGCATCGCTTATTTACAGGTCGAAACTCGAACTTTGCATTTGTGAAAGCACGACGACGCCGAGAACAAGAAGACTCGTTTCTGGTTTGTTTACTTTTTGGACGAGGATGAGCGAAACGAGTTTATCTCGGCTCTACAGCACGCTTGGGAAGCTCTGTTTCAGGTGGGCGCTCATTAAACCATTTGCTCTGGCTCGTCCCTCATCCTTTCGCCCAATAGATTTCGCTGTCCATCGAAAGATGCAAGAGCAGTGAAATGCGCAAGCGATGCATTCGAGGGGTTCGATTGGTGCATCAGATGATCGAAAATTCAATTCAGCTGGCCGACTGAGTCAAACCTGCACCTAAAGCGACTCGGTCTCTGTTTGCTTCCATTTAATCTTCATCTTCATATGTACATTATCTACTAGATCGACTCTATCGACTTGGTTACGCTTTACTTCTGTTCTTTGACTCGTTCGTCAATTGAATTTTTGATTTTCTTTGCGCTCGTCACTTGAAACATTCAGATTCATATCAACGCATATAAACACAAAATTCTGATGCTTTTCGGCGATTTTAATTTTTTTTTGAATAAAAGACCAAACTCATCAAATTTGTTTTTGACCTGATCAGAGCTGAAGGGTTCGAATGGACAAAAGTGAGAAACGCAAAGGCATTTCAGGCTGTTTAGGAACATAAATTTGAAACGCGGGCAATCTGAACGAGTCGAGAGCATAAATGAACTAGCGCGCATGCATGCGTTCTTTTATGGTGCTTGTATGCCCAAAGCATCTTGTGTTATATAACTCGCAAGTCAGTGTTCAAGACCCCGAGAGCCTTCGCATCCTGAAGAGCAGGCCAAGGTCTTGATGAGATGCTGGCCGCTATGAGAAGATTATCCAGTGCTCCCAAGACACTGCGATCCATAGTTGTCATAAGTACCAGTGAATTCTCCGCAACCAGACAAACCAACTGGACCCTCTCGCGCACTGTTTCAGGCGCCGATTCCACCATCCAAGAAAAAGCGAGCAGCAGCAGTGGCAGCAGCTCTCTTTCAGCTCGAACCTTTTCACACACCAGTGCTCTCAGCTCGAACAAAGAGCTGACGAAAATATTGAGCAGCGCGGAGAAACTGGTCGGCTATCCGACGTCGTTTCTTAATCTGCGCTACTTGGTCTCGGACGAAGTGGCCAATTTCGCCAACTTGCTGAGGAAACTGATGAAAACAAAGCATCCGTTGATCAAGATGGTGCGGCAAATAATCGCGGGCGGCGACAACGAAGCCAGACGCAATCTTCAGCTGAACGGACTGCTAATACTGCTGATCGCCAAGGCGGCTGGCATACCGAGAAAAGATTCGACCGTGCTCGAAGTCGACATCTCCGACGGCATTCACAATTCCCAACGGTGTCTGGCCGAAATCGCCGAGATGATTTACATGGGCTCCAAGATTCATCGAGGCGTGGTTGACCTGGACGTGGTCAACCCGAACGACTACCAAGACATGGACCAAGGAAACAAGCTTGCTGTTCTGTGCGGAGACTACCTGCTCGCCAGCGCTTGTACCAATCTGTCCAAACTGAGAAACACTCAGGTATGAACAGTCTGATTGGCATTTTGCATCGCTAATCAAGTCCGTCGTTCAGGCGGTGGACCTCATGTCCCAGGCAATTGCATCCATATCCGAGAGCATATTTGTCGGTCAGCAAGCCGAGTCGGAAGCTCAAAGCAATCTTAGGATTTGGTATCAAATTGTAAATAAGTAAGTCAAGTTGCTAAGGCAATTCCTTTGTGCACATTGTTGACGTCTCTCCGACCCAGGAACTCGTCGAGCTTGTTGGCAAACAGCGCCAGAGCGGCACTTTTGCTTGTCTGTCATTCGGATCGTTTCCAGGAGGTGGCCTCGAACTTTGCTCGAAATCTTGACATCGCCCAAAAGATTTGGTCCGACATGGCCGAGTTCAAGAGCAGCGAGTCGTCAGTCTATGCCAGTGGTTCCGTTCTGCAAGCCGTCTTCTTGGATAAACATCGGCATTCGTCAGAATCGTTCGAGCAAACAAATCGACTCGTTTTGAAAGAGTGCCGAGAGCTCTTTATGACTCATTACGACCTTGCGCTGAATAACTTGAGCAAGCTCGAAAATCATGAGTCAGGCGAGAAGGCGATCGTTTCGCTAAGATCAATTCTCCACGTCATGAAAAGCACAATTTAAGCCACAAATAAACCCGAACAAAAAGCAAAAGCTTTTTATTGCCGCTGAAGTATGTCCGCATTCAACTGAGCGCGGCGCCTGCAAAGAACTAAATGAATTTTGGCGGCATAATAGTCTTGAACAGAGAGAGTGGGAAAAGGACGGGATGGAAATTTCTGCTTTTCGTGCAGTCAATAGAAGCGCATAGCGCGAACTAAGACGTCAAAAACTGCACCAAGCTCAGCTTGGCAGCATCGCCTAGAACCCGTTCGGTTATTTTTATTACTCGATCACATTACTAGATTTCAAGATTTACTAGGACCGTATCATTAGATATGTTCGAATGCAGATTTCATAATTTACCAGTTTGCAATTCGACATAGCACTCACTACTCTCTCCTCTTTTACGCGTCATTTACAGAACAGAGCGTCGCGCAGCCAAATGAACCAGCGAAAAGTGTCCGAGTTCGCTGTGGCCGACTACGCCATATTCATTCTGGTGTTAGTCATATCTGCACTCATCGGCTTCTATCACGCCTGGCGCGACAAGCGACACAAGAATGTCGAGCACATGTTAGTTGGTAATCGACAGCTCAAGGTTTGCAATTTAAACCTTCCTGAACACTGCCGACTAACTGGAGGATTGCTTGCGCGAAAACAAGATATTTCCGGTCAGCATGTCCATATTGGCCAGCTTCACCAGCTCCATCTCGGTTCTCGGCTTCTCGCTCGAAATGTACAAATTCGGAAGCATGTACATGCTGATGGGCATAACTTATATAACCTCACAGCCCGTGGCTGCTCACCTTTTCGTTCCATTTTTCCATCGTCAAAAGATCACAAGCGCCTATGAAGTAAGCTCTTCAAGCAGACTTGATCGCGTTTCTAATTTCTCTTACTTTGTCATCGGCCAAAACAGTACTTGGAAAGAAGGTTCAGTCGAGCAGTCAGAGTGAGCGCCTCAATTGTGTTTTGCATTCAAATGGTGACCAACTCATTAATGAATACAAACGGACACTCGTTAAGATTTTCTCTAGTTCCTTTACATGGCTGTTGTGCTTTACTCGCCCAGCCTGGCAATTGAGCAAGTCACTGGCATTCCACTCTGGGTGTCAATAGTCAGCACTGGTCTGATCTGCACCCTTTACACAAGTCTGGTGAGTCGAATCAGCTGCCTTAAGTGACCTTTTTCGTTTAAACTTGATCTGAAGGGAGGCATGAAAGCTGTCGTGTTCACAGATACATTCCAAGTGTTTGTCATGTTCGCCAGTAAGTGCCAATCTAGACTGTCCGGCTTCAAGGACAGGAATCTGACAATTTTCGCCAGGCTTGCTGGTAATCATCGTCCAGGGAACTTGGCGAGTCGGTGGTGTTCAAGTTGTTTACGACCGGGCCTATGAAAGTGGACGGATTGAATTCTTCGAGTAATTGATCCATTACCTCTGCTTGAGTCAGCAGCTTTCATACTTTGCTCGGCTTGAAGCTTCAGTCCTTCGCCGTTTATTAGACATACGTTCTGGTCGATTTTGATCGGCGGAGCCTTGACCTCAACGACCGTGTTCGGCTCTAACCAGGCCACCATCCAACGCTACATTTCGGTGCCCACTGCGAGAGATGCTCAAAAGTAATGATTCTATGTTCTTTTAACGAACATGGAGGCGCTTGTGTGCTCTAACTGTCACACATTGTCCAGAGCCATGTACATAAACACAATCGCAATGACTTTCTTCCTCATGATCTCCTGCTTGTCTGGCTTCGTTGCCTTCGCTTTTTATTTTGACTGCGATCCGCTGCTTAGCGGCAAGATCTCCCGCCACGACCAGGTTCAAATGACGCTTATTAGTCTGTTGGACGAGAAATTTTGAAATGAACGCTCGACTCAGATTCTTCCGTTCTTTGTCATGGACCTTCTCAAAGGCTTCTACGGTGTGCCTGGCTTGTTTATTGCCTGCATTTACAGCGCTAGCCTCAGGTACTCTTCATATAGACACTTGGTTCAACTATCAATCAAGCTCAACAAATCGTCCAATAGTACAATCTCATCCGGACTAAACTCGTTGGCCACCGTCTGCTTACACGACTTTATCTATCCGATCTACCGCCGACAAAAAGGAGTGGCGATGGGTCACCGACTTTCGATCGCTACAACTCGAGCTTTAGGTTCGTTGCACTAAAATTGGCCGAATGGAGTGTATTTCATTCTAAACTTTAATTTAGCGGCATCTTTCGGCCTAATCACAATCGGACTGTCGTTCCTTTGCGAATATGTCGGCTCCACGGTGCTTCAGATTTCGCTCAGCATTTTTGGCCTCTTGGGCGGACCTCTGCTCGCTCTCATGTGCATGGGCATGTTTCTGCCGTTTGTCAACTCACACGTAATCAAATTTTTGCGGCATTCTTAATCGCACAATCGGTTAAATCTTAATCCCGAATTGTTAATCATCAAATGCCAGGGCGCACTGGTCGGCTTTTACCTGAGCATCGCGGTCAGCATGTGGATCGGACTGGGCGCAGTATTCTACGGGCACCGACCGCCCACCAAACTCTTGAGAGTCGACGGATGCGTTGGATTAAATCAAAATTTCACCACTGCAAACACGACTGCATCCCAGAGGCAAACGTAGGTGCCGGACCATTAAAGTTTCGAAGACTACGGTCTGATTTTATTTAAAAGCGATCCAACAATCTATGATCTGTCTTACTATTGGTTCTGCCTGCTGGCGATGACAATTTCTTTAATGTCTGCGTTGCTCGTGAGTTTGTTTAGTCGCAATCGACGTCCAGTCGAGCCGTCCCTACTCATTGACCTGAGGACTATTTTCAGATGCGGTTCGGCTTCAGAGTCCGAGGTAAACAAAGGAGCAAGTTTAAATGAAAAGCTAGCAGTAAAAGTGACTCGTTTTAGAAAAGGAAAGACTCGCTCCTCAAAGCGGAAGCGACAGAAGCGGCCGAAAGCATTTAATTCACATATAGCCGTTTCACATCTCGTTTAAGCAACCACCGGTCGTTTTAAAAAAAAAAACACAGCAATATGAAAAGCTCGAATCGTCGAATGAAAATAAATATAATTGGCCACGAATGAATTAGCAATCGCAACCGAAAGCGCATGCCGGGCTGCATGTTGAGAGTAGTCTCTAGTGTGTCTGGGGCGGTCTGGTGTAGATCGGGTTTGTTGTTTATGCGGTTGCTAAGCGACCCGAAAGAATTTTGGGCATTGAAATCGGCCAACATGCTTTTGTCTACGATACGCAGTCGTCATATGCAAAATTTCAAGTCCCTTGAGTGTAAGTCAACAGATTGAGAGAGAGAGATGACCGCTGGTTCGATTGCAGTGCCTACCATTGTTCCGTTAAGAGCGCCCTATCTGGGCAAGTATAAAAATCTAATCGACACCAATACGCCCATTGAGCTGCGCACCGGTAAATATTGAATTAGCTGAATAGCAATCGGCTGCATTTGACCAACTTACAACAGACACTCTTGGCGCTGAGATCTACTTTACCATTGACGGCTCCAAACCAGATCCATTCGCCGCATTGGGCGTCGATCGGAGCACCATAAAATACACAAAACCGTTCAAACTACGACAGGGAAAGCGGGCGGTCAAGGCAATCGCAGTCTCCAAGTGAGCTTCAATTTTCATCATTCTTGGCCTGACTCACTTGACGCTTCTAAAAGGGACGGCGCCAGAGAGAGCCATGTGGTCACCAAATGCTTCGAAGTAGACAGAGTCGATCCAGACGAGCAGTTGAGCAAAACCAGCCTGCCTGCCGAGGGCTACGAGTTTATTGACGAGCTGGAAAGAGAGCGCAAGAAGGTAAAACAAAAAACCGATGCCACCGATCGAGCCGTTTGTTTGACCGTTCGATTAAGGAGCTGGCAAAAAAGCGATCATTGATGAAGAAACTGAGCGAAACGAGTCAACTCGCCTCTTATCGAAGCGGTAAATACAGCCCAGCAGCTGATTGGCTTTGTTCAATTAACGGTCAATTGGTCACTAGACGGAGTCCAGAGCCTTAGCGATTCAGAAAGTGCGCGTCGTCATGATAAGGAGACGCGTTTTCTGGCCAAACGATTCGGTGCCAATCGAACAATCAACTTTTCTGATTTTCATGCCGCCCACAATTTGAATGTGAGTCATGCGAGTGTTTTCGTTTGCTTTGCAGAGCCCGCTTCAACCAAGAAACGATCAGAAATCCGTATCGACGCACACACATCACGATGAACTGGAGCGGGAAACGCGACATCTGATGCCCGATCCATCAGTGCAAGCACTTCGGCTTCAGCGTGAAATTGAGTTTCTCAAGTAAAGCCAATCGTGCCTCATACATGGCCATTTCATTGTCTGATTCTTGTTACTCGTCAAGGTGCGTCTATTGCATGGCGGCGAGACCCAGCGATCCAGGAGCCAAATTCTGCAACGACTGCGGCAAACCTTTGCCACTCATCCCTCAAGCTAAACTGATACCGCCCGACTCGGCCAAGGTACCAAGGCCTTCCTCTCTCTCTTCCAATCTTCAAATGACCAAATTTTTCCATTCAAAGATGGGCAAATGCTTCTATTGCAAATCACTGGTCCCGTTTAACACGAGCATATGCGTAATCTGCGAGAACCCGATTACGCCCCAACTGGAGCCTCAGGCAGCAGTCAAGCTCATGGGCAAAATAGTCTGCTGCAACTGTTCTACTTCCAATCCGGCCAACTTCACCAGCTGTGTTGCGTGTGAAAAGAAACTGGTGGCCAAGCCAAATATTCACGTAGGCCTCAGATTGGCATTTGCAAGTCTCTTGAATTGACTCTCATCTTCTACAAGCCTGTGGATCTCGCCATGACCGTCCCTCAGTATCCGACACCAACAGGAAAGAGCGCCACATGCGGCCAGTGTTTTAGAATAAATCGAAGTGACGCGCGCTTCTGCGACTGGTGCGGAGCCAAGGTTCATAAAAGCTTTGTCTTTTACTCTTCTTAAGTGATTATGGCATCTCTCTCTCTCTCTCTCTGCTGCTCTGTTTAGCCCAAGAAGCCGATGGCACCAATTCAATGCATAAGATGTGGAGCCAGCAATCATCCCTACACAAAGTACTGCTCGAGCTGCGGAACTCTGGCTCAGCCACCAACGGACGCCAATCCGAACGCGTCTATATTGGTAGCTGTTGATTTTATTTGCGTCAACAGGCCCCAAAGATCTTCATCTTCTTCTTCATTGTGAAGGCGTCGTCGGGCATTAATCAAACAACTTGGCTCTCTAATCTCGACGCCAAGGCCATGCAAATTCTCAACAAACAGTACAACACAATTTCAACGCAAACGTACGGAATTTACTACACTTCAGCCAAAGGCCTTGAGAACCAAACGGAAAAGGAGCTGAACTTGGACAAAGAGTTTATTAGCAAACGGCCGATATTGACATCAGTCAGCGCTGGCCGAGGCTACTGGCGTCAGCAAATGGACCACATTTGTGCGCATTTGAAAGCGTTCGCGCAGAATAACACCGAATTTAGGGCTCTGATAGGCGAGCCTCGTCTCGGAAAGGTGATTACCGAAGAAGTTTGCTTCTCTTCATCTTAGTGTTGATAAAACATTCAAAATTTCAGATCAGCTCGGCTAAAGTGGACGTGGACTCAAACTGGTGTACAATAACGGCATCGTTTCCAGTTCGAAGTCACAACTACAAAGAGAATTCGTTCAACAACAGTCACATTACAGAGCAGGCCAACCTGAGCTATTTGAGCAAAGAGGACTACAAGAAGATTGAATCAGTGGTGAGGGCGCGAGGATCAAGCCTGTCTGAAGAGTCAGAATCGGAAACAGGTTCGAATTGGCCGCATCGCACTTTCACCAGCCTCCGACTTAAATTTGTCTCGCAGAAGAATCATATCGCTCTGACAAGCCGCGTAAAAACCGAAGAAAAAAGAAATCAAATAAAGATGGCGAACGATTGAGCGTAAGTGGGCGCATTAGACAAGAAGCAAAGAGTGTTAATCAATCTGGTTATGCTCGAAGGGCGAAGATAGACAACTTGTAAAAGAGTTGGGCAAAAACGGACGAGGACGACCAGCAGAAGTGAAGAGTCTGATTCGCGAAGGAGCAAATCCGAACACCGAAACCAAAGAAGAGCTGACACCGATTTTCTTGGCCATTCGCAATCGTCACTTCAACTGTGTGCCCATTCTGATCGAATCGGGCGCTCATGTGGACAAGATAATTCCCAGGTTCGATATTCAGCTGCCAAGTGGGCAAAATGAGCTTTACTCATGTTGGCCATTGACGTAGCAACAAAAATTCTGTTCTTCACGAAGCGGTATTGTGCGGGCCCGAGGCTGATTCTATTCTCAAAGTGCTGCTCGAGTAAGTTGAACCAAATCCGAACGATTGAGAATCTGCTCAAAATTCCAAAAGGTATGGCGCTAATCCGTCGTGGAAGAACATAAAGAGTCAAACCGTAAGCATTTGCTCATAATCATTCGGCCTCATCCGACTCATGTCCGAATTGAAGGCATTCGACTTGGCAGTAAAAGAGAACAACACGCCGGCGATAAACGTGCTCGGCGCGTTCGTTGGCGATAATATGATCAAGAACTACCTCAAGTCTAAATCGAACGATATCAAGCCTTGAGATGATTGAGAATGTCCAAGAGGCCAACGAGTGACTAGCGAAGCTTTAAAATTAAAAAGAAAAAGAAGAAAAAAATTGAAAGTAAATTGCCCTGTTCAATAATGGTCACTCGCCAAAAGCAGCAAACATAACACGCGAACGTGAACAAATTCCCAAATAATTTGCGGATGCGGATGTTGACATTGAATTTGAATAAAGAGAAAATTAATAAAAAAAAGCGTCTGAATAGACCGACACTAACCCAAAACTACTCTCTCTAGCGAGTAGTACACACACACACACAAGCCCAGATTTTGGCAGCTTTTCATTTCTAATTGAATGCAAATAAAAAGCGTTTGGATCAAAAGTTGACTTCTTCAAATCCAACACAGATTGCAAAGCGGTCGGTCGAAAGAGAAGTGAACAGAGCGAGAGAGAGACCTGGATTGTTAGCATAGCGATGAGGGCAATTTGCAATTCATTTTAAAAATTAAACGCGTGAGTCGGTGTGGCGGCGGCGTCCGAAGTAGATGAGGCTGGTGCGAACGTCAAAGTAATGTGAGCGCTAGAGAGCCGCTTGATTGAGTGTGTGAGTGAGTTTGTGAGTGATGTCTGTGGTGGTGGCTGAGCTACGACGATTTGAATATTAATCTTGAGTAATTGAGAGGTGAAGCGATAAAGTAGAAATAAGGCTCAGTTGGTCTGCTCAGGTGAGCTCTACACACTGCAAGCTGACTCTATCGTCCTCTCGTGCGTCTCATAAAACTTGGCTCTGGTTTATCTTATCAGCGTTTGTCGAAATAGCGCCGCTCTTGAGAATGGACAAGTTTGCCTAAAAGCGGCCTCTTTTCTTGCGGCCTCATTACAAACGCGCGTTCGCGTTAGAAATTCATCATATTGCGCTTGAATGAGAGTAAATGATATGTAGCGGCGTAGCGTCGGCAAACTCGTCGCTTCTTCTTTCTAATTTCTTTCTCCTTGCCTCGACTGAGTTGACTCAACTTGATTTCTAAATTTTTCACTTGTTCGTTTAATGCTGTTGTTGCTGCGGCTCAATTGAAGATGGATAAGATTTTCTCGGCGTACGACAGTGCCAAGTCGAACGCAATCAAGGGCGACTTTATCGATCGTCTGCACAGTAAATACACAGTGATCCTGCTCTTTGCTGTGTGCATTCTGATCGGCATAAGGCAGTACGACGGCGATCCGATCACTTGTTGGCTGCCGACTCACTTCAGCGGCGAACAGACGGACTACAGCCACCAGCTCTGCTGGATAAACAACACCTACTACTATCCAGGCCAGAAAGACGCCGATCTGTTTCCGGAAAGTTTGAAATATGTGATTCCATACTACCAGTTCATATTGTTCATCGTGTTTGGCCAAGCGTTGATGTTTTACCTTCCCACTTTGGTCTGGGGCCAGTTGGTGGCCAGTTCGGCGGGCTACATCAAAAAAGTGCTCGATCAAGTAGAAAAGGCGAATGTGGTGTCAAAAGGCGTGGAAAATGTTAAAGAACTTCAGCCACTATTCAAGATGGGCCGAAGCGAGAGGGACAGTGCTGAAGTCTCCTCGCCGTCCATCCTCCCGCCCGACATCACCACAGAGCTGAAGCTTGACTTTAAGCGCATTCTTCATCATTCAGCTCGCGCAACGTTCGACCGATCGCCGGACGATGTGCTCAAAAAGAGCATTGACCAGGTCGACGACGACAACGACGGCGACGTGAAGAGCAGAGATGAGGAGACGTTGGGCAAATCGGGCGACGGCGACGAAAATTCAAAGCAAGTGAGAATTGAGGACGATTTGCCACATAATGAAAAACTACTGAGCCGGTCCGAGTCGAGAAGGAGTCGCGCGAAAAAGAAAATCTTGAACTTCATGCGTCCGATGCGTGGCGTAAAGAACTTGGCCTTTTACTACATGTCGTTGAAGCTGTTCAACTTTTTCAACGTTCTCCTGCAACTCTATCTTCTTCATTACGTGTTCGGCAGCAAATTCTACCGCTACGGCATTGATTTCACCGTCAAGTTGATAAACAGCGAAGACCCGTTTCATTTGTCGCGGCAATTTCCCATAATCACGTTCTGCGATTTCTTCATCTACCAGAATCTGCGTCGAATCTACGAGAACTCAGCGCAGTGCATTCTGCCCATAAACATTTTCATCGAAAAGTTCTACGTGATCATTTGGTTCTGGCTGATGCTGTTGCTGCTAGTCACTCTATTCAATTTTGTCTCGTGGTGCTTTGAGCTCACGCCCAGCCAATGTGAACACTTTGTGCTCAAGTACTTGAAGATAAAAAACAACATAAACGAGGCGACCCAGAGCCAAGTGTCACGAATCAGCAAACAAGACCAAGAGAAAGAAGAGGAAGAAACGAGACAGTACAGAGAAGTAAGAAGGTTCTGCAGGAAGTATCTGGCCCTGGACGGCCTGGTCATGCTTCACATGATTAAGGTGGTGGCCGGCGATCTAATATTCATGGAGCTGCTGTTCGAGCTCTGGAAGGATTTTGATTCAATTGTGAAGGAGCGCAAAACGCCGCCGAAGCGAATCTACATGCATAGCTAGAGCGTTCGCTTCATTCTGCTCATCTAATTCTCTTCTGAACTTTTCCTAGCAGCTTCAGGTGCGATTAACAAGTTCCTTCTGTTCATTCGTCGAGTTTTGTTTTGGTCATTTCTTACACTTCAAATCGAATCGTTTTTAGCTATTTGCCTTTCTTGAAATAAAAAACGTGATCAAGTGGGCAATCCAAGTGTTTGTTGGCTCCTAAATATCATTGCGCCTTATCATCATGAGACCAGCACTCACAAGGAAACAGATGTGCCCGAGTCTGCTTTTGTGTTTTATTCAACGTACGAAAAATTGATAAATCACCAATATTGCCCTTCTTGTCTTTCTCTCTCTCTCTCTCTGTGGTCCTATTTCTATCGTCGTCTGCACACTCTCTCACGTTCATGTTTCAGCTCGAATAGGACTTGAACAGGCGATAGGACAGTCATATGATGGTGACGATCGAGCAGTTTATCATCTTAGTTGCTTATTACTTTACGTCGACGACAACGACGACGACGAAAACAACCGAGGGGCTCATCATCTTCGTCGAATATCCTTTTCCAGCAGCAGCATGCACTACGCCAACTTCGATATAATTCTCATCATCCTTGTCCTTCTCGTGCCAGTTGGCTTCTCAATCACGTATGCATAAGCACTTATTTTGCGCTCAGCTCTTAAAAATTCAAGCGAATAGCTATTTGATCGCCGTATTGAATGATCATGTTGAGCCAGGCTTTCCCTACATTAGGTTCGTTCATTCTTTTGCAGCCTATACCCGCCTGAGTTCTTAAAAAGAGAACTTAAAAAGCGACACAGGCACTCTGCCGCCGGAGAGCTGCATATTCGGGCAAATAATCGCATTCGGCGCCTTTCTGAGTAAGAAATTCGTCCGACATTTATCTCCGTTCGTGTTTTAACGCGAAAGCAAATCAGCCTTGATTCTGGTGTTTGTACGATTCCATCATGTGCGCAGCTGCATCGAACGATCTGGCAGTGTGAGAAAGCACAAGGTGCTTAATCGGCTCGCACTGTTCTTCGGCTGCCTGGCTGCTTTCGGCGTCAGTCTGGTCGGCAATTTTCAGGAGACCAACGTTGTGATGGTGCATTTTACCGGAGCAATAAGCGGCTTCCTCAGCCTCTGGATCTACTTTATTATTCAAGCTTATTTGAGTCATCTGTTGGCGCCCTTGCTCATCTCGCATGGCTCTACTCTCTACTTTCGAATCTTGCTGCTCACTTTGGAGTTCGTTTTCGGTTTGCTTTGTAAGTCTTGGATAAAGCGACTTTTCACTCAGACGAGCTTAGTCACTGTTTTATTTCCAGTCAACATATTCGAGCTAATCTCTCGCGCCAAATTCGACGGACAAAATCCGAGAAAGTGGCATCCAACTGACGCAGTATGTATGCGCAATCATCGTCGAGAGAGCGCTCACTCATTCAATTTTCCACCAAAAAAAGGGCTTTGTCGAACATGTGATCAGCACATCGAGCGAATGGGCCTTGAGCATCTTGCTCATGTGCAATTTTCTCACATTCCTCGATGACTTCAGACGCATCAGAGTTGCCTATCCGACCATTGTCGAACAAGAAGAATTCATTTAGGAACAAGCCAACCTGTTTTAGGAAAAGTGCAAAGCATTTACAAACTCCAGCGCTCTTGTTATTTTCTACTCTTTGAACAAATAAAAAACTGAAACAAATGCGTTCAGAAGACAGTTCAGAGGTTCGAGCGCGTTTCTATTTTTAGGTCTCGAGTTGTTTTGAATTTTAATCTTTGACTCGACCGCCCTGAATGATGTAACTGTAGATAAGAATTTCATCAAAAATGGCGATTAGGAGACGCCGACTGTTCTCCGAGCGACAAGAGCTTAATCAAACCATTAAACATGCGCTCTGGTCGAAATTGCCTTTTCTTCATTTCCTTCATTCAAATCTTCAACGCTCTCACTCTGGTTCGATCGGCCTCTCCCTTTTCAAGTAGCCCATTTCATCCTTTGTGGGCCAAACTCATTTCATGCTCAAACTAGAATTCTGTTGATCAGAGATCTGCGGACTGAGATTCGCAAATAAGATTGTGGGAGGTTCAGACGCAGTTCCGAACTCTTGGCCATGGGCAGTAAGCCAATTATTTGATCGTGGTCCCATTTGATGCGTCAATTTCTATTTTCAATTCAAAGGTCTCAATTCAACTCAATTACCGCCATATCTGCGGAGGAACTCTCATAAACGAACAATGGGTGGTCACAGCAGCCCATTGCCTCGAGTAAGTGTCAGGCTCTAGGGTGCGTTTGTTCAAGGAATATTAAGATTTAAATAATTTCAGCTTTCCCTCGGCCTCGGCTTACAAGATCATCATCGGTGCGCACACTATCAAGCCGGCTGATCCTCTTTCGGCCACGGTCAGCGTGGTGAAGATAATCAAACATGAAAAATTCGTCGGTGCAACCGAATATGATGTAGCCCTTCTCAAACTTGAAGTATAGGCATTTGGCTTGAGAAAGCTTCTAATTGAATTTTAAAACCGCTTCGGGACTTTGCAGCAACCGGTACAGTTCGCATTTAACATTCTGCCAGCGTGCATGCCAAGATTGGAGGACAATTTTGAGAACGAGAATTGCTATTTTGTCGGCTGGGGCTTCACTTATACAAGTAACTTGAGATTCAATTGAAAAAAAAAAGGACTGGAGGATAAAGAGGCATAATTTTAATGCAGACGGAATTTCGCAGGACAGTCTGCGCGAAGTGAAACTGCGAATCATGAGCAAAAGCGAATGTGCCGTTTACGCATCAAATGTGGAGCAAAAATACTGCTCTGGCCAGAACGGCTCCAATCAAGACACGTGCCAGGTAGGCCGCGAGCGCTCAGTATTAATCAAACTGACTCTGAATACGACGAGTAAGGGCGATTCGGGTGGCGGCATGTTCTGCAAGAAAAGCGACCAGCTCTGGTACATAGCCGGGTAGGTTTGAAGAATGCTCGTAGTGAGGCGGCTTTGAGTTCTGAATCTCGACCAAGATTGGTCAGCTATGGCCTGACTGACTGCGGTAGCGTCGGCGTTAACATGAACGTGGCCTATTTTCTTGACTGGCTTCAGACAAGCATTTCAAAGTCATAGTTGTTTTAATGGTAAATAAATCTCAACGAAAAACAAATGATGATCGGAATAGAATTCAGAAAAGTCAACAATTGGCATTAGCCGCTCAGCACTGACTCACAAGTAAAAGAGTCTGTCTGACAAAGAAATGTGGTGCTCACGATGAAGTGACTGGCCAATCAAAAAGGCGAGCTTGTGCGCGTACTGACAAGTGGCCGGTACTCGAATGGTGCCCTTCGAAATTAAATTGAAGCTTTTGATGCAAACAAGCCGCTGTAATCTGCTTACCGGCCAATTGTAGTAAAGGTGGCAAAGTTTAAAGCTCAAACGCTGAAAATGATCTGGCTTGAGTCCGAGCGAGTCGTAAATGACGTTGTAGTGCGTTGGATTTACAGTTCCTTGACTCACGTTCTGTGGAATAAGGTAAAAGTCGAACCTGCAAAAGCGTCATGTTTGCACTTGGACTGTTGAGGACTAATAATGAGATTACCATTCGGATCGAGTGACAACTGTATCGATAACGGTGCCGCAAGGCGGGTTGTCCAGACCTTTGTTGAATTGGCCAAAGAATCGAGCATTGCCTCTCTTCTTGACAATGATCATCGAAAAGCCCGGCCTTTTTTGGCGGTCAGTTAGAATGAGACTTGGCCGCGATTTGACCACTGTTATCTTACTTGTATTCGTTTTGAATCATTGTGAACGCCTTTCTCATTTGAGGGATTTCATATTCGAGAGCGAGTGGGAGTTGACCGTCACTGATTCCGTCTCGGTAGACAATTATCTTGCCGGGCAAGGCGCCGTTCATCTTGTAGTAGTGCTCGCAGGCGGCTTGATTGCCCAGAATGGTCCATGAATTTAAGATTTGAGCGGCTAGTTGGCACGTAGCTTACACTTCATTGAGATGGTCAGGTTGCTGCTAAGCTCTTGATGCGTCTCTTGGATGGTGGCTCGAGAAAAGAATTTCGTATGAGCCTCGTTGCTTGTGGCAATGAAGGCGCACACGCTCGCGTTCTTGCGCTGTGAGTCATGGTAGGTGTCAATGCCACATATCATAAGTCCTTTCAGCTATTTTGTTCATCAAAGTCGCCGAGGAAAATGGGCAATCAATAAATAAGAGAATCAAACCGGAATGCTCAGCTGCCAGATTTCGCCGCCCAATTTGCAGTTCATCTGAATGGCGACTTTGGTGACCACACTCTTTCGTTTGCGTTCGTCGTCGATTATCTGCGAGGTGACCACCTGACTCGGCGTTGGTATCTCCAAGCAGCAAATGCGCTTGATAGCGTCATAGCGATCTTTTCTCTTTGAAGTAACAATCACAACAACGATCGACACGTCGCCTTTTAGATTGTCCTTCAGCGCCTGGATCAGCACGTCTGGCTGATCGCTTCGAGTCACCACCCTGAGGCGTGTCAACTCAATTTAGAACGCATCGGAGAACTGAGCAACCAAAAGCGCTTACATCTGAGGACGTTTAGCTACAATTCCCATTGATTGAATTACTTCGCCATAAGTTCGAGCGAAACTGTTGGCAGTTTGCTCTTTCATCTGAGGAGTGATGATGATCCAGTTGTTGAGCTGAATGGGATTAAGAAGCGGAATTCCTCTCATCTCATAGGACCAGTCGGCTTTTTCGTTCAAGTTCTTCTTTACTCCTTTTCCGAAGCCGAGCACTTCGGGAGGCAGTATTCGGCCGATAATCTCAGCTGGCCGGTCGCTAAAGTTCATTTCCCATCTTTCGAGCTCACTATTCACTTGGCTGTTTCTACAAATGAACAAGATTGAAGATGAATTGCCAGAGGTTGTCTATTCATGAGATGACGAATCGAACCTTCTGAAAGAAGAAACGAAATCGGCCAGCCTTTTGCACCGCTCGGGGGGATCAACTCGAGTGTATTGTTCCACGGCCTTTTTGAATTTAAAGTCTTGCCTCATTCTGTCGTCGACGCCTAACATAATCCTGCAAGTTGCCTCCTTTTTTTTAAGAATGGTAGTTTGGTATCAAGTTACTCACCAGTGACCACACAGAGCTCGGGCACAAGCATTATGACTTTGTCTTGGCCAGCACGACGGTCCTTGGCGCTGGGCAGACTGACAAGCAGTGGCTGCTGGTGATCTCTGATCACGATGTTGTAGTTCTAGGATGGTTTTGGATTTCTTATTTCATCCAAGCAGAGCCAAGGCTTGACGCTTACTGATTTGTAATAGTCAATGAACGTCACATCGCCCTTGAAAGTTGTGAATGTTGATTTCGGACTGCTGCTCCAGCTTATGTCATCAATTCGATATGTCTTGTCGTTGTAGCTGACGGGAAATTTTTAAAGAGTGCTGCTTGGTCGAACTTGGCGGTTTGTTCTTACGTGGTCATGACGATTCTTCCGACCAACTGAGACATGCAATTGTCTCGGAAGCGAGCGGTGTCATTTCTGCTCTGCTCAATCATGCTTCTCATCAGATCCAAAATGGTCGTTCTGTGCAGAAGCTTGTTGGTCAGCTCGGCGCACAGAAGCAGTTTATTCTCATAGGACGCAATCGACGTGGAAAATCCGTTTATCAAATCAAGGCCAAAGTCTTTTATCTCAATTTTGTTGGTCATGTCGTAGAAATTTCGGCCGACCGGCTTCATATTGTACAACTTTAAGCATCTTTGGCATGGACACAGGTCAGGGCGCTCGTGTCAGAAGAGTGGTTTGATGCCGAAGACTCCTACCTGCGGAAGACAATGTTGAACAGATGTATGAAATTTGACGATGTGGGTCCAATCTCGCCGACTAGCTTGATGACAATTGTGATTATTTGATTATCCGTGTTTCTTGTGCTGGCCACTTCTGTCGACTGAACGACGAAACAAGAATCAAGAAAGAAAAGCCTGCAAATGAGACAAAAGACAAAGTGCTCACCTCCTGTGGCAGTCTGGACAATGAATAGAGCGTGCTGCCATCAAAAGCCTTGTTGCGAGGAAACAAGTGCTCGTGGTCGCGCATAAGCGCCAATCTCATCTTGCGCGACTCAATCGGCGGCTTGAAGTCAACATGGTACTGATAGAGCACCCAGTCGGGCTTATTGAGCACTTCGAAATAGTTGCACAAAAGTTTTATGTTTTGGCCGCCAGTGCCTTTGAATCATGAATGAATTGGTGAAAGCAGGACAATATTTCAAATTACTCACCAGTTTTAACCAAACAGTTCTCCGGTCGAGTTCTGATCACACTTCCGATTTGTGACCGTTCAGATCGAGCGCCTTCTTGCAGGCTCATGCGGCTCATTGGATTGGAGATGTCCGGTTTGCTTGAAGGAGTTTGGTGTACAGAGCCTCGATGGACGGCTCGAGCCATTTGCTGAGGAGGATTCTGGTCCTTGGGCGGACTTCCTTGACTAGAGCTTTCTGGTGGACTAGGCTGAGAGGGAACAGGGGCCACTGCCGCTGCTGCTGCTGCAACCGAGGGCGTGGTGGGCAATTCAGCACCTAGTCCTCTACCTCTTCCAGTTTCGCCCGTTGGCAAATAGCCAGGAGGAGGCGGGACTTCCTTAGCAGCTGGCACCGCGGCCTGCTCTGGCTTGGTCTGCGTTCTGGCTCGCCCTCTTGATCTTCCTGACATTATTCAAGCTATAGCTGCTTGTAATCCTAAATTCAACTTAAATGAGCTGGCTAAGTTTTTTGTTCTATTAATAAAACACCCGCTCGCTTGTTCGAAATGAAGGCTTGGCGCGAGACTGAGATGCGGCAACAATCAGACCAAAATGCGTTCTTTTATTTTCTTCTGGCCGGCAAAATATAATCAGCTATTTGCCGTTTGAACAGCAAGTAGAAAATTTAGACTTGTGCGCGCAGAGCAAGGGAGGGCGATTTAATTTGCGTTCAAGTTCGCGAGAGCACATGTTCACCGCATCAATTTATTTTAAAAATCCTCTGAAGCTGCTTGATTCGCGCTCAATCAATAGAGAGAAGAGCAGGCCAGACTCAGCGGATCGGTCAATTTTCAAAAGACAGAGCTGTTCACTCTGATCGTGACGTATTTGTCTTTACTCAATTCGAGCATCTTAGAACCAACAAACCCGCCCTGTTCGTCCCAACAGTGAACATTTTTTTCATTGCAAAATAGAAGCGAATCGGAGCTACATCACTGCCTCAAACGCGTCTGTTAGTAAACTCAAGTGGGCGAGAAGTATTCAAGCCCAAGTGGCTAGGTTGTCGATTGGTGATGAAAAAATAAAAACATTTTCTCAAGCCGGAGCATAGACGAGGCCAAGGCGTGTAAGTGAACAAAGTAGAAAGGGCCTTAAGTTTGAATAGGTCACTCGGACGTTTGTCGTTTTAAAGACCCAATTTTCATTTATTACTGGCAGGCAGAATTCAACCTCTCGCCTCTTTTGTTCGTTCTGATTATTAAGCGTGCTGAGCGCAATTAGCTGTCTAGAAGCAAATAACGAGACCTCTATCAGGCAAATACTGCCAGACGCGGCTCGAAGGCGATTTAAGCGCCTCGCCTATTCAGACTGCTGTGATAAGAGACGAATGTGTGATGATTTTTCATTAAAATTCTTAAACAAGGCCTTGAGTCTGTTGGCGCTATTCGAGTGAATCTTGGGCTCACAAGTTTGATTGTTCTTCGTTTTCTCGCCGAATAGTTATTTTGCTCGGATTTGTGTTGCTTTTGCTTGTTGTAGATTGGGCATTCTTGCTCATTATTGTTTAGTCAAACAAGAAGCCGGTATTGAGTGAAATTGGCGCGCTGCACTTGAGTGAAAAGAAGTCGAGAGGGGTGAGAAAGAGACCTGGCTGAGAATTAAGCTAAATACCGAGTAAGAGAGCGACAGAGAGAGAGAGAGAGAGAAAGCCAGATCAAAAGCAGTAGCAGCGAGACCAAGTAAGGCCGAAGGAGTGAAAGAAAGCGAGAGAAAGAAAGAAGTAAATTGAAACGCAGTCAGGTAAATAAACGAGTAAAATTAAAAACGAAACGAAAGCGCCGACAAGGCAGAGAATTAAAAGGAGAAGAAGACGGGGAGAGCAAGTCAACTTGAATTGTATCCTCAGGGAGCTGAGCGCTCTTTATTTACAAATTAGCAAGCTCATCTAAGCTCATAATCACTTAATAAATTAGCCGTGCGCGCCAACCATCTCGCCTCGTCTCTAAGACGGCTGTCATTTATTTGATTATCTCCGCTATTATATAAGAATCGTACACACACGTACGTTCCCAGCGCCCTTAAGAACGCAAACGGGCAATTCGTGCCATTAAGCCGGACCACACATGGGATTGAACTTTGATGATCTCTTACTCCCTCTCTTTGCCTCTCTGATGGGTGCTACTTCTCTTGCTTATTGTTCCGATGCCCTCCCTTGCCATCCAAAACACACTCGTTCAACTCAATTTATCTCGATGCGCATCTCTCGCCCTCCGACACTTTCTAAACACTCAATCGTCCCTCAATCGATCTTTCCTTGTCTCGATGCTTGCCTGCTCGTACAATTCATCAATTCGAGGCCGGCAGGCAAGCAGGCTGTTTTTAAGCGATAGAATTGATGTGTGTGTGTATGGATGTATGAGCGGTGAAAAGGCCTGAAAATGCCTCTCATTTCACCTGTTTGTTTATTTTGAGCCGAAATGAGACCTCAGTCGACTCGGCACTGACTGGCAAGGTTAAAGTGAAGAACGAGAGAGAGCAAGATCAAAATAAATAATTATTTCTGCAATACAAACTAAATAATTAATTAAAAGCAACTTTTCGATTAAGAAGTCGTTCCAAAGCCCGTTTGCCTTGATCGATTCATTATTACGGTCGTACAAGCGAGCGAGGCAAAGCAGAAACCCTTGGCTCTGAGAGTTCCATATTTTAATAAACGGCTATTATTCAAGGTAACGAATGTCGAACGGTGCCCGGATTTGATTCAATGCGACATGAGTGCTTTAAGCAAGCTTTTATAACTCATTAATTCGCTCCGTATACCAATCGGGCCATTTTTTATGACGCGCCGTAGTCAATGGTCGTTAATCAGCGCTGAGCCGGGCTACTTTCGATGTCTATGTCATCTCGCCACCCTTAGTCAAATTGCCCATTAGCATTTAGAGTGTTGCCGTCTGATTACGACTCGCCTTCAATTTGGCCGGATTTGCCATCATCATCTATTTTACCCGATTTCACTTATCTCATTCATCGCCGTCGGCCAAATTGCAGTTTTCTCATGCACTGGTGGTGGGCATCATCACTCACTCGACCCCTCTTTACCTTTTTTTTCTCAATCTACCTCCCTCTCTCTCTCTCTGTCTGATTGCACCAATTTTGATCTGATCTTCTCTTTGACTCGATGATCAGCGTTTACGCCACAAACTTGTTTAATTATTTCGTTGGAAAACACAAACGAAGCATGCGCTGGTCCTAATTAATTTTCATCGGCCATTTGAAGCAGTTCGCCTTTGCTGGCTCTTCTAGGATGCCACGCACACACCAAGCCCAAATTGGCGTGAGCGCGTCCGAGATGATGTGCGCCTGTGTGCTATAGTGACCTGGCGGCTAGGCCTCGTAAATCAAAACAACTGATCAGATCATCTACTTTCTGCTTGACTGTGCAGGACTGGACGCAGAGGTTGGATTACAAACTTGCTTTGGGTGTTCGTTTACATAAGCTTGAGCAATCGATAAACAATGCAATCGACTTGTTTAGTGATAATTTGGCTCTTTGGCCTCTCGCTGTCCACTCGGACGATGTTTGACTTTAATCTCCGAACGACAAATCTCTTGCAAGTCGCCAGCTTTGCAACCTAATCTCCTTTGTTCAAGTCAACTTCGGGCCTCTTTTTTTTTGCCCATTTCCCTTTTGACTCTGATTCAAAATTTCTCATTTCGCAACACGCGTACATGTTGTCTTTTAACTCGATCATTCGCACTACCTATTCGCGCTTATGCGTCGATCTAGTTTCATTTATCACCGTCCTACAAGCCAGTTTTGTTGACTTCTACTTTTATCTTATATTCTCTCTCTCTCTTAATTTGCTGCTGTATATTCGAGCGAGCTCTGAGTCTCATGTTTGCTCCAAGTTCTCTATTCTCCTCCTCCTCCGCCGCTTGTCCTAGATGTTTCAAGCCTTATGACGTAGACGATATGAGAAATTGATGCTCAATTATGGCACTCAGCGCTCTAAAGGTCTTCCCGACCAAATTTCCACTCTATGTAAGTGAATTTCGCACCGCCTTCACACGGGGCAAATGCACTTGAATGCTTGAAATGACCTCACATTAACCGAATGCAAACAGGGTGGACAAGAATGCCTGATCGAGATTAGGAAGCAAGACAACCCTTCACAATTGACTGAGCTCTTTGACCGACTCGGCCAATTGAGCGCTCAGTCGCACAGTCTTAGGCTGAACAACCAGGACCAGATGAGCTCCTACAACGATCTGATAGTCAACTTGTTGAACTCGAATGTTTTCTTTACCGGCGTTGTCTACTCGAATCGCAACTCGTGCGCGTTTTTCGACCGCAGCGATCACAACGAGCGCATCTCAAGCATGCAGCTGAGAATAAAGGACTATTCAATGTCGGAGAGTAGCCTTTTACTCAGCGGCCTAGTTCCCGGTAGGTACCCATGCTCTGTACTTCCTATTGACGACGAGACCGTGAACTGGGTCAGTTTTGGGATCGGTGATTGCCTTGCTGCGAGCAGCGTGATTGACTCGGTTGCACTTGAACATTTCATTTTACGTCAGGTCGCTTCTATTATGAGAGAAAAGTCGAACTAGAGGAGAACTAGAGGCGAGCTAGCCAACCAAGACGAGGATAAGTATGATATGAGCACGAGGATGCTTGAACTAGGCGCACGGAGCGGCCAATAAATCCCAAAATAAATAGGGAAGCCTAATATCGAAGCGAAAGGTCAGCATCAGACTTGTAATGCTTGTATGACCCGCTGTTTGCCGCATTCACAAGTCTTCATTTAATCAAATAAGTTCTTTCTTTCTCTTTTTGTTTTAATCTGGCAGGCTCTATTCGAGTTGAGCGCTTCATTATTCAATGTGGCCACTATCTGTTTTCTTTTATTTCATTCGGCTTCAATTAGTACAAGCTGCAGCAGCAACTGCGATCAATAGCACAAGCCCAATCTAGTTAGAAGGGAGTTGAAATGCAAGCGTACTTGAAATCTGCGCCTTTCCTTGGCTCATTTTTGAAATTTCTAGACCAAGTGGCAATTAGCCGCCGCTAAAAGTCATCGCTCTATTCATTCATTCAAGACGGTTTGAATTTCTAGTTCTTGAACTAAATTGAGACGTGTCGCTTTTGCTTGAACTCGGCTAAGCGATCGAAAATGTCCACACAAACACATGCACGCAGCGACCATTTCAAGGCGATTCGATCGACTTGGCGAGTAAACTTGAAATCAACACCGCTTGCCGCCCGCTTTGTTCAAATGTTTCTCTAATGAACAAAAAGCAACTCAGAGCAAGCGTGTGGTCAGTTTAGGTTCGTGTCTACGTGCACATGCCGACGGCTTAACTCAATTTATCCGTTTCTCCTTTTGGCCCATGCCTTCTTTCATTTGCTTTCTTCTTCGAAATGCGCTCATCGGCTCATGTCCGCTTTTTAAGCAGCTGACCGAGCCCGGATTACTGTCCTAGCCCTATTCGATGCCTATTAAAACTCATCGCACTTGCTTTTCTTGGTTGCTTCTTAGCTGGTTCGATCCCAATCTGAATTCTTATTCGCTCGATTGCCAGTGTTTTCCCTCTTTCGCCTCTCTCTCTCTCTCTTTCCCGCCCAACTTGTCTGTTTCTTGAACTTGTTTACCTAGCCACCGAGTAATTTAATATATTAAGAGGCCAATTGACGCACATTTATTGCCTGGCTGGCGCTTAAACCCAGTGTAAACTCAAATTAATTGGGCTCGACTCACACTCGCTTCTTCTTTATCAACAGTTTCATTCAAATGAGCATTTTAAATAGTTCACAGTGGCCACCATTTGAACGCAGAGTTTGACGTTCTCTCATTTCAGCACCAATCGATTATCCAGCTCGTTAAATGTCAGATTGATTCTTCCAATTTTATTAATTATTTGCCTTTTTCTCCTTCAGTTGGAGTGAGTGGGCAGACGGACGGGCAAGCGAGCGAGCGAGCGGACGTGAATGCACTGTTTCATTGGAGTCCTACGATACTAGGCGGCCATAAATCACGCCTATCAATGTCCAAGCTCTTTTGAATTGACCGAAAAGTGCTGAGCGAAGACATGCACTCGCGTGTGTTCCAATAAAGCGCAAAGATATGAGAATTAGACGACCACGCTTGTAATTTATTGACCTGACTAAACTTAATGTGTTTATATTCTGGCCAGCAGGCACGAACTAGTTCTGGCCATCTCAAGCAAATTCGTAAATATTTGAACTAGAGGTTGATGCTCGTGTTGACGTATTTTGCACCGATCTCTCTTTTCTTCGCCTCGAACGCAACGATTTCCAACAACTCGTGTCACACGTCTCTTTCTCTTGGTCGCTCTCTTTTTTTTTAGCCGCTTCAGTTTCATCAACACTTTTTGTTTCCTTCTTTCAGCGAACGAATACGAGGAGCGCGTGCGACTATCCGTCTATTCGTCGTTTGAAGCGCGAGGTAAATTAAGCGGAAAAGCACACAGAGGAAAAGAGGCGGCAAGCACTTGCCCAAAAGAAGAGAATCAATTCGAGACAAAGAGCCAGTCAGACGGCCAAAATCAACTGACCGGCACCGTTCAAATCGACTACTTCAAAGACCATTACTTCAGCTTGTGCGAGTATTTGTACGACAGTGTATACGACTCCGAGTCGCTTCAAGACTTCAGCCCAGAGCGATATTTACGAGCAAAACTTGGCCTGAGGCAGAGCGTTTCACTTGAGCATCATGCCTCTCAACTAGATATTGACTATTTAGTAGCCAATTCGAACGCGGCCACAATCGACCAGATTAGCTTAGACGCGTGCGAGTCGACAAGCACTTTCCTCGAGCACTATCTGGCCTGTTTGAACAAGCTGAATAGGCACCGGTTCAACCTGAGCCAATATTTGGACGACAAATTGCATAAATCCTCCAAACTGATCAAGTTGCCCGTCGACTGGACCATACTTGGCCAAGCGTGTCACCTGGACAAAGGTAAGACTCGCGGCAAACACCAGAGCCGTTCGTTTCTAATTTTTTTCTCCAAAGTCAAAGATCGCTACCGCGAAAACCTATTTCATATCTGCGCGCGGTACAATCTCGTCAAATTTTGCAAAATATTGCTCAAGCTTCCGGGCAAGCAAGAAGCATTGAATAATCCGAACGCGGACGGTCTCCTAGCGCAAACAATTGCCCAAAACAATCAATTCGATCAACTAGCTCAAATGATGTAAGCTGGCTCTTTATTGTATTTATTTCGCAGCCATCGCTCGTTCGCTTTTTCTTTGTTGCGCTTTTTTTTTTTGTATCGGTGTGGCCACTTCCTCGACCCAAAGCGACTGAGTGAACGAATCGCCCCAAGAGCGTGTCCGTTGCGTGCGTGATTACTTGAAGAAACGAGTCTAGCCGCTCATAATCGGCCATTGCCACTTCTATCGATTTGTATCGATTAGGAGTGGCCCCCGCGCACTATATTCTCCGGCATCCGGTTTTTATTTGTGTCCGCCCAACTAATTTTAATGAGCGACTTCTAAGCCGCCTCGGCTGGCAACCGCTTGATGGGCACCTGCATTCGTACGTGCTCGACGCCGGGCTCCGCTGGTCCAACGTCGCCATTCGATCGTCATACGCGTTTAGAATATCAGAGGCGCAATTTGTCCGCCAACAATCCAACACTTAAATCCTAAACGAGTGATGAACGTGTCGTTTAGCCTGCAACCATAAATATATCATTGGCATTTCATTCTTGCCCAACTCGACTCATATTGCAGCAAAGAGCGAATTCTCGCCTCTTTTGCCCGGCCTGCCCAGAGTAAGCGCGCCAAGAGTGAGGCGATTCTTCTAAGTCGAGCTGCCTCTTTTTTTCATCTGCAAACTCAAACAAAGTGGATTTTTTTTAAGAATTCAGGGTGTTGGTGTTGCGCCAATCGGCTACCATTCACTATTGCGTGTGTTATTTTGCTTTTGATTTCAGGCAAATTGTAATCAGCTGCAGCGGCCTCGTCTAATTTCATTTATCCTTTTGATCGGCTGCTTTGGCCTGATATTTTCGCCAATCGAATTCTGAACGCTACTGCCACAACTAAAACAAGTTATTATGCAATTTAAGATAATAGGGCTGATCCGCAGTGTCTTGTACGGATTAGTCAACTTTTGACTCTTTTTTTTTTTTTGATGCATGCTTCATTTAATTTATTCAATTTGTTCGTGCGATGACGAGAACGGCAAATACAGAACTATGCCAGGTTTAGTTCAACTCGGCTCAAAGCAATCGAGCCAGCACTAAAGGGGGCAGGTAGATGCAGAGCAAAAAGAGGAGAAAAAGCCAACGTGTTTGAGTGTAAGTGTATGTTTGCAATCTCAACCGAGAGAAGGTGAAAGACTTGAAAGGAAAACATAAAAAAAATGGAGAAAGCAAAACAAGATCGAGTTCGCACATTAAAACTGTTTACGGAAAATACGCGCACCGAATCAGATTGAATGCTATTTATAAGGAGAGCGCGTTGTTAAGTCAACTATTTGAAAGGCAATTTGCTGCCTGCCACTCGATGCCGGACAATAGTTTGTCTACGATTACCTCTGAGCAAGTGAGCAAGCGAGTGAGCGGACGAACAAGCGGCGAATTAACGAGCTGATGAATGAATGAGCTGAATAGAAGGAAACCAATTCGAGTCGGCCGCGGATTCCTTACTGGCCGGCTTTCTAATCGAGTTATTCATCGTTTGTCATCACTTGGCTTGGAATTGAAATTTAAGAAGCTTTTAATTTGTTCTGTTCGGTTATTATACAACACCCATTTTGGTTGGAAAATTGACCGATTAAATCAACAAAAGTGCGAGCGCCAACACACGCGCGGGCGCGAGCGAACGCCTGCACAAGCCGGCAATCGGTGCTGGGGTCAGATTGGCCCTAATGCAGATTTATTTGCTTTTAGTGGTCATTTAAATTCAATTAAGAGGCGCTAATTTAGAGGAGAATGCGTCGAGAGCATACATCAGAGCAGGCAGGTTGGCATACATGGCCATGATAGCATGCAGTCTCCGTTCAACTCAAGTGGTCGCTCTCTCTCTCTTCTATATTTAGATTCATCGTCATCGAACTTTCACATCGTTTAATTCGCTAATCTCTTCACAAACAACAACTCATAAACAAGCGATCAAATATTTAGATACGGTCAAACTGGGTCTGTCGCATCGTCCGTTCTCATCAAACGCCGTGCGTGCGCCACTATCGAATGAAATATATTTGAGGCGTTTTCTTTTTAAATATACGTGCACTTGCAAACTTGCTTCTCTCTTTGTCTGCGTGCGTTCGTGTGCGTGCCCGTCGTGTGTGTGTGTGTGAGAGCGTGTGAGTAGGTGTTTTGAGAGTGGCATTAGGAATTAAGACCATTCACCATCAGATGGTTTGAGCGAGCGAGAAAAAGAGAGCTCATCTGGCGATCGATCCGGCAAATCGACAACTAAGTTCGTTCACTCTTTTTGTTCTTTTGCCCAGATCGTCACAGGTGCATTTTAACGAGCGCAACAGTTGACCTTAATGTCTGTTCGTGTGCGAGTGTGGACCAAAATCGGATCGAATCGTGCGATTAAGAAGCGTTTAATTCAGAGCAAGCCTGTTCAAATCGATTCGACTCTTGAGCAATCTGATGAGCAGTAAAGGCGAAAAATCTAACAAAGTTTTGTAATTTGAGTGCGTGCTCAATACCCAATCGATTTAATCGCGTATCGAGAGAACTGCGCAGAAAATGAGAAGTTTTATTTTTTCTAATTTAAACAACAAGCCAGCCAAAACAATTGAGCACATTCAAACTATTGGCCAGATCGGATTGTTTGAAATGGCCGAGTCGGCCAGGATGAATAGAATAGTCTTCTTCGAATTACCTTGCTCTGCTCAACCTACACTCATCTATCCATCCCGATCGCCCGCTTTCTCTCTCTCTCTCTCTCTTATGTTGAAATCGGGCGCGTTCTGTCTCATTGTTTTCAACTTTGCGCGCATTCTCAAGCGGTCGGTGCTCATCCGCACACACACACACACACACACACACAATAATACGCAACTCTATGTCATTCTCTGCTCTCATTTAATTTAAAAATCGGCATCGTCCGGCATAATCAGTTTGCTTGTGTGGATGGAAAGAAGAGAAGAGAATTGAGAGAGAGAGAGTGAGAGGCAAGATTGATGGACTCCTTATCTTTGCAATGGCTATTCATTTTTCAATTGAAATGAATTTCTAATCGACCCATTCATTTGTGTTTCAGGATAAACTCAAGCGAACCACACGTGAACGAATCGACTGGCGTGTTGTACAGACGCAATGCTGCATACCCACCGCGCTACGTAGCCACGAGACCTGTCGAGTTGCCAATCCGTAATCAGCTAGAAAACAGACGAAAGCTTGTAAATATGTACGCAAGCGGCCTTCTGCCAGCCAGCAAGCAAAATCAAAGCGGGACCAGATGCCGGCCTGCGATCAAGACACCAGCGACCAGCTCAAGTGCAGTGTCCAACGTCTCACTGCCAATCGAACGAGCGATCGTTCCCAACCGTCTGAGCGCTCCTCATCAACGCTCTTCACAGCTGCGGTCAAGCCAGATCTCAATTCAAGATATCAAGCCCTTCTCATCGAATCTTTCCGCCAGTATGAATGAGAACGAGCTTTCATCTTCATCGTCCGCGTCCATATCTTCGATCTGCGTGGACAACAACAACAACAACAGCAGTATCAACTGTAGTTCAACGACCATTGAGCGTCGAGCAGGTGAGTTGAGCATTAGCCAAAGTGACAATCGAACGAAATCAAATTGCTGCCCGAACCAGTGCCGTTGAAGCAGTGCTGCTCGCCGAGCGAGGAAAATGCCATTTATAGTTGTGCTCTAAAGAACCATCGACACGATGCAGCGCTGGATTGCAATATGGTTCGTAACTATGAGCATTTCGTTCTTTGTTTGACCTCGTTGCCCACTTTGCAAACATTTTATCAATCGTGCAAATATTTCACTGGCGATTTGCAGTCGATTGACCGGCCGCTTTCACTCTCCTCTGTCCTTTTCGCCCACTTTGTCCTCATCACTCTCGCTCTCTCTCTTTCAATCTGTGTCGGCCCTGTCTCTGGCGTCTAAGCATTTAATCCAATTTTATATATTTAACGCCATGCATGCGGCTAATCCAGCCCGAAACGCTTACAGATTAAAGAGCGTAAATAAAAATAGAGTCCAGTTTTGAATAGCGGCCGTATGGTGTTGTACGCGCGTGTGTTTGGACTTGCACCGAATAGGTGAATAGAGAGCGTAGAAAGATTAGCAAATGTTTTATAATTTGCGTTCCACAACTTTTTGCTCCCCCTCCACCCTCTCTCTCTCTCTCTCTCATTCCCTTTTTTGTCGGTCGTTGCAGCTTTGACTCAATTTGCTCATACGATCAAACTTGTGTTTGCGAGCGTTTGTGCTGAATTTGCTGACCACAAAAGCGAACGCCAAAAAAGTCCACCAAAATAAAAGAGAGAAAGAGAGGAAAGCAAGAACTGAGCTAACAATCCCCGCGCTTATTTATGCCCGGCGATTTAAAGCGAAGCAAAACAGAACTACGGATATAGCGAACCGCTTCGTCTTTTCCATACCCGTCTTGAGCGCACAATGAATCAAATATTTCTGCCCGAGTACCCGTTCTGTTATCAACTTCTCATTTCACAGGTGCCGTTATCACTTGCGGCCGAACTTTCAGCTCTTCCGTCCAGTTCTGAGGTTCTTTTTTTTGCCTAAATTTTCACTCGAGCAAATCAACTTGTTTTTCTGCCTCTGCTGCTCATCCTTTCTTCTCTTTTTGGATTCTAATTGGTTTTTTTTAATTTAGCAGGCGAGAAATAGCAGTGTGAGACTTGTTGACAAGTCAGGCCGCGCATCTGCATCCCGGGTGAGAACTCAATCGTGTTCAATGTCGCCCCAGCATGCAGCAAGCGAGAAAGTGACTCGCCAACTACAAACCCTACAGCTCAAAGAGCCGGAAGCGTTCGGGTCTGAATATTGCGAAATAGAAAACTCGCGCCCTGAGTGCGTCGAAGAGAACAATTACATGGAGATCGAAGCAGAATACTCCGACGATTACGTTAACTTGTCGACACCCGAGTTGGATCTTCAGGACGACGTGTTTGCCGAAGAGGAGAGCGTGGAGCGTTGTGAGCGATTATCCAACCGAAACGTTCCCAAACAAGACACGCGGCACGAAAACGAGGCGGAGGAGGAAGATGAACTTGTCGAGGACCTTTCCTGTTTCGAAATGCGTCAAATGTCAGTGAGACGCGCGCTCGAAGATTTTCAATCTGGATCGCCATTGACGGCCAAATGCAGTGGTGGCTTTAAACAGTCGGACTCGAGCGAGAATCAAGCGACCATAAACTTCTTGAACGACTTCAACAGAAACCTGCAGCTGAGACGCTCGAAGCGGTTCATAAAGCAAATCGATCAGCTCTCATTGGCCAAAGAGTCGGACAGTGCCAGAGAAAGTCCGAAGCTGGGTCGCGCCGGCAAGCTTCGCATGGAAGCAATGAGTATGCTAAGCAAGGCGATCTCGACGCCCTCAATAGTCGAAAAGCTAAAATGCGAGAAGCTCGTTCCGTCCAGCATCGAGCGCATCGAGACCAACCTGGACGATGATGATTCAACGCGCAGAGCAGCAGACGATTGTGAAGCCCTGAGAAAGCGTAATTATTATTTCTTCTCATCATCATAGTTTGTTTGTGCTCGCCTTTTTTTCTCTCCTTTTCATCATCGTCTAGTTCTCTCTCTCTCTCTCTTTGTGTGCTCTGTGCCGGTGGTTGCGGCCAGCGCACGAACTTAGCGAGAAAAAGAAACCCGATAGTCCGGCCGGGCACTGACCGCCGTCGATAGCCGGTCTCAATGATATGCCTCACTAGAACGAGTAATTCGTTCGGAATGTTCGACGTCTTATTGACCTTTCGGTCGTTTTCTGCTTGCATTCACGTCCTAAATACCTTTAAACGAATGCAACTTATGAATTGATGCTGAGGCGATATTCGAGATGGCTTTGTTAAAATGCCTAAGCCCTTTGTTGGCCTTAATCAGCCTTGCTCTCCACGAGAACTCGACTGAGCTTCACTTCAAACACACACACACACACACTCGCTTCTCAGCCTAGTTCCGCTCAATGCGGCTGCGACCATTGGCGCACACACGCCCATGTTTCCCACTCACCCTCGTTGTTTTCTTCGAATGAACCAATTTCTAATTTTCTCTTTATTCACAGAATCGGCGGCCAACAAACTCAAATATTCCAAGCGATCGGACTCATGTTTAACATCCAGGTAAATAAAGCAAGCTCTTGTTTGGTTTTGACCTAAATTCAAATATATTTCATTCAATTCGCATCTTCTAACCGATCAATACTCGCTTCCCATCCACACACTCACTCATCAAACTGACATGCGCAGGTCGTCCCTATTTTAGTTGATGGCACTGGCACGTGCATACAGCACGAATACTAAACGCCATCCGGCAGCAGTCGTGAATTTCACGCTTAATTCACTGCTGCTCGGTCTTGAATGCGAGCATAGAATGAGAATAGGTCCCTAAATTCACACCATCTCCGCCTTCTATGCTCCTACTCATTCGTGTGTGGCCAGTCCGACTCGCTCTTCTTTCTCTCTTGGCTATTTGCGTAAACTATTGAATTGAATGCGATGTTGCGGATTATGCAAAGAGCTGCACAAATATCGCGTTCATTTCGGTCATCGTCGTAATCGAAACAAAAACACAAACTCTTTCTTCTATCGTGTGCTGGATTACTCGCCAGAGACTAATTTTTTGCTGCTCCTTTTTCGCTCTTCTAGCAATCAAACAAGTCATCATTCATGTGAACCGCAGAAGACTGGCGAGCTTATAACTGCCCATGAATTTCTCCGAGAGATCGAAATGAGTCAGAATCTAAAGTAAGTGTGCGCTTGTCTCTGTTTTGATCAGAAAAGCTCATTCGGCGCCGACCCTCCAAAGGGAAATGACCTACTCAAGCGAGAATCTTTGCAACGCAAGTCGACTAAACTCGACCTCTCTAATCAACTTGATACCATCGCCGGGTCTGAATTCAACGTCCTATTCGTTCCTGTCGCCCAAAACTGGCCTCAAATTTGAACAAAATCAATCCACACCGCTGCGCAGCACGAGCGAGCTCTCCTCCAAAGCAGTGTCCAAGTCGCGCAAGCTCGGCCAAATACTCAAACTAGCCAGTGTCAGAGGCGCCAAGGTAACCATTCAATTTGAATCTCGCTCGCCAAATCTGAAATCTAACCGGAAAACTGACTCGTTGCAGTCAAAGTCGATGAAGCAAAAGTACTCGAGTCAGCTTCAGTCGCATTCGTTCGTTCAGATCAACAGTGACACCTCTTGCCACGTATGCCAGAAGAGCTTGCTAAACAAGAGGGCCCTGCATTGCAAAAGTAGAAGTTCACATGATTCACCGCATTCCGCCGAGTTCATCCAACTAATTAAATCTTATTCGAAGCATGTTTATTGAATGTTCACGAAGCGCCCTGCTGCAAAGATCAAGTGGTCACATGCCTCAATCTGAAGCCCAAGCACACGAGCAAAAGCCTGTTGAAAAAAGACCCAGTTCTGCAGCAGCAGCAGTCGAACCTGAGCGCCAGCAGCAAGCTTAATCTGAGCAGCCTGAAAGGCGGCCGGCCCAAATCCATGGACATTTCAAAGTACTTTGTAAGTAGAACATGGCTCGTCAATAGATCGACTGACTCTTATCTGGTTTCGGCTCTCTCTCTAGGCGCACCTGTCCAAATCCACTTCGAATATGTACAGGTAAGTGAACACAAACGAGCTCATTTTGTGGCAAATATGCGGAAGTAAGCGACTCGAGGCCAGATATAAATTGTGAGAGATTGAAGGTAGCCATAACAATCATTCGCATATTTTTTAATCACATAAATCTCGAGGCCCGCTTGTCCAAGAGATTAGAGAAAGGACGAAATAGCGAGCGAGTGAATGAATGAATGAGCCAGTGAGTGAGTGAGAGTGAGCTACTGGGCAGGGAGGGATTCAATAGGTTAGCGAGCGAGTGAGCCAACAAGCAACGGACAAATGCAAAAGGGTATAAACAGCGATGAGTTGCTAGATAATCACCACGGATAGGCCATTCGCTTCCTGAGCATTCTTCTTATCAAATAAGCCTATTTCGAGCAAACTAGACAAGCGACTCGCGACAAACTAGCAACGAAAAAAAAAAAGCCGAGCAAAGCTATTTGTGGACAACGATGGGCGCCGTTGGGGCCACTCGGTCCGAGTGCGATTATACAACGCCAAGACTCGATGAGTTCAAGTTCGTTGTTGCCTCGTAAAACTCAACAGAGCAGCAGCAGCTTAAAACTGCGTATGCTCACAAGACTTGAAAGTTTTGCGTCATCGTCTTACGGTCAGATTAGAAACTTTAAAGAGAGAGAAAATTTCAAAAGCCACTGCAAACTGAGAGGCCAGAGTGAAGCAAAGGCACTTTTTAGTTTTTCGTTTCTTCACTTTCTTCAACCATGTCCGCACAATTGCAATTCTCCGCCAAAGCGGTACAAACTATGCGCTCGCATATTCAAATTGAAACACCTCTACCCAGGCGAACAATACCTGGAGAATTTGAACCTAATTAAGTGAAATCGGGGTCGATTCATAATTTACAATCGATATGAGCAAAGAGAGAGAAAGAGACCGGCCCGCTTGACTCGTTCTCTTTTTGGTTTTGGCCTCTCTACTGGAACGATCGTGTGTCTGTGAGTGGCCGGATGGTTACCTGAGCGTGCAAATATGATTGCTCGTATCAGCGACATATTTGCCCGTTCAAAACAAGAGATGCTTCACAGAGAGAGAAAGAGAGAGCAAGCGAGCGAGAGAGTCACTGGGCCGATCGGGCAGCGGCCATCTGACGCTATTTGCGCCCGCTTTGGCCACATCTCAAGCAAAATATTTGCTCGGTATTTAGTTGCTAGATGATTAGAACCGAGCTCGCTCTCTGTCTGATCTGAGATCCATGATTCACGTTTCCGCCTCTGGGCCATCCGCATTAGGGTTGCATCTTTCCCCTTCAAACAGGTCAATTTCTCATCTCATTCTCTGTGTGTCTGCTCGGCTTGTCTATCTGCGTCCAGTTTGATTGCTCAACTCGCCTCGTTCTAAATGATTGCGTGCACGCAGGATATTAGATTTAGAGATAGATGCTCATGAATTCGAGTCGAAAAAACTACGAACAAATCGAGCATGATGCAAGAGGAGGCCCTAAAGAGTACAGAATAAAAGTGAAACGTCCCAAGTCTGCGCTCGGCTCCTTCTGGCATCCGTCTTCGTCTTTGAACGCCGCGCCGCCACTCTGCTCTTGCAGTCAGCCTTCTCACCACGCATATTTCTATGCGCGTGACGGCAGCCTTAATCGGTGCTACGATCCGCGCGTTACTGCTCCTCGCAGTGCGTACAGCACATTCATGCTGAACACGATCGGCTCCAAGAAGAGCCGATCTAACCACAAAAGCTACCTATTCAATCGCTATAGGTACGAATCGAGTCGATTCTTACTTCCTCCGATTTGCATTTTCTCAGCTTCTTGATCTAAATATCCGTCCTAACCCGCTCTCTACATAGCAAATCAATAAACGAGGAGAGTCCCGAGTATGAAGCGTTGAAGTCAATGAGGTTGCCTTTTTGTCTCTTATTCTCTCTGTCCGAATCGAAATGGACACTAAACGTCAACTTTGAAAGGGACGGCAACGAGCCAAAAAAAGCGGACAGCAGCGGTCTCAACTCCAACTTTGAGTTCAAGTCGTGTTTGAACGAGATAGCGAGCGAATTTCAGCCGCTCGAATGCGAACTGAGCGCAAACAATTGGGCTGATCTTCAAGACGAGTCGGTAGGTCATCTGGGCGAAGCTGCACAAAGTCCCAACTCATTAGCTGTCTCTCAAGTATTTGCAAACACTGAGCAAGCAGAGCCGAAACAAGCAGGAGAATATATTTGAATTTATGAAAACCGAAGTGAACTACGTCAAAATACTGACCATCACGCAAAAGGTGTGCATGTGCGTTCAATTCTCAACTGGCACCACTCACTCACAAGGTTGTTTCAGATTTATGTGAAAACGATGACCAAACACTGCGCAGTGGACGGCAAGCACGTTGAACAAATGTTTCCGGACATTGAGCAGCTGATTTCACTGCACCGCACTCTGCTCGATCGGCTAATGCAGCGCTACAAATCGAGTGAGAACAAGCAGATCGAAAGCATAGGCGACATCCTTCTCGAGACGGTATGTGGCCGGGCAGCCTCTCTCTCTCTCTCTCTAATCCGATTCTTACTTTGCATTAAAGTTTGAGCAAAAGTTCGACAAACTGATTGACATTTACGGCAAAGTATGCTGCAATCACTTGGTGGCCAAAACGCTCTACAAGCAGCTCGCTTTATCAAACAAACAGTATACAAGCTTCATTCAGGTAATTAATCGCATTGTCCTGTTTGGCTGCGGAGCTTGCTGATGGCCATTTGCACGTTTAGGAGTGTCGAGCTCATCCGATGCTTAAGCGCTATCAGATACCGGACTGTTTGACGATAATTGCGCAGCGACTCACCAAATATCTCACTCTGATTGAGAACATACTGAGCAATAGCCGCGAGAAGAAATCGGACGCCGACCTGCTAGCGCAAGTGCTTGAGAAGCTTCGGCTCATATTGAGCCGAGTGAACGATGCGGTCGCGTTTCATCAGAATCAAAACGAGTTCAAGCGTCTGTTCGACAGCGTGGACTCAAAAACTTACACCTACTACCAAACAAGAGGCAGCAGTGAAAAGCTCGACCAAATCAAATTCACCAAAAACGATCTGCTCAGCATTGAGCGCAAATCAAACGGACGTAAGATACTGGCGCTCAACAATGTGAGCGTCAAGTGCATGTCCAAGAACAGCAAAGTGCACAAAGATGTTGTCTGCGTGACCATGAGCGACATGATCGTGTTCATGCATTTGAACGAAAAGGGCCGGTATGTGTTCATGAACGAGAGCAGTGTGATTCCATTCACAAACGGAGTCTTGATACGGCCCAAACTGAACGAGATCTCGACAAATACGCGCAGCTCGACGAGTTCAGTGTCTTCGTTCTGCTTCCAGACGCCCATGTGCAACCCGACGAGCAGCTCCTCGCTCAATCTAGCCGGCAACGCCAACACAATCGGACCGATCGGCTCGAACGCGGCCAACAGTACTCAGCCGGCGTTCATCGTCAACACCGTCACAAATGAGATAGTCGAGCTAAAGTTCAGCGACGAGTCGAGTCGAAATCAGTGGCTCACGCTGGTGCACACTCATGTCACTCCGTTCATCCAAGAGAACGAGTGCAAACGAGCCGGTCCCGAAGCCATCAATCCGGCTCAAGACGAAAAGGGCTTGAGCATGAGAAGAAGCTCGAGCTCTAACTTGCCCAAACGCTCGTCAAACGAGTACGCGAGAGGCAAACTAGCCGACCACGACTCTGGCTATTCAAAGTCAAGTGCAAGCACACCCCAGAACCAGCATAGGCCTGCACTGGTGGCCACTGCCAGCCGATGCAACAGCAACATCAGTCACAGCAGCGTGGGCAGTGCGCACAGCTCATGCATTTCGTCGCAATCGTCGAGCAAAATGACCGAAGTGTTTAATCTGAGTGAGACGGCGCTCGACTCAAAGGGCCAAGATGGCGATGAGAGCTCCAACTTGGTGGCCGACATGCAGCTCAGCCCGGAACTTGCCAACCTTCTCTACTCGTTCAATCACCTAATGGACCATCCAATGTTTCAAGTGAACTTGATGCGAAGTGCGAGCAGTGCAGGCGAGACAGTGAGCCGCGAAGGCCAAGACATTCACATAAGCATCCCCAAGAGAGCAGAAACGTTCAACGGTGCCTCGTCAAAAGAGTCGAGCAGCGGAGGCGCCGGCAGCAACGGCAGCATCAGCAGCAGTCAATCATCTACAATTAATCCGAACTCAGACGGCTACAAGATTCGCAGTAGCGAAGGTCTAGAGTATTTGGAGCGCATGTTGAAGCTTGGCGGTGCTCTGGTGCGAAACTGCAGCGACGCAGGCGTCTCTCAGTCCAACACAAACTCGGACTTTTCGGCTGATTCCGGATTCCAGTCGCAGATGTGCATGGACGCCAATCATGATCTAGACGGAGACAACTGCTCTTGTTTTGAGAGCAGCGCGCAGGCCAACACGGCCGGAGGCAAGAGCAGAGCGAGCCAAAGCGCCTCGATGCCCAAAGAGCAGTTCGAAACGGTGCTGAAACTCATACTTGCCGACTACATGCGGCTTAAGGGCGAGAACGACACGCTAAAGAAAGAGATTAGCGAAAAGAACGAGTCAATCGAGCTGCTCAAAAGCACTGTTGACGAGTGCAGCAGTCAGCTCAACTACCAGAAGATTGACTTGGAGAAGAAGTTCAATGAGATTGAAAGCAAGCAGTTCTGATACTCGAGCGTCGGGCTAGTTTAGGAGTATTCAGGCCAGTAATTGTTAACCGCCTTTATCGGCAAGCACCACTTCCATGTAATATTCGTTTATTCTCGTTCGATTATAAACTCCGCGATACTACACGACCGCTTTATTTTCTGTGCTCTGTCTCCCAAACTGCCCGATCCATGTCCCCCATCCATTCATTTCACCTACTCGTACATGAAATGTATTCGTTGCGAACGGGCTGCAGAACCGAAAATGAAAAAGTCCAAGCAAAGCGCACAGACCGTTTTCCTTCACCTTTGAACGCATCTTTTTCCTTCTTCTTTTTTTCTCCTTTTTTTCAGAAATTTTTGCTCTCTCTCTCTCTTTTTCTTTGTTCTCATGAATCAGCCGATTAAAAATGAACTCATCCATTCTAGAGGATCATTATCAAACAAAACCATCAACAACAGACATTTATGTTGCTTTTGTAAATTTGATTTTTGCCGCTCATTACTTTTAATTCAGAGTCATATCTATTTTAGGCAGTGGCAGGCTGGGCTGTGACAACGCGACCTGCGACAATGACCTTGATTGAAGCTAATGATCACATTCATATTCATTTATTTGATTGCATTTAACTTATTAACCAACGTCTAAAGAGCATGAATAAATGCGTGAATTCACAAAATAAAACCAAAACAAGAACGATTGCTTCCAATTGCCTCGGGTTCTGGCGAACAGTTTGTTGGAACAAGACTACTCCCACTCGGAATATGTTTTACTCAATCAAGACCAAGCGAGCCCAATAACGAGAGGCAGATGGGCAGAATAGGGCAGGAAGAAAAGGAAACAAACCGAATCTGTTTGGGAGAAATGAAACTCAAGTTGAGATTGAACAAGAACTCGTCGTTTAATTCGTCAATAAGAACATGAAATAGCAAACGAAATTGAACAAATAAATACGAAGCAAAAAGAGATCGACAAACGAAAGAAAAGATGAACAAGTTGGGCCAAGTAAAACGGCCAGGTTGGTTGGGAGGGGGCGCAGTTTGATGCGTTGATTCTCAATTACTGTTCATAAGACGGCTCACTGACTTGTCGGCGGCATTGAATTCTAGTCCAGACGTCGGTTAAAACAGAGCGTGAAGCAGGCCAGGCCGATTAAGAATGCTTTTCAATTTGATTTGAATTAGCGGTGATAAGTCAGCAGAGAGGCCACGCGAGTGTTTACCTATTGATAAGACTGGGCTGGACGCACTCGACAGATCGTAGCTGGACCGCTCAATTGTTTTTGTCGAGTAACGCTCCAAGTACTGTCGTCTCTTTGAGTCCGACTCTTGGCTGTAGTCATTGTCGATTGTCTCTTCTTCACTCCTCTCCTCTTCGACAGCCGCTTTGCCAAACACCAACACCCGTGTGACTGGCCGTGAGTAGGCAACGCTGGTCGCGATCACTTGTTCTGTTCGCCAGGCATTTATTATTTGTGGCCGGTGCATCATACAAGTCTGACTTTTAACTCACCTTCGAGTCGCACAACTGCCTTTGCCGTGCTGATGGCGTTCACAGCAACGCACTCGTAGTCTCCAAAATCTTGCTGGTTCAGATTCTGAACAAGTAAAAGTACGCTAAGCAACTAGTTGGGCTTCAAAGCGCAAGTGAGCGATGACTTACGTTTATGCGTAGAATACTAACGGTGAGAAACTCGCTCGGATCTTGATTTAGAATCGAAATCTGATGCTTCGTCTGGTCGAGTTTGTACAAGCTAGCAGACGAGACGAGGCCGCTCTCAACGACTCGGCCGTTTTTCAGCCAGTAGTGGTTCACCAGAGGATTGGCTCTGATATGGCACTCGATTCGCGCGCTCGCGCCCTCTGGCTCGCTAAACACACGACGCGGCACTGTTGCTTCTGGAGGAACTAGAATTGAGCGTTTGAGACTTGTGCAGAGACATTTAAGCGGTTAAAAGATGGCCACGTACATTGAACGTTGAGTTTGATTTTCCTGGATGCGGCCGGCGGCACAGTGTTGTTCGCAATGCATTCGTACAGACCAGAATGGTGCCGGGTGGCGTTTTCGATTCGAAGCGTGCCGCCTTGGTGAATGACGCCCAAATGATTGGCAAAGAAGGGTGAGCGGGCTCGCATGGATCGTCGCTCGTTGTCGCCGAAGCGCCAGCTACGCCTATAGAACCAGGAGACCAGGGGCTCAGGGTGGCCTTCTGCGTGGCAGTAGAGCGACACAGTCTCGCCCTCGAGCACGGGCTCAGGCGAAATGGTCGATTTCTCTTCGATTATCTTGGGCGGCACTTTTCAAACCAGTTCAGATTGAGTCGATTTAGAATGAGGTTGAAACAAAGCCGCCTACCGAGCACTTGAAGATAAACACGGCTGATAATCTGCGGCTCGGTGTTCACCTGGCAAATGTACTCGCCTGCGTCTTCCTCGTTCAGAGGTTGGATTGAGAGCGACCAGTCGGACACGTATCCGTGCAGCAATTGAATACGATCGTCGTTTGATACTTTGTAATCGCCAATGGATAGAATATCCATGTTGGCCACTTTGATCCAGGCGACCTTTAAAACCCAAGGAGAATTACGCCCAAATTAATTAGAACGGCAAGAAGCGTAAAAAAGAGATTGAAAGCTCGTCGGTGTCGACAAGATCAAAAACGAAACGCAAGTGAATGCTCGACCTCTGGTTGAAATCAAACTGAGCGCGTCGAGGCTCGATATCTGTGTGGACAGCAATGTTTACAATTTAAATTAATGTAGCATTTGGTGATGGACCGGGACGAGGCGTGTTGGTCACTGGGCCCAAATATTTACTCGACAGATTTGCGTGTTTATTTGCACAGGAAACGAGCCGATAGAAAAGCAAAGTGCTGAAACGAATCTCGCTAATGGACATTTAAGAATCGCTCTACGATAAGCGTTGAGTGTTTGAGCAGACAAGGAAGAGATGCTGCTGCTGCTGCCGCTCATGGTGATGATGAGCGGATGGATAGGCCCCGATAATAAATTAGCACGAGTCCGTCTATTCGGATATGAAATCAGAACAATGCTTCCGGCATGTGTTCACCTGATCGGCGAACATTGGGAATAAATTGGGAATCGGATGGCCTATCTACGATGATGGCTCGGCTTGTTTGCCGGGCAGCATGTTCAAGGAAATGAGATAAGCGTTCTGATAAGGCGGCACGCGGCAGATTGCCCACCCGTCTACACCAAGTTTAAATAATATCCTCCTACTCATTTAATTAGCTGCATCTGTTCTTAATTTGCTTAGCGGTGGCTTGTCCATGAGCCACTATCGACCACCACGGTCTTGAAAGGAAATTAAAGCGGACGCCCGCAGAAATCGTGATCGTCTTTAATTAAAAACTGTTTTCACAACCTTTGCCCAGTGATAAACCGACCGAGCGGCCGACAGCGATGAGTTAGTAGTTCGAGCGGTCAAGAATATCTGATATCAGGTGGTGGCCAGCACGGCCTGAACAAAGCAGAAATAAAAAACAAATCTTACCTTGTGGTCGCCTAGATTGCTGATGAAGCAGGGCAGCACGGCAGAGCTGCCGGCTATGGCGGTTACGTTCTCGCTTTGACGGTCGAACGACGGCTGGACAGCTTCGATAAAGCAAATCGTAAACGAGACAATCAATAATTGAATTGAGAAAAACATTTCTGGGCGTCTTCTTTTCTCGGCTTTCTCTTTCTTTATCTATCTGGGTATTTGACCGTTGGTCGCTGATCGGCTCTCTGACTGATTCCGTTTGAGTGCACACAATATTTATGGTGGTCAAGAGATCCTAATGAGAATGAACGCTCTCATAAAATAAAAGTAGGATGAATTATCATCTGCTTCTAAACGCAAATGTGAGCTCATCATCAGCCAAAGGGAATTGGCAGTAGAAGAATTTGTCGAGATGAGAATACGCAGAGGCAGCACTTATCCCGAAAACAATCAAAATCCAAAACTCAAACAGACAAAAACGAGCGGGAAAAAACGATCATAAGACATAAGAGAGAGAGAGAGTGTGTAAAGATTGTGCGCGCTTATTGAACAATCTGATAATGGTCTGTTGGATGAGACTCACTCGATCGTGATTGTGATCAAAATGTCAAAATTGGCTCAATTAGCAGCGCTACTGCCTCATTAGAAACTTCAAGTGCCGCTTGCCGTTTTGATGCTTTTCGTTGCGTCTTAATGATTAGACGAAAAAAAACTCCAGAAAGAAGCAAAGTGCGTCTGCTGGCTAGCCTTTGCTATCTCCCAAGAAAAGCGCCTCTCTCTCTCTCTTTTGGTTTGGCCTCATGCCCGGGCGGGGGCATTCAGTCCCCTGAAACCACGATCATCATCTTAAAGGTGCCTACACTCAGACAACACTCAATTTAAGAGCAAGAGCCGCGTTCGAAAATCGCTTGAAGGTATCTCTGCTGCGTTTTATGTAATTAATGCGAAGGAGCCGTCTCGCAGTAAGAGCACGTTTCTGGCCAAATGAAGATGATAACTCAGAGGCTTTTGATGTTGACAATGATAAGATTGATATTGAGAGAGAGAGAGGCGGATGATGGCCGTTAACCAGTGGCAGGATTGAGTTTCTCTCAAACAGATGAGATTTCAATAACGAGCGCTGCGTCTCTGCTTGCTCGAGGTCAGCAAACAAGATCGACAAGTTGACTTTTGTCTACACGCGGTACAGAGCGCGAAAGTTGCAGCGCAGAGGCCATCGAAAAAGTTATGGAATTGTGGAGCCGTCGGCAGGCTGACTGACTGGCGCGCTGGGTCGGATTACCTGCCTGCCTGGCGGCTGCTGCTGCTGCTGTTGTTGATTCAGTTCTGTAGACCGCTCGAGCGCAGACGAATAAATGATGATGAAAAGTGGTGTTTAGAATTCATATGGAAATTTAAGCCAAACATCGTATCGATTAAAATGAGCAGCAAAAAGAAAACAAAAACAAGCAGGCGATTTTGACCAGAGAGAGCGCTTAAGCCACTGTCGAATGTCCGTTCGCCTTACGCTTTGATTGAATTCGAGTTAGAGCGGCCAGCCAACACACACACACGTTGGTTAGCGCTTTCTCCGACTGCTTGCTTATCATAGTTTCGCTGAGCGCTCAAAAAATGTACTCTAAACGAACGGGTGGGCGGGGATTGATGATGATATTGGCGAGCGATGTTGGCGGACGAATGTGTTTGCTAAGCATTTGTTTATGCTTTTCGCCTACAGACGAAGCGAGAGGCAACGAATGACCAAAGCCAAACGAAGCAAAAATCGCAGGCCGAGAACGGAGAAAAAGAATCCAAAGCTCAGCGCTAAATCTTTAGCGAGTTGCTACAACCAGCTTAAGCTGATGATTGCTCATAAAGCACACACGAGTATTTGGTTGACAAGCGGTGCTCTCGACGCTGCAGCGTAACCATTCCGACGATGTCAATACGAATTAGGGCCTATTTGCTCTAAGCGCGTACAATGTAAATAGGCGCAAATTTCACGCAAAGCGGATGAGGAACTGATATTTGTCGCCCTGTGTTCTTCTGGTCGCAGAGTTATGCAATCGAATAGAGTTAGGCGCGCTTATCAGGAAACATTCATTTGTGTGAGCGCGCTTTTGCATTGAACTTGGCCTCAGCTTGATTAGAGGCCGGCCGGCAGTTCGATTGACGCCGCTCTTAAAACACTCTATGCTCTACACAAACACAAGTAGAGGCGTGCAGATTGCCACAATGCCACCCAGCATGGAATTAGAGGCTGCGATTTAACAACTGCCTTCTCTTCCGGCAGTGGGGCACCATTCGAAGAGTTTGTGCGAATTATTTGACAAGAGCGTCCTCATTGCCGGCAGTAGCGATGGCCTCACTCCCGTTAATTAATATTTAGCATCAAGCTTGATATTAAACGCGAATAAAGAGGGACAGAAAGAGAGAGAGAGAGAGGAGACGGACAAAATGCAGAATATGACGATAACGGCGACTTGAGCTAATCCTTATGAACGGTGAAAAGAAACGCTTCTCAAACCTTGAGGCAGGTCGGTCGGGTCGTACAAACACAGATAAACGGTGCCACTTTCCCAACCTCTATTCTCATTCATCTTGCCTTCTTGGTGTGCGTGCGAGCGTGTACTCAAGTGCTTGCCGCTGCCGATTCGGACTTAAATATTTACTCTGAAATCGGATCGAACCTTTTAAGTCACTCTGGGAGAGACACACACACGCACGCACATACACACACAGGCCCGACACACCCATGAAGTGGCCGTGACGCAGAATATGAGCGCAGAGCTCGCGCAGGCTCAATGCAAGCTAAATCTAACTGAAAGAAGTGAAAGAGAGAAATTCTGTTCTTATTAGTTGCCTCGCTTCTCACGGCCCGGGGAGCAATCGAGGTCGAATCGAGTAATCGGTTGGCGTGACGTTCATGAATTTAGACTCAGCAGGAGCTCGATTTGCAGCACTAGCATCGCAATTAGAACAGAAACCGTCCAACGACCTGAACGTGTTTAGACCGGAGAACAATTACAATTCACTTGCATCGGCACTTATGTAATTAGGCGGTCGAATCGAGCAATAGAGGCAAAGTGGACAGGGCACGCACGCTTCCTCGCGCAGGTGAACGCGGAAACTCAATTCTTTCGCAATTAAATAACGAGTCAAATTTGGCTTCAAACTTTTGTATAGGCGCGTGCGTCCGCGTGCTAGCGCGCTTCCAACTCCGTTTAAGTGTTTTGATGTGTGTGTGTGTGTGTGTCAAGTTGGTAAATGCAAGCCCGAACAATAATCGAAGTGAAATAAGCAAATCAAAATGGAACGGTCCTTAATCCTCTGAAAGCCTCCTCTCTAGAGCGCTTTTAGAGAGCATCGTTTCGCTGTGGGCGGCAGTGGAAATTTTTTTTTAATTAAATTTGGATAATATCCGTATTTGGACGCAGCGTCTGATTGCTGCATTCTAACACTGGACGCTTCCTCGGGCCCGTCAGTAATGATATTCAAATATTTGGCTGCGCGCTTGGCTAAGTCGAATAGTACTTTACATAATTGAGAGGCCAGCTGATAAATATTTGATCGAAAAAAGGTTCTGAGTGTTGCGAAACTTGAGGTCATTGAACCAATTGGTCGGCTCAAGTGGCCTCAGCTTCAATTGCTCGCTTGATTATCAAATAAGAAAAAATAAAGCAAAGCCAGTTGCAACTGATGAAACGTGTTGTCCATTATCATCAGCATCAAGCGACTCATCACGATCATCAAATTGTGGGGCTCAAGTCTCTATTTGGCATCGCAGCAAAAACTCGCATTCGCTCAACTGGCTGGCTGGTTGGCCCGATTGACTGCCTGCTACAGCGAGGTGAGTCCAGTGGCCCAAAGAATAATATTTTTACAGGCAAATTTGAATAAAGCAAACGAATGGTGAAAAAGAAGAAAAGAAAAATAACGAGGCAGATCGTTAAGAAAATAAACGTTAAAGTCGATGTCCTTCTTCTTGGGCGGTGGGCTTCACTCGACATTTTAAATTGGTGCCAGCTTTGTTTTCTTTAAGCAAAGCATGCAGCCAAGTCGAGTCGAACCGGCAGTCGTTGAGCTGCGCACCAACTGGCCGACGCCGGTTACCTAACCATTGAACGGTTGTCGGAGGGACTGGCTTTGTTGAAACAGCACTAGTGGACTGGTGCTGCACTCGTTAATCCGTCTGAGGGGGTTGTCATGGATTGTCTGACCGGCTTAACAATTAAGATTTCTTTATTTACTCTACACGACGACGAGCGCCAAAGAGCGGCGACCTGCCAAGCCGCCGTAAATGGTGCGCTTTTAATTAATTTACATTTAATAATTAATATAAGGCCGAAAGATTGCCAACGCAAGTGCGAATCAGGCCTAATCGGAACAATGCGAATAAAAGAAAAAGGAACGGACGAAGAAATGAATGAATAGCATGAAGAAGAGGTGGAGGCAAGTCGTAATTACGACGCCCTCAGGCTCATTTAAAGCTCGCTCGACTGCCGTCGTCTGATTTGGCACGATGCTGTTGTTTTTGTTGCTCTTGCTGGCTATTTTCTCAACTAGTTAAACATGTACGGGAAGAGGCTGCTTGATGCTCGCGTCCCTTTTCAAAGAGGACAGAAGTAAAGGAGACGCGCGCCTGCGATCATTTATGCGTGAACGGTGCGCACATGCGATCTATAATTGCTGCTGTCAGGCTGAAATTCACAATGTCACAACGTCACATGCAAGCGTCATTAGACGGACGGGCGGACGGAAAGGCCGCCGCTTCTCATCCACGCAGCCAGCCCATGCAATTACCACGTCAACAGCGCCAAACAGCGCATGAGAGCAGTCAGCCAGAATACCTGCGGCGGCTCTAATGGACGCGCTGACGTAGCGCTTCTCCTAATGAGTCCGTTCGCCTCATCACCTGCTTTTCACGTGCCCATCTACGCCCTGTATATGATTAACCTTTATTCTTCTTGTCCAGTACAGACCTCAAAAACACACACACACACTCGTCGGCGCACACACACAAGCTGGCCGCTTGTGCGGGCCCTGGTCATCATGGTCGACTTATTTGCATTTGTTATCAATTTCGCTCTTTCTCTGCTGTTGATTTTATCGAAAGGATTCGTCCCAAAGGCCGAACGCCACACATTCACCTGTTGACTCTTTGCCTCGATCATTGCTCTTCATCTTTCCATACAATCGCACGCAGTGAGTGACTGAGTGTGTGTGTGTTTCTCTACTTGAGTCGCTTTCTCTCTCTCTTGCTTGCCCTTCGCCGCACAGATCTCGCCTCTCATACATCTCAATTAAGTTAAACGGGCTCTGTCTAAATAAACCGTATTTTTAAGTACACCATCGACTAGTGCGCAAATAAGCAAGTCAACTAGAAAGAAGGTCTTGAATTGCAAATAGTCAAGTCGAGCACCGATTGTGTTCTCCTCAAGATCGCATTCTTCGTTTTTTTTTCAAAATTAGACTCGCTTGACCGCGTTCGAATGAAAAACAAGAAGTGCTAAGCCGCTCTCTGATTTGAGAGTTTTCCTACACAAACAGAAACGAACGAAGCGAGCGAAAAAGTACGAAAAAAAAAAAGAGGCCAAACGGACGAAATAAGAAGAGTCGGCAGCCTGATATCAATTGGGCTTGCTCGCTAATTCACATCATCTGGACGACACGCCAAAGCGTCAAGCGAATCAACTAGAGCCCGCGAGAGGGCCTGATGAGCTTTTAATGAGAAGTTGAGCTGAGTTAAACTCTTCCAGATAGAGTGTGGAAAAGAGGAGGCAAGCCAAGTTGAGATTGACTTAAATTAATCAGCAGCAGCAGTAGTAGTAGCAGCAGCAGCAGCCGCTCGTTACTCACACCAACTAAAAAAGAAGAAAAATAGACCAAGTGGTGGCGAACTGCAAAGGCCTTGTGTAGATGACATACGGACCAAACGGCGCCGCCATCGTCGCTGAGCTTTCAACAATCACACGCACGCATCATTCGGCCATGAAGTCCATGTCAATAGAGCTTCTCAGGCGAACGAGCCTCATGTCCATAAAACATAATAGAGATACGCAGAGATAAACAAAAAGCGTCGATTAAAAATTCAACGTGTCCATCAAGTTAATTCACTCGAGGCCTTTCGAATCGACTCTCTCGCTTGTTCTCTTTATCGCTGGCTTTTACTCGCTCGCCTGGTCTCTAGTCAGTTTGTTTTGAGTTGATCACTTTCCCTCTCTCTCTCTCTTTTTTGTGGGGCCTGCTTGTTGTGCTCTTTATATTAGGACGAATGGACGCATCGCTATTTTGACTTTTAACTTTGACTCTGCGCCACTCATGAATAAATTAATCGCTCGTTTCTTCTCGTTCAACACTGTCGATCGGCTGAAATTTCTGCGCGCCAGTGCAACATCCTATCTTATTCGGCGATGCGGCTAATTGCACTCTAATTTGAAATGATAATCATTCGCTCAAAACACGATCGCTAATTGAATCATATCCTCGAATTTCGTCCACTTTCGAATTTCCTCTCGTGTCGTCTCGGACTTTGCCTGACCGGAGCCAGCTCGCTCTGACGCTCAGCGGCACTTCCACTTCACTCGGACCGGTTCTTCTCTGCGGCTCTGCTTCGCTTGCTTGTCCGCACTCTTCTGTTCGGCTTCTGTTCAACACCCTCACAGGACTTGTTTAACTCGTCGCTCGATTGACGGCCTGCCAAGCGAGACTCGGTAAACTGCCACTCATTCATTTGGGAATTGAGTAGCGGTGATCTCATGTTGCACAAGTCGTCTCAATTCGATATTTGAAGTAAATATTTAGATAAAGAAATTTAATTTTCTGCCTCACATTTGCCGCAACCGTGTGTCTGTTCAAGCAGGCGCGTCACAACAAACGCTGCCTGGTCACTGCAAACAATAAAAAAAAAGGCGAAATTTGAGGTCGACAATTATAGCACATATGCAGCTCGAACTCTAAAGAAAAAGACTAGAAGCAGCGGCGCAGTCAGCGTTTGATGCTAGAAAGAGTTCTTTGCAAGGCAGGGGGTGGCTCGCTTGTTGAAAAGCTGACCGGTTGGGATTCGAATCTCGGCAAATGCTCGAGATTAACCACACACGATTTGAATGCCCGTCTAATACGCGTGTGGTCAGACTCTCCAAACGAGCAGTGAATACTTTTCAATCTGGTTTGATGGTCAAAAATCAAAGCGAAACAACCACAACAACAATGAGCAGTTGAATGAATGACAACCCGCATCGGCTGATCTCAAGTGCCTGCTAATTACAAACGCACAAGTTGCAGAAATCGCGTGTGCGATCGGAGTCAGGGAGTAAGTTGAGGAATCAGTCAGAGATTATCGCGACCAGACCGGGAGGAATGAGAAAAAGAGAAGCTGCTCACCTGATTTTTTGAGAAACTTTTCGTTTCGCTCCCGGCTCATGAACTTGAACGTGCGCTTGTTTTCAGCTGCGTGGCCAGGAATCGGTGCAGAACTGACAAGCAAAAAAAGCAGCGGCCAGATTTTCATTTTGATTTTTCTAAACAAGAGAAACTAGCTAGCATTAGAGGGCGTTAGAAAGCATTAGCCAAACGAGCCTTGTAAAAAGAGTGAATTGATAAAAAGTGCGTTGTGCTGCTTGACTGATCAGCGGAATAGATTGTGACAAGCGAATGGTGACATTTCGAAAATCGTGCGAATAGATGGGCTGGCGGATGCGTCTTAATACGGAATAGCCGGATGCGGATTGTATGAGAAAGGTGTGTAGAACGCGACAATGAATTAATTCGACGCAGGCGGTCCAAACGTAGGTGGCCTCTAAGAACGCCGGTGAAATGAGGCCGTCATCTACTAGTTGTACTTATTACGCAGAAAAAGAAGGTGTAAAGAGAGAGAAATGGGACCAAATAGAGTGCAAATGAAAGGGGCCGAAGAGGCGAGGGGCCAGGAGCCAATCGAATAGAGGCACAGAAAGTGATGACAAACGAACCGGTCGGGCCAGGAACGTAAGAGCTTCGGACAATAACGATTAGTCTGGCATCTGAAAGACGCGCGTGTAACGTTCTGAATAGGAAAAATTCGAAATTTTCTTTCAAACATTTGCCTCTAATTAAACGGTCAAGTGTTATTGATTACGATCAGAAGAGATCTCATTACTTTTTGATTCAATTAGAATAGAACGCTTCAGCTAGACGAGAGTACACAAAATGATTAATTAAAAATCATTAAGCAGCGTTCAAGTGATCGACTCGGCACTGCTGCCACCAATCTGTCAAGCAGCAACCAAGACCAGTTGGACCATGCTCGCGCAATTAGCCGACTCGAACGTGCTACTTGAGCGTCGAACACTTGACTCGGTTTTTGCAAGCTTCTAATCAAGCCGAAGCGTGCCCTGCTGGCGCCTCCTGCACTATTCCTATCGTTTGCCTGGTGATGCGTTTTGCATACACAAACTATGTCGCGTCACGATTTCGGCTTGTTCTTCAACTCAAGACTCAAGACGCGGCCTAATGCGATCGTCTGCCAAGAGAGAGAGAGAAAATAAAAAGCGAAATGAGATAAGCGAGCGAAACAAGACGAGAAAAACAGGCATCAAGCGAGAGAGAGAGAGAGAGTTGTTTACACGCGCGTCCAATTTCCTCACGCTCACAAGCACGTTCTTCAGACGTGGACACAGACAAGACGAGAGAAGCGGCAGCATCTTCCTCCTGTGATGTTTGAATGGCTTAATCGCACTTAATCGCGACGTTCAATCTGTTTACTTTCCGGCATGAAATAAAAAAAAAATGAATTCCTCTGCTTGCTTCCGTTCATAATTTCTCGCACATTCAACACACACACACACACACACACACACACACACAGAGTCCAATCGACCAGCAAATCGGCCCGCTGGCCGGTTGTCTCGGTTGGCCGACTGCCTCAGAGTCCTCTCTGCGGAGCCAGCAAAACACAGTCGGCAAGCTCTGCTCCAAGCAAATAGGACGTTTTTAAATGGATTCGCACGCTTGGGCAAAGGCCGTACACAAATTCTGATTTAATTACTGAGTTGTTTGTGGGCAGAAAACGAGTGTCTTCTTTATTAGCAAATCTTAGCCTCGACCGAATGCTTCTCTGCTCGCTGCGCCTCGCTCATGACGCTCATTGCTCACTTGTCATAAGTAAGACGCGCAGAGAGCAGAAGAGCGGCGGCGGATATGATAAGCGCATTAGGGAAGCGCTCATCGAGGTGCTTGTCTCATATAAAGAGAAATATATATTTATTGGCAATTTATAAACAAACATGCGGCCGAGCCAAGATAGAATCAAGTATTCCCATCGTGGCAGGGTGACGCAACGGTTCCAAGCAAAGCGGTCCTCTGAGCCATTCCGCTCCATATTCAACTTTTCCGGCCGTTCATTCAATCTAGTTCGAGCACTCATCTTTTACCCATGGCATTTTCATTTCGATTGTCACGGCCTATTGGCAATTAATAACAAACTCGAGTCGTGGCCTGTTTTAAAGGGCTCAGCAGTGGCCGCTTTAATATACTCGGTCTTGCTCAGGCGGTCATAGACTGGCAATGCCACTGGCAATTGCATAACTTGACTGCTTATCTCATAGCACACACGGTTTTGAAAATCTATTTAAGACAAGTTTGATTGATTGCTTGATTGTTCAGCAGAGACAGAGAAATATGCGCGACCTTTGAAATGCGACAAGAAGCTCTAACTCGCTCAATAGATCAAATATGTAATTGCTTGGGATGTGCCCAAGAGGAAAATAGTCGATTTATTTAGTGGCCGCCACTGAGGAGAGAGGAATCGGGGAGGGGAGAACGAAGATTGAACAAGATGCTTCACTGCTAATGTCTAGTTTATTCTATGGGAAGCGACCCAACCTGATGTGATTGCGCGCGCTCGCGAGAGAGAGAGAGTAGGAGTGAATTAAAAATGAATTTTCCACTTCGATTGAATGCACGATTGAAATGAGCAAGCGAAAGCTAGATGAAATAAAAGATGCAGAAGTGATCGTTCTGGACGATGACGACCAAGAGGCAGCGGTGGGCAATCGGTCGAAGCAATCCAAATCAGAAGTTCGCTCTGTTTGTCAATACGGTCCGAATTGCTACAGAAAGAACGAAGAGCATCTACGCTCGTACAAGCATCCTGGTTAGAGTCCGTCTCATACGAAGCCTTGACTCAGCATAAACGAGAATAATTGAATTTAGAAGAGAAGCCGTTCTACTATCTGAGCAAAGTGAAGGGCCTTCCAGACTCTTACTATTCCCTCAGTCTTCGAGGTCAGCTTCTAGAATCAGCCCGCTTCATTCGTGCGGCTATTTTCCAACCGAATAATAACGAACGAAAATTGTAAATAGACATTCTGGCGTTGAATCAAGACGAGTTTATCGAGTCGTTTCAGTTCAATTACATGCACGATGTTGAATGGCTGATGAAGCAGTATCCGCCGGCGATTAGAGATAGGCCGTTGACTATTGTGCACGGCAACAAGTCAGACGCAGAACTCAAGTCATGGCAGTCGGTCTATCCAAACATAACGCTTGTTCGAGTAAATGATGAGAGGACTGGGCCTGTTTAACACTTTCACTTAGTCAACTTAAGGCCAAACTTGAAATGGCCTACGGCACTCATCACACCAAAATGATGCTGCTGTTCTATAAGAGCGGGATGCGGGTGGTCATCCACACGGCCAATTTAATCGAGTCAGACTGGCATCAGAAAACTCAAGGGTTGGACGGCTATTAAATGATTTATTATTGAACAGCTCTTAAAAATTGAACCTGAACAAGAATTTGGATGAGCGATTTGTTCACTCAGCTCGATGACCGCTCGCCACGAGAAGTCAACAAAAGTGTCTACGACTCGCCAACCAAATTCAAAAGCTATTTGTGCACTTATCTTCAATACTACAACGACCCTAAACTAAACCAACTCGTGGAACGGATCAGGGCCTACGACATGTCAACAGCAAAGTGAGACGAATTGAGACGTAAATTCAATTTTCATAAAAATTTTATGCCAAAGTGTGGTTCTGGTCGGATCGGTGCCCGGTCGATATCCTTCTGAGAAGAAAATATTCGGCCATTTGCGCCTCAGGAAGGTTAAACATTGATGAGCTCGATTAAGCGTTCGTTTAAAACCTCTTCGTTGTCGTCTAGATGCTCAGCGAGCATTTCGATTTAGAGCCCGAAAAAAGCGCCGATCATGTCATATGTCAGTTTTCAAGCATCGGATCACTCGGCAGCAATGAGCATTCTTGGCTATTCAAGGAGTTTCAGACCTCACTGCTCAGCAGCCGTGAGAGTGAGTCAAGCAAACGAAACCCCCTGATTTGCGTAAGTCGGTGTCGATTGGTGCAAGAAATCGAATCTATCGCTTAGAGTCGTCTACAAAAGATCTATCCAACCGTCGAGAATGTGAGAAGAAGTTTCGAGGGCTACTCGGCCGGGGGTTCGCTTCCGTATGCTAAGTCGGTCGCCGCTAAGCAGGCCTACTTGGACAGATATCTTTAGTAAATTATGTTTGCCACTCGAATGCAAGCCCCGTTTTAAGTTTGCCCATTGAATAGCCAGTGGAAGTCAGATCAAGTAGCTAGGACCAGAGCCAGCCCTCATATAAAATCGTTCGCTCGATTTTCGCACGACTTTACTCAGTTGAAGTGGTTCTTGCTCACCAGGTGAGTGCCAGTTGAATCGGTCCAAACAGTTTAAAAAACAAGAGCCAACTTGGCCAATTCAAGCGCAAATCTGTCCAAGGCCGCTTGGGGAACATTTGAGAAAAATGAAAGTCAGCTTATGATACGCTCCTACGAGCTTGGTGTCCTCTTCATCCCTCAACTTCTTCAAAAAGTAAAAAACAACTCACATTCCATTTGTCAATGTGCGCTTTTTAATCGAAAGATAAAAAAAAAGAATCGAAAATGGTTTGAAACTGAGAAAAATGAGTTTTTGATTCACTACGACTTGCCACCGCTGAAATACAATCAAACAGGTTTGAGTCGTGATTTTAGACGTGTGGGAATAAGGATCGTTTTAAATAGAAATTTCAAGACAAGCCGTGGATTGTGGATAAGAGCTACACTGAAGAGGACTCTCACGGCCGGGTCTGGCTTGTGGGCTAGTCACGAGCCGGAGTCAAGTTCATTCAAATCAAGTAAACACGGCAAATATCCAGCCGAGGCCCAAATCATAGCGCGATTCAATCAATTAAATAATGAATAAAATCTCAATTTGTATGAAATCACCTTTTTAGAAGGAATCGAAAAGCCCATCGAGTTGTCTGACTAGCTCTAAAAATAATGTTTATGAATAATAGCGAGATGCGATCACATGACTAGAAAAGAGATGACATAATTATTGCCAATCATCAGCATCCGCAGCGAAAAGAGCGCACTAAATAGAAATAACTGAAATAAATTTCGCAACAAGTGATCAGTCGGATGAGTTTGGATTCGTCGCTGAACCAGATGCTGTCCACTGAAGAGCGTAGGTCAAATTTGGCGGAGAAAATCGCCATACACGACTGTGAGCTGAGAATTGCTCTGAGCGGACAACTCGAATCGACCGTGGACTCCAATCGGCTGTCTTCAATTACTTCTTTCCTGCGTCATAATTATTTCCTCAGAAGCTGGAGAGAGTACAATTTCGCGCAAGAGGACTTGGAAGAGCCGCGCTACGTGCATTGCAAATTTGAAAATGCTCTCAAATCGCTGATCCAAGCCGTTTACCTGGACAGAGTGGCCTCGCCCGACCAGCTCTCTTCTCACTTGCTGCCGCTTGGGCATTTTGACCAAGAGCAGAGCAGCAATTTCGTCGTCCTCGAATATGACACCAACGGCTTAGAGAACCTCAGGGACATACTTCTCTACAGTCCGAAGGTGTTTGACAACCCCGAAAAGCTTCTGTTCTTGTTCTATCAGCTTCTTCAAATTCTCAAGCTGCTTCACGCCAAAAATTTGAATTGTGGCGTTCTGCAACTGCGCGATGTTTATGTCGACCAGCGGCTCTGGATCAGGCTGCGCTTGCCGATCGAGAGCATCTTGCTCAAATACAAAGTCGAATCGTTCGCAAGCTTTGATCAGATTCTCACCGATGACAGGCCGCGCAAGTATCCTTCAGTGCCTTCACTTGTGCCTTCCGATTCGCTCGGCTTCATCTACGACTCGTATCAGCATTTGAACTCAAAAGACTTGGCCAACATCACTTTAGACTGGTGCCATGGTCAAATCAGCAATTTCAATTATTTGCTTATGCTGAACTGCATCGCCGGCCGCAAGCTCAACTGTCCGTACAATCATCCGATATTTCCGTGGATCAGCGACTTTGAAAGCATGAGCACTCAGCTCAGAGATCTGAGCAAGTCCAAGTTTCGTTTGAATAAAACGGACGCACACTTGGACCTGATCTACCAGGCGAGCGCCCACGACTCGTGCAATCCGTACCATTTGGCCGAGTTCTTGTCCGAGATCACCTACTTTGTTTACAAGTCACGAGTGACCAGCAAGCAGATTCTCTGCCAGAACGTTCGTCGCCAGTGGGTGCCCAACGAGTATCCGGACTCGATGCGTCGGCTCTACGCCTGGACACCAGAGGAGTGCATTCCGGAGTTTTTCTGCGACAGCACCATATTCAAGTCCATCCACGCGGACATGTCCGACTTGAAAGTGCCCGAGTGGTGCAATGGCTCAATAGAAGAGTTCATTCGAGCACATCGCATGCTGCTCGACTCTGACTTGGTATCGAGCAAGCTAAACGACTGGATTGATTTGGTGTTCGGCTTCAAGGTGAGCATCGACACTCTTCATTTCTTCACCAGCCCCTCTCGTCTCTCGTGTTAAAACTCGTTGTCTTTTCGCAATCAAGCTGAGCGGTGAAGCAGCCGTCGAGGCCAAGAACGTTTGTCTTCCATTGGTGGATAATCACCAAACGATGAAAACCTGTGGCATTGTGCAGCTGTTTGCTTTGCCTCATCCTCGTCGTTTGACACGTTTGGATGAACTTCCAGGCGTGCAGATGCTCTCGAGGCTCTCATCAGCCTCCAATTTGAGAACGACTCCGCCGCGTTCAGGCTCGCTGCCTGCGTTCGACCACTCGGGCAAAAAGTAATTTCAAATCTCAATCAATCTCAGCTGATCTGACTTGAATGTATCACCAACTAGCCGCACTTTAACCCGACCGCCAGAGCTTACCGAACAGCCCATTCGGGTTCCAGAGCCGTTTGAACCGCTTAAATTTGTCGACCAAGTAGAATGCATGCTCAAGTTCACCAACAGAGCCTACCGTTGCTTGCCGGATCTTCAACAGACCGTAGGCGTCGCTGCTGCTCTCAAATTCTCACTCGAAACTCGAACTGAAACCGTGAATTTTGAAGAACAAGCCGAGCAACGAGTCGACATTTCAGGAGCTCGCACGTCAAGACCTTGAATGCGTTGTGTGTCTCATGACCGAAATAGTTCTATTCAACAAGCTGAAATGCTTGCCTCAAGGCAACTCGCTCGAGTCGCGACGTGACTTCATTTGCCGCGCCATTCAGCAAGAGCCGCATATAATCTACGGCTGTTTCATGCCGCTCATACTGGCCGTGGTGCGGCCGTTTGGCAATCTAAAGTCAACAAGCATATTCACGGAGATTATGAAGCGATTTCAGAGCGAGCCGGTCTGCATCTACTCGCTGCTAAACCCGAACCTGTCCATAGTCCCGTTCAAGCCCTACTTCGATCAGCTCTACAGATTCGGCCAGCTCTGGACCAGACTTGACTACTTGATTGAGAATTTCGATCGACTCAAAGATTCGCCACAATTCGACGAGCAAACGTTGCATTCATTCGCTAAATCTGCCTCGTCCGACTCGGCCGATCGGTCTGCAGAGGAGAGCAGACAGCCAGAGTTCAGCTTGAAACGTTTGTACGAGCAAAAGTTCTATTTGGCGCTGATGCACATGCCTCAGCTGCTGTACGACATCAGCGATGTGTCGACCAACTATCTGGCCCAGTCGGTGTGTTTGGCGCCCGACTGCTACGAGCTCGTGCTTCCCTATTTGACCGAGCTGTTCCAGCATGCTCACACCCGCGTCAATTCGCTCGTCTTTCTGCTCAGCAAAGTGGCCAAGTTCATACCGAGAAGCGAACTGCAGAGCAAATTTCTTCCCATAATTGTCGACGTTTACATGAGCGAGAACGTGTCGGCATGTGCGGTCGAATTGAGCACAGACGAGGACAAAGTGAAGTTCTGCAAACTGTACGAATTCTCATTCGTCAACGAGCTTCGAATTATATTCGGCCCGCGCGTCTTTCTCACCCAGATTTGCTTGTTTCTGATCGAAGCGATCAGCGGCTCCAAAGATTTTGACTTTTCTCGTCCCGACGAGAGTTCGGATTCAATTGAAAAAGAAAGTCGGTCAACACTGGTCGACACAAAGCAAAGCAGTTCAATGAGCAAAAGCTCACTCTCAGACAGACTGAACGAGAGCCAGGAGCAGAGTTTCAGCTCGCACAACGTGTCCGACGCTGCGTTTGCGACCTTCAAAAAGCTCATTCCCCTGCTCGGGCCTGTCCTTACCTGCCAGTACTGCTGCAGTGATCTTTTCAAAATGCTCATCATTTGCTATTTAGACCATAAATGCCTGTCCACAGTGGAAAACTCAGGTTAGCACTAGATCAATTTGACTGATTCAAGAACCGAAACATTACCAAGCGACGTGAAGGTGAAAACCAGCTGAAAAGCATACGAGCGCTTGGCGGTGACTTTTTCGCCACCCGCGTCCTTAAAGCGCTGAAAGCTGTTGCCGATATCTACGGCGAACAGGTGGTTGTTCTCCAGTACCTGACCTATGCCGCCAACACGGTGAGTTTGCCTATCTCACAACTTGCGAGTCTCTCTCTTTTTGAATCGAGCCCTCTCCATTTCGACCAGATCAGTACTAGCGGAAGCCGTCTGAAATTCCAGGTTGAAGCGAGTCTTGTGGCCAGCATCGTCATGGTCTCCTATTTCTGCAGCTATTTGGACATAAAGCTTTTGATGGAGAATTTGACCGTAAGCTCTCGCTTTGCTCGCCTTTTCGAAAAGCAAACAAATCTATTCAATCGACTCCAAGTACATATTGAACCAAATCGTGCAGCCGCTGATCAAAATCTACTCCAATCAGCAGATAAAATTTCCGAACGGCTGCCTGGCGCGTCAAGCACTGGCGTTCAAGACGCTGGATGCCATTCTGATCTTGAGCTGTCGAATCGGTCCTGAACAAACGCGGCTAGAAATGAGGAACACGATAAAAACGTTTTTCGACGCGTTTCAACAAGTCGCTCCGAGCGTGATAAACAGCAGCTCGCCGAAAGAAACAGCGAGCAAAAGCGGCCGCAAGCAGTACTTGGACAGAGGCGCGTTCAAGGCGCGAGCTTCTATAGTGGCCTTCAACCAGACAACGAATGCAGCCACTTCGCCGTATGAGATTAACGAGGCCAACGCCGAGCCGGAGAGTGAGAGCAGTTTCGATGATTTTCTAAAATACTCGTACGAATCGTCGACCAATGAATTTGTGCCCAGCAAGTTGAAGAACAAGGAAATGCTGGGCGATTCACGACTGAGAACCGGCAGCTATGGCCTTCAGTCGTTCAAAAGTGACTGTAAGCTCTTTAGGCTCTTTTTCTGACTGCACTAATTCTGATTCTGACTTGTTGTTAATAAAGCAACGTTGCGAGAGAGCCAGAAAGCAGAAGCTGCTGATAGCCCGTCTAAATCGGATGAAGGCGGGTCGAAAAAAAAACTCGAGGAGATGATAAACACGTTCACGTTCGATCTGGCATTCACAGCCTACATGAGCATCTCGCGTCTCAACAGCGGGTAGGTGACGCCTTCAAAATCGACTCCATTCAGCATTCACATGCGCCCATAAAAGCGTCTATGTCGATTCGATTATTTCTCAGCCCGAGCTGATTCATAGAATGTGCTCGATTGCGGAGAGGAGCTCAAGCAGCCGATTTAACGAGTCACGTTCGCAAACTGTTCGCTCAATTAAAAAAAGTAAGGAAGACGATCATCTTGGCTGTAAGACAATCATAAAGCTGAGTCTCAACAGAGAGGAACGAGTCGCTAAACTCTGACTCAAGTCTGAGTGGCAACAGCTTTGCCCGCTTTGAAAGGAATAGTCAAAATGTTTACGGCTCATCGTACGGCTCCAGCTTCAGCGAGTCGGTCGGTGTCATAGGAAATCAGATTCAAATAATGAAAGAAGCGAACGAAGAGCTGCCAGAAGAGGAGTATGAAGAAGAGAGAGGCGATGTTTTCGAGGAAACGTTTCCAGAGTCCTCTCAGCTGAACAGAAGCTTCAACATTGACTTCAACGAGAGCGAGCTCAGAGAGTAGGTGCTGTGTTGCATTTCTGACCTCGCGATTCGCTCTTATTCTGTTTTCGGCTCTCTAGAGCCAAAGCTCAGATGGACACGAGCAGACATTTGAGCGACAACTGGCTGGCCTATTGGGAGAATGCGATTCGAAGCTATGAAACCTCGTTCGATTTAAAGCAAATTAATTTGCTCACTCTGTCTGGTCACACTGGTCCGGTGAAATGTCTGAGCTACCTTGAAAACGAGGCGTCTGTGATCAGCGGCGGCAAAGATCGCACAGTCAAACTTTGGTCTTTGAAAAATCACGGCCAAAGTTCTAGTTCAAAGTAACGCCTTCTTTTCCCTTCTTTTCGACTTGATGCTTAATGCGGTCACGGTTTGAAGGAAAAACGCACAGAGCTGTCAGTGGACTTATACTCACCACAAGAAGCCGGTGAACAGTCTTTTGTTCATTGAAAGTCTCCGAGTTTGCGCCTCGTCCGACGGAAGTATTCACGTAAGTCGTGCACGCCGATGCCATTTGCAGTCTGATTGAAAGAGAAAACAAAAAGATTTGGAGTCCGTTCACTGGCAAACGAATTCAGCAACTTGACACGCCCTCTGTTACTTGCATGGCCAATTTGGGCTCGCCCGTCGCCTCGTTCATAGTAGCCACAGTGGACAACACAGTGAGGTAAAAGGCCTAGACTGACGATGATCTGGCCATCTCAGCTGATTGTCTATTTGTAGGTTTGTTGACCTGAGGGCCAGATCGTTCGGCTATGAGCTCAAGACTTGCTATGCACCGTCAGGTAAGTCGAGGCGATTGATTTAAACAACTGACCGATTGATTGGCAAATTAAGGGACAATAAAATCGATTGTCACTAACGACAACATGCTTATTGTCGGCTACTCGACTGGTCTCATTTGCCTGCTCGACATGAGAACTGGCTGGATCCAAGAGAGCTGGAAAACTCACGACAATGAAATTCTGCAGGCAACCAGACTCATTTTCAGATTGCAAATATCCACCGCCAAATCTGAACTAAGATTGAATTTAGATGAAAATATTGTCCAACGACTACTTGACTTGTTCATACTCGGACGGTTCGATATCACTGTGCATGATCAAAGACAAGATGCAAATGATGAATATTTGCAAGCCGTACAGTGAGCCGGTGCCCTATCTGATAGTAAACGACACTCAGCTCATATCTGCGACGGGCACCAACAAGATTGGCGTCCACTCCGACAAGAATCAAGTAAGTGCACCCCTTTCTGGACCAAGTGGCAAGCAAAAGAATCCTAAACAATGCTCAAAGGGCCAAGTTCAGGTCGAGAAGCTCAAGCCAGAATGCTTCAAAGGAATGATTACGAGCATGGCCTACATGCCACTCAATCGCCAGCTCTTGCTCGGATCAGACAATGGCGAAATAAAGCTCTTGTGCTAGATTCAACCGTTTACGCAATTCTCGCTTTTTTTTTAGTCTTAGATTCCTGCCTCTTTCTACCTAAATATTCAATTAAATGCGTTCACTTGTGCTCATTTCACGCGAATCGAGTCAAATAAAAAAATCTAATTCAATTTCTTTTATTTGAGCTTGCTTGTTAGCTTTGACTTTCAGACGCTCTTCTCTTCTTTTTCGCTCGTCCGAAGAGGGCGCGTGACTCCTCGTTCTTGCGCTTCTTGCCCTCTTTTTTCTTTTGCATTTTTCTAATCTTTTGGCGCGCAGCCGCTTGAGGGTCGAGAACCGCCTGAATGAAGCGAGTGATTTGTACAAGTCTAGATCAGCTAAACGAGTCTCAAGCGCACTTACAATCTGAGCCAATTTTCTCTTCCGCTCGTCTCTGACCTCGTTTCGTCGCTTGTTTGTTTTCGAATAGGCCAAGCTGAACGCTTCGAGGCCGACATTCTGTTTTATAAAGTCCAGCACCTCATGAGCCAGTTTTTTCAGCTCTTCGTCTGTTCGTTTTGAGTATTTACGATACCTGAGGCCGGAGAATTGCTAGGACGACTTACCAGACTGTTCGATGAGCACTTCGCGTTGCAGACAAGGAATCAAGAGGTCAAGATAGCGCTGGACTTTGTCTTTGCCCAGTTCGTGCACCACTGCAGCCATCCATTTGAAAATGTGTGTTCGCTTTTAAGGCAAATTTAGCCAATAACTCGAAAAGCAGATTAAGCAAACAACGAACCTTGATCGATTCTTTCGGCTTATTGACCATCTCGTAGTTGGCCTCTTTCAGCACTTTCTTGATTATCCATTCCAAATTCAGATCGTGTTTGAACGTCTCTTTGGCCGTCTGCGAATCCAGTTCGAACCGGTTTAAAACCTTCACCATGTAGGCGAGGTTTTTGATCAACTGCTCGGCGAGCGGCTTCTCTAATATCGGCGATCGAAGCTGATTACAAAAAGAGTCTACCAGATCGCGTAGCTGCATGAAAAGCGGTTAGAGCCTGATTGCCAGGACTTGGGCGGAAGTGAGGAGTTACTTTTTCATACGGCGACGAGCACGAGTAATTCAAGTAGCTTTGTTTGTCATTGAACAGCTGCTCGGGAGTGAAATTGGCAAACAAGGTGCCAAAGAGTTGGCACGAAACGAGCTGCACCCAACTGTGCTCGTGATTTAAAAAGTGATGAACGTATCCTGAGCGATCATCAGTTTAGAAAACTCTACCGACTCAGGCGAACAAGCGGACGAATAAAAGTCTTACCGAAGAGTTGATTTATCGAGTCGCGGCTTTCGTTGCTTGAAAACAGGTTGCATTCGCCGATCATTTTGAGTAAAATGCCCAGCAAATTGTACAAGTATTGGTCGAAGAACTTTTCGGAGACGAGCGAGCTCGTGTTATTGTTTGCTGCCTAGACCAAGTCGAATTGAATTTGAAGATCGATTCAAATTGAACAATTAGTTGAGGAAAGTGTTGAGGATACCTCTTCAAATTTCTGAACGTTCAGCTCAGTGTTGAGAACGCTGAGCATTTTCTGCACCCGTCGCAAGAATTTCTCTTTTTCGACGTCGATGAATATCTTGACAACGAGCGCTGCCACTCGTTTGTGCAGAGCGTTGTCCGCTTGTTCGAAAAGTGTGACCGTCAAGTTGAAAAGCGAATCTCGTGACTCGATGCTCAGCTGCAAGAGTGCGCCAAGATTTAGCGCCAATTTTTTCAGCAATCAAGAACAGACTTACTTTTTCAAGCAAAGCTTTAATGGCCAACGCGGCGAGTTTTTTACACTTGGCCGACTCGTCATTGTGCAGCTGAATAGCCAGTGGTAAATAGAACAAGGCCGCGTGCGTGTTGACAAGTGACTAAGAAGAAAGCAGCGTTAGAGCTAAAGCGGACGCTTTGGCACCACTCAATAGGTTACCGGCGGGAATGAGGCGAACATGGTGGCGAGCATCTCGAGCGCCGACTCGCGCCCGTCTTCAAACTCGTAGTCCAACTGGACCACATAGAATTCAATGATCTTGATCAGCTTCCTCTCTGTGAGCGAATAGTCCAGCATGTACTGAAGAATGGCTTGTCTCGACTGAAGTCGCACACTGGCCGACTCGGCTTGTATGCTCAGCTTCATTATCTTGGCAAGCACGTCGTTTAGCTCGTCGCACTGAAGCCGGCGTGACATCACCGACTTGATTAAGTTGAACGCGGACGCTTGCTTGAGATGGTCGTAAAGATTGCGCTCGGCGTAATGAAGTAAAATTTGAAGCTTCTCATCGTCCAGCTTGTAGGTCTCACAGTCACGAATGAGCGAGGCGAGCACCTTGTAGCAGACCATGAGCAAGTCAAAGTTCTCGCCCTTTTCACCGTCGCTGGTGTTGGACGCAGAGAAGGTGCGCAGCAGTTCAAACAGCCTTTCGGCCAGTTGGCGGCTGTTTTGCTCCACTGCGGGCAGCGAGTATTTCAGCATCGTCGAAAAGCATCTCAGAGCATTCGTGGTCGTTTTCAGGTACTTTCCGTCCAAATAGTCGATGAATATGGGCACGAATGGGTCGAGCATTGACACATGACTGGCAGCTTGGACCACTCGGTTCTGTTTGAGAAGCTGATTGAGCAGGCTGAGAGCGAACTCGATCACAACATGCTGGTTGGTGTGCGAGACCACTTTTGGCTTGTCGCCGCCTCGCTTCGGCTCGTGAGCGATCAGGAGACAGCTCTGCACTTGGGGCTTGTGTTGTGTTTGCTCCGCAGCTCCGTTCGTTTTGTTCGACTTTTGGCCTTTGAAGGCTGCGAACGAGTCGTTCACTAGGCCGTGAATGAAAATCATGAAATGCTCAATTTTAACGCTCGTGTTGAGAAGTAGCCCGTTCTGAATGCGTCGCAGGGCTTCTTCGATTTTCTTTAGCTGCTTGCGCGAGTTGCACACATCAAGTTGCTCTTTAAACGGCTTAAGCAGCTCGAGCAAGTAGGGCTGACTCAGATACTTGGCCACAGTTTCAAGCGTGTTGTACGAGCTCACTTGCTTGGCCTCGGTGGTTTTCGCCAGAATCTGCTTCACCTCTTTCTCCTCGGACACGTCGGAAAACAGCTCTAGACTGACGCTCTTGAGCAAGAGCTCCAGACTCGAGTCCAGATCGCCAACTTCAAGCCGCTCTTCTACATTCCTCAGCATCATTTGAATAGTGTAGCACAGAACGTGTATCTGGTAGCCGCGTGTGAGCGCGTTCGACAACTCCCTCATCACATAGAGGTAATACCTCTTGTGCGGCAAGCTGTTGATTATCTTTAGCAGACAGTCGCGGGTCGAATTGCGCACACTGATCGCTCTTGATTTGAGCATGTCGCAGACCTTCATCAGCAAACCGGGCAAGTGCACTTCAAACGTTTTTGTGGGCAGATTTTTCAACAGCTTAAGAATGGCGAACGCAATGGGCACTCGCAGAACTTGCTCTTCGTAGTCCTCTTTCTTGTTGATTTTGTGCTGCTCGTCAGATTTGAATCGTTTTGTAAGGCATTTGAAGAGACTGGGCAAAATGCTCTTGCTGATGGTCGAGTGAATTTTGTTGGCCGTCGCTTCGGTTATCTCGGCCGAGGACGGTTCGGCCTCGTCTTGATCAAGTTCAGCTTCTTCATTGTCCTCGCCTTGGTCGGCCTCCGGCTCTGCTTGATCTTGCTTGACTGTGAAGTAGTCGCTAACGGTCGCTCGACTTAGATCGAAATGGAAAGCGTCGAGCACATTGACCAATATTTTGATGAGCAGCTTTTGATTGCCCTCTGCTTTGGGCAGTTCGCGCAGGTAGAACTGCGCAACCTTCAGATAGCGCGCCCAGGGAAGATTGAGACAGATGGCGCCCAACGCCTGGCAAGCGTCGTCGATCAGATAATCGTATTTGTGATAGGCCTCGTTGTCCAGAAACGATCGCACCAGTGGCATCATGAAGCCAAGCAGGTTTTTGTACGAGATTCTCCTCTCAGTGCAGGTCCTTTGCAATCGCTTGAGCGCGCGCGCTCTACGATGCATTTGAATGTGTTTGATGTTTTCGTAGAAATCCTTTTCGATATCGTCCTCGTCGAAAAGACAGCCGAGGTCAGCGTAGGCCGGAAATTTCTCCTTGAACGATTTTATGAAGACAATCAGAGCGCTGATGAACTCGTGTCGGGCGCTCTCGGTCTTGTTTTTCAGGCCGCGCTTAATCTCGGGAAGGAGACTCGACTCGATAAAGTAAGATTCTAGTTTGTTAAGCGAGAGTTGACTTGACTTGACCATGAGTCGTTGCAGTGCGTTTGTGGACGTTTCTTTCAAAGCCAAATCTTGAATATTGGCCATGAAGAAGACGCAGTTGAAGCTCAGCACAGAGGCGAGTTGAATATCAAATTGAGTCCAAGAGTCCACTGTGTCGTTGAATTGCTTGAAGGCGTCTAATCGCCTCATGTAGTCGGGCTCCTCCAAACGCTTCGTGTCCCATGCGTTAAGCTTCACGGCAGAAATTAAATCGTCAAGGCATCAATTAGACCAAACTGGGCACAAAGAGATGATTACGTCTTGAATTTGCCGGGCCATTTGTTCGTAGCTCGGCTCTACTGAGCCAATAGTCGAATAGATACTGCACAATTCAGTGCGAGATTGTCGATTGCTTAGCACCGCGAACAACTTGCTCAGTGGACTGAAAAGAATTGTGAAACGACTCTGTGAGAACAGGGCACGCCACCTACCAGATAAAGCTGGACGGCGTGGACACGCGGCGCAAAAGGGCGTTTATTGAAGTCAAAATGTTGAGCTCGCTCTCTTCCGATTGGCGCCGATTTTTGGCCAAGTAGTGAATTAGCAGCTGAATGATCTTTTCGCATTGCTCGGTTGAATTGGACGCGAAGCAGCTCACTCTGTAGCAATCAATGAGTTGAGAATACTCGCTTGAACACTTCAACTTACCTGGCGAGTATTTTGAGTGGCTTGGCTGGCAGCTCCTTCTGACTCATGCAAGCGGTCACCTTGCCCTCAATGTGCGTGACTATAGAGCTGACGTACGGACGAAGTATGAGCGTTCCCAAATTGATTTCTTCTTTGTCGTTTATTTGAAGGGCGCCCGATCGCAGATAAGTCATGTCGAACGGCAGCGGATCGAGTTTAGTCTCCGACTCTTCGTCGTCTTGCTTGAGATCAGCAAATGAAACCAAGTTATGAACTATGTCGAGTATGAAGTCGAGCACCGCTGAGGATCGTTTGGACGAGTCGGCCAGCTTGAATAGAAAGTCAAGCACAGGCGGTACAGTTTTGTACGAATCGACAAGCGCTTGAAAACTGTCGTTATCTTTGATGCCGTGCAAGTCGGTAAAGTGCAATCCAGTCAGAACGAACAGCGGATAATATTTTGGCTTTTCACTCCACGAGAGTAGCATTTTAAGGAAATTGTTCACATTCTGGAGGCAATCGATTGGCAGCCTGGTCGCTTGAGGCCAGACAAAGGTGCTGAACACGAGGAAATGCTCGGCTTGAGCGAAATTCAAATGCTCAAACGAATCGAAGAATTGCTTGAATCGAATGGCCACTTGCTGACGAATGACTTTTATCATGTTCTGATGCTGCGAGTCAATGGGCACCGAGCTCTGCTCAAGCAAGTCGCCAGTGTATTTGTAAATCAGACACAGCATGGTCAGTAGGCGATGAGCGAATACTTCTATTTGGCCGGACAGTTTCTTTAGAATGATGTCCAAACTTTGAAGGATGCCGAATATTTTCTTGAGCGGAATCGCCTGTCTCGGATCGAAAGCGTTCGAGGCAAATAGACGCTGCTGAATGCCGATCAGACGATCCTGGCGGCTTGGCGCGCTCTCGCCGATCTCGGTGTACTCGAAGCGGCTCTCGTCGTTGGGCTTGTAAACATCACTGGGAAGCATGTAGGTGTTGAGACAGTCGAATATCAAATTGAAAAAGAAGTTCAGCTCGGATTCACTGCAGGAAGAGAGAAACTGCATGATGATGATTCGCTTGTTGAGTTTGGTGTCACGTCTGGACGTGTGTGTGGTCTCATGCGAATGAAACTTGCCGTACAAGAGCCGCATGACCAAAGGCAATAGGCGCGCTCGATGCTCCGAGTGCACAAAGCCCGTACTCTCTTCTAAACTGAACACGATCAGTTCGTGTCGGAAATGCTTTCCCTCCAGCATCTTCTCCAAATGCTCTCTGTTCGATTGGATTCGATAATCTCTTTGAGTGTCTCTTTATGAAGCTCTTCTCACCTGTACGGCGCCACGAACGGATATTTGTAGACAAACAAGCAGTTCAAGGCCGACTTTTGAACGGATGCCTCATGATGGCACAGCAGCTTTGAGAAGAACTTTACCACAGAGAGTCATCATGCGGCGATCGTTGGCAATCATTTACATTGAGGAAAAGTCGATGCAGCGTGGCTTCCTGGTACCAAGAGCTGGGCGAGCTGAACTTGGCGAATATGTCGAGAAAAGCGCACAGGTGTCTGAAATAAATTGAAAAAATTGGTCAAAACGAACAGAAGCGCTTCATTGACTCTATTTTACTTGTTAAGAAGGACTTTGTTTGCATAGTGGTTGCCTCCGGACCGCTCGTTGCCATCTAAAATCAAAGCGATTATGAATGGCGCCAAAATGTCCAATCTAAATCTGGTCACTGGCCAAATTGAATTTTCCCATTCTATCGCAGTGACACACGAGCTCACAATGACCCATTATTCGCCCGATTCATTCTTCGCATCTCTTTTTGTCTCTCTCTCTCTGCCATTCTCTTGACGACTTGTTCGAATTTCTCGCTCGTTAGAATCAAGCAATGCATTTGATCGGCTTAAGCGTGTTTGATTCTTTTAAATGGAGCTTTGAATTTTTTCTTTAATTGCTCGCGCCACATGAGTAGATCAAAGCAACGATGAAACGAAAGCGTGCAAATCTCCACGAGAGCTGTTCGTTCATCACACAGCCGACGAAACGCTGCCGAGTGGCCTGGACAAACGTGCTCGAACGCGAGGCATTTCTCAGACGAATCAAAAGACGCCTGTTGACCGCGATAGAAAATAATCGCAAAGGCGAAGTCGAAAGGATCATTACGGCGAGCAGGATGCAAACAAAATGCGCAAGACAATGCCTCACATTGGTCAGAGGTCGTGCCGCAATCGCAAAGGCGGCCAGAGAGGACAGAAGCTGTAGATCAAGTTGCGACCAGTCGAACAAGTGCCGGCGACCAAAGCTTAAGAAATTAAACAACGATTCAACTGAGCCCATTGACTGGTCCGGCCTCTATTTGAACAGCCGCGACAACGCACTGCATTTGGCTGTTCGCCTCGGAAATTTTGAGATTGTGCGTCTGCTAATCGAGACGAACGCGTTCGACGTCGAAGACAAAACAAACGGAAATGAAGAAGACACCCCGCTAACGATCGCATGCGACTTGGGCTGGATGGAAACGGCAAAGACATTGATCGAGTTGAATGCGAACGTGAATTATGAAAATGGCCGAAGAAAGACGCCGCTGATTTTGGCGACTGAACTCATTCACCCGTTCGACTTGCAAATGAGCTCATTGCTCATTTCGAACGGAGCGTTAGTGAACCAAGTAAGCTCGAATATGAACTGCGCTCTGCTGAGTGCGAGCAAGTTTGGCAATTTGGCCGTCATAAATCTGCTGCTCGTTAATGGAGCCGACACAAACATTCAGTTCAACGACGGCGCAACAGCTTTAATGCGAGCATGCTACTATCGTCATTTGGACCTTGTTCGCCTCCTGGTTGAGCACGGAGCCCGATTGGATACAACCAACCTGAGATCTGAGACGCCGCTTTACATCGCCTCGTTCAGAGGCAATCTGGACATAGTTCGCGATCTTGTTCTCGTCTACAATGCCAACATAAACAGTCAGGATGCGGACGGCGATAGTGCATTGTCAGTCGCCTGCTACGAGAACAAGGCCGACATAATCCGTTTTCTGCTAATCAACGGCGCCGATCCGAACTGTGTGGGCATACGCGGCGACACTCCACTGCACGTGGCTGTATCAAACTGTTCAGAAGAAACTGTCAGAGAGCTGATTAGATACGGCGCCAAAGTGGAAGCGGTGAACAAAGACCACGAGACTGTTCTGCACATTGTGACCAGACACAATCGGCCGGAGATTATGGACGCGATCATTGAGCACACAAGCCAGCTGGACACTTGCTCTTGCTATGGCCTCAAAACGCCCTTCTACAATCTGATCGAGAGCATAGAGCCGAACAAGTTCGAAATGGCGATCAAGCTGATCAAAGCCGGCTGCGCAGTGAACCGAATTGTGAGCAACAATCACTACGCCAGTCTGATTGCCGAGTACAGTCTGTACCCGACTCGATCGGCACATTTCTACTCTCCGTTCTACTACTTGTTCAACATACCGAGAAGCAAGCTTCGCTTCTACCAGATTACACTCAATCATATGAACGGCAGCCAGAAGCCGATCGACATGACCGAGGCGCCGTTCAGCCAATACATCCAACTCATCGAGCTCATCATTCGCGCCGGATACAGAATCAGCTGGTCGGACTATGAGTTGTTCAACCGGTCGTGGCTCTCTGGCGCTCTCAGTCAAAATTGGCCGCAAATAAAGCAGAGACTAGACGACGCGTATCTCTATCAAGGTCTGTTGAGGCCAAGATCGCTGGTCGACCAATGTCGCATTTTGCTTCGGGCTCAGCTCAGAAAGCCGCTCAGACGCACACTTGACACTCTCTCAATTCCGCACTGCTTGAAACGCTCAATTCTGTTTGAATAAAAAATAATCGCTTACGTTTATGCTTTCTGGCGCAAGTTAAATCTTCGTACGCAGTCGACAAGAGTCGATTCTCGACCAAATAGTATTCATGCCTAGACGACGAGTTTGAGAAAGAGGACCGAGACGCAATCGCAAACTCTTACTCCATGAAGCGAAGAAACTGAGGAACCAGTGTTCGAGTTTTCGACTCGCATATCGAAGCGAATTCTTGCATGGCCTTGCACAGCCAGTAGCGGCTGTTCAAGTGGTCAGTGTTGACATTCGCTTCAAATCTAAGCTGCTTTAGATCGGCGAGAACGCTCTCTGGTTGGTGTTCGACGGGCGAGAAAAGGGCGAATCTTTTCTCTAAATCGAATCTCAATTAGTTGCTTGGACATGAAATTTCCCATTCAAGCAGACTTGCCTATTCGAAAGCAAGTGTCAGCCAAATGCTCGCCAAACACCGACCAAAATTCATTTGTCTTCATTTGAGCTGCATACGAAACTATCAGGTTGACGATGGGCTCCCAGAGCAGCTTGAAGTTTGTATACAAGCAACCGAGCAGAAAACGGAGTGGAATCTGTTTGCAAACAGGCGTGAATAAGTTTGAAATGAGATCTCGCTGTTGGGAACTCACATCTTGTTCGTCTGGAGTCAAGTCAAATTTGCCCAAGCCGGCAGCATCCAACAGCTGAAGGTAATAGAGCTTTTGCCGGTACTCTTCCACGGTTGCCAGAGTGCTCTCCGCGTTCAAGCAGATTTCGTACAAGTCTCGCTCATCCGGAACTACGTGCGCAGTGTCCAACTGCTTCTTACTTTTCAGTATTTGAATCGCATTCAGACGATTCTGAGTTTTAATGAGCGTTAGTTTAAACTAAGGTGAACAGTCGAATATGGCGTCTACCTCTTGAAGAGGCGAGTTCAGCTGTGTTTTCATCAGCACAAATGTAGTCGAGAGTGCCGACTTGATCGAGTCGCTTTCGATTTTGTTGATATTCGCGCCGATCAACGACAGATTGAGACCTCTCATGAAATGAGATTGGCATTTTGAGAGGCAAGGATTGCACCGTTCAGAGTCAGAGTCCTTTTCCTCTTGAAGCAGACTGTTGAGATCGAGAAGAAGGCGACTGAACGAGGCAATCAAGTGCGAAAATAGCTCTAAATTGTCGGCTTGGTCTGAGACCACGCTGTACCAAGCGATCAGGGACAGAACGAAGCTTAACTCGACGCTCGATTCATCCACTTGTCTACTGGCAAGTGCTGATTGAACCCGGCGAACAGCAGATTCAAGCAAGCATCGTAGAGACGCTTGAAAGGTCGAGTCGTGTTTGAAGACAAGTGGCGAAGTGATGAGAGTCTGAATGAGCCACGTAAAGTCAGACGCTTCAAACTTGTACTCATCCTGCTTAAGTCTGTTGAGCTTCTCGTTTGTGCTGTTCACAAGGCCCGAGTAAAATTTCGAATTGAGAAATTTCGAGTCTGAAAACTGCCGCTCAACGTTAGACAGCGACTTTCGACTGATGAATGCTTGGCGCAATTTAAGCTCCGGATTGAGTCGAATTTGTGGTACCAACAGTCTGACGTCATCCACTTGAATGATGTTCTTATGTTTGAGCAGATATTGGCCTAGAATGCCCATAAACTCGTTCTGATTCTCCTGATGCTCGGCCGAGCTGAAGTAGCAAATCAAATGCGGAAGAATGACCTGTGCAGCGAAGTTTAATGAAACAAGGCAAGCGCTCGCCTTTAGAATATAATTTACGAACCGAATCGAACAGATTGTGTTCGAACAGCTCTCGAGCCAGCCAGCTGACTTGGTGTAGCTTGAAGACCGGCTGGAATAGTTTGCCTTAATTGACGTGTTGTTAGAGTCGCTTTAAAAATACATTGAAATAACCGACTGTCTTACTCGGAATCAGATGGGTCTTCTCGATGCTCATTTCAACGTTCGGACTCAGAATGAGACAAGAGCCAAGTTTCATGAAGTTTTCTACCACATGCTCATTCGGGTCGTTGGTTTGGAGAAACTTGGCCTTCTCGCCGATCAAGACCACAATCTGTTAAGAGAAACGTCGAAAAACGAACGACGAGAAAATGGAGCAAAGAATCAACCTCGAGCAGCTTGTTCAAATTGGTTATCAGCTTGCAAGCCCGTTTTTTTAGAAACAGGGTGATGGCTTCAGTGAGAAGAGCGAGTTTAGTGGCGTTGTTCTCGTGCACACGGATTGCATCCTAAATTTAGAATTTCAGTCGATTTGACTGCCATGTGTTGTTAAGAAAAAAGCGGCTCAATTTACATAGAATGCGTTCCAGACAGGCTCGCAGTGCTCTGGCTTTGTGTACTCGGCCATGTAGGAGATCAAGGCGCCGATGCACTCACGGGTGCCGTCGTTCAGCCAGTCAAGTGCAATGCGAAACGTGGCGCCCGTGCACGAGTTGAACTGCTGCTTGATGCCGCGGAACATTTCGAACATGAGACGCGCAATGCCGTCTTTTTCCTAAAAACGAATTTCTCCCCAATTGATTTGGCCAATCGCGTATTTAATCGAAGTTGATTTACCTCGGGATGTTGCTCGAGTCGGGTGAAAAGAAACTTGAACAAGTCGTTCTTGTCGACCACTTTGCGCATTATGAAGGCGAAGCTCTCCGCTGCAAAGTTCCTGATGTGTTGTTTGCGCGTTTCGCCGAACAGAGGCGAGTAGAGCCTGAATTCAAGAGCAAGCTCGAGACCAAGCGCACCGGCAGAGATTGCAATGATCGTCTTACTCGTAGACCTGGTCCAGCTCTTGAAGCATGTACCGCCACAGGAACTTGAACAAGTAGGCGAGCGTCTGAAAACTCCATTCTATGACCTCAGTGTCTTGAGTATCGAGGAGAAGACAGAGTGATTCGAACAAGGACGGAAAGTGGGGATAAAAATCGCTCAGCAAATCACGAGCCATCTGCACCGTAAGACTTGAAACAAAAAAAATAGATCCAAACGTGAATGATTGTCGAGTGAGCTGAAAAAGCGCCTACTCGAGTATTGGCTGAAGTGAGAGCGGATCTGCTCGGCGAATGTACTCGTTCAGTTGCTTTACGATGAACTCCTTGTTGAACAAGAGCTGAGCAAGAGTCTGGCTCTTGTTTCGAACACTCGAGCTGAACTGATCTTGAAGCGGAAAAGGTTTAAATAAAAAAAAATGGCCTAATTCGTGCTCAGACTGCTTTCGCCTACAATAATTGGCCGATAGATTAAGGTCATTCCATTTTTCTAGCGCCTGACCAAAAAAGGTCTCGATCTGGTCCTATTGAAGATGAGCTTATTCAAAGAAGAATTGGGCGAAAAATGAGCCATGCAACGCACGTCTGTCTGGTCGGGGGCTCGATTAATCCGGCGCACGACATCGATTTTGATGTTGGACAATCGCTCTGCGAGCGTCAAGAACTTGAAAAAAATCGAGAAATATTGAACTGCGGAGAGGTGAGCACTCTGATCCAAATCGGATTACGTGGAACGTGTTCTCGCTTTTATGATGCCTCGACTTGGTCTGAACCATTTTTGTTTGCTTCAACAATTAGGATCTTCTGGCTCCTAAGTTTTAAATTTTTATTTTCTACTTTTTTTGAACGTTTCGCACATGTCCCGTGTATTATGCGATCGCTCTCGCTTGCAATTCAGAGTGGATGGACGCAGAATTTGTCTCTCGTCTACTTATTTTAGGGCTTTTGAAAATACTATTCAATCGCCCTACGGAAAAAGGACTCAAGCAGCTTATCTAGCCTCAGCAAAGCTCTGCCCACTAGTTCATTTCTAATTAAACACGTTTGCTCGAAAGGGTGGCAATAAGCATTTTGACAGATATTTTCGGCAAGAAGTTCTTAACAGTTTAGAAACATGCCACCTTAAGCGCTGATCAAGCGTTCGTTTAATCAGTTTCGATTAAATTCTCACTTTCTTATCACTTGACGGATGAAACAAGGTTCCAAACTAATTCTTCTTCAAAATCGGCTTCATCAAACAGTTGATCCAGCTTGGCTAGTACAGAACATCTTGAATCTCGTGGTTCTGAAATTCTGCAGTTGGTTTTATGCGGAATCTGTTCGGATATGAAGCTGATTGCTTTTACCTTCGGCTGTGTGTGTGTGTGTGTGTGTGTGTGTGCGAATCGGATTGATGAAAAGACGATTAGATCGATTGACGCATGTCAAAGAGAGCCAACGCACACACACACAAAACGCATCTGCCTGCTTCTGTTGTGTCAGACTTGGTCGATTATTATCCACTTCCTTGAAATTAAATTAAACTACCTGAAGCGATTGCTGAAAGCTTTAGCGCGCTCACGCACACACACAAGCGCCTAAACAGACTGACTGGCATAGACAAACGCGGCTAAAAGAGAAAGTAAATTAGAATTCGGTTAGTAAAGATGAAAAATCGATTTTGCCTGAATAATTGCTTTTTTGGCCAAATGAATTTAGTTTTTCAAAATTACAAACTGCTTTAACAATGACGTATTTGAGCAATGTAATTGGATGTTGTTGGCTCGCTTTCACTATTTGACTTGCGTGCCTCATTCGCGGTGGCGCCTTGAGCGACTTGCATACCCGCAGAGTCTAAACATTGTGTTTAACAGACAAACGTTTATTATTGGGGCGCTATTTTGAGCCAGAATTTAGATTCAAGTAAAACGAGTTCAGTTCGTTCGAGTTGAACAAATGGCATCAGAATTGTTTGAGAATGATGAGACCTTGTTCAAGGTGATCTAGATGTTGTGCTTTTCTCTTTCTGCGCTCAATTCATTTCAATTGTTCACCAAGTCTTTGCATAAATTTTGGACCGATATGAACAAATATCAGATTATGGTCTCGTTCATTGGCACTTCCTGCGACAGTAAAACTCTACGCGACAAAATCAAGCGTCTGCAAAAGAAGCTGTTCGGCAGCAAGCTTCTTGCCAGTGATCAGAAGCTTGTCGAATTTGTCAAAAAGTAACGTCTTTCAATGGCATTTTTTGCACTTCCGTCTCACTGACTGAATAATTGGAAAAAGGATTTTAAACGAAGCGAGCACAGGTGCACAGGAAGCCGACAAAGTTGGCCGTCTGCTCAGCTTCACGGTGTCTACAATCGCCTATTTGGAGTCGTTGGTGGAAAAACTGCGCCTCCTACTTGAGCTCTATCCAGACAACTGTAAGCTTGTTTAAACTGCTTGTCTGAGCCCTATGTCTGATTTATTGACATTTCCAAGCTGATCAAGAGGTGGTCAACCTTGGCTATGAAGACTCGGCCGCCAATTTAGAAGTAACCGACGAGGAAGCGTCCGATTCAGCGGCAATAACCGACTTGGACGAGTTCAACTCTCTGAAAAAGTATTCTAACCCGCCAAGACGCTACAGCAGCAGCATCATCCAGTTGTAACGTTTAATTTTAATCAATAGACGTTCAAACGGACTGAAACAACTGCAGGATCAAATTGAGCAATTGGACACAAATCTAATTCGATTTAACGTCAAAGCCGACTCGGACGGTTTTACAAGCAAGCTGAAAAAATTCGAGCCAGCTTCCAAGCAGGTGGTGATCGAAATAAACAAAAGCGAGCGGCAGATTGCTCGGCCAGGAACAAAATTCATCGTAAGCACCGTTCAGATTATCTGGCGAGAATTCACTCCAACTTAAGATTGACTTTTCGAAAGTTTTCCAAGCTGCAGATGAGCAAGAAACGACTTCTCATCATCGTGTTGCTTGTGGTGTCCGCCTTGATTATTGTCGGTTTCGTTTGCCTTCTCGTATTCGCCACCCGCGGCTGAGAACTCCAATGGTTTACTCTCAAGTCGTATATGCCGCTGCTCAATAAGCGATTCAGTTGGTTTTGCATGTCGACTGAGGCCAGGACGCGTGCGAGCACTCTATTATGCTTGCTTCAAGCTTTCTAATTTTTCTATTACTCTATCTTACATTCTTGGTTTCTTTTTTATTTTCATTCTTGTTTGCTGCTTGCGGTCTTCTCCTTTCTAGCTTGTCGTATTTACGCACTAGCGCATAGTAAACATCTGCTCGCCACATGCTCTCAACTGCGACCTTATGATTTCGGCGCACTTGCACTTTTCTAGTCGCCTTGTTCCTTTCTGCCGTCTACATCGATTTGTTGGTCAATTAATAAACTAAAACCGAAATTAGAGAGCCTCACTTAGCTTGAGATTAGCTAGACAGCAGATTGAAAGAGAAAATGTCCTTCAACGACCAACAGCAGAAACCAGAGGAAGCATTCGTCCTGCCCGAGCAAGTGCTCAACCCGGGACCGTACGAGGACTTGCACAAAAAGACCAAAGGTAAATCTCGCCCGACTCGAACGCTGCTGTTCTCAATCGATTGGGCGCTATTCGCAAAGAGATATCGCCAAACGTGTTTGAGGGCTTCAAGTTCACTTTGAACAAGATGCTTAGCTCCCATTTTCAAATAAACCACTCGATCAATTTGAGCAATGTGGTGCCGTCCGGCTATAAATTCGGAGCGACTTATATTGGTCTGCAGCAATATTCGCCATCTGAAGTAAAAAGCGATTAATTTGAATTTGAAGACGACCTTGATCTGATATGAAATGAAGGTCTTTCCGATCGTGCTGGGCGATATTGACTCAAAAGGCAACCTAAACGCAAATCTCATTCACCAGCTCCATCCAAACCTGCGAACTCGTCTGGTCGCTCAGATTCAGGACAGTCAACTTGTCGGCTATCAGATGACCAATGACTACAAAGGCCGCAACTACACTGCCTCGGTTACGGCAGTCAACAACGACATTCTGCAGAATTCCGGCGTCGTTATTGCCCAGTACCTTCATCGAGTGAACCAGAATCTCGACTTGGGCACCGAGCTCATCTTCCAGTATGGCAAAACTGTGCCCAACAATCGAATGGCGCTCTACTCTTTCGGCTGGCGATATTTCGGCAAGCAGTGGCAACTCACCGGCGCCCTGAATCCGCTCGGCTCGCTGCACCTTTGCTACTTTCATCAGGAGGCTGGCTCGCCGCTTCAGTTCGGCGTCGAGCTCGAATCAAACATTCGAACCATGGAGAGTCAATGCACGTTCAACTACCAGGTCGATCTGAGCAAGGCAAACATGACTTTTAAGGGTTGGCAAATGGCACTTGCAGCTATCTATTCAATGTTAATCGTTTAGCTTAGGAATGGTCGACTCAAACTGGACTTGCGGAGCTGTGCTCGAAAAGCGCCTTCTCCCGCTCCCGTTCACTTTTGTCTTGAGCGGATTTTTGAATCACGTGAAAGCGAACTACAAATTCGGAGTCGGCTTCACTATCGGCTAGGCCGGCCTAAGCCATTTACATAAAGCAAACCGTCTTGTTCTGTTTTTAACTTTAAATCATCGACTTGAAATAGATTTTGATTTTGATCGAATTTCGCGCGATTGAATTGGCCTCGACCGGCGCGAGCTATTTTATTGATTGATCAATTTGCGTCTCGCTTCGTTCTCCTCGGGGACGAGTAGAGCAGGCAGTTAGGCGAGTTTGAATGGCTCGCGGCAGAGAAAGCTCGAAAAGAGGGTGGACACGTGTGAGCAAGTGAATTATGACAAACGAATGAATGTCGACGGGCCTGAGAGGGCAATTTGACTGCAAGGTGCACTGTAATTGAAGTTTCAAGGTTGACAGCCTGCTTGTTTGATTAGAGGACGAATTGGGCAAAATGAAAAATTTCAGAGTTAATGACTTGCCGCCTTGGTCGGTCGGGTAAATAGGCTCAGTAGGCTAATGAATTGGGATCTCGAAATCAATCAAATGATAATTTGCCCGAATCGAACATGTGGCCGCCACGCTCCGACTGAATGTGAGCCCAATTTCAACGCATCCTATCCCACATCGGGCTAATTACTTCTGCATGAGAAAGAAAAAGACGGCTCGTTGAAATTGATCCGAATCGATGGACGATCGCGGGCAAAGTCAAAGATCCTCACAGGCCAGCAGCTGCAGGTTAGGCGGACGGCAGCCGCGAGTGCCTTCCTAATTGGAACTGACTAGGCAGAGGCAACGAATGGTCAACACAAACAAATGCAAACACAAGTGCAATTGGGATAGACTGAGAGCGAGAGGCAGAGAAGGAGAGAGGGAGAGGGGAGAACGATTGAGTGAGTGAGAGAGCGAGGGAAAGAGTTAAAGCTAGCGCCCCGCCAAGCTCATTTTATTCGCTTCGTTTGAACCGAAGCAGCATGTGATGAATGCTCGAGTTGTTGATCCTCTTCTAACAAGTGTTTTTATTCATTCAAACGAAACGGAAGGCCGCTTGGCTCGCAGCTAGTCTCGATTGTCTCTTAATTACAAGCAGCTTTGCACGATTAAGCCATGCAGAATGATAACAATGTGATGGACGGCATTGGAACAGACCGGACGGAGAATGGCCTCCAATTGACTAGCGCTTGAATGAGTTAAATCTGTGAGGCTCTCAAAAATCGACTGACTATACGGCTCCAATCATCATCTTTATTGAATACAGTGTTCCTCATCACTACCGCAGCATTGTGATGAGGTTGGGGCGCAAGTGGCGCTGCTGCTCGTCGTCTTGCTCGTCATTTAGATTAATTGTATTTTGCATTTGATTTAATTGAAGTGAATGTGTTCGATGAGTGAATTGCGGCCAGTTTGCTTTAAATGATAGCACGCGCGTCGTACATTTGGTGAGAGAAATGAAAGAAGCGGCACTCGATTAATTAGATCGGACGCATGGACCAAGCGATCGACCGGCCAGTCTATCAAGCGAGCAGTCGAGCGCCGGATGAATGAATAGCGTCGAGCAAATATTGCCCAAATATACACCAGACTGGCCGATGTGCCGCTTCTAATTGAGTCAAAAGTGAGTGGATTATGAAGGGCATGAAAAAAAGAAGACGTCCGAGCCCGTCGGCCAGCCAATTCCCTTCTCAATTCCACGCTCGTAGCATAGTTCAATTGAATTTACTCGAGTAAACAAATAAGCGCGGCCCCGCACACGCGCCTTTGCCGGCACCAGTAAGCACACACACACACACACAAGCGCGCGCATACATGGGCCAGTCTAAATTGGACCATATATTCTGAAACATTTGAAATTTGGCAAGCGTAGATAATAATTAATGACCACGAGCGTTGGTTTTTGCTTGCATTCGAGTCAGTTCTGACGAGATCGACAAGAAGCGTTTGTTTAGTGCGAACAATAGTGCGCCAATCAACTGGCCGATTGATTTATTTTTAAAAAATGCCAAATTTCAAATGATCTTTGGAAATTAGAAACCATGTTTGCTTATTTGTGCGTGTGTGTAAGGGCGCCACTGAGCCGCCATCGAAAATTGCGACCGGCAATCGGCCTTTTCTGCATCCCTCTTCATCACTCTCTCTCTCCCTCTATGTGCGTTTGCCTCTTGAAGCATTCGATACGCTCGTCTGCTTTAGCTTAGGAGGGTAATTACACGAATTAGGCGAAAATAGAGATCCTGAGGCGTTGGCGGCGCTTCTATCGCCGCACACTAGACACTCGGTCAATCATGATCATCAGCAGCAGCGGCGGCAGTAGCAGCAGCATAAGCCACCGCTCTGCTAGAAGACGAGGCGAGCAGTTGCATTGTGTCAAGCGGATGCCAGCCAGCTAAAATAACACAAAATCCTGTTTATCGCCTTCTTATCTTACGTCGGATTGTGCCTCGCTCAGCATTCGCAGATTGTTTCCGCTTGAGAGAAAATATTTACGCCAGCCAAGCAGCGGCCAAGTGCCTGAGCGCAAACACTTGCTAGCCGGCCCAGTTAGCCGTTCAATTTTACACACTTTCACCAGAAATGTTCTGCTTCTGTTTGAACCCTCTCACCTGAGCCACGCATGACCGTGTGAATAGGCTTGAGCGGAAGGGCGAGTTTTCTATTATTTACTTGTCAATTTCCATTACAATCGCCATTATTCAGCACGAATATAATCATTCGTTCATGGCGGTCTGAATGTCACTGTGGGCAAGAACTTTGCCGGACGTGTTCAAGCTGGCTTAGATAAGACCAAGTCAGGCGGCTGTTTTGTTATCCTATTCAAGCCGGCCACACACGCACCGGTTACAGGTGCTGTTCTTCAACCGGCGGTCCGCATTGAGCTCGCATGGACTGTAGTTAGATAATCAAATATTTGGGCAAATGTTGTTCGATCGGCCATTATTCGTGTTCAAGTGCATGTCCGCATACACACGCACACAAGTACACACACTCAATCACATACACACACACATAGACGGTTATTTGAGTAGTGTCCATCAGAGCGAATGACCGCTTTAATTTATCGCCGTTTGTTTATTTTAATGCTTTCTGTGTTTAATTGCATCAATATGTCAAAGTGCACGGAACAAAAGTCAATCGAGTCGAATTAGAAACGGACGACGAGCGAGCGCGATTTATGTTCCGCCGACTTTTAAACATTTCACTTACTCTTTCTCATGTTGTTCACCTTGATGGGTTCCATCTGACTCTCCTTTATGCTGGTCGTTTACCTTTACCGCTCTTCCATGAGAATGCCTATTGACCGGCTTTATTCAATAATCGTTTAGAATTGGTCACATTTGGCTCATCGTGACCGCTGTTTTTGTTGTTGTTGTTATTTCTCTGCTCGAATGTGACTTGTCGCGCAATCAGGCACGCATCAATCAGTGCACCGCCTCGCTCTTGGTTCACATGACTTGTCACTGCATTGCTCGCCCGATACTGCTGAGATTCATTGGCGATCTGTTGTGTGTTAGAGAAACAATAGACCAACTCGTAGACGACGCCGACGAATCAATGACATTCAATCAGATAATTAGAGCCAAATATTGAACGGCATGCTGGCGTTTGTCACCGCTTCTCTGCCGTTCTGCTTGTTTAGACCAGTTATGAGCATTTCGGCCTATTCAGAGATGTGCACAGCGAGAGCGGCTTTTCTCTTTTAAATTCGAGTGGTTTTTATTTGCTCGACAAGCGTGTAAATGTGATGCTCGCTCGAATGAAAGGTCGGGCATTCGGATTTCACTTTTTAGCTGCTTTATATTTTGGCCAGTGGGCTTTACTGCGCGCGCGCGCCTACACGCCTCAAAGTGATTCATCCATGAGAGACAATAGAAAGGAGACAGGAGCGAACGGGTGGCGGCCCATGTGCCTATGAACAGGAAGCAAACTCAATGCTCAATTCATTCCACTTGGCGAGCATTAAATCTCGACTTCATTCTTATTTTAATTAGCTTGTGCTACGTCAGGGCCCAAACGAGCCTAATTAAAAGCTATAAAGGTGATTTATTAAGTGAATGCGAGCCGGGCCAGTGAGTAAATTCGAATCGATTTATCATCACCGGCCGCGTCCTAAACTAAGCCAATAAAGCTCAAGTGGCGCACTTGAAGGGGTTGGCGCTGTTGCGTGGCACTGGGGCCGGACTCCAGCCGCTTGATTGTTTAATAAGCGAGATCGCTGTGTGCTAGACACCACTGTGACCGATTATTGTCTGTCATGTAATTTCTCAGCGGCCACGCAGTGCCGTTCTGCATGCCACAGCGGGCGAGCGGCTTGTATATGTGCACGCGTGTCTAAATTCAGAACGCTGCCACGTTTTAGTTTAAACCAAGCCAACAATAGAGACCAGCGATCAGAGCAAAAGGTGGCCGTCGGCTCTGAAATCGCCAGCTTTGAAGCGCGTCTGACCCTCCTGGTTTTGTTTGAATCTTTCATCGTTTGTAAATAAACATTTTCGCGCGCCCCTCGCCAGCGCAATATCCAACGCTTAAATATCGACTCGTTTTTCTAATTAACTGGCCCCTGCCTCTCAGTTGATGCAGCCCGACTAACACTGCGGCCCACCTTCATCATTATCGAAATTCGTTTTTTTTTTCTTTCTTCATTCAGCTACCTTCCTCTCTCAAGCTCAACAACAACAACAACAGATAATTGTGTGCCATTTGTGAATAGTTTCATTGACCGAACGTGGCCGATCTGGCACCGTCCATTGTGGCAGCCACAATCGCCACGTTAAAAAGAGGAGGACCGCAGTCGACGTCGAGATAGGGCATCAGCATACCTATTGTCGAGAAGGAGGGTCGCGCCCAGACAACAAGATAGAGAGATTAAGTGAATATCTTAGATGAAGCGATAAGCGCTATGCTTTTAGTCAGAAGCAACAGGCGTCAGACGGCAGCCAAGTTGCGAGATGCGGAACGGCCTCTTTGCCTTCTACGTGTGCGCGAGCTTGTGTGCGTGTGCACTAGGTGGGGATTGTGGAGAGCCGGTTCCAAATGACATTTAGAAAGAGCTTGATTTGTTTTGATTGGCCATTATTTCGCTCGAACGCGCTCATTGGCCAACGTGCACTCTCCATACTCACTCCACAGTCCCTGCAACGGCGGGCGGAGTCGTGTGTCCGATTTTAGAGGCCTCTTAATTAATTTACTCGACCATATCCATTTCGTTCTCTTCTATTCGCGAATTTCGAAAAGAAAACTTTTTTTTTCTTCTTCATTCTTCGTTCAGGCTATTCTTCAGCCGCTCACTTGACTTGACTGACAACTCTAATGAGGCGAAATTGTTTCAGAAAGAAGATGAGGCTCATGTGGAGACTATTGCTCGTCGTCGGCTTCGTCAACCAGATCGCACTGGCCAGTCATCCGGCAAAATTTGTGCGACTGGCTCAGATAAATTTAACCGAGGAGAACAACTACCAGCTGAGGCAGTTTGAGCTCAATCTCGACCCGCAAGCAGAAAGAGTCGAGCTATTGAATTCTCAGGCCGAGCGAACTCTGTTCAGCGTCAGTGCAGACTCGCTCCGAGTTCTGAAGCGAATCGATCGCGAGCAGTTGGTCGCAGACAATACCTGCTCGGCTCAGCGCTGTCTAATCAAGCTAAAGATTGCCGCCTATGACTCGGCCAACAACCTGCTCAGCATTTACGAGCTGCCCGTAAATGTGCAAGACATAAACGATTGGCAGCCAGAATTCGACAAGCGCGAGTACAACGTGAGCATAAGCGAGAACTTGTCCGGCATGACCATGATTCCACTTCGAGCAGCGGCCGACCCTGACTCGGACCGATTCAATGTTCAGAATTGCTCTATTCGTTCGTTTAACACGTTCGAAATGAACACGTTTCGAGTCAAATTTGAAAAAGTCACTCAGCGCCTTTTCCTGATCGTTCAGTCGGCGCTCGACAGAGAGACGGAGCCACATCACAACCTGACGCTGGTATGCACCGACGGCAAAACCAATGCACAGACGAATCTTTTCGTCAAGGTCGAAGATGCAAACGACAATGTTCCCTATTTCCTTCACGACTCGTCTCGATCGTTGAACATCAGCGTGCACGAGAACGAGATGATCAGCAACTTCTATCAGATCAAGGCATTCGACCACGATGATCCAGAGACCGAAAACGGCCGCTTGAACTATCAACTGGCGCCGGAGCTCAATGAGGACGAGATACTGGCTCATTTTGAAATCGACTCGCAGACGGGCATGGTCTCGTTAAAGAAGCCGCTAGACTACGAACAAAGGAGACAGTACGTGCTCAAGATTAGAGTTGAGGACAGAGGCGAGAATTCAGTGCCAATCTACACCGACTTGAGCGTAAGTGTGTTGGACACCAATGACAACGAGCCGAGCGCCGAGTTCTCTTTCAACGACAAGTTTGTAATCAAAAGCCAGGAGAACGAGATTTGGATCGAGGAAGAGCTAGAGGCGGGCAGTGTGTTGGCCTACGTCTCAGTTCAGGACGTAGACTCGCCTGCGTCGAATGGATTTAGTTTGAGTGCGGAGGTGGCAAGCGTCTCTTACGCCGAGCCGGATCATCTCCAACACGGCCTGCTCAGAACTGAGACCGACTCGATTAGCTTTGAGCTAGTTCCCATCATTCAAGAGTACAACAATCTTTATTATGCGCTCAGGCTTAATGGAAGGCCTGATCGAGAGCAGATATTGTTCTACGAGATTCAATTCAGGCTAAGTGACAACGCAAATGCCAGCAGTCGTGCGTCAAGGCAACTCAGCCAGGTGGAATTAAGAGTGCATCTAATGGACCTTAATGACAACGAGCCACGTTTCGAGGGCACCAACAAGCTAGACGACGGCCTTGAGTATTACAAATTCAACGTGACCGAGAATGAGTTGGCAACGCACTTCGCGCTCATTCGTGCTCGCGACGCTGACCAGGAGAGCCAATTGAGATTCGAGCTACTCGAGCACGGCAATCAAACACTCGAGAGGAAATACTTGAAGCTGCTTAGTCAGCAGCAAGCAGACGAGCTGGCCTCCAGAAATCTTAATCCGAATTACTTGTTCTCTATTGACAAGCAGAACGGCTCGCTGAGTCTTAGGGCCGAGCTCGATCGCGAACAACGAGAGCTCTATCTGCTCACAGTCCGAGTCAGCGACGGCCAAAAGTTCAGCGACGTTTTGGTCGAGCTCAAGGTGTTGGACCGAAACGACAATCATCCGCAATTCTTGATCAGTGCCACCTCGTTCCAGTTGGACGAGGACTGGCCTGTTGGCAAGCTGATTGGAAATATTCGCGCGTACGATGCAGACAAAGAGCCAAACACCGAATATTTGATTCATCCGAGCAGTTTCGCCGACTTGTTTCTCGTGAGAGCAAATGGCGATCTGGAAACAAAGGCCGTGCTCGATGCCGACACAATGGAGAGTAAGATCGAATTCAGAGTGTTCGCCAAAGACGCCGAGCTTGCCGAGCCCGAACGCATGTCCAGTCTAAATGTGACCGTCTATTTGCATGACTTGAATGACAATCCGCCACAGTTGTTATACCCGAGCGAGCCGGCCGAGACGATCGTGTCGTTCAGGCCAATTAAGCAAGTGGAAGAGTGCGAGCACGAGTCAGGCGAAGGCAATGTCAACACTGGCATGGTGAGCACGAGTGACAAAGAAGAGCTCAAGAGAATCTTGAGCACTGATGCGGATCGTTCGGGCATGAAACACGAGTTCAAACTAAAATTCATCAGGCGAATGAGCTGGAAATTCGTGAGCGAAATAGTCAAAAGAGAGCAGTTAAACGCGTCACGATTCGACAAGGACAACTCGTCTCGGCTGCTTGACTTTGTAGAGAAAGTCATCGAAGCGGAACGCGAGCTCCATATCAATACAATCACAGACGTTAATCTCCGGCAAGTATTCTCGCTCGAAGCGGTCGCAAATGCGAGCAGGCCCCAAGCGGTTCTCTATCTACGAAGCAAATGCCTACTCAACTGGGGTGTTTACAATTTCAGCGTTCAAATTATTGACGACTGGATGAACAGAACACAGCGGACAGAGCTCAGCTTGAAGCTGTTTGTGTTCGACGCCAATCAGACCAAGTCGGACGACGAGCAGCAGCAGCTCTTGCTCGCTAGCAGCATGATTGACACTTGGTGGTCGAACAACCAAAATCTAATCGAAATGTATAAACAACGCTCGGCGAGCGACGATAATGGCGACCACATGGACAGTATTACAAAGGAATATTACAAGTTCGCTTTGGCCAGAAACGCGTCCGACCTCTTTCGTATTAAATGGTTCGCGTCCAACTCGTCGATGCTTTTGCTTGTGCTCATGGTCTTGTTTATTCTACTGGCGTTCATGCTTATCGGCCTGGTCGCCTACAAGCATCTGGGCCGCAGCTCGCGGACTGATCCCTACGCCAAGAGTGTCAAAAAGTCGCGCAATTTGATGCTTAATCTCGACGAGCAAATTCAATCCACCAGCAGTCTGAGTGGCTCGCCCAATCTGACGTCATCCAAGTGCTCGGTAGGTCATTACTATTAATCCCGTACACCAGAGCTCGACAAGTGTCTTATTGGCTTTAACACCGCACTCGGTCTTTTCCTCCTCTTTCTCTCATTTGCGCCCTCTCAGTGCCCTAATCGAGTGAGTACACTCGTACCTAACCCAACACTCCATGACGCAGGTGGGTCGGCGGAGCCGAGCCGGCTCAACTTGTCAACCTGGCAGCGGTCATTAGCGCAGGATTTATTCATGAGGGCTCGCTTTTATTAAACGCTCCTAATCCGTCAAGATTCGAGACTCTTTCATGTCAATTCGAGTGCGTGTGAGCCAAGGGCGAGCTCGTTTTCCCCATTGTTTTGTCTGCATATTTGCTTATTTATTAATTCGACTCAATCAAAGGTGAAAAGACTTGCACAAACATTAGAAGGCGCTGACCGAGCCGAGTCGGTGCCGCCCGGCTACCGAAACCAGGCCATGTCAGGCATCAGGACCTCAGTGACAATGCTCGACAGCCAGCTGCACGCTGACTCGGCCAATCCTTACATGAGCACATTTATTAACTACTCAAAAGGTAGTCGGATAACGGTGGACGGCGAAGAATGCAGCCCAGCCCCCTCAGTTCCGTTGAACACCGACCTTGGCTATTACGGCAGCTCGGACTACTCGAATAACTCGGCGGTCTCGTCTAGCAAGCAAGCGAGCGACAAGACAGCCGGAAACGAGAACATGGCCACCAATTCGACGTCTTCGTTCACCTCATCTTCACTTTTGTCCTCGCCGTCCTCTTCGGCCTCGGCGGCGGCTAACGAGCCGGTCGAGTCAAAGAGAAACAGTCAGCAACCGGTAGTGACCACTCTCTATCCCATGACAAACAAGCACGAGGCCAAAATTCGCAAGCCGTACGCGGCCGATGTCAAGATTTACTTGGAGCGATTCGAGCGCATTTACAACTCGGAACTCAACACCGCCGCAGCGACAACTCAAGTGCCAACTCCGATCGCACCATCCTCCTCAGCGCCGCATCCGGCCCGACACAGCCTTACAACCACATACTCATACGTTTGAGTCTTGTTCATGTTCGCCGCCACCGCTTCAAACACGAGCGCTCACTCTTACAATCTGTTTATAGCCAACTTACTTATACAGTATGACACTCTCTTTATTTCAGTCTGATTTGCGAATCAGACCAGTTCAGAAGAAGAAGGAAAACTCATCTTGCCATTAATTTAATCAAAAGTTCTACGTCTGTCGTCTTTTTTTTCTATTTCTCTACTTTTTCCCGAATTCGAACCCTTTCTTGCTACTGAATAAACAAGAGAAAAGCAAATAAGAGTATTAACGAGCAAATGAATTGATTGCTTCGAACGGCTTCTGCTCCTATCTGTTCGTATCTCTCTCTGTCTCTCGGGTATCCACTGGATGCCTCGAAGCGAAATCAATCGGCTGGAAATAAGAATCGTTGGCAAACAATTCTCACTTGGCCTTTGTTTACAGCATGTAATATGAAACAGGTGCCCTTGCGAGGGCAAACTTCCCCGTCTATGCGGTATAGTGTACACACCGCCACTAGCCTAAACACTTTCTCTTCTCGGCATGTGCTCCAGTCCATTACAAGTGGCAGCTCGTGTTCGGCAACTCGCCTTTCATTAGACTAACCGCAACCAAAGAGAGAGAGAGGGGCAGAAAGAAAAGCATGTGCTCGACAAACACGCATGATGTTATTTCGTGGCCGCCTTTTAAAGGCCTTAAATATTTCCACTAGGCATTCAGCACGCCGCCAATGGAGAGATAAAGCGCTGTACACGTCTGTAACGTGAGAAGTTTGTTTGTTTTCTTACATGGCTCGTCAGCGTCCATCATCATCATCGTTTGCTTCTTCTTCGTTTATCGCTAACGAACTTGGCTGCACGGAGAGAAGGTCTCGAGGTGTTTGATTTTTAATTAATCAATTGAGTAAACAGCCAACCAACATTGATCATTAGAAAGAGTCCGGCCCGCTGTTTATTCAGCCTATCTATCTATATCTCTTAGGTGCATAGTTTAACGAGCATGTCCGACCCGAGACCTGAGAAACAAGCGTCTTATCTCTGCCCGAAATTCAAAGCGTAAATGGACCCGAGTGCTTAACTTATCTCCGATACCGATCTGAGTGTCTTGTCTCTTGTCGCATATTAAGCTCGCATTTGTCATAGTCGCCGAACGCCATTCTGCCGGCGAGCGAGAGTCAATTAGCTCCAAATTTATCTGAACCTCGCCGACATTCGTTGATGGATGCAATCAAAAAGTGAAAGAAAATTAGCTGCTGATATGGATCGCAAAGGGAGGCCGCGCGGCAACGTCCGCTCGCAGCCCACGGCGAATAAATCCCCCGCCCAAACGCATCGTGAGAAATAATTCAAATAAAAGAATAGAAAGAGCCAGAGAGCGAGATGGGACAAGAGCCGGTATAAATGAGAAGAGACCTTGACATGCAACGCTTTGGGCTTTAGGGGGGGAGGGCATCGATAGATTTGCCGAATTCGTCTCACGCCCTTTCTTGCGCCTTGTTAGACGCGCCCGGGCCCATATTTGCATAACGACAAAAATCAAATCAATCATCCCATGATCAACAAGATGCACTCATTTCTCCTTTTTCTCTCTGGCTTTCTTTTTTTTTTTACACTTAAATATTTGTTCTGCCAGTTTATTTGATGATTTGTTTGAGAAATGGTCTTTTTTCTTGTGATAAATCGCCGCTTTCGGCTTTACCTGAACGCTCTACTAGGTCGGTCGAAACGCTTCTCATAAAGTGCATGAGCCCGATTTCAACACGCGCATGAATATTCATGTGAGTCAATGTTTGCCGAGCGAATTAGGCTACGCTTGAATGATAACTTTTGATCGAGTAAACACACCTAACTCGTTGGAACGTGCCGCCTCCATTTCATATTCCGTTCAGGCGTTCTAAAGAGCTCAGAGCGTTCATCTGGCAGAACATGTTTGCCAATCAGTTTATTGAAAAGTTCAGCTTCAAGCAAATTCGGCCGGCAATCAGCGACACACCTTCGCCTAAGCCTGTTTCATTTGAATTGTGACTCGGAATAAATTCACGCCCGTCTCGCTGATGCTCTGCCTAAAAAGTTGAGTGTGCTGCCATGCGTTCTCGCCTTGACCTCCGGTTAGATCGGCTCGAATGGTGAATGATGCCCAGTCACGACTCGGCTCAACGTCATAAGTCTTCCGAGTCAAATCGTATGAGCATTTAAACGGCTCGCTTGACTGGGTGGACGCTCCGTCCAGCAGCAAATTCTCCCCTCCGCTCGTAATTAATCTCCACTGAATCTGCCCGGTCTCAAAACAACTGCTGTTCAAGTCCAGCTCGATTTTCTCAATTTGAATCTGGTCCGTTTTAAAAGTCCACTCAATGAACGAAGACTTGGAGCCAGCTGTTCGCGCCAAATAGCACATTTTCCAATCGTGTTCGACTTTCATCTGAATATTCGAATAAGAATGCGTGAGCGATTTCCAGCCGGACGCTTCTCGGCCGTTTGCGTATAAATACAGATCTCGGGCGGTGTTGTACTCAACGCTGAACGGATTCGGACCGTCCTTGTCAATTGTGAATTGAAAGTCGTTGCTTATCTGCATTTAGTTTTTTGCTCAATATTTGAACCTCAAAATTAAAAACGGCCAGGAACTCACCTGTGGGAGTTGAATCTCGCCCCTAATGAGCCGCCATTGCAGTGAACCAGACTGACGTCCGACGTCCTCGCCTTCCTTTACTTGTTTGGGCGTCATGAACTCGGCCAGCTCGTTCGTTCGCCTCAGAGCCAGCTCGTTCTTTTCACTTTCAGTTAGACGCTCTTGACGCTGATTGGAGAGCTGAAGCAGATAGTTGGCCAGCCATTCTTCGTCGCACTCGTTGCGTCTTTGCATCACTTCGGTCTGCTTGTTGGTGTATCGCCAAGTGACGTCCACGCATTCGTGACGAGAGAAGGCCAGAACGTAATTGAGCTTTTTCTGCCAACCGTGTTCGTAGAGCAGAGGCTTGTCGAGCGCATTTTCGCACGGGTCCGCATGGAGCCAACGCTGCTGAGACTTGGAGTAGACTTCACACCAGACATGGTCGGTCCAGTCAAGAACGTAGCGAGCATCAAAGTCCAGCGCTCGTAAGCATAGACAGAAGCAGTTGGCCCACTCACCACACCGGCCTGTTCGAGTTTCTAAAAGCTTGCCCGGATGGTTGTAACGAGGAAATCGAGTCAAATAGCCACACGACCGGCATCTTTAAGCACGAACTTAAATCCAAGCGCCGAATCAGAATCTGAGCGTGCCCGCTTACTCGTAAACTTCGACACGACTGGCCATCCAGCCAAGCTCGTTGCCTTGCGGTCCGTCCTCCATTCTATAAATCATTTGCTCGCTTGTGAGGCATTTTGTGCACTCGGGCTGATTGCACCATTTGAAGAATTCGTTCTTGAACCAGGCCAAGAGTTCGATAACTAAAAAGTCTCTTTGGTCGTAGGGCGTCGAGTCCAGCTGGAGATTGCGATAGGCTGTGAATTTGGCCAACGCTTCCTCTTTCAGCCTATCCACCGGAATCGCTTCTAAGGCTTTTTCTCTGAGCTCCGGCTGCTCGTAAATCAGCACATGCTCAAACGAATGGTTCACTTTTGCTGAAAAGTGTCGACTAGACTTCTATTTAAAGTTTGTCACGTTTGATTTCAAGCGATTCAATTTTAAATATGACCGTTACCGGCTTCCGGTGTATATCCATGCCACAGACTGCACGACTGTTCTGCTCGTCCGAAGCTGGCTTGGCATCGTGATCTGGATTAAGACGATTCGACAGAGTAAACAACTGGTGCTTTAAAATTCGCAGTTTAGTATCAGGAACTGTTCGTGGCAGATAGAAGCTCTCTTCCTCCTTTGGCCACAGGTGAGAAAAGGCACAACAAAGTCGAGTAAAAGTAAAGAAACCTCTTCGAAGCCGAGCTCGAACAAGATCTCCAGTCCGCCAGAGTAAGGCATCAGGCACTTGAGAACATCGTCGCTGTCCAGTTTCACTCGTCTGGCCTCGTCGCTATCAGGCTGAGCGAGGATTGAGTCGATGATTCTGATGAGGCAGGCGGCTACTATTTTTATTTCGTTGGGAGCATTTTGCTTCAAACGCTCCGTTCCAACAGGCTCATTGCTCATTTTGTTCAACGAGACTTGTAACTAGAAAGAGAAAAAAAAAATTTGCGAAATCGCATGAAATTATGAGACGCTTTATGCCGATTGATGGGCGAGAAATTGCTTTTTGTCTTTTCAAGCGTATTGCGCAAAAGCCAATAGGTGTGCAGATGCAGAGCGCCTAGACGTGATTACCGCAGAATGCTTCAATTTCGCTGCACAAACATCGTTCATTTTATTCATTTATTTTCTTTTTCACAAAATTTTTCTCTCGCTTTGCCGAACAAAGCCAAAACTCTAGACAGTCTGACAGACGCGCTGAAACTCTCTGGGGTTCTTGCCACTCAAGAATATGAGCTCTTGTCGACCGAGCTCGGTTCGCGCCTCCGAATTCGTAATCCAGTTACGATCTCGATAGTACTCGTACATGTTCAGCACCTCGTTGTCTGAGTAGCTGCCGACTTCAACGGGCACGAACGGCTCCAGATAGTAGAAGCCCTTTCAGTTGCAGTTACGCGACCGGTTAAAGTTTACTTTTAGAAGAACTCGGCAAGTTCACCTCTTTCTTTAGCAGATGCGTCGGAGTCAACGGGCCCTCATAATGAAGAGTGCTCTCCACTCGGCGACGTTGAGCGATCGGCACAGTCGTGTCGTAGAATTTCTTGTTTCGATTCGGTGCTGGTATGATCACGCCGGCGTCGCCCACTGTGCCCGCAATCACGGCATTATTCTTGAGTCAAGTTTGACACTCATCAGCTCAAACGATGCAAAAGGCCTCCCAGTCTTACCCAGTCGTTCTTGATCAGTTTTTTAAAGCTTCGCACCAAACTGAGATCGTCAACTGTGATCTACAAACGCTTGAACAAAAAGTGCTGGGTGAGTCAAGTGAGGCCAATTTACTTGTGACTTGTCCTCTCTCTTTAGCCTTGTGGGTCCGAACAGGCTGTTTAGTTGATCGATTGCCACAAACACTTTGTACCTTTTGAAAGTTAGAACGAATTGGTCAGTGGACGTCAATCGAGGGCGAGCTCGCTCACTTATTCTCTTTTGCTTGAAGTTTTATTTCGCGCAGAATCACTGCTGATATGTCAGACGCGTATTTCACTCGTGTGTTCGCCTCAATAGTAAAAGTGCGTTCAAGTTCAAGACTAGCGAGCGCCATTCGAAAGAATATTTACAAATTCAATGAGCTCGAGTAACGGCGTTCCTTGTGGAGTTGAGTCTCGGTTGCTCCAGCTGTAGGCTTTGCTCGTTTTTAGCTAATTAGCCGCGGCCATATAATTGAAGAAGAGCGAGAGTCGTTCAGGAGGGACACTTACATTGAGCTGCTTCAAAAGTGACATGTTTTGTATGGAGAATCGTTTGAGAAAAACGGCCGCGTCCACTGGCATGTCTACACGGCCTTCTTTATAAGTTGAAGCTTGAAGTTCTCGCTTGGACCTCATCAGCTCGGACACTAGTCATCACTGGATTGAAAGCAAACGTCATAGTCAACATTCTGGGCGACGTTCTCACTTTTTGGCACATGAACTAGAAGCCAGTTGTCTTTGGCCGCGTAGTGAAGGAGATGAAACAGAGTGTTCTGCTTTCCGACGCCTTTCTCTAGTCCATCTGCACCGAAGGGTCTGTTCATTGAGCAAACTAACAAGCCAAGCAACCAGGAGACGGCAAATTACATAGAACAAAACGATAGGCCGGCTTGGATAGGTCCAGTCTCTTCAAGTAACTCATGACTTCGACCGCTGCCTGCCGAATCATTATACAAGTCTCTGTGAACGCCTTGGCCTGTGAATGAAGGCATTTAAAAAGTCGAGTTGAGGCGTGTGAAAAAAAAATGTTTGCCTACTTCGGCGTACTGATCGCTTGACAAGGATTCCTGGAATGGATCGAGTCGCTTGAGATCCTCGGAGTCAACTACGTAGAACTTTGCCAAATGAACCGCATTGTGCTGAAGCTAGTTCAAGTCAGATTCAGTCGGACTGAAATTGAAGGAGCCAAGTCGATGGGAAACTCACCGGATCATTCACTGAGCATCTGTAGATTGAACTCGGCCGAGGCTGGGTTTCTTTTTTCAAATTCACTTCAATTATGGGCTCGTTGGCAAAATCGGATAGAACGCGACGAGCTGCAATTGAGGTGGCATGATTCGCTCCGATCAAGAGTTGACCGTTTCTTGCGCTGCATGCCACAGATTTGCTCAAATTCCTTGCGAATCTGATCGCCAATCGATTCATTCTACCGTAAGTTAATGAGCAACCGAAAACTAGCCGGCAAGCGCCGAGAATGCACTAAACTGCGTGCAGATGCCAGTCAATTCGTAGGTCGACAGAATTAACTCGACTTGAACACCAACACCAAGATTTTTATTTTGCCAATAAAAAAGCTAAAATCATCTAGAAGCGAAAAAAAGGTTCTTATTGTCATTTCTGAACGAGTCGAATAGAACTGGTTCAAGCTGAGAGATCAGCTCAGTCGATCTCTTTCAACTGACTGGCCACTTTGGCTTTGCGTCTGTGATAGGCCACCGTCGTTTTGATCACTTTGATGATCATTTCGAGTAGCTCGGCAAAGCTCAAGAAGCTAGCGCCCAAAAACAGTCCAAACTGACCGCCTGGTAGAGACGAATCAAGAAAGAGTCCTAAATCAGAAGGAGACAGGATGCTTACCAATCACGCCGATGAACGACTCGAGCGTTATTGACTCTTGCTCTTCGATGAACGTGTAACGAAGGTCAGAGTAGAAAACGGAAAGAAGCATGATTGCTTCTTTTACTTCTTCTTTGGACGGCTTCTTCTTGACGCCACTCGAAGGAGGATTGTCCATTGTTTCGTTCAGTGCAGGCGGTGAAAATTCATATTTTGGATTGAACATCTCAATCAGATTGCTTTGATCTTTGAGGAAATCAAGGTAGAACGAAGTTGGATAGGTGGCCGAGCTCAGAGTGGCTGAGTAGGTCGTTGAATCGCATTCGAGCGGGCAATATGGGCCGCACAAATCGTCTATGTTCATGTTGTCGAATTTGGTTCGCACATCCTCGATACAATCGAGGTCTTTTTCTTTGCTGCAACTTTCCTGGTCGGCGTCGGTGACCGGAATGCTCGGGTCGCTACAGCCGCATTCGGGAATAATGTGATTCTCTTGAAGGCACAGCTCGAAACAGAGCTTTTGATAGTATTTGCCCAGCTGCAGGGTTTTCCTAAACAACGCCGAATCTCCGTTCTGAACGGTGGCCACATCTCGTCGGCAGATACTGTACGGCGGCTCTTTCTTCGAATAGCTGGTTCTGGTCAAACCGATATTAGTCTTGGTTGAACCCTGAACAAAATAGCCATCGTATCTGGTGAGAGGCATGGTGCCACGTTCGTGCACAATCACATAAAGGCCGCGCATCAGCGTGTAGAAATCTTGTTTGTCCGAAGCGCCGACAAACAGCTCCATTACAAGGCCATTGTTAGGACCCGCTTTGCTCGTCACATAAGGACGATGGCTGGTTCCGTTTCGATAGGTCATTCCGTTAAATGTGTAGCAGTTGCCATAATCGAACGTACGGAACCAAGCAAAGTCGTTCTGGTCACAGTCGATATTGTTGAACGAGCAGCTAATGAGCATATTGTCGATCTGGAATCCCATCGATTCCAGTGTCGAGTCATTTAGGCTTTTATCTGCGGCCACTGTGGCTTTTAGAATTGTGGATATTTCCTTTAGCTTATCAATGGCAGTCTCATTGCTTGCCAGTTCGATTTTGGGCGAAACGTTATTGTCTCTTAAAATTTGCATCAAATAGTCGGCGTTCTCGTGACTGCTCGACAGATCGAACGGATTCAAGTTGCAGATCGAGACTGAGGGAAACTCGGTCGGCGAATCGGTTTTCACCTGGTAGCTTATGCTGGTCTGGAATGACAAATATTGCGCAAACACCTGATACAGAGCTTCATGCACAAAGCATTTAGCCAACGTGAGTTATGAATGAAGCAGGAGAGATGAACTTACTGAAAGCACAGTAACTGGCAGCCAAGAGCAAGAGGCTGATCCAAACCGCTTTGATGAGCCAGGTCTGCCCTCTGGCGATGTTGGCGAAACCTGGTCAATTCACAGTGATTGACAGGGAGCGCCCAATCGTCAGTTTAAGCGTCGCAGAGCCAAGTCCAGAAGAAATTCATTACTCACCATGGCTCGTGGTCGATTCGCACCACTCCTTCATGCATTCTTTTATCAGTCGACCAAGAGTAGGCTCCACAGGTTTGGCTTGCTCTGGAGGAGGCGGGGAACTGGCAATAACACTGTTCACGCTCACCGGCCTTTCTTCAACTGGAGATCGCCTCTCTCGGGCAGACAGAATTTTATCTCTTGGGTCCATTTCACTAATTTCACTGTTCTGGTTTTTGAGTAACTAGAGCAGAGTCGATTTCGCTGCCTTTTATAGCCATTCGCCTTTTAATAAAACAAAAAAAGAATTCGAAAGGCAAGTTTTGTTTCCGCCTTTGCTACATATGTTTCTCTTAGATATATTGCATTCTCAGTCAAATAGCTACATTTTCACTTTTATTTTCATTTCAAGCGGAAGGTTTTAAGCCAAAAAAAGCTGGTGCTCGTATCCAGAGACCAGCTAAGTGCTTTAGAAGAATGACTTTTCGCCTGCTCCCATGTTTCTTATTTACATTGGCAAAAAACGTAAATCATCTCTTTATTAACTTTCTGCTTTTAATAACTTTAGCGAATTTTCGAATGCGCAAATTGACATTTTAGAACAACCTTGGGCCTCGGCTGGGTCAGCCAATGTCAAGTTATTGGCTTTTAATTTGAAGCAAAAAGCTGATTGAAATGCGAGCTTGCTAATTGAGCGTTTTGCAATTTCTCTTAACATTCTCAAATCAGGATTAGAGGAAACACCCCGATCAATCAAAGGTACGCCCTATCCGCCGCGTCAGGCGGTGATTATTTGCAGACAAAAGATTTCTTCTCTCTGTAATTCTCTTTGATTTCTCTTCCTGCATTGCGTCCTATCGCTCCTTAGATATTTTCCAGAATATGTGTGTGTGTGTGTGTGTGTTGGGGTCTGTGCGGAAGGCTTGAAATCATAATCAGCGCCAATAATTTGCGATCGATAGGATTTGCATAAATTATGGACCAGATTCTTTGCAGCCATCTGAACGGTTCCTATTGCGTGATCTAGCAGCACTAGGACTATCGGCAAGCAGCCAACCTACTTGGTTTCTTTTTAAATTGACCAGTTTGAAGTTGAGCGCAGTTCAGCTAAGCAGAGTTGACTAATGGCAATGGTCAGCGAGGAGAGCAAAAAAACACAGAGCTATTTGAGCAGCGATATAAACATGAACAATGATGTTGGCTCGCTCAGCAATCCAGAGACAATCGACGAGCTGAGTCGCGAAGTAGAAAATTTAAAAAAGAAACTCATTGAGGAGAGAGCCCGATTCAATGACGTCGAACGTAATTCTCATTTGTCTTATTCATTGGCAGCCAATTATATTAGAATGTCATGATCTGGTTTTTCGCTTGCAGTTCATGTGGTGGCGCAAAAGTTAGAACCGATCAACAATCTCCAGCTCAAAACGCGCCGCACTCTCAAAGGACACCAGAGCAAAGTGCTTTCGCTCGACTGGTGCGCAGATAAACGTCACTTGGTCAGCACCTCGCAAGACGGCAAGCTGGTCATTTGGGACGCGTTCACCTCCAATAAAGAGCATGTGATCACTATGCCGACAACTTGGCTCATGACTTGTGCCTATTCACCATCGGGCCAATTTGTCACTTGCGGAGGCCTCGACAACAAACTGACCATGTTCAAAATCGACGAGGAAATGAGCAAACAGAAGAGAGTGGTGGCCAATCACACAAGCTACGTTTCGTGTAACAAATTCATGCATTCAGATCAGCAGGTAAGCAGCCCATTGAACGCGAACTGTGCACAGCTCGAGCTCACCTGGCATAAACAAAAGCTGTTCAGCGGCGGCGGAGACGGTCTCTGCAAGCTGTGGGACGTTGAGACTGGACAACAAATTCAAACATTTCAAGGCCATCAAGCAGACGTGATGTGTCTCGACATATCGCCATCTGAATCTGGAAACATATTCCTCTCGGGCGTAAGAATAACCCTTGTTCGGTTGCGACCAGACGTCATATTGGTAATGCAATTATGCAGGGCTCGGATCACGTCGCCCTAGTCTGGGACATTCGAAGTGGCCAGTATGTTCAGCTGTTTGACGGACACGAGTCGGACATTAACAGTGTTAAATTTCATCCGTCTGGAGACGCCATCGCAACCGGGTCGGACGACTCGACGGTAAGATAAACCGATTGAAGATCTGTGACCTTAAAAATACTATTGGGCCTCTCCAATCAAGTGCCGTCTATTTGATTTACGTGCAGACCGACAAGTAGCAGTCTATAAGAAGGAGAGCGTTCTATTCGCTTGCAACTCTGTTGATCTCTCACTGAGCGGTAAGTCCTTGTCGCTTGAGCCAACACACCCGGTCTAAGATATTCATCACCGACTCAGGCCGTCTCCTATTTGCCGGCTACAATGACTACTGCATCAACATTTGGGACACCTTGAAGAGCACCCGAGTCTCAATACTTTATGCTCACGAGAATCGAGTGACGGCTGTTCAAGTTTCACCAGACGGCGCTGCTCTTGCTAGCAGCAGCTGGGATTCTAACATCAAGGTGAGAAAACTTGGCTAAACAGGTTCAAATCAAAAATTTCAATCGAAAATTCATTCAAGATTTGGGCCTGAGCTCCTGATTGCCACTCATGGGCTCCAGTCCTGAGCTAATCGTTCTCGAAAAGCACTTTCCTTCTTTTATCGTGGCCTCGTGGCCACATTGCTTTCTAATCGGTCATCTAACCTCGCTGTGTGTTTGTGTGAATGTGTGTAACCTCGCGATTTCTTGTCAAGAGCCGCTTTTTCGATCGTCAAAGGAGCTTGAAAACGAGCTAGCCAAAATGTAATCTAGACGCCCGCGCTTTTTGAATAAAATTGAAATGAAACGCATTCGACCTGAGCTGGTGTCTTCTTGTGAGAAAAATAGCGAACAAGGGGTCTTGAAGTAGGAGGAGGAGGAGGAGGATATGAGACGGGCAGAGAGAAAAATTGTAAAGAAAATCGAGGCGAAAATACGAAGATTAAAATGATTAGAGAATAATTAGAATGAACGGTTATGGGATAAGCTGCGAGCTTAGATAAGATTAAATAGAAGAGAATGTACGCATTGGCCAGTGGTCGGGCAAGTTGTGAGAAAAGCCGCTTAATCTGGGTCGAAGATCAATTGACTGCTATTTGCGTTCGACTGCAAGCGGATTCAATTTCCAAATGAGACATTAGCGAGCCAGCCTACACGGCCTTTATATTAGCGGTATTAAGCGACCTGAATGACTCTTCGCTATTTGGCTATAATTAACCAAAACATTCTCTTTGCCTCTTTCCCAACTGCCCCGTATCTAGTTGCGCTGTTCGAAACAACGATCCCCCTCCCCGTAGGCGACTATTCACCCCACATTCCCCTGGTTGCTTCAATTATGCAATTTAGCGTTTCCTCGTCCTAGACCAATGTTTACTTGCCTGGTATTACGATCCCTTTCTCTCTCTCTCTCTCTCTCTCTCTTTCTCTCTTACTTTGTGTCTGTGTCGCTGTATCTCTTTCACTCTGCCTCTAACCTAAAGCTCATGAGTGATCCGAATGTTTGTTTAAAAAAAAACGAACGAAACGAGAACGTGCTAAGCCAAGCGAACTAATGTATGCCCATTTGCCTAGCACATTTTAGATCAGTAAGTTTGTCAAGTAGATTGGCTCTCGAGCTATTCAGCGAGCGCAAACTTGAGCAGACTGAGTGAGAAGCGAGTTATTCAGGGCCTATGATGCTCTCATCAGCGGCAAGACTTGAGTGCATATTGACTTAGCTCTGTCCGCAAATGATCGTGCAGCTAATGCTGGCAACTTGGCTATCAGGCCAGTTGGCTGAATCGATGGCCATCGATCACAATATCGCTCTACCCGAACTGGCCTTCATGCAACATTCAAGCGTTTTGACTCATCCGTTTGATTCCGAGTCGAGTCAATCGTCGCCTCGTCGCATTCCGTTCGCCGATATGAAAGATACGGAACGCTCCGTCTCGGCAGGTGCCTCTCTCTTTCTCAAGCGAGTATCTCTCGTTCGACTAAAATCGACTGAACATGTTCGTTGTAGGCTCATTGACTAGTCACTACCAGGTTATATCAATTTGCAATCTGCTGCCGAGCATTCTCAAGTGCCAGAATCCTCGTCACTTCCTAATTCTGCACCGAGTCCTGTTCGGGGTGAGTGACTCGAGCGCCTCGGAGCAATGCTTGCCACGCACCGAATGTACTGAAATCGACGAACGAGACGAGTTCAACTGTACAGGCTCGAACATATGCGTTTTCTATCCGAGTCGGCGTTCACTCAAAGACTGCCGGTCGACCATGTCCGATTTGACTCAAATTCACATCACCTGTGTGAGCATAAGTATAAAAGATTGATCATTTGAAAATTTGAAAAAAAAGCACTCAACTGTAATGCGCCGATTTGAACAGAGCATTTGAGGCGCTATTTCGAACAGCGGAACAAAAAGTTCAACGAAACTTTGTTCGAGTCAAAATACGAGCCGAGCACAACAGTGGTCGCCAGTCACGATCCAACTTTGAGAGAGGACGTAAACAGCTCGTCGAACTCGTTAGAAAAAGTGAATCAAAGCACAATAGCCGAGTCGGGCCCAGGTAAAATTTTCGATAAACTCGTTTATTTGGCTCGCGCGTCTGATCCAGATTGACTGTCAGGCGACGCTTCAATCGCAATGATTGCAATTACGATATTCCTCGCCCTATTGGCCATGATATTCATCTCGCTCGTCTATTACCGAATGAAGTTAGTTGAACGGCTTTTTGCGTTTTATTACCGCGCCAGACTCTTATCGAGATTGTAAAACAGAATCCGGCAAATGCAGTTCGCGTCATCGCTCTCTGACCCGCCCACAGCCGCAGCATCAGCAATGGCAGGATCAGCGCGTTTGCATCACTTGAACGCCAACAAATGCGTCTACTCAATAAATGAAGCGTTCCAACGCTCGTTTCACGAAGGCGTACCGATTCCGCCTCCGCCGCCCGGATTTGACAGCGCTCCTAGTCGACAGAGCACGTCGACAAGCTCGACTAATGAAAACGAGCTATCCGTCATGAACTTGTTAAGAGGCTATTGTGATGATGTTCGCTCTCTGGTTGATAAGCGTTTGCAAGCGGTGCGAGAGCTGATCACCGCCAGACGCGGCGAAGAGAAAACGCGCCATGCGCTGCGAAGAAAGCGATCCGAAAAGCTGGCAGATAAAGGACTAAAGTTGATAGCTTCTAGGCCTGCCAATAAAGCGTCTGTCGAAGGCATGGATACTTTTTACTTCAACTCGTCAACGCGTTCTGAAGACGAGAGCTGTCAGAGGCACGTGAACAGATCGGAAACGAACTGCAGCAGTCGCAGCAACAAAGGCGCCAAGTCGGTCGACAATACTGCTGAAATAGAAGAGTTGAAAGACAATCGGTTGCCAGCGTACGGTCCAATGAGCAACTGTAGAACGGAGCCAACTTTACCCGCATCTAATCGAGTGAACGAAAAGCTGGAGACAGGCGACGACGACCACGACGACGACAACGAAGCCGGTCTGGACGAGAGCATCGATGATTCAATGAGCGAAATTTACGTTTATTATCAGAGAAGCTCGCTCTCGGCGCACAATTTCAACCACGTTCTTTACGACATTCCCGAAGAGCCGGACGCCAATGTCGATCGATCAGAGTGCAGCAGAGCAGCTAAAGCGCAAGCCAATCTCTGAATCTTACTCACGCACGTGTGTGTATTTATGTCTGAAAAGTTGTCTGTAAGGTTCAAGGTCATTAATATTTCAAACTGTGATTTAATTAAATTGTTCTGTTCACTCCACAAGCAGCTATTCTTTAAATGCATTCAATAGTCAATCGATTTCGATCACTTGTTGATTGAATGGTGTTTTATTCAATTTAAATTTAAATTTGACACGATCATTTATGTGGGGAGAAATTTCGAAGCGAAAAAAAAATAGAGAGATAGAGAAAAACAGCGAAAGAGAGAGAATGAAAGCTACAGAAGAGGTGCGAGCTTGAAAGCTTTTGGGGCAGACCGTAGAGAACAGGATAAAGTGAACGATGAAAAAGAACAGAAGAACATGCTGAAATGGAACTGCCAGCGTGAAAACGCCGCACAGAAAAGTGAGAAACGAAACGAAGAAAATATGCACAAACGGAATGGAACGAAACTCAAACGGCAAGAAGATCAGCTCGCAAAATCCCAACTGGTCTCGGTAGCTGTTTTACTGACAAATGATTCTTGTTGATCATTTGCTAATTGGCGGTTATGATCGTGGTCTATTTTACTTGTAAATTTGTTCAATTAAATTGCTTTTTTTTTAGGTCTTTTAATTTGGCCACTAGGTCGGTGTGCGAAAACAAATTCAATTTGAGGTAGATGATCGCTCGCGTTGGAACAAATCGAAAAACTTGGTCGGCTTGCTGCCGTCAAAGTTACAAGAGCGACTGCTGAATGTCTGCATAACTCTTGGTTGAGAAAATTTTCGTGGCGATGGCACAGGAGGCTCGGCTGACTTCACGGTTTGCAGCGATTTCGCACTGCGGTGCTTTTTGGTGCTGGGAAGAAGCGTTTCCGAGTTGGTGGCCGTGTCTGAGAGCTCGATAACTTCCATTTCGGGCGTGGTTTCGCGCTGACGCTTTTTAACTGGCGGCTGGAACGGGTCTTCAAAATCGCTTGTTTCTTCGGACGAACTATTAGATTGATCAGGCTCCGAGTCGCTAAGGACTTTGGTTGAATTGCTTGTTCGTTGGAGAATAAGTTGCGCCTCTCTGTGCGAAATCTTAATCGAGCCAATATCGAGCTTTTTCGTGTGACCGAACGGCATTACTTTAACAATCAGCACTGGTATATTATTTCGACTCTTTTTTGATGAGCTCACAAAGTGCCGCAATATCGACTCTTCAAACTGGTTCTCTGATTTACAATACGTGCTCAATCGATCGCCGGCTTTTATCAAGCTTGGATGTATGACTTTAGTGATTGGCGAGACAACCGAGTCGCCAGTGGGAAGAGGGAATGAGTTCAATAGTGTGCATTCAACCAACCGCTCTGGTCCAGTTTTTCTGATCAGCTTTTCAACTTTGGCGGCGACATATATGCCACTTGTCACTGGCACAAACACACAGCCGCCAGTTCTCAGCGATATGGACGAGTAGAAGCGAAGCGTTTGCGGATTTTTCCTTGGCCCCTCCTCGGCATCGTTCGGCTGGCCGTTCGACAATGACCATTTGTGAATGACTTGACTCGGCAGCCGCTCAAGGGTGACTTTACAAGGCTTGGTTACTTGAGCGAGGTTGCTTGTTTCCGTCTGAACCGGCTCTTCATGAATGATGTTGTTATCGTCGAATATGGAGATATCTTCGTCCACGTCTGACTTTTCGGACAGCTGACTCGGCTCGGGCTCAATTGGGCTTATCTGAATGGAAGATTTGGTGGCAAATCCATCATTGGCAATTTGGAATTTGGATAGGTCGTAAAATTCCTTCAGCTGCTTCTCTCTTTCGGCCAGTTTCTTTTCTTTCTTTTGCAGCTTGAGTTGGCCGCTTGACGGTTTGACGCGACTTGGCTTCTTTTGTTCCTTCTCTTCGAGTTCATATCTTTTGGACAGAAAACGGCGTCGACTTAAGCGAGGCGCTTTCAAAGCTTCGTTGAATTCTCTTTCTTGCCTTATCAGGTCTGATTGCACCAGTTCTTCTTCCGGCTCTTTGTGGTTGAGCGGAAGATCGGCTGCATACGATTTCTGATCTGATCTGGCTGCTTGCTTGTCAAAAGGGGCCTTGTCGTGCGATTCGAACAATTCCTCGTCTGTAGACCAGTCCAGTCGGTAATCCGAGCGAGCATTCATCTTCTCTTTGACTGGTATCCATTTTGACTTTTTCGATTCACTGCTCAGCTCCTTTTTTCGTTTTCTGTCTTTGACCAGTCGTTTGAGCAGCTTCCCGTTCGAGTCAAAGTGCTCCTCGAACAAGGTCTTTGTGACAAACTTAACTGTCTTGACGGTTGTCACCCGTCTGAGAAGCACCTTTTCTCTAGGCTTAGCCGCTTCAGTCGTCACTTGCTCACTGCGCTGAGATTCAGTAGACGAAATGCTTAATTCGACAGATTGGACTGGTAGGTCTTCACTATTTGACTGAACTGGGTCCATACTCGCTACTGATTCGGCTTGCCGCATGTTCTCGCAATTATCCAATAGTTCATCGAGTACTAGCCTGCAATCCTCATGTGTGTTGTTGGCCGTTGATTCTGCTGGTGTTGCGATTGCCTGTTTACTGGCCAATTTAACCACTGTGGTAGACGCTAATTGATCGATGTTAATTGGGTTCCCATTAACTGTATCTAGAGCGTCTTCTTCGAGCAGTGGGCCTTGCCAACTAACGCTTGACGATGACACCGACATCATGTTCTGTGACCAGAGTGTTTCAAAATCTCCTCCCCATTTACTATCTCAGCCGCACACTCGTTTGCATAATTAAGTTCATTTTACTCCTCGCTCCTTTAGTGAGCACTGGTGAATTTAAAACCATTTAGACGCACACCAAACGGTCACCGCACTCTCGTTCTATTCCTCGACTTTTAAATTGTCTTGCTTTTTTTTGTTCTCTTTTCACTTGGACTTGAATGGTCACACTTCTGACGAGCTGATCACCCACTCTTCTTCTTCTTCATCACATAATTTATTTCACACTTTGGCAGGCTGGCAGACATCTACTCGAATCCACGCAACCTGCAAGCTAAATGTACTCCTTCTGAATTTACTTAAGCTTGCGCACTCCCAAACATCGGCAAGCATTTTTCCATCAATTTCATGAATGCACTGTGTATGACATTTGTGCTCCAACAGCCAAAAAACTCTATTTGGCTCTATTTGAATGAGTCGAGCGCGCTCTATTTGGCCGAACATTTAAATTCATCATCATGCTTGTATTGAAGCCCCTGGCATCTAAAGCCTTCAAATCAAGCGTCGGAAAATACGCACTTAGAAGCTTAGGGACAGCCATGAGCACCAGAGCACTTGTATTCTTAGCCGAAGGAGCCGAAGAGATGGAAACAGTGATCACTGTGGACACGCTTCGTAGAGCAGGCATTCAAGTCACTTTAGCCGGCGTCAAAGATGATTCAGCCGTTGTCTGCAGTCGTCAAGTCAAAATAAGTCCCGACGTGGCCCTCTCGTCGGTCGCTAGTCAAACTTTTGATGCCGTTATTGTTCCCGGCGGTGCCAAAGGCGCTGAAATCTGCGCATCTGTAATTTCATCCTTTTTCTCCGTTTGCACTGCTTCGCTGTAAACTAGCCACGACAAGGACGAGACTGTGGGAAGCATTTTGAAGGAGCATTTCAACAAGGAGAAACTGGTTGCCGCCATTTGTGCAGGTGTGAATCTCTTCTAGATCAATCTCGATTTGCTCTTTACCCTCCTTGATGGTTGACAGGACCGACCGCGTTGATGAGCCACAAGATCGGCTTGGGTCGATCGGTTACTTGCTATCCATCCTTGAAGGATAAGCTGGCCAGCGAATACAACTGGAAGGAGGAGCGAGTTGTGCAAGACGGCAACATAATCACAAGTCAAGGTCCGGGAACCACGTTCGAATTTGCGCTCAAAATAGTCGAATATTTGCTGGGCGGAGAGAAGAGCGCTTCCTTGATTGACCCGATGCGGCTTAAGTTCTAGACTGGCCCTCACCTCGCTCTAGCCGATCGCTCCCATGCAATTCTATTTAAAGACTCTTCGCTTAAAATAAATCGAACTTGTTGCTTATATTGGACTGACTCCACCTCTCAAACGCGAATATAAATACTTCCGATAAAAGACCAGAACGAGTAGAAAGTGAAAAAAAAGAGAAAAGATTAAGCCAAGAGACAAAGTGAAAATGGGCAGAGTTTTGATGTTGATAACTGAAGGCACTGAAGAGTGCGAATTGATTATCACCTTGGACGTGCTGAGACGCGCCGGCCTGGATGTGACTATTGCCGGTGTGGACACTGACAAGCCAGTCAGATGCAATCTGAACACTGTGATCGTGCCGGACATAAAGCTCAGCGACTGTAAGAACGACTTATTCGACGCAGTCGTCATTCCAGGTGGACCTGGTGGAGACACTCTGGCTCAGGTATGCTGCGTTCAATCCAACTGCGTCATTGCCCTTCCACGCTTATTCATCTAATCAAGTCGTCGATTGTCAACTCTTTGCTTCTAAGTCATCACAGTAGTGGGAAAATAATTGCTGCCATTTGCTCAGGTGAACCTCTCAACAGAATGCGATTAGCAAACATTTAGAAAGCAATTTAACTCTTTGGCTCTGTAGGAACCAAAGTGCTCAGAGCAAATAAAATAGATCTACAGCACCGCATCACCACATATCCGCCGTTCAGAGAACAGCTCAAGAACGATTATAAACTAAGCGACGAACGAGTGGTTGTAGACGGCAAACTGGTGACCAGTCAATGCCCAGGCACGGCATTCGAATTCGCCCTCAGACTGGTTGACCTCTTGGTGGGACAAAAAGAATCCAGGGAGCTTGCCGACAAGCTTCTCATCCGATGTCATTGAGCATCCTCAGAATTGATCAATCAAATAATCGATTAAGTGGAATTAAACTTTGATAAGCCTAAAATCGAGTTTAACTCTTGCTAAGACATGTGAGAAGAAAATCAGCTTGAACGAATACACATTATTAAATGACTAAAAATAAATTATAACAACAGGCGTGGTTAAATATTTACTGTGGGATAACTTGAGTGCGTTAGAAAAAAAAAAGAGTCGCAAGACACTCAGTAAATTTGAATGTTCGAGTCAAGTGAGGCAAATATTTGTGATCAAACAGCACTGCAACTGCAATAAAAGTGAATATGTGGCCCCACGATTGTCAGTCAGATTCAGCAACTAATAAAGCCCTCCAAGTCAATGATACGCTTTCACTTGATCGCCATTTTACTAATCGCCGCAGTCGATGCCACGCATTTTCGTGGCGCTAGCCTTTCCTGCAAGCCCATATTGAGCGGAGTGAATGCAGGCAAATTCGAGATCGGTTTGAACATCGCTTGGCGTCGCGGCTTCTCCGGCTGCTTCTGTGACGATAAAACAATCGCTTCAAAGGGCCAGATGGGCGAGAAGCTGGACATAAAATGCTGGAACGGCTGCCCATCCCAAAATTTAAAAGACATTTACCTGAATCCGTTGAACACATTTAGTGTTTGCACCGCCTATTCTGTTAGCGAAGATTGGAGCTTCGGAGAGAAAAAGATGATCGTGAGCCTACCGACTTCAAGCAACATTCAATTGGGCTTCAAGGGAGGCAATTGGCTACGTCTGTCTGCAGTGGGAGCAAACACAAACAAAGCGCCCGATCAGTGTGGCTTTGAGCTGAGAGTGAACCTCGACACCCGAGTCAGATCAGACACTGGGCAAATAAACAATTCGCCGACAAGCCTGGTGCCACCGATCATTCGTATTCGCAAAGGTTTGGAGTACACGTTCAAGCTGGCTACTTCAGACGCCGACAACGACTTGGTCAAGTGCCGTTGGTCAAGTGCAGCTCGATTTGAATGCGGCGACGTTTGCCAGGCTGTTCCTTCCGGTCAATTGTCTAATGATTGTTCGTTTAAATTCGATGGAAGTTCTGCGGCCCTCGGATGGTACGCAGCAGCTATTCAAATTGAAGACTTCAAAGACTCATCATCTACAACCCCGTTCAGTTCAGTGCCAAGTAAGCCACTGAGTCAATCCAATAATGGTTTCAATCAGTTTTGATTTAATTTTGGTTAATTTTAAGTTCAGTTTCTCATCGAAGTTGTCGAGTCCACCTCCCCCTGCACCGTGCCGTATGTAACTAATTATTATTAGGTTTATGTAAGCTTTTGCTTTAAGGCTTCCCTCTTAAGGCCGAAAATAATCGGCGATCGTCCGGTTGACGCTTGTTTTGCAACTCCAGTCGGGCAGCAGTTGAAGGAGAGAATTGTAGCCTTTGAGAATTGCACCGGAGAGGTGATAGAATCGATTCAGCTGATCGGACCATCCGGAATCGTGTCGGGTCCGTTGATAAAAGTCAGCGGCCAAGCCAACAGATGGTCTAAAGAATTAAATTGGATTCCGACTAGCCAGCAAACAGGGCCAAACTTGATTTGTGCCACTGCTCAGAGCTCTAGTTTGCTCATATCTGAGATATCCTGCTTCACTGTTTTGGCTGGCATTCCAGACCCCGAGATAATAAGCTGCTCTCCCAGTGGATTGCTCTCGGCCAACTTTGTTCAAGATCCGAGTGGGCTCATGACTTTTAAGATTGAGTTTAACGTTCAAGTACAAAAGCCTAAGAAATCAGCAAAAATTCTGTTCTATTCACGCACTTCTGGATCAATTGTGCATTCAGTTGATGCACTTGCAATCGATTCATCAAAATTCTCCGGCAAAACTCTGTCTCTTGATGTTCCAGCAAACTCCCTCCCTCCAGATCATTATTTTGTGACTTTTGATTTTGGAATTGCGATTGGGGTCGAATACTGCCAGCCTATTTCTAGAGAAGAAAAACGCGACACTTTTTGGGAGTTTGAAATTACTGAAATTACAACCATCTTAGAAACGACAACTGTTCAAGAGACAACCACAGAGCTAACTACTGAACCAACTACCGAACCAACTACGGAGCCCACGACCGAGCCAACTACCGAACCAACTACGGAGCCCACGACCGAGCCAACTACCGAACCAACTACGGAGCCCACGACCGAGCCAACTACCGAACCAACTACGGAGCCCACGACCGAACCAACTACTGAACCAACTACTGAACCAACTACTGAACCAACTACGGAGCCCACGACCGAGCCAACTACCGAACCAACTACAGAGCCCACGACCGAGCCAACTACCGAACCAACCACTGAACCAACCACTGAACCCACGACCGAACCAACTACCGAACCAACTACGGAGCCCACGACCGAACCAACTACTGAACCAACCACTGAACCCACGACCGAACCAACTACCGAACCAACTACGGAGCCCACGACCGAACCAACTACTGAACCAACCACTGAACCCACGACCGAACCAACTACCGAACCAACTACGGAGCCCACGACCGAACCAACTACTGAACCAACCACTGAACCCACGACCGAACCAACTACAGAACCAACTACGGAGCCCACGACCGAACCAACTACCGAACCAACTACGGAGCCCACGACCGAACCAACTACTGAACCAACCACTGAACCCACGACCGAACCAACTACAGAACCAACTACTGAACCCACGACCGAACCAACTACAGAACCAACTACTGAACCTACGACCGAACCAACTACTGAACCAACTACTGAACCTACGACCGAACCAACTACTGAACCAACTACTGAACCTACGACCGAACCCACGACTGATGCTTCCACCAAGCCTACTACGCAGGTTACACGTCAACATGCCGTTTCGGAAGTTTTTGCTACAGTAATTGATACAACTGTTCAAGAGACTTCGCCGTCGCAGACTGTTGAATCTGCTTCAAAAGTCACTGACAATGCAACACAGAGCAGTTTACCACAATCAGATCTGGAAACCACCTCAGCATTAGATAAAGCAACGGCCACCTCATCAATAGTTTGGTCTACAAACGAAGCTACTCATCTCGAATCAACAGAACTTACAACGATTGCCATATTTTCTCAAGAGTTGGTCACAACCTCGACCAAATCGAGCTTGATAACGAGTGAAGCATCATCTTCAAATTCATTTCTTGCCACAAGTGACTCCAACAGCCCACTCGATTTCACCAGCGCCGAGGCGAATAGCACAGGCGCAGCTTCGACCTGTGAAGAAAGCATACAATCATACAAATGCAACCTTCTCTCTTTTCTTCTGCTTCTCGTTTTATTCTGGATTCTGCTCTCGCTTTGCCATATTCTTGCCTTTGCCCTTGTGATGGGATTTTTCACCAGAATTGCATTCTACAGAAAGCTTCTTGCTAAAAAACAAGCAAAAGAGCAAATTTGAAATTTTTACTGAAATAAACATGAATCTTGTCGGTGAGAGTTGATTGAATCAGAATTTCTATTCACAAAACCTGACCCTTTTTTGCAGCTTGATCTTTTCACTTTCGTTCGAATGTTTGAGGCTCGGCTTCAGCGGCGGCGTGTTTTCAGTTTTCCGCTCATCACAAGCTTTTGCTTGTTCACTCGAGCGACGCTGCAAGCTGTTCAGCTTCACTTTGCCATAGAAATAGTCCACATACAGCTGCGTCAGCTCGTTCCGGTTCTCATCAGTTCGTGTTTGTGTGGCTGTTGCTTCATTCGCCATTTCTGCTGTTTGAGTAAATTTGTGCTTAAAATGTCGAATAGCAAACGTCTCTGTTTGTGTGCTTCTTTCACAGCCCGTCCGGGGCTCCACTGTCTGGGCTACACTGTCCGAGAATCTTTTTCTCTTTAGTTTCTCTGTCCATTCGCTCAATTCTTGATTGGACAGCTGTTGAAAAAAGCAGGAAAAAGTTAAAAGCAGATTCTCTAATTTTTCTGTGACGAACCTGAACAAAGCAAAGCTGCTCCTTTAGTGAGATGAGCTCAGCATTCAGAGACTGGCACTCCTTTTCCTTTTCATCCAGCTCAATTTGATTCGCTTTCACCTTTGATCACAAAAGCTGGCCATTTTTCTAGAATTTTCAACGTCTGAAATTCAACCTTATCGTTAAGTCGTTCGATCTCAATTTCTTGATTTGTCTTAAGTTCGCTCAACTTAAATCGTAGGGTCGAGTTCTCTTGCTCTATCGCAGCGCTAGAAAGTTTCACGTCGTTCAATTCTTCCTCAAGCGCTTCTCTCAATTTATTCTGCTTGAGCAGCATGGCCCTGTTGGTCGACAGATTGCTGGCCACTGTGGCCAACTCGTTTTTTAACGCCTGGATCGAATTTAGCACCAAGTCAACACTCATTCCAGAAGAGAAACGTTTATCAAACCTGAATTTGGTTCTCAGCCATTCGCCGATTCTCGTCTGCTTCGTTTCGTTGCTTTTCCTTCTGAGAATAGACACTTGAGTTGAGCACGATATCAAAAATGAGACCGGTGTCATACTTTGGCCAAATCTTCTTCATTTTGGCTAATCGTATCCTTCAATTTGCAAAGCTCGGAATCGGCTTTTTGCTTTTGGCGGCTAAACTCTTCTCTTAACTGACAGTTCTGCGTCTCGACTCGAACGATTTCCTCTTTCAGGCTGGCCCGTTCCGTTTCTAATTCGAGCAGCCTGAACTGAACACCTTCATGCTGGCCTCTCAACTGCTCGACTAAAACGCATTCTTCACAATTATCTAATCTTTCTGAAATGCGAACAAAGTCTCTCAACCCGAATCGGACACTGTTCTCGCCAGTTTTTCCAGCTCTTCGTACTTTTGCTGCAAATTTCTGTATTTATATCGCCAGTCAGACAAATGAGTAGAGAAAGCCTTGGCCTGTTCAGCAGAGCGCTCGATGCTTTTTTCCTGGCGCTTCGCAATCTCCTCATTTTCGGCCAGTTTGGTCTAAGATTTGAGTTGATTTCATTTGAATTCGCTCGAAAGACTCTTTCTCTCTGACCTTGCAATCAACTAAATCACTTTTGAGCAGATGATTTTCACCGCGTAAAAGCTCATTCTCTAGATTCGCTTGAGCCTTCAGAAGCAAGTCAGAATTCTTGTCCCGAAATTAAGGCAAATATGCATGCCACACCACAGTACCAGCTTGTTAGACATGACGGCTATTTTAGTTTCATATTTCTGATGGAGCTGAGCTGATTTGGCCTCGAAAAACGCCTCGGCAGACAACGCCTTCAATTAACACCATTGACGAGAGTGAAATGTGCGAAATTGCTCGCGCGACTAACTTGATCCGACGTAAATTGCATTTTCTCAATGGGCAATACTCAAATGGACAAAATTTTTGATTAAAACTGTTAATTCTCTCAATTTCGACCTTCACCTAGGCTGAAAAACAACCGAGGGCAACCTATAAATGAAACGAAGCGTGCGATTGTCTGATTGAAGCATAAAAGCAATTCAAAAATTAAATAACAAAACATCTGCGTCAAAATCAAACAGTTTCAATCAAAGCTAAGTGTTCTTGGGAAAACTATCGCCAGACGAACCTAGCGTCAATCAAACTAGTAGCCAGAGAATAGCGCGACTTGCTCGAACAATAAGTTTAAGTTCGCCAGGAACATTCAGCGTAAAATGAGCCGATTTTAATCACCAAATGGAACTGAACAAGGCAAAGCAAATAATAACAGACTTTTCTAAATAATTAATAGCTTAAGACTCGCTATAAAACGAATCTACTTTGCGTTCGAGTTCTAAGCAAACGGCAACAACGCTATGAAAACAGAAAAAAGACCTCGCACTTCTCAAAGCTTAAGCTCGCTCAAAACAAATGATGATCAATTGAGGGTCGAAATTGAAAGGCCGACGATTGGAAAAAGATTAGAAAGTGTTTTGAGCAACTTTCGCAAAGTGAACGATTCTAATTCAAACGAGAAGAAAGAATTCGAGAAGAAAAAGACGGTCAAGGAAATAGTAAAGAAATGTTTACGGGATTGGTGTGAGAGTACTACAAGCCACGGGTTCGGCAACATTGTCCGATCGGATAGCTGGCTTGTAAGGATCGTCTGGCTGGTGCTGATCGTTAGCGCCACTGGCTACTGTGGATGGAGTAAGTGCACTCTGTCTAATGCGCTGAACTTTTCTCGTGCCTAAACTGCTTCTCTTCGGCTTCTAGCCCTGTTCCAATACATTACTCTCTACTTGCAGTTCAAGGTGAACATTGACTACCAGGTGATAACTGATACGCCTACAGATTTTCCGTCGGTCACCATCTGCAACTTGAACCCTTTCGACTTGACTGCGAGCGAGGATGCGAGCAACTACCTGATGGAGTTCTTGCAAGCTAACAGCATCTCGCCCCAGATCGAACTTGGCTCCGACAATGAGTACGCCATCGACAAGCTCAAGGAGGTCTCGTCGGTGCTCAAGGCCTCGGTGACCGCGGACAAAAGCTTGAACGACTCGTTCCTCGAGTCGCTTGGCTTCTCGCTGGACACGATGCTGGTCAGTTGCTACTACAACAACCAGCGATGCAATCGCAGCGACTTTACATGGTTCAGAACGTTTGATTACGGCAACTGCTACACTTTCAACGGCTTGTACGACCAGAGTGGAGCGGTCAGGAGCGTGAAGACGACGAGCAAAGCTGGCCCGAGCAATGGGCTGGTGCTGGAGCTTTTCATTGGCGCAGGAGGCAGCCAAGACTACTACACTCTCATGCAGGGTCTGTACGTGATGGTGCACGAGCGAGGCACTCTGCCGCTCACTCGCTACGAAGGCTACTTCGTCCAGGGCTCAACAGCGACCAACATCGGCCTGACGAGAACGCGCTACTCGAAGAAAGAACCACCGTACAGCGAGTGCCGTCGCGACCTGTCCACCGTCAAACCCGGCGACACGGCTGTGTTCGAAAAGACGCTCAAAGTTAGCAAGTACTACCAGAAGCTCTGCTTTGAGATTTGCCTTCAAGAGATTTACATAATTCCGCACTGCAACTGCAGCGATCCGAGCATCCCGATCACAGACCAGGCTCAAGAGATTTGTCACCAGAACGATCAACTCGAATGCGTTGAACTTGTCAGAGACCAGTTCGACAACATGAACATAAATGCCATGTGTGCTTCTCACTGTCCGCTCGAATGTGACTCGGTTTCTTACGCGGCCACGCTCAGCTCCGCCACCTACCCGACAACTTTCTATCTGAACATAGTCAAGGGCCAAGGAAACGTGATCGACAAGTTCAACCCGCCAGCCACGTTTAGCGCTCCTCCTCTCCGTGACGACAAGACCACTACGACTACACCCGCTGCTTCTGCCAGAGCTGGTGGGGCAACAACTCATGCCTCAAGCAGTGCTTCAAGTTCATCAGCTTCAAGTTCGTCAGCTTCAAGTTCGTCAGCTTCAAGTTCATCAGCTTCAAGTTCGTCAGCTTCAAGTTCATCAGCCGCAAGCTCATCATCGACGACTCCTAAACCTGCTTCCCAGCCGGAAAAGCGCGCCCCAGACTCTGACGAAGTGAAAGAATCGATCCTGATGCTCTCCGTGTTCTACAATGATCTACGCTACACATTTATCGAAGAGCAAGAGTCAATCACACTCGACACATTTGTCGGCGTAGTGGGTCAGTATTTCATTTCTTAACCTCTTACTCTTATTTTCTCATTTAAGTCTGTTTGCCAGGAGGCCAATTTGGTTTGTTTATGGGCGCCAGTTTTCTAAGCTTTGCCGAAGTATTCGAAATGTTCATGAACATTGTGAATCAAATTTTCAAGCATAAGCGAGCCAAAAGCCGATGGGGCAAAGTTAAAGTCGAAGAGATAGCGGAATGAAAAGAGACTTCATTCCATTCAATGTTCGTTCTTTAGTTGACTTGAATGAAATTTTTAGAAAATAAACTCAAACGCAGCAGGTTGGGATCTCTAAAGCGAAAAAAGGAATTTTTTTCTGCACCTGTTTGACTTGAGCGAGCTTGAATTAACCGTCCAGAGTGATTTAAACATGAATTCAAAATACGTCTCATGCAAACCTTTGAGCAGTCTCGACGAATTGATAAAATGGCCACAGGGGCATCAAACGCGCCAGTACCGGGTTGAGAAACTGCCTCGGGCGTATCTGAGTCCTGAGCGCAGGTCTAGACTGCTCGTTTGCCACGACATGAAAAACAACTACCTGGAAGATCGGCTATTTCAGGGAGGCCGAGATGCGGACGAATACAGCTTCTATCATTGGCCACTTGTCGACATGTTTGTCTATTTCAGTCATCACCTGGTCACAATTCCTCCCGAGTCCTGGATCAATGCGGCTCACAGAAATGGCGTCCGCATTTTGGGCACATTCATAACCGAGTTCGCAGCCGGCAAATCGATTTGTGACTCGCTTCTCCGCAACAAGCAGACTATCGATGTTGTTGTTGACAAGCTAGTTCAAATGACGCTTTACTTTGGCTTCGACGGCTGGCTGGTGAATATCGAGAATTCAATCGACTCAATTGAGAACTTGAAATACTTTGTGCGGTCACTTCGAGACAAACTAAGAGATTTAGACCGACCGCTGTATAGAGTTGTTTGGTACGACAGTGTAATCGAAAGCGGCGAGCTTAAATGGCAAAACGAGCTAAATGAAAAGAATCAAGCGTTCTTTGCCATGGCTGACGCGTTCTTTGTAAACTACACATGGAACAGTGAGAATTTGGCCAAAAGTCGAGCGATGGCTAATCAGCGAACTTCTGACATCTTTGTCGGCGTCGATGTGTTTGGTCGAGGCTGTCCTGGGGGCGGCGGCTTCAACTGTTCAGAAGCTGTCGCTCAGATTGTCCAACACAGCCTGAGCGTGGCTCTATTCGCCCCGGCCTGGGTTCACGAGCATCTCGGCTCGGACCAGTTTTGGATGAACAATCAAAAATTCTGGAACCTTTTGAGCGCATTCACGCGACCTCGCCCAATCAAGCATCTGCCAATTGTTTCCACATTTTCGCATTCGTGCGGAAAGTTCAATTTCAATTTGTGTGGCCATCCATTTCAGAGCGACGGCTGGTTCAACTTGAATCTGCAGAGCTCGATGTTGAATGTGTCCAACGGGAGAGCGAATTGGGTGTTTGATGACGCGTTCTACGGCTCAAGTTGTTTAGAACTGCCAGCAACAGAAGAGATTAGCCTCTTTGATTTAGAAATCGACCTGGAACCAGACCGAGTATATTCGATCACTTTTGCGACCAAACGAAGTGAACCTGTTCCTGCCGAACAAAGCCCAGTCGATCTTAAACTTGTGTATGAAGACGAAAATCAACAAATTTGCACAATTCCGAATGAAGCGATCATTTTGACCGCCAGTCGAAATCTAACGTCCGGATGGACGATTCGAGAGATGAGGTTTGTTTTCGCAAGCGAAATGCCACAAATGAAAAGAGTCGTCATTTGCAATGAGTGCAAGCACTCATCGGTCAAGATCGGTTTATTTAAGTTCGAAGAAGCATCCGCAGCTGAATGCGGTCAACAAAAAATTTCCAACACAAGCTTTACATCGAAAGACTACAAATTGATGCGATTGAAGCAAAGCATTTTCCTAATTCTGAATTTAGACTGGATTGAGATCGGAGTGAAGCCTCACGTTTATCATATCTTCATTCAACAGGATGGCAGCACTGGCAGCCAAGAGAGCGAAGGTAAAGAGCGGCTCATTCGCTACGTTGGCTCGACAACCTCATGCGGCTTTCAGCTTTGTATTGAGCTTAAAAGTGGCATCAAGTCGGCGCCCAGTGTCACCCAGCCGAAACTTTTCATAAACGCCTACGTTGTGCCAATGGACTCAAAGCTCGATAGACTCAAGGAGCTCGAGGCTGGGAAATTGCTACAAATCGGTCAAAAAGCACTGTTTGAAATTGCTGGCATTGAACTCACTGGCAATGAGCAAGACGAATGGTTCGCTCAAGTTGTTCATGATTTCGAGTTCATCCAGGCTGTTTGATTTCCTGTGCATCAGGTTTATCATCCAGGATAAAGAAGCTATTCAAACTCGCACTTGTTTATTCGTACACGCTTTTAAGCCTTCTCTCGTGATTCGAGAATAAAATGTAGCTGATAAAATCACTTTGGCTGCCTCTACGGACGATTTTTGTTCATTTTAACTGACACTTGCATTTTCGATTGTTTGATTGGAGTGGATTCGAGACGCATCTTTTTCTTGATTAAAAAGAGCTCCGAAAATGCTGCATTTCATGGTAGCCAAGGTAACCAGATTTAGTTTACGCGTGATTATACGGGCTTGCTTTATTCTTGCTTACACACACACACACACATTTATACAAAAGCGAGCAAGAATCGCGCTTGCAATCAATGTTCAAGTCTACGGCGTATTGATGAGATCAGTTTGAGCTCAGATTTTAGAATGCCAGACGACCGTATGATGGCCACCTCGTATCGATTCGAGGTGAACAAAGGCGGAAATTCACTTCGCCACCAAATCGAGGCACAGATCGCGGTGAGTTTTCTTTTTACAAGAGAAACAGCTGGTTCGTTACCCTCAGAGATTTCATGATCAAAAGACTCAAGAGCGAGAGATCAAGACACACATCGGAACCGAAGAGTAAGTAGACTCGGAAAGAAGCTGAAGCTTTCTTGATTTTCTATGAGGCTGGGCAAAGGCGAAATCTGCAAAGCTTCAAAGCCAACTGGACGCAGAATTTTGCGGCCAAGAACGACGCTTACGCGATAAAAAATCGAAGCAAGTTGAGAAGTGCGGAGCTGGACGCTTTGCGAAGGGCCAACACATTGGTAAATAGGACTGCGCGATTGCTTCGGCAGTCACTTTTCACACAAGCTTTTTTCAAAAGGTGCGAAGAAAAGCATTGCAGGAACTTTACGCGAGAGAGAACCAGCTCTACGAGCGTGAGCTCAAATCACTTGGATTGTGCATTCGAAAAGAGCGAATTTAGCCAATTTTTGTTTGATTTGAATGATTGTCGAAGGCAGATTGGCCACCTTGAAAGTCTATATTTCGTAATAAAAGAACGTCGCAGATCACAAGACTCTTTATTCGATCAACCGGGCCCGCGACAAAAAGCATTTTTTCACTTGAGTTTATTGAAATGAAAGCTAACAAGATAAACGAGCGTAGGAGCCATTAGAATGTAGCTGGCAACACGATCGCTCTTTGTCTGACCAGGTAGTTTTTGTTTGAGTATAGAAATGAAACTGAGCCGAGTTTGTTTATCTTTTATGGTTTTGATTTTTGCCAAGAGTTCTTTGCCGACCAGGTTTTCGATTTGCAGCTCACGGCCAAAATTCAAAGCTTCAATCTTGAACTAAATGCACAGATTTGAGGTGATCAATCGGCAATTAAAAAACAAAAAGACGCTCTATCCACTAACCAGCTGCGACTTTATTTTCGGTTCCCACGCTTTGATTACATCAGAGTCGAGCACTGATTTGTACTTGTCAAGTGGCGCAAAATCAAAACTATCGATTTGATTGCTTGACTCATGTTCAGCCTGTTTGAGAGTTTAAGCTTTACCCTTTGGACTTGATGGCGAGATGAGCAAGAGCAGCATGATCGTCTGGCTGTATTTCGTCAGGTTCGCTCAGCAAGTCAAATAGCTGCGTTTTAAAGCTGATTTAAGCAGAGCTCAAACTTTCACTAGCAAGTGACTAACCAGTCGAAAGTAGGCTTCGTCCACCTTGTCCACTTGGTTCAAATGTGGTTTGATAAGCGTCTCAAAGTTGACTAGATTCTTATCTTTGGCCGCCTGGAATTGCGAAGTTAGCGCTTGTCGATGTTCAAGGTCGATTTCTAGAAGCTTTTGTTTTACTTTAATTTTCTCAAGACCAATTCGGTGACGAGCGGGTCAGTGTAGAGCTAACCTCGTGAATTTTCAAGGATCTGAGGCCCCGGAGTTTGATCGGACTTCGCCGGCCCTTGTTTACTCTGATTGCGACAGCAGAGAGCTCCGAGTTGAATTGAATCTCGGGCCGGTTCGCTCGGTTCGGCTCATTTGGCTCCGGAAGCGGAGTTCTTGAGCTGGAAACATCGTGTCTGGGGTTGGCGTCTCGAGTGCGGCTGCTGCTTCCAGCAGTAAATGCATCTGTTTCGTAAATTGAACTGCTGTCCAGGTTGGGCTTGTGCAGTAACGAAGGCTCGGTCGCGTTGGGTAGAATGATTTTTGCGTTTGAGCCATCAATTGGATGCCACTCGCCGAGCGGAATTCTGTGACGCCTTCTGGGCGCCTGCTGATTGAGAAAAGAGCGTCTTATTGTAAATGGCTTTGGAAAGCGTCGCTTGTTGCTTTGATTTCTAGTTCAGTACGATACGTTCATTCGAATAAGGCAGCAGCCGGCAGACTCCTACCTGTCCGAAATCGAGATGGGAAAATCGCCCAGAACTATTGCTGAATTGCCAATTTCTTTTGGCGCAGTAATGGACATGTAACTGTTGAAATGAAGCCTTTAAAGAAGCGGAGAGCGTATGGAGCAGACAAGAGAAACAGTTACGAGATGCTATTCAAAGTTGACGAGCCAGGCACCGAATAGGCCAAAGATTCAAGTTTGGCATTCAGAGTTTGAAGTCGAGTGTTGTCTGATTTGAAACTGTTCGGGAAGGCAGCAAACAAATTGGCTGCCTTGACCGGTGTGGGGTTTTCAAAGTCAAGATTGAGCGGTTTTAGAGTCTTAAATTGCCCGATTAAAACGACTTTGATTGAGCGAGAGGAAAATAGAATTACATTCGGAGAGACGTTGGCCCCGTTTGGATTGTACCGGTAATCAATCCAACTGTTGGCTGGCATTCTAAACAAACAAGGTCGTTCATGAAGCTGGTTGTTGAAAATGCGAGAAAAAAAAAGGAGCCAGAAAATGAACCGACAATTCCCTGGCTCGTTGTATGGCGTGCAAAGTCGTCTTGGATCTGGTCGTGTTGAGCTCGCTCTTTCTGACCTAAGTCTCGAGTTTTAGTCGGGTAAAAAACTTCAACCGAACTTGAACTCTGAATTACCTTGGGAAGAGCCAAATCCATTCTTGTGCCGATCAGTTCTATTGCAGCGTTGAAATGAGATGCCCCTGGCGGTGAAACTTGCCGTGTTTCAAACTGAAATTCAAGAGAATTGCTCTCGAAAATCTCGAGCTCTCTCATGACGCTAACAGTATCGTCGTGAATTTATGTACCATTCAATAGCAATTTCTAAAAACGACATTTCCCTGCAGGTTCTCTATTAAATCGGCGTGTTTGTTGTGAAGAGAATGAGAAAGGGAGAGAGAGCGAGAGTGAGTGGGTTTAGGGTGAGTGAAAAAAAAACTGCGTCTAAATGGGTAAATAAGCGAGTCAAGCGTTCAAAAAGTGGCAACGCTCAGATTCACCGCTGATCAGAGCAATTTTCCACTCTCGGCTAAACATTGAGCGCAAGCGGAGCGAAAATCCGATCAGGCGTTTGTTTTCATCCTCTCTTGCTATTATTTGCCATCACAACCACAATAAATTTGTTATTTTTCCGACTCTCAGACTAGTTTGAGTCAATTTGATCGAAACTGTTTCCAAGTGCAACACTTGACATCCACAACCTGTCAAAGTGGCTTTTGCTCTCGTTTCTCGCTCTTTGAATATGTACGCTCTCCTTTGACGCATTCATTGAGAGCTTCAAACTGGTCTGCTTCCAAAATATTCCTCCAAGTGTTCGTAAAAAAGACAGTCGCCCTCCTTTTATTTGATATTGTTCGGCTAGAAACAAACGGGAACGAGGACAATCTGGTTGCGTTGTTGCTTCGACCATGAATAATGATTTAAATGACTAAAAATTGAAAAAGCATGTGATCAACAACACCTTTGCTCAGTCTGAAAACAACAATAAAATCGTCTTCTTTCGAGCGTGTTCCCAATCTTTAAAACGCTTTGATTGTATCGAGCAAACAAAATGAACAGTTCGGGATCGACAAGAGGACAAAGAATCGTTTCCAAGATTGGCTTGGCTAAGGACGGAATAAAGAAAATCGGAAGCTCTTTTATATTCAAGACGACTGCGGGCACCTCTGATCAAACGGACGCTAATGAGTAAGCGCCAGGAACAAAGAGACAAACAAACGAGTGCCCTATTGTGATCGAGTTTTATTTTAAGGCTACAGGAAGCCAGGCTGAGTATGGCAAATCTCTTTCTGTCTCTCTCTCTTAGCCGGCTGCTGTTCTCATTTTCTCTCTAGCGCAATTAAACATCACCATTGGTAATAAATTGTACAGCGGCGTTCAAACAACAGTATACAAGATGGCTGCCGACTGGGAGAGAGTGCGCCAGTACAATAAGAAAGGCCTTGACTCGTTTGAAGTAATAAGAACGATTTGCTATGCTTTGATGCTCATTGATTAACGCCCTTCAAACAGGAGACGGTGATCATGATGTCACACTTGGGAGAAAATCACTATCAGCTGACACACGAAGTGGAAAAGCTAAAAGAACTCTTTAGTCAAATGGTGGTGCAGAAATAAAAACTAAATGAAATTGTTGCTTCAAACTGGATTGACAATGTAGGGCGGACGGGCGGAAATCGGACAAGTAGCGCGTCATGTTGGGAGGTTTATGAATTTCGCGATGCTAGAAAATTATGCTTCGATTGGGTTTTATGAATGCAGAGACGAGCTAGAATCGAGTGAGACGAGTTCACGGAAAAGAGCCGCTCTGCTAAAAGTCAGCCGTCCACTTTGCCAATGAACCAAAATCCGTCGACTCCACAGCGTCTGTACATGGCGGGCGCGCCTCAGCCCGCAAGCGCCATTCCAATTCAAAGTCGGCCAACCTTGGCTCCTAATCAAGGCGCCAGTCCTTATGCAAACGTGAGTAGTCTCTTTCATGCTGCCCAGTCGATTGGCCGGTATAATTAGTTGGGTGCCTTTTTCAGCGCAGCTACTCGCCTCATACTCCCTCACAGCCCATCATGGCCCGGCCTTCGCCCATTCAAATGATGCAGCAACAAACCCAAAGCATATCGGCCAGCCCTTCGGCATCCAGTAGCTTACAAGCCGATTCGTCAAGGCGACGCCATTCGCTCGTGCCTGGCCAAGTGAACAAAGCGGTCCTGCGCAAAAAGAACAAACAAAAGGAGAAAATCATTCCCCAAAAAGTTCGCGAGCTTGTACCCGAATCTCAGTCCTACATGGACTTGCTGGCATTTGAGAGGAAGCTCGATTCGACCATCAGCCGCAAGCGGCTTGAAATTCACGAAACTCTGCGACGGCCGTTGAAGGTGAAGCGAAAGCTGCGCGTGTTCATCACAAATCAGTTCATTGCGGGCAGCAAGAGCGAGGGCGACGACAACGAAGAGAGCATACCCGCTTGGGAGCTCAAGATAGAGGGCCGCCTAATTGACGACAAAAATGACAGCAGCATGAAAATAAAGCCGCGCAAGTTCTCTTCGTTCTTCAAAAGTCTGGTGATCGAACTCGACAAAGAGCTCTACGGACCAGACAATCACCTGGTCGAGTGGCATCGCACTCCGCAAACAGCCGAAACGGACGGCTTTCAAGTGAAGCGACACGGTGACCAGAGCCTCAAGTGTACAATTCTAATGTTGCTCGACTATCAGCCACCACAGTTCAAACTGGACCCACGTCTGGCCAAACTGCTCGGCATCCACACGGCCACGAGGCCGACAATTATTCAGGCGCTCTGGCAATACATTAAAACGCATCATTTGCAGGACGGACGCGAGAAGGAGTTTATCAACATGGATAAGTACTTGCAGCAAATATTCGACTGCGAGCGCATTCGCTTCAGCGAAATACCTGGCAAGCTGCACATGCACTGCATGCCTCCTGATCCGATAGTCATTCAGCACATGATCAACATCGAGCCCAACGAGCCGAAAAGGACCTCAATCTACGACATTGAGGTAGAACTGGACGATCCGCTGCGCGATCAAATGCGCTCTTTCCTTAGCGCCAGCCAGACGCAGTCGCTGGCCGACGTGGCGCAGCTCGACGGCAAAATTCACGAGCAAATTGAAACGATCAACCAGCTGAAGCTGAGTCGAAGCTTTTACATGAGCTTCTCGAACGACCCGCAGGACTTTATCTGCAAGTGGCTCACGTCACAGTCGAGCGACCTCAAGTCAATGCAGGACATGAACGGCAATCCAGAAGAGGAGCGTCGTGCTCAATTCTACCACGAGCCTTGGACTGACGAGGCTGTGAGTCGTTACTTTTACAACAAAGTTCAACAAAAACGAGCCGAACTCGAGCAAGTGCTCGGAATTCAAAACTAATGCCGCTGCACATGCACAAATTTACTCACATCTTTCAATTTTCTCACTCACGTTTCTAACTTTCTGCTTTCTCAATAAATCATCATGAGCGTTCTAACGTGTTCATTGGTTGCCATTCAAGCGGCAGTAAAGTGCCGCCGAATCGACCTTCAAATTTTGCTTGAACATTTGCCCAACTGACCAAATCGTGTGTCCAGCTCTCACATGTCGCACCGAAATCCGTATAAACTGGTGCGTTCGACTCAACCGGCGGGCAGAAATCACCACAGCAACTATGTAAAGGACAGTAAAGCAGACTTGAACACGATTCTTCAGCAAACGCTTCAATCAGCCAACCAGTTGAACGTGCTTCTGGCCCAATGCAAGCAATTGGCGGCCTCCTCCACCTCAAGTCAAGTTGTTGAAAAGAAGAAGCAAGAACCAAAGAGCAGCCAGTCTTTAGTCTCAAGGTCAAAATACAGTCTTGTAGCTGTCAATCTATCTGCAAATCAGCGGCCGAGTTTTCGCATTTCAAAATTTAAACTTCTCCGACGACCTAAGAGCAATTTTTTTGCAGTTCGACGCTCGAGCCGACAGTTCTGGGCTCAGTTTAAAAAGAAAACCTCACAGTCGACGAGACAGTATAAGCCAAAGTTGGTCAATATTCGCGGATATGCGTTCAAGGTCAACTCAAAAGGGAATAAATTGAAACGATTGAACCCGACACCTACAGGAAGATCACGCCTCTCTCGACTGCCATCTCCGTCATTATTATCGTCGTCGTCGTCGTCGTCGTCACCTTATCGGCTGGTGCGAATCGTCAAGAAATCAAATGCACTCAACACTCAAGGACGCCTACTGGCCAGGTGCGCGCTTGTTGGCCGATTCTCGTTCTTCTGGCTCTCATTCATCTGCTTATTGCTTTCAGTCATCTCATTAACAAGAGTATCGCGACCGCCATATCTAAGCGGCGCTTGTCGAGCAATCGCAGCTTGAAGAAGAAGTACTGCCTCTTTTACAATCGATTCGGCCGCTGCTCTCGCGGCGACAAGTGTCCATACGAGCACGACGTGTCCCGAATTGCAGTTTGTCCACGGTTGCGATCCCTCTCGTCCGACCGCATTCTGCTTTCATTTAAACTGCTTACTCTAGCTTCCTGCGAGGAACATGCCAGGACAAGAACTGTCCATTCTCGCACTCGACCAGCAGCGGCAAGGTGCCTCGTTGCGCATTTTTCGCCGCCGGCAAATGCAATCGCGAAAAGTGTCCCTATTCTCACGTGAACGTCGGAAAGAACGCCGAGTTTTGCATCGACTTTGCGCGCGGCTTCTGTCCTCGCGGCGAAAAGGTATATCGACACCTGACTTGCTCGTGTCACTTGAGCACTCAATCTCGATTTGAAAAGTGCGCCAAAGCACACGTGGACGAGTGTCCCGACTTCGCCCACGACCAAAAGTGTCCAAGAGGCAAATCGTGTCCTCTAAAGCACAAAATTGTGAAAACCCGCGTGAATCAAATCAAAGCGAACCAGCCGGCTGACGAGCAGCCGAAATCGATCGAACCGTTCGGTGCCGCCTTCATCTCAGTAGCAGTGAAAAATTCTTCACCGAATTCAATCAGTAAAGGTTCCATTTTTGATGTCAATTCCCTCTGGCTCAGTCCTGTTTATGACTTATTGCACAGGTGATGGAGCACTCAAGCTTCGTCCTTGCTTTAAGCGGTGAATATCCAAAGGTAATCTATTTTTCTCAATTTTGTTGCTTTTCTGTTTTTTTTTTCTCGGGCCGACTTCGCAGTCAGCGCCTTTTATTTTTTAATAAAAAAAAGACAAAAAGACATTCTGAGTTGGTGAGCGAATTTCCTTCGAATGCCAAATTCTTGTCTAACAAAGCAAGGAAGGGGCTGAGAGTCTGATTTGAAATGGATTCAATAATTTAGTTTGCTGCTGATCAGCTTGTTGGCTGCCTTTGCCGTTTGGTTTGCTCGCGAGATTATTTCGGTACACTTTTCTCTTTGGACAAGTTTGTTGCCCTCGAAGAAGCCCTCGTTTCGCGGCATGCCGTGAGTGCCGTCGGTGAACGTTAGAAGACCTCGGCCGAGCACTTTGCCCTCCTTGAATTCGCCTTCGAATCGCATTCGATCGCAGCGTGTGAACACGCCCAGATTGTTGAATCGACCCTGAAAGAACTCGCCTTCATATTTGGAGCCGTCCGGAAAGCTCATGACACCGAGGCCGTGGCATAGGCCGTTCTCGAATTCACCAATGTACTTGGTGCCGTCGCTGAGAGCTAGAACGCCAAAGCCGTGCCTCTGGCCTTCGCCGTTCCATTCGCCTTGGTACTCTGATCCGTCCGGGTACTTGTAGGCGGCTTGAATCATTCTCTCACTGGTCGACAACTAGCTGACAATTCTGGCCACAAGATCGACTACTGGCTACCGAATCTGGCTAAAGCAAAAGCGCAAGTTTAGTGAGCTTCGTAAGGGATAATTGAAAATAGTGTCTAGGTGCTCGGCGTTTCCTCTCTTCGCTGCTTCTTGCACGCTAGAATGGGGTAATTTACTATCATCCACAGTAAATAAAGATTAGAGAGGTCGGACCGTCGTCGGTCTATGGCCACCACGTTTTGCACGGTCCCGTTCGGGCCACGCCATTTGAAAGCGGCGAATTATACAGATTAAATATTATTAAGGCAAATATCTAATCCTTTTTGGCAAACAAACAACACCGAGCCAAAACGAGAGCCCGCTCGTCTCCGCCCCTATTTAATTGTTTCATTTTTGGCTTCTTGTGCTTCGCTTGTCGGCCGAGTGGGAATACCTAAAACACGAGCGAGCCAGAGAGGTGTGAGATTCGCTCGTATCGAATCGATATCTCTTTTCTTCTCTCGTTTCTCTTCTGCCGTCGACGATCAGCCAATCAATTCGCCGGGCCGACTGATGGTGCCAGAGATAATGCTCCTGAGAGTGAAGAGATTGGGCCGTGATGCCGGCTGTCTGAGTCAGTTATCGATCATAGACACGCTTCCTAATCCAACATTTGTGCGTCAATTCAATTTCTGAAAGTTCGAATTCAGAATAAAACAAGAGCCAAACTTCAATGTGGAAAAGGCTGTGCGTTTTTTCTTATCAAAAGGTTAAATGGAAAGGAGGGGAAATCTTGAGTTGTAGACTGTGGGCTAAGTTTGGGCCAATTATCAGTAGAAAAAGAAAAAAAGACTTGAGACTGCTGGTTAGAATCATTTGAGGCCAAAGGTGAGCCCAAGACTTGGCAAGACCTTAAACAAATCAAATGACTTGCAATGTTGATTTTAAACAGATCACGAACCGGCCAGGGGATGCTTCTGAATGATTATGTATGCTAATTCAAGATTTTACTCTTCGGTTTTTGTTTGAATGTTAGCCGGCAAGGCGCTTGGAAAATGTGAACAAAATGTATTGTTGCGATAAGATAAAAACGAATGGCAATCGCGGTCTGGCCGCAGTCGCTCTCCTCGTCTTTTTGTTGAACATGCTCGACACGAGTCGACCCCCTGAGCGTCTGTCTACCCTCATGCATGTGCACTTGATCCCATTTTCTCGCCTATTCTCCCCTCCCTCTGTCCCTCTCTGCGTTTCAGATCTAAACACCAATTTAGCTTATTATTATTATTATTCAACAACCCAACTCTATGAGAAGAAACTTGAAGCCCGACAGACTTCACTTTTATCTTATCTGAGCGCACTCGGAACATGCTTATAGCACGTCTATTTGCCATTTAGTCTCATACGCAACTTTGAGAAAAAAAAAGAACATCGCTGCAGCCCAAAATGGGTACCTGGATCAGGGCTTACGTGAGCTACTGAGGCAAAAAGCAGCGACGGCTACCGGACAGAGCAGCGAACAATCGACCCCACAACGCTTGAATAGACCGATAATCGGTCTCGTTAGTTGGCGCTGGATCACAGCGTCCAAGCGTGCGGCTGTATGCCGCCTGCCTTCAAACCGACTCAACCATGCGCTTTAATTATATTTTGATTTGCGTGCTAGTGAGCGTTTGTCTGTCGGACCCGAGTGCCTGCCTTATTTGGGAGCGATTTAGGAGAAGTGGCGCGATTAATTAAATCTCTCTGCGTTTCTTCAACACTCTCTTCTCTCCGTTTCTTTTTACTCATCCTTCGCTCCTCTGTAGCTGCTCACTTTAGCGCCAATTCTAATTTCTTCTCTTTTTCGCCTCTCCCCCTCCCTCTCTCTGTTTTGCTCACTCTTGGCGCTCATTAGACCGCTTCACAAGTCGATCAACGAAAGAAAACAGTTCGAACCGTTCTGTCTGTGCAGAAATCAAATCCAGCACTGACCATTCCTAGGGAGTGAAGAGGTTTCTTGTGCACACAGTTTAAAGTGCCGGCTCAATCAACAGCAATTGTGACACCTTCGTATCAATCGACAATTCAATTCGCTGAGAGCGCACTTTGCCAGCCCTGGCCAAGTGGAGATCAATGAACGATCCGCTTCGGCTTGGCAACATTCGCATCAGGTAGCAGAGTCGAAGATAGACGCGCCTCAATCATCGATATTAACTTTAAGTCTTCGATCTTTGAAGTCGAGGGAAACGAGCAGTTAAGTGTGTACCGACTGATTATCATCACATTCCGCTATGTGTTTTCAATTACAGCGATTATTCCTTCTGACACTCTCTCTCTCCCTCTCTTCTTTACTTGGCTCTTATCATTCGTTACAGCCTACTCGATGCCATTTAGTCTATTCGAATCGATCGAACTTATCGAACATTTGGCGCTTTTTCTCTTTTATTAATTCATTTCGCATATCCAGAGCCAGTGCGCCCTCGGTTACGGTCTTGTGTTCATATAAATAGAAGGAGTCGCATCGGACGGAACCAGAGACACAAAGTGTCTGCGTGATTAAGAAACATGGACGATCGGCTTCGATTGCGACTGATTCGATTTTTTTTTCTCATTTCGCACCGATGATCCTGTTCGCGCGTCCTGTGCGTTCTAATTAGATTAGGCTGATTCTATTTGGCTTTAAAGGTAGCCGCTCTAGTCAGAGCGGATCAAATCTGCTCGGGTTGTTTAACGAGTTGTAAAGAGAAGCCTGTTTTGTCTGTGCAAGGGAATCAGCTCTTGAACACGAACTGACACACGCTGGCAGGCAGATCGACAACAAGATCACAAAATCGATTAATTAGGCGAAGCCCGGACCCGTTTGTCGCTAGACTGTGAGGCGTCGCATCATCCACACTTGTACGATTTCATCCGGTCTGATGTTTTTGTTTTGCGTCTTCTTATCCAACACCTCGACTCAACTCGGCTGCGAATTGCTATTATTAAATTAGCTCGACCCACAGCCAGCGTGTTTTGTCTAAATTCTATTTACATTGATTCAATTGCGAGCATGAGTGAACAAATCGCAAGTTAATAAAATTCACTGCTCTCGACCCAGGGTGACATTTATAAATTGGACAAAGTCCACACTCAATGCCACCGCGCTTACAGATCGATTCGAGCAGGGGCGAGATTTTAAATTTGTGAGTGCCTAAATTTAAAAACCCGTGTCGGTGGGGTGCGAAATGCGTAAAATTAGTTATTTCATAATCGCGCGATCGATTAAATTAAATCTTCTTCTTCTATTATTTTAAACTTGAAATTGACATTTAAAAGCAAAATGTCAAGGCTGCTCACTTTCGATCGGCGCAGCTCTAATCATCATGCGCAACAGCTGCTGATAAAAACGAGCCTCGAAAACTTGAAACTAACAAGGCATTATTCTGAATGCCTCCAGTTTGTTCTTTCGCCAATACTCTCTCTCATTGGTTTAATTCAAACCACTCGCCTTTCATGATGGTGATCAAGTGCTTGATCGGCCGTCTAACCATCACCCGTTCACTCGCATTTATTTCTATTTTTTCTCTCTCTCTCTGCCCGTTCTCACTCTTCGTCTTTATAACTTGCAGCTTTATCTCTGATCACATTTCTCTCAGGTGTGTTCACATCTAATCTCGCTTTTTTCTCTCTCTCTCTCCCTCTCTCTCGCTTTGTGGACCCCATCGCATCTAGTATTTATATCGAGCTCGGATGGGCTAAGTGAAAATTTATAGGCTCATTTCATGGACCAGAGTAAAAAAAAAAATCGACAAAAAGAGCAAAAGAGAGTGGAAAAAAACTCAAAAGCTTACCACGAGCAAGTGAGCAAAGAATAAACAAGATCCTCTCAATCACACACACATACACGGCGTCAATCTGTCCGGCTTAGTAATTACATAATTCAGAATTGGCCGCAAGCCTAGAACTTAAACCTCTGAACTGACTCTTGTCCTAATCTGATTCTGTATTCATCATCCTCCAAACTCATTTTTGCCTCTTTCTTTATCACCGTATTGACGGCCATTTCACCTTCAACAAAGGACGCACAATCAGATTAATTCAAACTAATTAGGAGAAAAAAAACGCATAAAAATACACACACGGGCACTTGGCAACATATCGGCGTGGTTGAACAAACACCAAAGGATTTAAATAATGCTTACGATCTTCTTAGTGAAAGCATGATCGTTCATCGCCAAATCTTCTTGTCTATCGCTTCAAGTCCGTTTATTTCTATCATCGTCATCATCATCTAATTAATTTTCTCGCCTTTTTTCCTCCCGTCTAATTTCTTGCGTCCCTCTATTGTGTTCACTTGTTTAATTGTGTTTAGATCCACTCTGGCCAGATAAAATCTATTGCGAACCTTGTAGATTTGCCCTTTACGCCAAGTAACGCTAGTGAAAGAGAAGCGCATCTGGCTCTAGAGGTTTTGTTCTTAGAAGAACCGACAAAGGAGAAGAATTTAAAATTAAAAAAAAAAAAATTCGTTTCAGTCGATCGAATTTTCCCGCTTTAGTTTAAAAGAGTGAAAAAAAAAGAGAGTGAAATACGCAGTAAATAGCTCTTAATCAACGCGCTACTATGAAATTAGAAATGTTATCGACATTTGGACAGAACCCTGGCAGCGTTGAGCTTGAACACCAATGCTACCCATACCAGCAACAACAACAGCAGCAGCAGCCACAGCAGCTTCAGCTCCAACCTCCAAATTCACTTCAATTAGGTGGACACCAGTCGTTCTCGAACGGCGGTTGCGATGAGCTGATGCGCAGCATGCCCGCTCAGTCTGGCCAGATGCTGAACATTGAGGCCAACTCATTGCGATTCGGCGCCGCGTCTCAGTCTGAACATCAGACCTGGGACTTGGCCGCCAACGGTGGCCATCCAGAGATGTCGATAAAGAACACGTGTCAAGAGGATGGTGCGCCAAACGTTGGCTTTGTCCATAACGACGAGGTAAGCGAATTGCTTGTTTGAGTTGGTGATAACAAGAACCACAAATGGTTCAATACCCATGCATTTGATAAGATAGGCTCCCCCCCTCTCTCTCTCTTTCTTGCTCTTTTCGACCTCACTGTCCACGCTCTGCCTCTCTCTCTCTCTGTCCTAGTCTGACTCTTTTTCTTTTGTTGTCCTCTTTGTTATTTTTCTCTCATTTCTCCTTACGGTTAAGCGCAAATATTTTTGCTCCTCAGACAATTCATCCCCGAGAACAATACGCACTCTTTTTGTGTTTTATTACGCATTAATCGCGTCATTTTGTGTTTTGTTGTTTTGTGTTTGTATTCTACTGCGCATCCCTGACTTCATTCGCCTTAAGGTCAAATATGCGAATCCAATTGCCGGAAACATTCTGGCGTTTGATCGTAACACGGCTAGCACGTTTTTTGATTTAAACAAGTGCAGCAGCGAGCCGAGCGAGAAGCTCGGCATCAAGGACGAGAACAAAAGCGAGTCAAGTCTGATGTCTCGTTCAACCGGAGGCCAACAAATGCTTCACGCAGATCTGGGATTTTATCCGCCTCAGTCTCATCAGCAGGCGTTGAACTATCAGTCGCCCTATCCGCTTGGACAACAACAAGCGCCCACAACGCATCAGTCCAGTCAACTGATGAACGCAGGCCAGTTCAGTTATGTGGGACTCAACTCTGCTTGTGGAAAGAATGAGCTGGAGCACAGTCTGATGGGCGGCAAGTTCTTACCTGTTGACTCTAGCTGCTATACGAACGGATTTCAGCCAATGTCGCAGATGAGCAGCGATGGCGTTCACTCGTTTTTTAAGAACAACGTCTACAGCATGAGCAAAGAGAACTACGAACAAGCCAACGAGCACGAGGAATACGATAGTGATGATGATGACGACGACGATGACTTGTACGACGAGCTGAGCGAGAACAGCAACAGTGTCCTTCCGAACATGGCCCGACGAATGAGAAACTCATATGCGGGTCAAAGCTACGACGAAGAGATTTCCAGAATGAACGGCGACAATCCGTACACAAGTCAGAGCCTGTTCAATTCTCCGTCTTCAATTTCATCGTCTGGCTCTTCTGGCACTCGTCAGTACAATCATCAGTACAGCCGGGCAAAGGCGAACGGCACCATAACAGGCAACGTGAAGAGCTCAGCAAGCAAAGGAAACGCCGCCAAGGGCCGCAAGATGGACGCAGGCCAGAAGCAAAGTCAGGCGTTGAAGTCGTCAAACAGACAATCGCCGTCAAACTTTCAGTCTTACTCGCCAACAATGGAGGGAATTAAAAAGCCGAGTCAGCAGATGTTGGCCAATTTCAATCTGGCCGGCATCATGAACGACTTTGACCTGGTCAATCTACCGCTCAGAGAGCTGAACAAGCGTTTGAGATTCTTGCCCAAGCAAATCGCTCACTCAATGAAAAAGAGACGCCGTACCCTCAAGAACAGAAAGTACGCGCAGAACTGCCGGTCTAAACGACTCGAACAAAAGAGCGAAATGGAGATCCAAAACAATCAGCTGAAGATTGAATTGAACAAACTAAACAAGCTGGTTGACCGACTGCGCAATGAGAACATGACGCTTAAAAGCAATTTGAAAAAGTTCCAGCACACCGCCTACAATAGAATGAGTGAGCCAGACATGAGCATGAACAACAACGGCGGCATGGAGAAAGTCTATTGCCTAAGTACTAATGAAGGCAAGCAAGTGAACGCCAGCCTCCTGGCGAATGAGACAAGTCCGCTGAACATGGACAGCAGCTGCATGTCCATCATGAGCCAGTCGTCGAGCAGCTCAGAGCTTTCTTCGCCTCCGTCGAGTCAATTGAGTCACATGATGAGTTTGGCGCCGTTGGCCAAATCGTCTGAAGACACTCTGAACCATTATACCAACTCAAGCACAATTTGATTCTCGTTGCCGTCAAGGTCATCATCGGCACCAACTTGATTATCACCAATGTGTTTTATTATTGGCCAAGTCAATGCAGAGCTCAACAGTATTTTCAATTAATCCGAGGCGCTTGAGTTCACAAAATCCTAAATTTTCCCATTCGTCGCCCTCTACCTGTCTCCAGGCAAAACAGAAATAACCAACTTGAACATCTCCGGAGCGATTAGTGTAGTTTAACTGGCCTCATTGCTTGCCCGCCGTTATTTATTTATTCATTCATTCATCCATTCATTTATTCATTTTGTTGTGTCATTATTTTATTTATTAGCCAGAAGCCATTTTGTATAATCATCAATGCTGACCTGCATTTTCTAGTTGAAGAAGAAGAAGAAAAAAAGAATTTGAAGAAAAAGTCGAAATCAAATCGACGAGACGATAGAGAGTCTCTCCTTCTCTCTCTCTCTCTGCTGCTGCTCGCTTTCAAAGCAAAGCAACTGGATGCAGCCTATCACCGGACTACAAGCGAGTTGCAGACTACAAGTTGCAGTAAATGCATCAAAACACAACACGCATCTATGAACTAAGAAATTCACAATTAAATTTGCTATAATGAAGAGTAGGCAGAGCTAATCCGGACGACGCGAGCAGTCAAAACAAACGGATCGCCAGCCAGAATGTGAAAAAGGCAAAAAGAGAAAGAAAACAGTCTTTGCTGGTTCGAAATTTAGCACCAAACCAGCAAGTTGGACTGGCGTTGGCTGTCATCTTTATCATAATCATTTGTCGTCTTTGTTGAATTTATTTAAGCGCCTTGGGCTGTACACACAACTTCTAAAAAGCATCTCATTTGACCAAGAAGAAGCATGAGCTTTAAATGTTTAGGTATACGTTTATTCAAAATGTCAACTCATCAATGTTTGCTTGTTCGCTCGTTTGCTGGTTTTTCTCTTTTCTTATTGCAGCAAAACAGTTTCACGAGTGGCCCGACCGACCAGCGCTTGGCGTCAACTTGCCAATCCCACTCAGCCGCGGGCGACTTGCTCATGTAACGGCCAGCTCTAATCTGCTTCATCCGCGTCTTGTTGTCTATTTATCTTCATTTCTTAATCAGACCCGAATTTTATTTCATCACCGAGTTGGATTCAATCTAGAAATTATTCGTGTCTATGTTTAATTCAAATAAAATTGTCATTTTTACTCTGTTTCCCCTTTTTAGGTTTTATTCAAACAAATCGAAAACGAGTGATTGTCAATTGTGAGCACGAAGCAACAGTGCCGAATTGTTGTTCCTTGCCTTTTTTAGCTGGCAAAAAAAAATGACCAAGCGCATGAGGATGAGAAGGAGAAAAAGAAGAAGAAGATCATGTTGATTCCAGGGTCAGCTTGTACAGATGAGCTTTGGTCGGCCGGTGATACTGAGCGTACCTAGTTCAGTGTTTATTCATTCATTGCTCTATTGGCTCGTTATAAAATTCGACAATAATCAGAGCATGCGCATATGCAGACAGCAGCGGCGTGTTACAAGCGATGCGTTACAGTCAACGGTTTTTATTTTAAAACAAAAACGAAAATAATTTGCAAGTTTTTCGGACTGAAGCTGGCGCCTGCAACATCAGTAAAAACTCAACAAATCGATTTTTGACCGAGCAAGTGCGTTAAAACACGATTGTGTGTGTGTGTGGATGCGCGCGTTGACAGGAATCAGTTTGTTCCTGCTGGTTGGATTAGTTAAAATGTTTGCTTTGGTTTGCCCTCTTCTTCTTCAACGGCAACTAGTGTTGTCACGAGACTTAAATGAAAGTGTTGGATTTTTTGAGCCTGTCCAAGCGAAAGCGCGATTGAATGCTTGTCACATCCCGACTGCAGTCCAATTTGTAAACGAATGACAATTGACTGCCTCGGATTTTTCGCCTCGCTAATCTATTTCGAGCATGAGAGAGAAAGAATAGTGAGCGAACTGAGAGATTCGAGATTTTGGAAACAGAGGTAGAGAGAGAAAGAATTCGAAACGACGGAAACAGAAAGAAAGAGGGAGAGAAAATGTGTAGAGGAAATGATGGGCCTCACTCGAAAAGTGCCAATCCAAACAGTGATGATTGGGTCACGAACGCGGACCTCTTTTCGCACTACGGTACAGCTCAAACATCAATTGAAGACTCGGGGCTCTTTTTCACATCAAATGCATTAGATATTAAGCGTTTCGGTGACGATTGGTCAAGGAATCCGACGGCAAACAGAAATTAGAGAGCATTCAGCTAGTTGGCTGGATAGTTAAACAGTGACAAGGAAACGGCAATTAGTCCAAGTCGGAATTAAAGGCTCCAGTTATTCTGAAGGAGTCATTCAGCATGGTAAACGCTGCTCAGAGTGTGAGTAGGTAGTAAGGCACGTAGTCGAAGTTAAAATTGAGAGAAAAGGGTGAGCACATAAAACACATGCATTTTATACAGACGGACAGAGAAACGAAACAAATGCTTATGTCAGTAATACCTATGAGGGCCAAGTGGTAGGTTGAGACGCTTGCCTGATATGATGGGCGGCAACGAGCTTGCACTGGTCATTTCGGTGGCCAAATTGCTTGCCGGCATGGATGAATCGTTGAAGCGTAGATTTTGCTTTCGTTTTAGATTCGTTGTTTGACTTGGCCGCCCACTGTCGTGCAGCGAATCGCACGATCTAACCTCTTTGCTCAGCTTGCCGATGCTGTTGTTTATGTAGAAAAACGGATTGCGAGCACGACTGTTGTTTTCGCTCGGACGATTCTGAAGAAACTTTAGCATCGGCCTCGGTGGACGTTGGGCTGGCGCCTGTGTGCCGCTTAGCTCTCGCAGAATGTCGCCTATTGGATGCTTTTCGCCACTGGCACTCACTCTGTACACCTTTAGTTGACTGTCAGTCAAGTCTTCGTCCGACTCGTTTATTTCAGTGCTTGTCGTATCCAAGTCAAAGTATCTACTCGACTCGTTTTGCGTCGAGTCGAAAGAGTTTTCCTCACTTGTCTGTTTTATTTCCAACTTGTCTAGACCTCTGGGCTCGCTTCTTACCGGCCGCAGATCGGCCTGTTTGATTGTGATTAGCTCTCGCAGGGCTCTCGGCTCATCTTGACCGCTTCGTTTGATTAGGCCCAGATTCGACTCGGCTCTCACTCGATCCAGATTGTCTGAGCGAAGTTGTAGACGAGATAGAACTGTTTGCTCACTATTCAGGTTCACAACTGCCTTCTCTTTCTCTCTCTCTAATTCCCACTCTTCTTCGAACGATTCACTTCGACGCAGTTGGCTCGACCGGTTCGGCTCATTGACTAGTTTGGATAGCTCGTGCATCAGTTTACTTGACGCGACCGGGTTGTTCAATGTGTTTAGACAAGATTTGGCATTGGGCACTGGCACCTCGCTTATGTTCAACGTCGACTTGGCCACTTTGTCCTCGGCCTTTTTCGTTTGCTTCATTGCCGCCGCATTGAGGCCCATGCTGCCCGACGTGTTCGTTGTGGCCGTGCTCCTAATCAGCGGTAAATGAAATCCAACAGATTCGCTGTAATCGAGCTCATTCTTTCGATTTGTTCGGCGCCGATTGAGCGAGTCAATACAGACATCGAACGACGCGTACGGATGAAGAGCTGACCAGGCGCACATGCCGTCAGTCCAACTATTGAGCGAAAGGCACCGAAAGTTTTTAATAACCGCGGACGGCGCTTGGTTGGCTTTTGGGCCGGTTGGGATAACGGCGGCTGTTGGCGCACCGGACGCTTTCCTCACAAAATAATTGTCCAATGTAAAGTATTGAGAGATCAGGTCTCTGTTGAGCTTTTGATCAATATCGATCAGCTTCGAGCGTAGTTCGTTCTGATTTATTGAGTCTGATGTGCAACAGGCCACATCTTCTTGCTCTTCGCTGCCTGATCGCTCTAACTGCTCGAATCGGACATTGGCTCGCGCTCGATCAGCCGAGTGGGCGAAATTTTCAATCACAGACGACTCGAGCATCATTGATCATGGCATCTAAATCACCGCAGCCAGCCGGATAGTCTCTAGTCTTCTGAAATCTAAAACGAGCGATAATCTGAGGCAACGATTTTCACTCTGATCAGTTTTATGTCGACTCTGAAGTGGAATTTCTCCGATTAAACTGGTTTCATTCCACTTGACACAAGCGATTTGTTCGCGTCAACTTAACTCATAACGCTTTCACTTGACTACATTCGGAACAATGTTTTCATTTATTGCCTCTTTGACTATGAGCCGCCCTGTTTTTACTTTACTCTTTCGCTTATGCGTGATTGTTACCTGTTATTAGCGCTCGCCACCGTTGTTGTCGTCGTTGTCGTCGTCTTTTCGTGTACACACACACACACCCAAATACAGAGCACACGCTAAAATGTGTTTAATTCAGTGTTCAAGTTGATTGCTCGTGTCTACTTAATGAGGCCCGGCAACTACTTATTTCGCTTCGAGTTCCAATTAAATGGTGAATGTAAACGCCTTGTTCATGGCAATTTAAGCGTTTTAAATCTGTCACGTCAAAAAGCTGAGCACAGCGCTCGAACAATACCGCCCGAGTGAGTCCAGCCAAGGCGGCAAAATGCGGCCATTTTGTTCCCACTCCCTTTCTCTCGTTTCGGCTTTGTGTAGCTCTTCGTTTTTGGTTCACTTTTGGCCAAAATATTTATGATGATTAAAAAGAGGCCTATAACCATGACAACAGCTAAGAATATGCTCGCCTGCTCGAGGGGGACAGTGTACAACGAGATGAATAGCGACTCCCATAACATGATCGATGGATGCTCAAGCGTCTATTCCGCCCTTAAGCTCAAGCTTCTTTTATTCGTCCTGATTTAGTAATTTCCGTTCAAAGTCAATTACTTGGCAACCGAAAATCAAAGCCCATTCTTACAACTGAACTTCTTCTTTCTTTTTTATTACTTAATTACTCTGTAGCCGTTTTGAATGTTGGCCCTGGAGTAGCTCTGCTAAACTGCCAGCGAGGTTGTTTCTACATTAAATGCTGAAAGGCTTGATTTTGATCGTGTTAGTCCATAAAAAGTCACGTTTCAATGCCAATACTGGGCGACAAATTGAAGAGAAGACTGAGAGCAATATTCTCCAAGCATAGAATATCAGCAGCCAAGAGATTCGCACGAAATTTGCTCGGGGCGAGTAGACCTAGTTAAGATACGGCAATCAAGATGCGGAGGAGACGCATTCATTTATATATATTTATTTAAAACGGCTTCGCGTCTAAATGAAAAAAATAAATAAGAGAAAATAAAGAGAGCGGAGGAAAAAGGCTGGCATGAATCAATAGAAGCGAGTGAGCTCGCGCCGGAGAATAGAGTCTACAATAAATAAAGCTAATTTAAATGTCGCAGCAAGTGATCGCCTCCGGAGTGGTGCCTGCCTCAGACTCGTGTGTGCCTTCCCTAATTGGCGACCTAAAACACAGAACTAGCAACCACTCTCTCTCTCTCTATCGCTGCCTCTTTTCCACCTCAGTCGTTTACATGGTTCACGCGCCTACGTGTATTGAAAGGGTCCTACTTCACAAATTGTTTGTTATTCAAGTTAAACGTGTTTATTTTGATTTTTGAAAAATTGGTTTCAAGCCAAATAAAAAAAAGAGGGTCTGGTTGGGTGTTTGTTTTGGACGACTTAGTTGTCATTAGAGAAAAAAAAGACAAAAAAGTTCACTCAAACAATGGCAGATATTTGACGACAGAAATTGACTTGACGCGCAACAATGGGAAAAACGGAAAAGGCAAACGGAGCACTTGACGTGGTTCACGAGACAGACGAGGGCGCGTATGTGATCGAGGAAGTGTTCAGCGTCAAGTCCAAAGAGCTCGGCAACGGCTCACATCGCAACAAGAGACTCAATCCGAACAAAATACCACTCGGTGTCAATCAGATCAAAGAAAGAAAAAAGAACGCGGCCAATAAAAGCTCAAGTTCAATAGGCGTCAACTCGACCGACTCGAATCGGCGAAAACGAACTCCGCGCAAAGTCGTCCAGTCGAAAGAGAAATTCGATGAAAATTCAACCCAAGCGAGTGAGCAGTTCTCTGAAGTAAACGATGAAAACGAACAAGAAGCTGAAATAAAGAGCCAACTCAGCCTGGCCCAATGCGGAGACTTGGCCAAACTTACATTTGTGAACAGCATTGAAAAGTACATGATCACTCGCCTATACTCGAGCGCTTCTAAATTTTCAGTTGTGATCAACCGGCTTACCAACGACAACCTGAACCACTTCATCCATAATCCGGACCAGAACGACTGCCTGCCGCTTTATTACGCGGTCAAATCGGAGAATTTGAGCATTTTAAAGATGCTTGTCGAGCTTGGCGCCGACCTTGATCGAACGACAGCTCTAGGCGATCCGGCTTTGCACTTGGCCTGTTTGATTGGCGCCTCGGTGCCCACCATTGAGCATCTAATCTCTTTACAAGGCCAGCGCTATTTGTCAATGATTGATCAAGAGGGCTGGAACTGTTTGCACTGTGCTTGTAATCAAGGCCATTTGGAAATTGTCAAATATCTGATCGAAGTCAAACACATGAACCCGAACATCAAAGACGGCAAAAATCGCTGCACCGGCTTTCAACTGGCCGTCATCAACAATCGAATTGAAGTGGTCAAATACTTTCTCTCTTTTCTCTCTGATTTGTCTCATTCAAATGTGACCTTGCTGCGATCAGATCGGCTCAAAGAAAAAGAAAAGCTACCCGAAGTGAGGGAAAAGCAGGAGCCGCTCGTCGCAGAACAGCAGCCACTAACTGAGATAAAACTGAGCGGTCAGAACACGATCAGAAAGCTCTCTCTGTCGAGCACTGGCTCTAAAATACGGCCCAAGTCGTCGATTGGCGTAAGGTCGACTCGGCTGAGCATGGTGTCGGAAATATCGGAAGAGAGCAAGTCGGCTTTAGTGACACAGGTTCAAATGAACAGTAATAACCAGCAGCGCAGACCCGTCAGTGCCAACCTCAACTGGGCCAAATTCGTATCAATGCCCAAGAGTCAGATACACTCTCTGACTGCTTTTGGTCCACACAAAATCGACTTGCACGGCGTGAACAGCGATGGACAGTCCGCGTTTCACTTGGCGTGTATTTACGGCCGAATTGAAATTGTCGAACTGATGCTACGACAGTACGGAAGCAACGAGCTGAACGTGAACGTGCGCGACTACAAAGGTCGCACTCCGCTTGATCTCGCTTGGCAATGGCTGCTCAACCAGCACACAGTTGAGCAGAAAAACAGTTCCGAACCAGGACCGCAGCTGTTTTACGACCATTCGAACTCGATATATGTGCAACATAACATGCTACTGGTGAATCAGAAATGTGAAGACAACTTTCGTCTGTTGAGTTTGCTGGTCAACTACGGAGCCAAGTTTTCCAATTTTTATCAGCTCATGTACGACATCAGACAACTGAGGCAACTTGAACTGGACGGATTTCCTCTGCCCGACTCCATGTTCAAGCCGAATGAGTTGATTTCGTTTCACAATTTAACGCTGAGTCTAACCGACGCAGTGCCCTTGATGGTTTACTTGAAGTATATTTGCGTTCTATTCAAACTCAACTACCCGACTATGTTTCTCAGCCCCAATCAAGATCAGAGTGACTTGCTCAATGAGATGAAGAGCCAGTTCAAGCTGAACATGAACGCGCTGGTGAAATTTGTCAGATATAATGTAATCGACTCGTTCGAGCAGGGCGTATATTTTGATCTGATCGATACGTTTCTCGAATATTTGAATAAATTTTGATCAGTCGCGAGAAAATGTAGCCAATGAGTTTGAATTATTGGACGGGTGGTGTGGTTGACTCAGCCGATGCCTGGCCCTTTATCTGCCATCTGATCAGTTCACACTGTTTGAGCTTAAAAAGCGCTTCGTAAGGACGAAATCGTAAGAATCTGAACCACAATAGAATGCAGTTCTTACTTGTTTCAGCCGCTTTGCTTGGTAGGGCTTTTGGTTCGAACCATCGAAACGAGTGCTGAAATAATTCGGAGCATTTTAGTGGCGGCCTACGGCCAAATCATTCAAATCGACAGCACTTGTGGACTGGGCACTCCTCTTCCGGGCCGATCGTCTGACGAGAGAATTGTGGGCGGAGTGAATGCTCAAACTGGTCACCACGGATGGCAGGCAAGCCTGGCGAATTTCACTTTCAGCTTGACGATCGAGTAAAACCAGAACTGAAACAGGTGATGATAATGAAAAATGGCCTGTTCCACTGCGGTGGCACTCTCGTCAACGGCTTGTGGGTGATCACTGCTGCCCGCTGCGTTTTCAGGTAAATTGACCTATTAAAAATCTGTTTTGCCTTTTAGCCTTGAAAGCTAACATCTAAAACAGCAACATGAACCCAAACGTCTATCAAGTGATTATCGGTCTTAACGATCGAAACTTGTATAACCAGTGGACCGCCACTCGATCAGTCTCAAAAGTGCTCGTCAACAACCAGTACAATTCAGCGTCTAATCGAAACGACATTGCCATGCTCAAGTTGAGTGTAAGCTGCTTCATTCCAATTTGATCTTCGATTCGATTGAGAAAATTCGCATTCTTCTAAGTTGGGCGTTTCTATCGACACGACCTACTACCGAATCGTTCCAGCCTGCATTCCGACCGGCGCTGAGAACTACGAATTCCGCAACGGCTACGCAACTGGCTGGGGATCTCTCTACGAAAACGGACCTACATCAAGATACTTGGTAGGATGATCGTCTCCAATCTACCGCTCGACCGCGCCTACTAATCCTATTCTTTACCAAGGTGCAAGTTCAGCTTCCTATTTTGAGCTCGGCTCGCTGCAGTGCTAAATTCTCCAACACAATCGACCCTTACACTCAAATCTGCGCCGGTGAGACAGGTAGGATGTTAAATTGAACACCATCAGGCACGAGGACAGAAAGTAAACGAATTCAAACTGAAAAGGTCAAGGCAAGGACATTTGCGGAGGAGACGTTGGTGGTCCTCTGGTCGTCAAAGGCTACAGTGATGGCCGATGGCACTTGGTCGGCATCAGCAGCTATGGCTATGGTTGCCGTGACGGTAGCGTTTTCACCCGAGTGAGCGCATTCACCAACTGGATCCTCTACAATTTGCAACGAGAATAAACCGTCCTGATGTGCTTTATTTCAAATATCTGAATAAATTGCTGAAGAATTCAGCTCTGCTTTAACTTGCCAGTCGGCTGGTTGACGAAATAATTGGGTCGATGCATTAACATTTTTCATTAGTTGCGAAATAATTGACAACGATTGTGCAATTTCTCGAGGCCGAATGCATTTAATTTGAGCAAAATAGGAGTAGAACCTGCATTCTAGGTGAATTTGAATCAACCGCAGCCATCAGCGATGGAAAAAGTCAACGACATATTGAGGCAGCTTGAAGAGAAGCATCAAATCGAGATCTTGTTTGCGGTCGAAGCGGGAAGCAGAGCGTGGAATCTGCATTCGGACGACTCGGACTACGACATTCGATTTGTTTACGTTCACAAAAACCGACGTGAGTATGTGAGTCTGAGTCAGCACAAGGAGACGGTGGATGGCTTCAGTGAAGATCGGCTTTACGACTGGCAAGGCTGGGACATATCCAAAGCGCTTAAGCTCGTTCGCGAAATGAATCCCAGCATTGTAGAGTGGCTATACTCGCCGATCGTTTACATCGATAATCCGGAGTTTATAAATGAATGCAGACTTCTATTGATCGAGCAGAACCGAATCGGGCCGCTTCTGCACCATTATAGATCAATGGCAAAGTCAAATTATAAAAAGCACATCGAGCAAAATCAGCTCGTCAATCTTAAGAAATACTTGTACGTGATCAGGCCAGCCGCAATGGTGCTTTGGCTAAGTCAAATAAAACGGGACAATGACCAGCGGTTCATTGAAATCGACTTTGAAATTGTTATCAACGACCTCAAGCCTGTTGTCGAGCCCGAGCTGTTCAACAAAATAAGGCAAATCATTGAACTAAAACGAAACAAGCTCGAGGTCGACAGCGGCGAGAGGGTCCGGCTTATCGACCAGTGGATCGAGCATATAACTGGCTCGTATGTGATGGACTTCCTAAACGAAGCCAAATCAACTGACTCCGAAAGTCAAAAGCCGAGCAATGAAAAGTACGATTTGCTCTACCAAAAATGCCTGGGCATCTATTTCTGATGCTAGATCAGATCCAAGTGTCTCAAATCGATTATCTTTCGAGTCTAATAAACGCAGTTTTCAGTTTTTTATTGCTTCCTCAGGTCTCAAACATGCTGAGGACTTTTAAACTCGAATCTTTTGAACATGCCGACTCACGACGTACGAGTGAAGAGGTTTTCGCTTGACCACTGACAAGGGGCTGTAGGTCGGGACGCTTCATTTTCCAGTTGATCATTTGCTTTTGACCCAAAGCGGCCGGTTAGACTTGGCATAAGGGACTGAATGTGGATTAGGTGACTTACGTTGCCGCTCTCGCTTCTCCCTGGATATTTGGTCGATGCCACGTACGAGGACTTGACCACACTCACAACTGCGTTCATCAGGTTTTTGGACGAAATGATTAGTGACGAAGCATTTTCCAGCTTTTGGCCAAGTTTTTGAATTCTGCCGCGCTCAAGTAAAATGGACCAATAAACTTACATCGATGGCGTTCTCGTTTACTTTTGATACAATCGCCAGCTGTTTGCAAAACAAAGGAATCAGATTTATGTAGTTGACGAGCTCTTGTTTGGTCTGAGACTCGGGACATCTTTCGGCAAGCTGGTTGGCTAGCTTTTCGAGCCTTGAGCCGAGCTCGGACAGATCTCTGGCCGCAGTGATCAGCTCGCTGACTGAAGAGAACGGACCTCTGCCCTGAGCGAAGTCGGCCATGTCCACCATTGTAATGCACATTCTCTTGGCCATGAGCACAAGGTCGTTGCTGCTCTCATCCCATTTAAGCACTTCTCTCTTGAATTCGCTTCTCTCCTGTTCGAATGAATTCACCTGCTCGACGAACTTTTCGGCATCTTCTAGACTCGCGTCTTTGAACAGCTTGAACGCCAGTTGAGCCGAAACTGGCTCTACACTGTCAAGGCCAAGCACTGGCGTAAGCCAGCGTTTAATATCATCGAACACTTCTAAAAGACTGGAGGCCACTTGGGTAAACTCGTCTGAATAAGACTGTCCTTGCTCGCATTTTCTTGTCAAAGCCGTAACTTGATCGGCAAAGAACTGAGTTGCGTCCTCTCTCAGGTAGTTGACCAGCTCGCTGACCCTCTCGAGTATCGGATGCGATCGAAAGCCTTGCAGTTCAGATAGAATGTAGCTCGCAATGCGATCGGTTAGAGCCATCACAAACGAGCTTTTCAGCTTAAGCTCTTCCAGCTTGCCCGATTCCAGCGCGTCCTTGCATTGATTCAAACTGCCGAGCAATCTACTCTCCAGAGTGTGCAGCAACGTCTCAAACGGAACAACTTCGTCGACAATAAGCGCAAGTATCTTCAGCTGATTGATCAGCATGTTTCGCACAATTTGCACATTCTTCTCTCTCTCTTCATTGTTCGCGTCCTCCTCCAGTCGAGCCAAACACATCAAATGACCTTGAAGTTTTTCGACGCTGCCGAGCTGCATTAAAATCGCATCGTGATATTGATCGCTCAAGCTGGCAGCGAGTCGTAGAATCGCCGACGTTCGTCGATTGCTTTCCTCAAACTCGTCTAGTTTCTGCTTTTTCGGCGTTTTCGAAGAGTTTTTCCCGCTCAAAGTCAGCTCGTCCAACTTGGCAATGTCTAGCACACAGAAATGCTCGGCAATCTCTACATAAAGCTTTTGAATCGAGTGTTAAATTCGATTAAATTGAGCTGTTCTTAACAATTAAAACAAACTGACCGATCTTCGCATACAATCAATCTGAATCAAACAAGACTGGCGCTTGTCGGCAAATATTCCGTCCTCGCACTTGACCTGGTTCGTCAATTAAGTGTCAGAGCGATTTCAACTGGACTCAGACGGTTCGAGATTTAGCACTTACTCTCATCTTGGCCTTGTACTTGAGTAAATCGCTTACGAAACTGGACAAATGATCTAAATCAAATTTGATTCGGCCCGAGTCAAACGATGGTTGAATTTCGCGTTCTATGAGCTCAAGTTGTCTGCTAATGTTTAACTCGTACTCATCATCCGAACCGGCCGAGTAGTTTTTGATCGAGCTCTTTAAGGAATTTCGGTCACTCGAGAGCGAGATTGCCAGGTTGCTATTTCAGTTAATTCACCTCAAGCTCTTCGAATGCGCTTTCTAATAGAACCGAGTTAGTTTTCAGATCACGACCCTGTCCTCCCATAATTATTTCCTTGAGCGAACTGAGCAGCTCGCCTGTTTCGCTAAACACGTTCTCTTTCAGAATCCGATGCTCTTTGCGCTCGGGCCTTGCACTGAGATGAAGCTAAACGAATAGGAAGAATTAGAGGCGAGAGCAAGTTAAGATTAAGATAAGCAGTAAAGATTGAATTACCTTGGAGGTCGAGTAGAGCAAAATTGTTTGTTGAGCGGTTCGATTTAGTGAAAAGAAGAACTCGTCTTTTAGTTTTTGGCTCAAAAACGACTTGAAACAATTTGATTTCTTTTGAGAAGAGACCCAAGGATAAGTGAAGACTTGTTACTTGTTTTATGCAGCGAGTCGACTCAGACGCTAGACGATTGAAATGTTTGGAATATGACCCGAAGCGATCCATGAGCTGACCCAAGTCGCTTGAGATTCTCAACTGCTCGAGGCTTTTGGCCAGACTTTCCAGAGACTCGAAGAGCTTGAGCTCATCGATCAGACTGGCAATGGCCAATATCTTGGCTGTAGTCTTGAACAGCGTTTCACTCTCAGCGCTTAGTTTATCTCGAGTCTTGTTTGAGATTTTCCGCGTCAAATGAGCCTGAACGGTTCTCACATAGGCTCGGCTCTGTCTTTCAAAATTGCCTATTTCTGCGTTCATTTGAGGCCGGAGTTCGCAGGCTTGGTCACTGGCCGAGCTGGCTTCGCGTACAAAGTGGTCGATGGCCGACTGGAGATCAGCGACAATATTGGCCGCATTCATTGATCTGTCCAGGCCAGATGAGCTGCCTCTCTCTGGGTATCGCAAACGTAGCAAAAGCGGCCGAAAAGAAAGCTCAGCCATCTTCACCTTTGCCTCTTCTAGCGCGTGCCTATTCATTTGTCGGCTGCTTACGGCTCTCTAGACAAGTTACGCAATTTGTCAATAGGAGACAATATCACGAATCTCAATTCACAAACACACACACACGCCAGCTTAAGAGCACAAACTTAGCTGCGCATATTCAAGAGCTGTTTTCGATCTCGTTTCGAGCCTCTTTTCTTAATCAAAGCCCAGAATAAGACCAGTGAGGTAGAGAGAGAGAGAGAGCTAGTTAAACTTGAAGAGCTAAATTGTTGCTTCTAATTGGAACCTCTACAATATAGAGAACAATATCCAATCAAAATAGCGATAATTAACCGGGTCGCTACAATTCCCAAAACGATGAGCTGATCACGCGACTAGGCAGGCCGTTTCGACAAACAAGATCAACTCGGCCAATTTGCAGGCATCTCGCTGGCTTCTCAATTAAAGCTAACCTTCTTGCTTGTTCTTGTTGCCGCGATTGATTATCAGACAGGCATTAATTGGCAATTGGACAGCAACAGCGCACGAATTGAGTGAAAACTGCAGCAGGAAAAAAAATTATCTAAATTAAGCAATGAGGCCTAGTGCACGGCTCTTCTTTATCAGCCGAACAAGCGCGCAACAGCAGCTTAAATAACTGGCACTCTAGCCGACGAGAAACAAATGGGCGAGAATTTTCATAATTTATTTTTGGTTGCTCGACTCCTGAATTCGATTTAATAAATTGTTACGGCAGTAGAAACGAGCGTAATCGAGTGCGAAACCTGACTTTTTTATGAGAAACATGCTGATCGCTCGCGTCGTCGTTGCCGATTGAACGCTAAAACACGATCACAAGCAGCGAGACACTAAACAGAGCAAATTGGCAATAAGCGATAATCGAGAATGATGAGCCTGTGCTCGCTTCAAGCGCTTTTCTTTATCTTAGTCGCGGCGCTTACAAGCTCTGCACAAGCGTCCAAGTCAATCGAAGAGGAATTAATTCACCGAGTGCACAGTCACAAGCCAAAGTCGACCGAGGACTGCGGCCAACTAGGTGGCAGCTATCAGACCAAAGTGGTCACTCGCAACTTTATTCCCATATTTGCGCATCCGCTCAACCAGTCGCGACGGTTTACGATCGATTTGAAGCTAACAGCTGACGACTTTGAGCGAAGTGCACACAAAGCAGACGCGATTTCCATCACTTGGCGCTATCGATTTTTCGAGCTCAGGCATTGTATTAAGATCGAATTGGACTTGGGCAACGCCAGTCGGTTCCGGCAGCAACTCAATTTAGACGAGTATCGATTTACCTATCGACAAATTGGTCTCTTCAACTCGTACCTTGACCGGCACCCGATTAATGAAAGCAAGAATACTTTGATGATCAAAGGAGCCCGCCTTAGGCCCTATATAATATGTGTGCTGTTTTACTCGCCGCTTGAGCTACACACCACTTCGGAGCATTATGTGTTCGAGCCGAACGTTCAGAACATTGACTTGTGCATTGACGTAGACACTCAGGAGCACTTCCTCGGCTCTGCATTGGACAATGACGCTCACAATCATATTGTGAACGGCGAGATAATCCTGATCGCTTTCATAGTCTGCTTTATAGCCTTCATTTTGATTGTGATCGCTCTCTCTTACAATGTGATCGAGCGAAGCAAGCGTCGCAAGAAGCAAGCGATGGACTCTTACGCTATGACTCTCCAAGTACCGCAGCTGGCGAATGTAAACGCAAAAAAGAAAAGTCTCGCCTCAATAGCCGAGGACTCAGAAGAGTCGGACGATCGAGTCGGACAGCAGTCACCCTCGTTTTTGTCCGCTTTGGCTGCGGTGCCGCGTGAAAGTGATCCATTGCTCATGGACAATCGAAGCGGCAATCAGGTTGTTTTTGAAATCGGACACGACACGATGTCGACCGATAACAACATGGATCCTAGTCAAGAACTGCTAGTCGACACTCTTGCTCACGTCCTCGACGATAAGCCTTGGCTCAGCAGGACAAGCATGCACAGCTATGACTAAGCCTGGGCCAGCTCATTTCTACTCTAAAATAACACTAAACCGCCGTTTTTCTTCTTTTTTCCTTTTTATCAATTTCAGAATATTGTACCGCAATACCGCAATTCGTATCGATTGAAATTTTAAAATGAATAAATAATCTATTTTATGACGAAACAATTTGCCCATCAAAATTAATTCGTAAGCGGCATTCAAATAGAAAAGGGCTGAATTCGATTGGGTTTAACTAAAAAAAAAAAAGAAGAAGGAAGAAATGGGAATTTGAATAAAGGTCAGGAGGAGTGAGGAAGGAAGATTGAGGAGTTGACGCTCAATTAGGTTCGGTCGGAAAGTAGTCGGCGCGTAGCACTTTTAATCGTTCAATAGCGTTCTGCTTTATTTCTTCGTTTAACCTGGAGCAGCCTTGCGCTTTCTGGCCCAGCGAATCGTTTATCCGGCCAATTTCGTTATACAGATGTTGATTGTCGATATTCACATCGCGCAAGTAAGCCTCGGCCTCGCAGTAAAGCGCCTCGATCTCGTTTTGAAACTTGTAAAACTCGCCGCTCTCCGACAGCTCTTTGAGGGCGTCGTCAAGCGCTTGTTTGTAGTCGGCAATAAACTTTTCGCGGTTCTCTTGCAAGTCCTTGATCGCTTGATCCATTCGGTTTATGTAGTCGTCGCGAGTTTTCTTGAACACTTCTGTGATGCTCAATTTCAATCGGCTGCTCAGTCCTTTCAGCTCGTTCATCTGATTCTCTATTTGATCGATTAGCTCGTCCATGCTCAATTTTTTGCTGCCGGCTCGTTTGGCCAGCTTATACTCGAGCAGGCTGACGACTGCCTGGTTGGTCGGAAACGTTTTCTCGCTCGTCTGATGAATCTTCCTGCACGCTGGGCACTTGAACTTGGCGCCTAGCAGGTTGACGCACCCTTTGCAGACACTGCTTCCACATTGAATAATGACGCTCGGAAGGCGATTGCCCAAGTTAAACTTTCGTCTGCAGCCAGGACACTCAAGTATTGAATCCATTAGGCTCGTCTTATTGCCATTAGCCTCATCGCTTTTCAACGCTGGCAAAACAGACGCAGCTGGCGGCCTATTTTCTTTTTCGTCGTAATCCTGCTCGAAGCGACCGTTGATCGTTTCATCGTTGTTTTGATTGATGCTGCGAGCCTTCTTTTTCCTCGTCTCGTCGGCATTTAAATTCGTTGGTTTTCGTTTGCCGCTCTCCTTAATCAGTTCCATTTTCTAATGCGTTCGACCCCTCTCTCTCTCTCTCCAAGTAATTTATAAAAACTTTTCTCATACAAGCCAAGTCTCGATTTCTTGACTTTAATTTAGTCTCAAGCCCTCTAACGAGTTTCAACTGAAATTAACTCTTCTTCCAAATAAATCAAGTGCTCGGACCGAGCCTAGTACTGAGCTGGTCATTTTTCTGTTTGATCTATTCGACCGAGTTGAGGAGGGTTTTTTCTATTTCGCTGAGGCCAAATTAAAGAGTCTCATACTATCAAGCACTTGCGTACATATGCAACCAAACTGTGAAATAAAGTGCATAAATTGAAACGAAATTCGAACGAAATAAACCGCGAAAAGAGGCCGCAGCGATGAATCGGGTCGGTCTGGGGATGCTAGCCCTGTCGAAGAACGTTTCGGCAAAGTCAAATGTGTTTATTAAATGGCCAGGCTTGCGAGCGTTTAGCAAAGCTGAAAAAGAGCGCATCAAGCAGTTGACCGAGTATTATCTTAAGAATGAACTGCCCGACAAGAAAATTGAACTGCAAGTTGACCCGCTACGACGTCAGATTCTGCTTCAAGTAAATCACTTGACATTGAGGCTCAGCAATTGTTCTAAGGAAGTGTGTTGGTTTAGAAAGATCAGATCCGAAAGTTAAAAGCAGACGGAAACTTGAATGAAGCAAACGCGGCAGTCAAGAGTCTTATTGATCAGCAAGGCGAATTTTTTGCCAAGGTAGGAGCCCAATGTGCCCCATAGTGGCCATTGAAGATAAAAGAAATCTTTGATTGAAAAGATCAGGCCGCTGGTGGAGAACAGCCGACAAACAATGAGCGCGGCGGACAAAGATGAGTTCGAACGAGTCCTGAAAAGTCGTTTCTTCTACGATCAATCTTTTTCACTTTACGGCGGTCGGCTCAAGTTCTTCAAGCATAACTTAACTCTTGATGCATTAACTAGTGAATAGGTGCCGCTGGTCTGTACGACCTTGGACCGCTTGCCTGCAGTCTGCAGAACAACTTGTTGAGCGAATGGAGGCGGCATTTTGTGTTGAATGACAAAATGCTCGAAATCGACTGCGCAATGCTCACGCCAGAGATTGTGCTCAAAGCTTCCGGGCATGTGGGCAAATTCGCCGATGTGATGGTCTGGGATGTAGAAACCGGCGACGCGTTTAGAGCCGATCATTTGCTAGAGGACGAGCTCAATCGCCTCTGTTCTCAGCCGTCTCTTGGACGAGACGTGCCCAAGCTTCAAACTGTGCTGAGAAAAATGCTCGATTCAAACGCAGATGTGCTGGCGGAGGTCGACCAGATATTTAGAGAGTTTCAAATACGCTCACCCAAGACAGGCAATCGGCTGAGCCCCGCAACACCATTCAATCTCATGTTTCAAGTACAACTGGGTCCTTTGGCCAAGACCAGAGGGTAGGAACGTTCTGGAGCGTTTTGCGACATAACCTCTTAATCCTTAATTGAATGAGAAGATTCTTACGGCCAGAGACGGCCCAGGGAATATTCACGAATTTCAAACGTCTGTTTGAGTTCAACCAGCAGAAGTTGCCGCTGGTCGTTGCTCAAATCGGCAAATCGTTTCGCAATGAGATTAATCCTAAGGGAGGCCTCTTGAGGCAACGTGAGTTCATGATGGCCGAAATCGAGCACATTGTAGATCCGCAGGCAAAGTTGGCGTCTTTCGACAAATTCCAAAAGGTCGCCGATCTTAAAGTCAAACTCTGGACGGAAAGTGCTCAGCTCAATTCGGTTCTGCCCGAGTACGTTCGACTTGGAGACGCGGTTGATCAAGTACTTTCTGGAATATCAGAAAATCTATTTGCGCCCAATTGCGATTATTTGAATTTGACAGAATGTGATCAGCTCGCAGATATTGGCCTATTACATCGGTCGGTCGTTTCAATTTTTGGAAAAATGTGGAATCAGTGCGGACAAGATCAGGTTCAGAGAGCACATGAGCACTGAGATGGCTCACTACGCTTGCCAATGCTGGGATCTGGAATGCCTCACTTCACAAGTAAATTAAAGCCAGTTGGCCTTAGATTAAATCTGCTGACCGAAATCTAACGCATTCTGAAGGGCTGGGTCGAGTGCGCCGGTCTGGCCGATCGAGGCAATTACGACCTCAGACAGCATGTGCACTACTCCAAGGAGAATCTGAGCTTTTGTCAAAAAATATCCTTTTTGCTTTTGAATGTGGTCTCTGGCCTCGAGCTTTCTTTACTCATTGAACGATAAAACGAAGGCGAAGAAGATGTGACCGGCGCGATTCCGCATGTGATCGAACCGTCGTTTGGAATCTCTCGTTTGATTTATGTGATTCTCGAGCACGCGTTTAAAAGGCGTGAGGACGAAAAGAGCAAAAATGTAGGCGCCTGGCTTCGACTTTGAGCATCTATTTCAAAGGCCAATCAGGACAACTTTAGTACTTTGCGTTCAGTTACAATCTAGCGCCGATCAAATGCGTCCTGCTGCCTCTGAAGGAATCGGACGAAAGATTTGAGCCTCTTTTAGCGGAGATCTGTAAGCAGTCTCGTTCGGCTAATTCTAATTTTGAACGCTGGCTCGACCATTTGTGTTGAAGCTGATTTGCTGACAAACAGCGGAGTAAGCCATCGAGTAGACGATGGACGGGGCTCGATCGGAAAGCGCTATTGGCGATCGGATGAGATCGGAATTCCATTCGCAATCACTCTCGACTATCAGAGTTTGAAAGACAGGAGTGTGACCTTGCGAGAGCGCGACTCTACGCGTCAGACTAGAATCAAGGTATTTGTTCGTCGGTGCGATTCTGTTTCTCTATTCAAAATTGTTCAAAATGCAAATCAAAGATCGACAATTTAGAGTCGATATTCTTCGGCCTGGAAAAGTCAAAGCTCGATTGGAAAAAAGTGCTTCAGTCAGAATCAAATTCATCTACATGATTGCCGCTTCATCTCTTTGTTTGTTTAAAAAATAATTATTCGAGAAAGATAGAATGCTTTTTGTTTGTTGGCTGTCAACATTTCAAGACAAAAAAATTGTCTTTTACGACATTCATGTGAGTGTGAGTTTGCTTCTCTGTGCGTGTGTGTGTGTAAGGTCGGAGCGATTGCGTATTGTATCAAGAAATAGATTTTGATAGCTGCAACCAGCTCACGAGTCGGAGAGAAGGCATTTGAAATTGAAATCAAAATAATCGTTTAGAACTGGGCGTTGTTGTCTGTCTGTTGTTTGCATGCTCCGATTAGACGTGGTTCAAGACGACAAGAAAACAACTCAGATCTTAATCTCCGACGATTCCGCTCTCGTTTAAGCTGCTGTGCCGGAATGGACATACAGGACTATTTTCGTAAGCGATTCGCCGATACATTCTCAGATTTCTGATTTACCTGGCCATTGTTTAGCACTGATAGCATTTGCATCGATGTTTATTCTCTTCATTTGCGTGTACATGTGCAAATTCCTCTACTCGGATTATCGTGTGCAGGACACAGCGCCTGTGGTGAGCATGAGCCACATCGGCAGACAACGGCATAACAGATACGACACAGCCCGAGACCTCCGCAACACAATGGACGACGCCAGCTCAGCGCGTATACGAAACGCCCAAGAGGCGAGCTCCATCTACCCGATTTACCGCGAGGCCAATCTAACCGGCGAGAATGCCGAATACAAGCCGGCCTACGAAGACAACGGTGACCATTTGCCCTCCTACTTCGAAGCGATCACCTCAACTAAACACGCGCCTCACACTAGCTGAGCCAGTTCAAGCCTCATTTTTGTAAGCCTCTTGAGAATTTTTTCATTTTTGCTATCTCTTTGCTTTTTTTTATTGAGTTCTTGTCATGTAAATTCACACTAAATTAAACGATGATAATGAAACAAAAATGATTTTTTATATAAATAGCTGTTAAAAGATATTTGCATAATAAACAGCGTTCACCTAACCACAGTCACTCTGTTTCCTCAAAAGTCAAGAAAATTTTTTGCTCGAATGAAAGAAAATAAGCACCGGACCGTGTACGTGAGATCAGCGATAAATTTTGATCGAATGCCAGCCTTGGTTGCTTGGAGTTCGGAAGTTCGAACTCGCCTCAACTCGTTGCCGGACAGCGCTCGCCGCTTGTCGATTTAGCCACACATTCGTTGTACGACGGTGGCTGGTCGTCTCTCTTTGCTCGGTAGTCACCTTCTCGCTCAGTCCAGACGTCGTAGATCGCGTACGAGGATTGGACATTGTCGATTTGTTGTCTGAATATTGCCTCATTGGCAGCTTGCGCGTTTTGCATTCCTCTGCGACGGGCCCTCGCTCTATTTGTCTCATAATCTCGCGCGCAAATACAGCAACCGATCAGAACCGAGAGAATTATGAGCACCACGCAAATGAACACTTTATGGGTTCTGGCACGTGAATAGAGGAAGAAAAGTAAATTTTTGGCCACTTACATAGAGTTGATTCATAGGCCGAAGGAGTCATCTGCTTAGTTTGTTGTCTACGCAACAAAGTAAATTAGGGCGCGCTTTTTTTATAAAGAGCTCTCCACCAATTCACCAAGATTAGATAAAGCGAATTTTTCATTTGCTCTTCTCATGGAACCATGAGCCATTTCGTTTGAGCTTCAACGGCGGCAGTCGAGGCAGGCAGGGAGGGGCACAGATAAGCTTCTCATTTGCGACAAAGGTAAAAATGAAAAAAAAAACTTGAAACGTAAAAAGCATTCAAAACTCGGATTAGGCAAAAATGCGTTTTTATTTTTCTCGGATGTATTCGACCAAAATTGGATGGAAATAAAGGCGATTGGCTGAGCAAGATGAGAATTGTTTGTAAATGAAAAGATGTTCAGCGCCCGTTCATCACTTGAACGTAGCTGGGCAAATCGTCGTCGCTCATTCGTATCGCCAGATTGGAATGCTCCTGATAGATTGGATAAGCACGTGGGCGTTCTTCGTAGTTCCTCAACGCGTCCGAATAATTGGAGCAAGGAGACGGCTGTGAATTGACATGCACTGGCTGACGCGAACGCTGGTTCTGGCGGATATATGCCCGACGGTGACAACATTCCATGAAACAGAAAACGATCGGCACAAATATGCCGAGCACCGGAAGAACTAGATCGCAGGCAATTAGAAGGTGTGATTGTATGGCTCATTTAAAATTACGAATCAGAATTTCGTCCATTCAAGTCGATCGAAAGCAGCTGGGTACTGTTACAGTCAGCGACTAGTCCCGCTTGAGGCTGGGCCGGTTTTTATCTCGCAACCAAAACTAATAATAATCAACTTGAGTCCGTTAAATATATGAAAAGATGGTTTTGAATAATGCTTGTGTAATCTTGACGCCAGATGAGTCATAAAAAAGTCAGCGGACTTGGCAAAATTAAAAAAAGGGCCAAACAGGCTTTGAGCCGATAAAATTAACAGAAATCTGTAGATTGCACTCAAAACGAATTTTTCAACTTTGGTGCAGAGTGAACGAGAGCCACTTTCCTCCAAATCAAGTTGACCTGAAATGCGAATCAGTGTACCCAACTCGTAAGAGGCATTCTCTTTTAATAGCCAACACACGCACGCGCAATTGCTTGTGTTTAAACAAATCGCTCGACTCGACGATTACCTGGTCATAATTTTGAAAATGCTCGACACTCGAGCTTGGTGTAATCGGTGAACGTGTCCGTCGGCTCTACTCTCGACCGACAAGCATAAAATTGAAAAAGTTTGCGCTCGATCAGCGTTGGTCCGTGCCCTGAATGACCGAGTAAAAGGGACAGAGAGTAATCCGACTTGTGCAATAGTTAGTTGATTGCTTTTAGATAAAAACGCTTAGAGAATGCAGATCCAGCTTCATTCAAACGGCTGATTTTTCGGTTATGGAGCGCGATTCAGCAACTTTTTGTTTGTATTTGCTGTTAGATTTGCATCCAAATATCGAAGCAAGTCAAGATTGCCTGTCTAAACACGCGACTCCAATTTATTTACGAAAAATAAAAAACCTATTTTTAGAACAATTAGAAGAATAATTAATTGAAGAGAGAAGAAAACTTAATCGTCGATACATACAACAAGAAAGGAAAGAATTGAGAAGGAGAGACAAGTAGAGTGAATAAATAAGACATTTAGTAGAAATGAGAGAGCTTAAAGCTCGGTTGTAATTGGCTGATGCGCCAAGTTCTTGGCCACCGGAGTGGGCGGCGGAACTGAATGGACCACAGAAGAGATTTTCTTGATTGAGTACGCAGTGCCGTTTGCACTATGCTGCACGTTCAACCCTTTGAGCTCTGGGCGCTTGCTCTCTACATTGATCTCTTTAGCTCGGGCGGTGGCTTCAGTTAAGTTATTGCTCGGACCTGTCGGGCTGTCTTGTTTGCTTTCTTTGACTTGTTCTACGTGAACAAGCGTCTCTTCGGTTTGGACTAAGATTCGCTCTTCAGAGATGGGCTCTGCTCGCTTGGGCTCGGAGTTGGTTTTAGAGCAGATGCTCGGCGATGAAAACGGCGACTGAGCTGCTGTGACACTAGCAGCTGCCTTGGCCTGGGAGCACGGCACAGATTGGCCGGGCGACTCACTCAGCTGATTGGCAGGCTTGTTCTCCTGGTTTTTGCGTCGCATGGCGTAGGAGGCGCGGCGAGAAAAGCGCTGAGAAGGTCTGCGCTCGAACTGCACACTTCGACGAGGCGTGGTCATTCTGACCATGCTATGCGTTTGGAATTCGGTGCGTTGAGGGCCCCGGAAGCGTGAGCCGCGTCTAATGAACCCGTTGAACAATGTTGACGTTTGAGTGGGAGCCGAGCGTAGACGAAAGAACGCGTGGTATTCCACTGCGCACTTCCACAAATGTTTGCAAGCCTTTTCGTCAATTAGATTGAATATGAACGTGTGCTCTTGTTTGTAGCCTCGACTGTCGTCTTCGGCGACAAGGATGGTGAACTTCTTCTTGGAGAACGTCACTCGCTCTATTTTGGGCCAGTAGAACAAGCCGATCTTGTTGTGGTTCACTGTGCCCTCTTCGCCGGCCGCTTCTTCGAACACAAGAATCCCGGACGGAGTAAGCCCGAGCTTGTACTCGTTCTGGTCCCTTCCGTACACTGAGTGCATGTCCACTCCGTACATTTCCAGCCATTTGGCTTTGTTCAGAAAGGTGAGCTCGGCCTCGGCCGGGTTCATTCCTCTGAACGACGGATACTTGTTGAAGACCTGCAGCTCGAATTCTTCGCTTTGCTGTTCGTCCGGCATGAAGCGAAACTCGGACACGGTCTCAACCGAATGCTGGTCCGGGTCAAAGTCGCCAAGTTCTTCCTGAAGAATCAGAGCGCACAGCTCGATTGGAACGTCGATGGCGCACGGCGATGAAGTCAACTGTCCGACGCGCAGATCGTGCTTGAGCTGGAGGAAATAGAAGTAGCGCGTGAGCTCTTCCTTCAGATTGTTCGGCTCGGCCGTGTAGAACTTGACTCTGAAAAAGAACTGAAATGGCGGCCCTATCTTGCACTGCTTTTTGATCGGCTTGGCCGGGTCAAGCCAGTGTTTGACGTTGTGCGTGTCGCTGTACTGCAGTCCGAAGTAGTCCGTTTCGATTAGATCAAGATGGTAGAAGACTTGTTCGTAGAGTTTGCTGGCGGGCACTTTTTTGCCGATTGTGAACGATTCGTGAGTGCCGTCGAGGAACACAATCACGCATTCGATCTCGGACTTGTTCTTCTGAGGCTTGGCGAACGGTTGCATAGATCTGAACGACATGAACGCTCGCTGCTGTGGCGCGCCTTGGCCTCGGCTTGCCTGCGCAGCCGCTGCGCATCTCTGGTTGTAGTGTTCGATGGTCTCTTTTAGGCCACAGTTTTCGTCTAGTTTAGAATGCCGGCTCAAGTCAGAACGAGTGACGGGCCTGCTAGAGTCGGCCGATTGGTTTTGTTCGTTTCGCTTTGACTTGGCACCTCGTCTGCTCAAGAAGCGAAAAAATCGCGATGTCATTGTGCCGTGATCGTCGCGCGTCAGACTGAATCGAATTTCTAGAGTAAATAGACGCGCAGTGACAATTCAATGCGAGAAGAGAATTTCTCAGATGGACATAATGCGATCGATGAACAAACGCAGGTTAACGAGCAATGGAAGGAAGGACAGGCGGACGCATGGGCGGAAAGGGCGGAGCCGAACCGGCGGGCATGGCGCGCCAAATCGGACAGGTATTGGAGACACGATAATCGAAATGAGAATTAGACTGTGTGAGAGACGACTGACCAAGCAGCAAAATTAGCTTCCACAATATATTCGACGAGAATTGAGTGTCGCATGAGTTAAATTGACATCTGTTGTCAAGTCGTGCCCGCCGTGAGAATAGAACGTTTCGCATGACTTGGCGAGCGACATGTTTATTCGCTGGAAAAAAAAACGAGGCCGGCCAATGCAAAGGTGAGCACGAATAGCCGCGCAGACAGGCGCCCTGAATCGCACAAACATGCCATATCGTGTTGCTATCGACTCGGCCGCATTCAAGTGTCGAGATCCGGACGCGTAGAGCGGCAATTGTCGAGCGAACAAGACGGTGTCGAACCAGATCTGGCCCCGATTGTCGTTAATGGCCTACGCAACACATAGGCGGGCAGTGGCAGTCTTGCTGGCGGTTCTCTTTCAGTTTAATTACTGCGCGCTCCAAATTGGTAAACGAAAAGAGATTAAGACGCTGAATGGGGTCGACGCGTGCAGTTACATAACTTCTTCTAGTTGCCACCTATGTCTACCTCAATTAAGCCCATGAGCGCCTCCGGTTCTAATTAGAGTCGACTCTTTAGAAGAGTTGGCCGCTCAGCATTTGTTGAAAGTCGATTCGCCGCGTGTCAAACACGCGCCTCGGGTTCGCCGATTGTGTCAACACACTGACCTGGTTGGTGTCGGCGGTGCGATATCCAAAATTGAATAGACGTCCAACTATGCGGGGCGTTCGCTGCTAGGGCTGCTCTTTTGAATCATCATCGGCATTAAAATCGACACCTCAGACCAGCGCACAATAGAGGACAATATCAACCTCGTCTGACACTGAACTCTTACGACTGGTCTTTATGCTCTTCGTTTTTACACGCGCGCGCCCAATAGTCTCGTTTGCTATTCCAAATACTCGGAAATCAACAAACACACACACACACACACTAAAGATCTAATCTCAAGTTTGCTCTTGGCTTTCTCAAGCAAGCGCCCATGAAACCAAGAGAGGCCAAAGTAAAAGAAAAACACCGAGAGGAAGACTTGTGCATTTTATTTGGAAATTCGATGAGCGGGCTAAATAAATTTACTTGAAATGGGCTTGGGAAGCTTTAGCATTGATTCAACTGAATAAAAATCATGGTAATGGCCCACTAGAACACTTTGAACAGCGACTGGCCCAATCGAGTGGCTATCAACAGCTCACAGCAAAAATCGTTTTAAAGAAATGCAGAGAAAGTTGGCGCGTGATTCAAATTCATGAGGCCTTATCTGTTGTTGTTCACGGGTCTCAAGCAAAGATAACCTGCTTAAGTATTAGACGCCTTTGACAACTCTGGTTTAACCGGCAAGTTCTTGACTTGATACGAAAATGTTGGGAAACTAAGGCTTGTGAAACCTCGAGGCCGAGCTAATGAGTCATGAGAAAGTCGATTGCTTGCTGGATAAGGGCTTGATTCAGTGAATTTGTTGCTGTTGTTGTTGTTGCCATCATTCATCTAGGCAATTTAAAACCGAAAGAAATTATTCCGAATTTTATTTGCGAATCAAATCTTCATAGCGAGGAGGCTCGTCGCCCTTTGGCTCAGCAGCAAAGCTGTCCACTGTAAATATTGGCGTAGGCTGGTGAAAAGTCACTCGATTAGGCTCCGCTGGTCTGTATTGAGCGATTGGATAGGAATAAGCGACTGGCTGGGTGTCGCCTGCATTAAATGGTCGGACTGAGTTTGGTAGGGTGTCATTATTCAAGCTGGCACGGTGAAAAGAGACGCGGTTGAAATAGCGGGCCATTAGCCAGAATATTAACAAGAATACGGCAATAATCAAAATCACTAGCCCTTTGACAGAAAGTATAAGTCGGATTATGTCTTTGAAGAGCTGAGAGTTGCTTACAGTTTGTGTTTGCCATTCGTTCAAGTGATAAAACGCGGCCTTTCAGACTGATAAGTGAAAACGATTTCTTCTCCTCGTCTTCAAACTACGTGTTTTGGCGTTGTTCAAAGCAAGCATCTTGTTCATAATAAACCAAAGGGAGATCATAAAACCGGGCATGATTAGGTAATATTAAGCATGACAAGCAACACTCGCTAGTTGAATAAGCTCGCCTCTGCTCTGTGTCAAACATTCGATCTATTTACACCACAACATTCTGCGGACATGGAATATACATCCGCAATCTCAGACAGTTGTTGTTTCATCTACCACATCCTCGTATCTGGGAGGACTATCCTCTTTGCTCTCATTTCGATCGTATTGAAATACAGGATGAGTGACGGGGTAAACGGAAACAGGATTGCTATTTCTCGCTGTGCTCTGAGATGCTCGCTCTCCGCTTTCAGAATTTAATTCAGTTTGGTCTCTTGGCGGGTCTTCGCAGAATATTCCAACACAGACGAAGAACAGGCAAATAAAAAAAACTACAAAAGCGAATATGATGTATCCTATTCATTCAGTTCAGAGACATGATGATTGCGATTAAGAAAAGCAAAGTCGGGAGTTACCAGACTCTTCAGACATTGCAAACTCTGGCCGGTCGCTGATCCAGGCTTTGACTTGACGAGGTTTAGGTATAGACAAGCAAGTGAGGACAAAGATGAACGCTTAAGCATGATGATCGCCGCCGAGCATCTTACTTATCTCCTTTGGTTTTGGGTTGATTAGAAATTATCGCCGAGCTTTTGAGTTTCTATGATCTGAGCGTGTTAGCGCCCAGAAAGCAGAACGTTTGACTAATCAAAATCTTCTATTTTAAATGCACTTTGAATCACCAAGCGAACAAGAATGGACGACTCTAAAGCGACCAAATTCGAGCCATCCAGACCGCAGCACGAACCCAGATAAAGTTTTAAGACGATTGAACACGTTTTAATCGAAGAGACATTTGGAAATTTTCTGTTTGCTTTCGAAATGAACACGCCGAATGGCCGAATGAACAGAAATTGACATCAAACACATATCTAGGCTTTGGACTTGAGGCCAAAAGTGAAATTGTCCTTCTCCTCTTTTCAGTGTCTATTTTTTCTGCGATAAAAGACCAGCGTGACCGCGACGCGCGTGCACCGCTACCAAGTACATTTTCTTTCTCTCTGTTTATTGGTCAATTTACAGATTCATCTTACAAATGATAAGCCAAAAGTGAGAGCTAGTGAATCATGGGCTGATCGTCGGGTTAATATTATTATTATTGACCACATCATCGTATTTGGGAGGCGAATCTTCGTCTAGACTAGTCGAAATTGTGTAGACTTGGGGATTCTGCTCGACGACTGAGGTGAAATGTTGCTGCTGCTGTTGTTGTTGACTGCCGTTTGATTGCACTGGATACGGCTGCGAGGCGGCAAAATTTGACGAATTGAGTGATCGGTTCGATTTGAACGAGTATTGGTAAATGCAGTAGAAGACGATTGCGATTATAGAGAGAACAAGAAACGAGAGCCCTTTGATTAACGGAATTTGAAAATAGAAAACCGGTTTTGGATCCATGAAAGCGAAAGGAGCGGGCCAAAGAGCAGAAAACTAGATGTGGACTTACATATATCATCGGACGGGCTCATTTTGGCCGGCTTAGCTCGAAGCTCATTCGTTTTAGAATAGGGCCTTGTGACCAAGCAGCAAGCAACGTCTGTCTTTTTATCACTCGCTCTTTATCAATTCATGCTTAATAACTCATGCCGAGCATTCTTAATTCTCTATTTGAATAGATAGTCACACCGATTAGGAATCTAAATTAGCATCTATTTCGTAAGAGAGAGAGAGAGAGACAGACAGGCAGAGAGAGCGAGAAAGAATTTAGATTCGGCAGTGTCAAGTTTAATTCTTTATTGGCAAATTGGTCCACAGTCAAGTAACAAGATGCTTCTTGAGCATTTCGAGTGGATTTTGGGTGAAATTTTGGAATTCGAGCAGCTGTCCGAATAGTGACGTGTCCTCTTTGCTTTCAAAAGTCAATGTATGAACAAACGAGCCCAGATTAGATCAAAAGACAAAGAAGCTCACCTTTTCCTGTCTCTGATTGACTGCTTCTGAATACTCTTGGCTTCTTCTCTTTGCTTAATTTCCTTCTGCTTTTCTTTGCGACTCAGTCCCGATTTCACCGGCTTCTCGACTGTGAGGCCGGCGAACGAGACCGCTCTCTTGCTCTCTTGGGCAGCAAGCGATTCCTGCAGTGGCCGCATGTCACCCACAATCACTGTCTTGGCTCGTTTGGCTTTCTCTTTACAACTCTTCAGATCTCTTTTGATCAAATCGATTCCTTTGGTTGAATTCGGCTCAGATATGAAATTTAAACTCTCGCTTGTTGGTTCTTGTTTCACTTACTCTCTTTCCAAACTTGCTTCTTCAGCGACGTCTTTTTCTTCTTGCTCAATTTCTCTATCACGCTCGTTCTCTTTTTTCCTTTTGCATCATTGGCCGCCTCCTCGAGCTGCTTTTGGCTCACCAACGATTTGATCAAAGAGTTGGTCACTCTGCTCGAACGAGTTTTATTCACAAATCCCAACTCTTCATTGGCAGTCTCAGGCCCAGCTGACTTGATCTGCTTCAGCAGGTCAGTTTTAATCTTGTCGAGTTTTGTGACTTGTTGGACCTTGCCCACTCCTGCCTGCAAATAATTTAAGATTGTTTGTGAGTGTCTTTTGGTCTGTTTCAGTTTTAAACCTTCTTCTTAAAGACTGATTTGCCCGCGGCTATGGTCGCTCCTTTGCTTGCCGCCTTGAACTTGGTTTTATTGATTAGACTTGCAGAGGCGTGCTTGCGGCTGCTATCTTCTGGGCCGATGGAATCAGCTTGATTATGAGAAGTGTCGGCACTCTCGCTCGCTTCATCTTGAACCTCGCGCTCACTGTTGCTCGCTCTCTTACGTAATTTCTTTGCCGGGTTTCTGATCTTCCCCATCTAAATCGGATAATATTCGCATGAATCTACTCGCCTGCATAATAAATAAGGAGCATCTGGTCTGTGAGCAGCCAGTTCGCATTTGTCCATCGGCGTTGGACAAGACGCTCACCGGCTCGAAAAAGCTCTACGCCTGTTTCAATTGTCTTAAATCGACTGCCGATTATTCGGGTTCATATGAATGCCCGATTTGCAATGAAACGCATCGAATCAAAGAGCTTGTCTCAGACGGCCAAGGCTACGAGTCTGAACTTGCAAACAACTCTGCTCTCGTTCTTCAAGATTTAATCGACCGATGTCAAAGAAGAATCGAAACTCTGAAAGGTAATCTGGCCGCCTGCCTTACACAAGTGAGAGAATGCGACTTAATTTTTGTTTCAAAGAACGAGTTTTAGAGAACTGTGAGATGATTGTCAATGGCCAGTACGAATTTATCAAAGACGAGATTGCCTTGAGGAGCGACTCGATTCGAATTGATCTAGAGCAGGCTTCACTGGCGCTACAGACTCGTCTAAGTAAAGACGATAAAGGCAGTCAAGCACACGACCAAACGAGCCGCCAAAGTGAGTGAACTTGAATTTGCGTCGAGCTCGCTCTAAATTTTCTCTCTTTTCATGATCAGATCGTGACGGTGGTGCGAATTTGTCCGCAAATGTGAATTTTAAAATTGCGATCGGCCATTTTCACGCAGCCCAAGACTGGTCAAGTGTCGATTTTCACCGACCTCCGGTGCTCACATGGCTCGACTTGAGAAAATTCGCCAAAAGCGTGTGCGGCTTGACCGAGATTTTCCTCAAGGACTCATCTTCATACTCGCTTTTGATCAGCGATTTCGCCACCGAGCTCAAGCTTGTGCGAAACATTACCACAGTCGACGGATCAGAGCCGTTGGTCGAGCAGATCTCGCGCGTGAACGGCGTTAAATTTAAGAATTTGTACGCAATCTGCTGCGACCATGATCGACATGAAAACGTCTACGCTTGTGACATGGAGCTGCATCGGGTGCTGATTTTCAACCGTCGACTGACCAAATTGAAAAGAATTCTGAGCGGAACGCTAACAAAGCCCGAGTTTGAGTGCCCTCGAGACATTTGCTATTCAAATAATCGGCTCTATGTCCTTGACCAAGGGCCCGCTAGCATCGACACGTTTGATTCGGCAGGAAATTTCATCGACTCAATTGAACTTGACCGAGAGGTTGTCAACAACCCATGGAGCGTTCGAGTGGTCAACAACTTTATCGTGATTGTCGACTGGAAACGAGCGATTCTTATTCACGAGCGTGAAACATTCAAACTTTGCCGCGTAATCGAGCAGCCACATGTGCTTAGCATCTCTGTGTATGAAGATACCAGCGACGGAGCTCTGCTTGTTTACTCGCATGGAGCAGACGGTTCACTGATGAGACACTGCGTCAAAAGCGGTGGCCTCAGCTCAAGCTCGTTTGTGGCCGAAGAGCTCAAGAACGAGTCAGAGTTTCTGATTCTCACGTCGAGTAAAGAAATTCTCATTTCTTTTGGATGGCTCAAGTCACTTGCTATTATTTGCCCTTTTGAAAGTAAAAATGAAACGAAATAAAAATAAGTTTTAAAGCTTGAAATAGCCCGACATGAAATTTGACGGCATTCTATTTCGAGTCTACACAGAGACAGATTTCAAGAGAAAAGTCATTCGACATTTGACGAAATTAAACTTGAGCCGCAGAAACAATTATAGAAATAATGCCAACGAACCGATCGTACCGTTCTCAGGAGACCGAGGATTCCTGTCCTAGATGGGTAAAGATTTGCTACTCAATATTGATCGGGATCGAGATCATTCTCATTATCGCTTTGATTGTTGTCATGTTTATTTGATTTGTCTCATTTTAAATCAAACTGAGCTTGAGCTTGATAATAAATGCCAGCAAATACATGCTGGGACGATTATCAGAATTCTATGGATACTACTTGTCGGTAATCTAGCCGAAGTTTTATTGTTTTATAAGAAAAAGAAGAATGCATGGGCGATTATTATGGCGATTTAAATTGAATTAAAACAGGCTATTGAAATAAAGTGAAAGCAAGATAGGGATAGAGATGAGAAGCCAAATGCAGTGGGATATGGCCGTTTGGGCATTAAGCAAATTTTGCCGGTTAAGCTCGACTACGCTGAACTTGAGGTCTGGCGTAAACATCATATTCTCCTGCTGCTTTGAGTCATAGTAGTCGTAGACACGCACAGACACTGGCTTTACATTAGCAACGTCGAAACTCTTGTACAAGTTCCAGTCAATGCATGCGAGAGTGTTGTTGACCTCGTCCAAATAAAACAGCACTCGATTGTCATCGGTGACTTCCACAAGCTTCAGCTGCGCAAGGCTATTCTTCAGCGTTTGAAGCTCGTCCTTGTTTACTTCGTAGCCGCCCACGATTCCAGACTCGATTATGGCCATGCCAGTGGAAATGGCTTTGCCGCTCGCATCTTGCTCGTCATATCTGACACACGTTTTTACGGGCACTACGTTTGCAAGCGATGAGTCATCGGCTGCTCTCTTCGAACGTAGATTCATCTGCTGCTGGAGCACGAAATTGCTCTTGAACGTCTTTGCTTGCAAGTTAAAGCTGCTAACAACTTGAAAGAGAGCTACTCCGCTGCCGACCGCGTTTACTTCGACCGGCTGGTCGCAACTAGGCAGCGTCCAGGTCTGAAGCAAAAGATTGTTATCTGAAGCAATCTTAAACACTTTGGCATCCGAGCCAACTCGAACATTCACTTCCATTTGCGTGTTGCTTGCTCCGACCGAAACGCCCAATTTAGAATTGAATTCAGAGAGGGCTTGGAGAGCGAGCACCGTGTCCTGTGTGCTCGTGTAGGCACCGAGCGAATTGCTCTGACTTATGAGCCACTTGGCAATGGGAAGCGCTTCAGCCACTTGACCTCGCAGCAAGAATGTCATTAGGCCGTAGCTGGTCATTTCAATATCCGCCGAATTGGTCTGAGTCTCATCGACGGGCTTGGTCAAAGCTGCCGTGTTGTTGTTGTCTGACGATTCGGAGTTGGTCCAGTAGGCGACAGTGGGCACATTTTGCATCATTTTTCCCTTGAGGGCTTCGAATGCGGCCTCAGCTCTTGGACTCAAATTCAAGTTAAATGCATAGGACATCAACGTTAAAGAGTAAAGATCATAGTTCTGAGCGTCGAACTGCTTTTCCAGATAGCTGATGCTCTTCTGAATGGCCGGCGATGCCTCTGGCCGGCCCGCTTCGAGCAGACTTATCGCAATGTAAGCGGATATGGTAAGTTGGCTGTTTACTCCGCCCTGCATGTCTTTGTGAATAACTTTGCCCGGCTCGTTGAAAGAGCCGTCTTCATTCTGTTGCCTGATCAACCAACCAAGAGCCTGAGCCGTAACGTTCGAGTCGATTTGTCCTGGCTCCAGGTAGAGGCTGGCTTGGGCAAAAGACTTGACCACAAACGCAGTGAGCCATGAGCTTCCGCTCTTGTCACTGTTGCCAAACGCGCTGAACGAGCCGTCGTCGCGCATATAGCTCAGCTCGTTCTGATAGCCAAACAAGATATTGTCTTTGGCTTGCTGGACCAGGTCCACGGCAGTCTGCGCATCGCTTCTCGATTGCAAATACTTGAGCGCGTAAATGTTCGGCGTTAGACCGAGCATGTTCTGCTCTCCGCAGCCATACGGCTTGCGAACCAAGTTTTTCAAGTTACTGAACGCGTTGCCCAGAATGTCTCCCACCAAGTTAAACGAACAGTACACAGAACCATCGACAAGATTGTCTTGCGGAACTTCCATCTCCACGCGCCAGTTGCGCTTATTTTCTTCTCTCAAATCAATTAGATTTGAGCTGCTGCGGTATTCGGTTACACCTTCGGCTTTCACGCTTATTCTCCTCTCCTCGCCGTCTCGATAGTCTCCGGCCGCCTCAGCTTGAGCTGTGAGCACAAGCTGACCAATTATAGACGGCTGAATGTAAAACGTGGCTGTCTGGGCCGATTGTGATTTAATTGAATCGATCTGAGCCACAAGGTCTTGATTGGTCTCGACGACTTCGTATTCGGTTTCACTCAGACGACTGGCGACTTTGAATTGACCGTTCTGCTTAAGTGTCACAGTCACTCCGTTCAGGTCAGTGTCCAGGTAATTGTAGACCAGCGCCTCGAGCTTGAATATCTCTCCGCGAACCAAGCTGCTGGGCAACAGCATGAACACGAAAAATGGCTTGAAAACAGTGACCTAAACATGCACGATTTGTACAGAAACATTTTAACGGTTCTATTGGTGGTTGCTGACTGCTCACCTCGGTTCGGTTTGCAACTGCGAGGCCCTTCTCTGGGTTCAATGAGAACCCTTGTGCAACCCAGCTAGTAATGGAGTCGGGCACTTGCGACTTGAGAGACAACTGTCCGGTTTGACTTTGATTTTAGAGAAAGATTAAAGCCCGTTCTCATGGACGGCTAAAGCAACATCGGCTTTACTCAATCTGTGCCGTAGTCCAAATCCATGTTTCTCTAAAGTCGCTTCTTGTCTGGCCAGAGGCCTGTGGCGATGCTTCCCCTGGTTTCATCATCATCTCTGGTGCCATGTTCTGCGCCATCACTCCGTCGTTGAAGGCGATCGGCATTGGTATCGAAATGTCTAGATTAGAATCAAATCCATGAATATATTCCTATTGTCTTGATCGCTGAAGCGTTTCACTCACTCAGAAACTGTGGCTCGAGAAATTTCAAGTCAGTGAACAGAAGCATGCCATTTTGCTTTAGAGTATTGATTTGAAAGGCGATTGATTGGGACAATCAAGTGGAAGATGACTCACTTCAAGGGTCAGTTGAATGGGATGCTTGTTCCAGAAGCCAATCGGAGGCATAGAGTCAGCCATCGGTCTAATGTTCATTTCAACCGGCGAATAGAAGCCGTTCAGAGTGAGACTAGTCAAGAACTGATTCAAGCGGTCAAAATCAAGCGAACTCGCTTTGCCCATAAGTTCTACTCGCTTGTCAACCACGCAAAGAGCCACGGTCGACCCGCTACTGCTTCTCACATTCAATGTTGCCTCTTGGCCTGGACTTAGGCTTTTTCCGTCAAATTCCATTTGCATGAAGTTATCAGAGTAGCCAGAGACAGTAAGCTGTAAGGTTTGAAGAAAGAGGGCGTTTGTCTCGTTCAAGAAGAAGACAAATAGCGTCGAACTCGGAGCGTGGAATGGCGTCAAATTTAACTCCAGCAAAGTCTGGCGACACAACTCAAATGAGCCACTCTCGACAATGATCGAACGTGAGAGGACCTATTGAAGCGATTTTAAATGCCGGGAAGAAAAAACAAAATAGAAGAACGTCGAGTTTACGAAATATTTTGCTTTGCGGCAGCTGTCCGATTCAGAATTGGTCACGTTGATGACCGCTTTGCTCGCAGGCTCCAGAGGAGTAGTGTTGATCAGATCGAGCTGAAGCTCAGCACGCTGGTAAACATCTTGTCTTCCTGACCAAAGGTAAACAATTCTGAACGAATTGCGCCGTTCTGTCGAGGTAATCTGAAGCGCGTTTGCGCAGATTAACTCGGAATTTTACAACACGCGTTGATCTAAGAGCGAATTTACGTTCATGACCAGACTTTGGGCATCTTCGGGCACAACCACTGAAACGTCCACATTTCCCAGCAGATCAGTTTGCGCCTGAATTTTCTGCAAGGTGACCCGCTGTGCACTTTTGGCGCTGTCAACAGTTATTTCCACTTGAACAGACTTTTTGGCGAATGGCTTCTGGTTTGGATATTGAAAATTCAACTTTGCACGCGACCAATCGCATGTTATTCGAGGCGAATCGAGATGAGCAATTTGAAATTATTCGCCTACTTTGTACTGATTCGATTGGTTTGGAATGAAATTGTAGTTGCTCGGGTAGACATTGAATTCGGCATCGTACACTCTGATTTCAAACTGTTTTGTTCGATTCTGACCGCTCAGCGCATCAATGACGGTCGCGTTGAGCACGAAATTCCACGTGTACTTCTCCATAGCAATTGGCAGTTTGAATGCTGTTGAGTCTCCCGTTAGCTTTGGAGTCGAGTTAAAGAAAAACTGCCTCCCAAGAGATTGAAGGTCAAAGTTACCTCAAAACTTTGCGAGCTGATCACAGACGGCGCTTCGGCTGAATAGCGGTTCCAGGTCTCGAGAACTTGGAATAGGACGCGTCCCTCGACTTGCTTGCCGAACGTATACTTGGCTCTAATAAGCCCGTTTAGTTCAAAATCATCGATCAGCAAGTATTCGGGCAGTTCAAGGTCAAAATCGAATCTGGGCAAGACTAGGAGCGAATCGGTTTAAGAGGATCGGCCCATTTGAATTGAACTAACAGCACTAACCGTATTCTTCGACAAGAAATGCTTGCTCTAGGCTGGCTCCGCTCTTTTGCTTCGCATTAAATTTGGCCACAGTCTGAATTAGGACGAAGCTCTTACCGAAGTAGTCAATTGAATAGTCCACTCGCCGAACACAGGCCGCTGAATGATCGGAAATGTTATGTCAGGCAAGAGTCCTTGAGAGAACTCATAATCCAAGTACTGTCTCATTCGATTTCCTTTTGGATCCTTTTAACAAAACAGATACAAGCCGTATGAGTGCTCTTCCGGTATGGGAAGTGTTGAAGAATGAGCCAAACGAACCATCAGATACAGTGAGGCATTGGTGCTCTGCAATGGACGAAGTTTAGCGTCGAATCCGACCACCCTCAGGCGAACAGTGTCGCCTGGCTTGTACTTGGGTTTGTCGAGAAGAGCGAAAACACCATTGCTTGTTGTCTTGACTGTAATGTCTCCACTTGCAGCTTCAAATAGCGAATCGCCATTTTGGTTCTTTCCGATCACCGTGAGATTGTATTTGCCCGCCGATAAGGTATTCGAGATCTTAAAAGAACCTTAAATAGCCTCCTCGTCGGCCTAGACTCAAGTTTTACTCACTCGAAACTTGATCAGGTCAAAGCCGGTCGGGTCTACCGGTTTTGAGATTGTGAACGTCTCCGCCTCATTCTTGGCATTCAAGAGGCGTATTTCGACAATAGCCAAATCAGAATTGAGATAATTGATCAGAATGGTTTGATCGAGTTCGGCTTGCCACTCGTGAGGCGTGGTAATGAAGAACTTGCTGAAAACATAGAAACAGAATGAAATTGCTGAGATGCGACAGAAGCGCTTCGCTCCAAGTCACTTACTCGGTGCTCTGCGCTCTTAGGTACGCCAAAAGACCGAGCAGAAGAACAGAGTTCAGCAAACGCATATCTAAGGCAAACGAAGCAAATGATCTGAATGAAGAAGAGTCGACAACAATCCAAAGACTGAGAGCTTTAGTGCTTTGCTTGCTTACTGGAGCTTTACAACGGTATGTGTAGCTCGCTATTTTTTAAATATGAGAGAGAGAGAGAGCATAGCCGGCCAAAAATATATTTGGCCTGCAAGAATAGGAAATCTTATTTACATAAGAATTTGCAATTTGCTCCAAAAAGCAAAGCGAGCGCGATTCTTCGTCGTTCGAATTGCTAATAATGAACAAGCGAGCATAATAACGCACAACTGTTTGATGGCCGCCACTGTTGCTGCGCATCGACTCGAAACAGGCATCACCTTTTCCAATCGAATTCTTCGGCACTCGAGATTGTGTTAACAGTCGCCGGGTACGCACAAAGGTTATAATCAAAGCTCTGCCTTTGTTTGGCTTTGTGTGGGCTTTTGCGAAATAAAATTTTAGACAATCGCAAGGAGAATATGACACACACACACACACTCTCTTGCGCAGACCAGCACACACGTATGCAAATGCTTAATGATCAAGACATTTCGAAATTTTGACGATTCTGGCTATGACTTTATTTCAAACAGCTGTATGTTCATTTTTGCTTTTTTTTTTTAGAAAGTTGTTATTTGTTTGATGATTAAGACAAAATTGAAAAGAGCGCATGAATAGATGAGAGGGAGGCGAATAAATGTCATTGATGAAAAAATTTGTCGAGATTACATTGTGAAATAATTGACTAAAAAGCAAGCGAGAATGATATCAGCGAGTCGAGTTGGCTTAATTGGCCTCGCTGACAGCATAGCCGAATATGGGCTTAAGCGAGCTGTCCGTTTGGTTGAAGAAAATGCCAAACAGGCCGCCGATGAATAGCATGTCGTGCTCTTCGCCGTGATAGTTCCATTTAAACGGCACTCGGTTTAGAGTGATGCCAAAGTCAGTGGTTGACAGACCGCCAAAGCCGTCTGTTTGAATTGCGTCGAACCAAGTCTTCTCCCACACGAAATAGTTGGCCTTGTCGTTCTTCAGATACGGAAAGAAGCTTATCGCCCAGCCAGAAATGTAGGGGCCGCCGGAGCCGCCTTGCACTTTGTAAATTTGATTCCAAAAGTCGTTGTCGACTTGGTCGGTGTAAACTTGAACAAACTTGTTCAATATTTCCTCCATTACATTGTACCAGACTTGCAGGCCGGGCAATTTCTGCTTTAATGCCTTTATCTTGTTTAATATGACCTGCCAGTCGTTCTCGTTGCCCATGAGCTTGATCTCCGGGATGCCGCAAAGCGTCAGAAATGTGTAGTCAAAGTACTTTTTCATTGCGTCCATGAGCACTATTTTGGAGACGATCAACGATTCAGGCGTTGTTGTGCTGAAATTTGCATTGAACAGTGCGCCTGTTTCCACTTTGGTGTTTTCGTCTATTTTCAAACCGAATTCGCTGATCACCTCGTGCCACGGGTTTTCGTCTGAGCCGAATACAAACTCGTCTCTTCGCACTTGAATCTCTTTTTTTCCTTCATGGTCAACAAACTGGCTTCGAACCTCTTCGGCGTGCAGGTTGATGTAAGCGGCCGAGCCTGCGGCGATCAGATGCCAGACCATGTCTGGTGAGATAACTAGCGGCAAATGGTTCACATAGGCCAAGTGAATGGCTTCAATAAACGGATGCATGTCGTTCTTGAGCACTTGGTCGACTCCGAATTCCAATTTTGTGTGCTGAACGAGGCTCGGGTCGAGGCCGAGAGATTTGCCGACCAGTTGAGTGACATTCAGAAAATCGGCGTGATCGTCAGACAAACGGCCGAGCGTGACGTTGTTCGGGCGAATCAGAACATGGTCACTGTTCGATTTGGCCATACCAAACACAAGTGCCACAGTGAATAGAAGCATTGCTGACCGTCCGATCATTTTGCTTTGATCTAAAATTTCACGAAACAAGGTGGCCAAGACAATTTAGAAAGTGCATTCTGCTCGTGTCGAATTCTGCAGGAGGAAAAGTAAAAAAAAAAAGAGATGAACGAAAATGGAAAATGGACGGTACACTAATCAACCCGACCGCTAATTTATGCAGCATAAATTGATAATTCCACGACCAGCACGAGATTATAAACGAGCGAATTCAAGATTTTAGTCTTTTCTTTAATCAAATCGAAAACAAAAGAATGTGATTAGTTTTTAATGGCGTCAGGCTTCGCCGTTGGCCAGCAGTTCCTTCTTCATTTGAATCATGGCACAGCAAGTGCAGCTAACAAAAACAAAAAGCATCACTCTGGCTTAGTTGGAGGCAATTTATCTCGCTCCTGAGCTCTTACCAGCAAACGCAACAATGATCGGTGTCCATTTTCCCCTTTTTGTGCAAATTAGAATAATCAAAGAGCTAGATGACTGTTTGGCGGTCACCTCGATCTTGTAGGTCGATCGGATCTTTGTTCTCAAATTTGCCAGCGAGCCCGGTGTGCATATGAGTCCGACGAATTCCTTTTATTTTGAAACAAGTCAATCGCTCTGCTTTTTGGGCTTCTAATATCAAAAACCTACTCTGGCGTCAGAGAATAGCTCTATTCCGAAGCTTTGAATGATTGAGCCGATTCAGGTCCTGGCTTAGAACGTGTTCAACTTTGCCATATTCTACTTACCACAACGGACAAAAGCAGGCGTAGCAGCAGATATTAAGATCTGTAAAACAATCACACAGGCCATAAGTCCACTCATTCTGATAGTCGAACGATTTGCGATAGACCGGCTGTCGGGTCACCGCCTTTGAATTTCGAGGCGCACTTTAGCGAGATTAGGCCTAGACTCGAAAGACAATAGTCATCGATAGCCAACTTACATTTTCTGTCTTGACATTCTTGGATTGCAAATGGCAGAATTGACGAATATTTTATTAATAAACAAACCTCACATTCATAAGGAGTTTTCGTGATGCTGTTTCGGAAAAAAGGCTTACCTTGAAGTCATGCGAAGCCAAAGTGAACTTCATTCAATTGTCGGATGCCTTTTATGCAACACAATGAGTTTTAGGGGGGTCTAGCCACTTGGCAACGCTAATTAGAATTGTCGCATTTGATTCTCATTAATCCGGCAACTCATATCCAACCGTTGACGAGTGGCTCTCTTCTTCTGAATTTGCTTTTCCCTTTCAAAGTTTTCCATCTAATCATTTATTCTCATTTGGCGGCTGGTGGCACTTTCTCTATCAGCAGTCTACTGTCACCGACAGAAGCCAAATAATGTTTTCTTTTAAAATATTCTTGTAAACACTTTCATAAAAACTTAGAAAGAGAGAAAGAGAGGGCGAGAAAAGTGAAAACAAAAACATGGCTGATCAGCAAAAGCCTGCCGCGTATCCCATTCAACCGTCTCCATTTTATGCTACACAGCCAGCCGGAGAGAATCAGCAAATTTACCCAACTCTACCTGCGCCTACTTATCTGCAAGTTCCTCTCCCTATTTGGCCATTTTGCGAGTTATTTGACTAAAGAGGCGCCATTTTAAAGACCAATGCCGGTCAATAGCAGACAACCAATGAAGAGGGACCTGTCCGACTTCACGTATGATGATCGCTTCGCCTACGGCTTTTGCGACTGCTGCGAGAATGTGGACAACTGCTGCTGTGCCACTTTTTGCTTTCCATGGTAGGCAGTGATTCGTTTGAAAAAAACGATCGGCTTCACTTTTCATTCGATCATTTAACCTCAGCACCCTGTGCTGTCTTTACATGGACGCTGAAGTAAGTTCAAATGAAAAATGAAACAAGAACGCATCAAAGTCAGACAAGTGATTCGATCATGAATAGGAAGGATGCTGTTCGGGCTGCTGGCAGTGCTTCACTATTGGAAACAGATGCTTTTGCTGTTGCTCGTCGTTGAGCGGAATGCGAACCAAGATCAGAGCGCATTACAAGCTGCACGGATCAATGGTCGAGGACAACTGCTACGCAGCTCTGTTTCCTTGTTGCACTCTGATGCAGCTGTTGAATGAGATTCAACACCACAATGATGCATAGAAGCCATTCACTCGTTTTCCTGTTTAGTTGAACATTTGGTTTAAACTGGCCAAAGCAAGAGCTTGGCCCAAATAAAAGAAATCGAGCGCAAAATAGACGCGTTTTGTTGATACGGGATGGTCACCAGCTTTTTTTATTCGTCAAATAACGCAACTAAGTCTCATCAAGGTTGTTTCCGGCATCGTTCTCGCTAGAATATGCTCCAGAGGATGGTGGCTTCAAAGAGTCTACTTGGAGGCTTCTGAATGTAAAGTATGTTGAATCAGGAGCCATTGAAATGAAATGTCCGACGCGAGTACTTACGTTTGCCCTGCATCTTACCATCCTTCCACTGGTTAATCTTCAGGTAAGACTCCTCTCGCTTGAGAGCCTCTTTCTTGGGGCCTTCTTGCACACATCGGCGAACAATGCGAGCAGCAACGTTCGAAAACTGAACGTAGCTAAATGATTAAAAGAATTAGACCCAAAACTATTGAGTTGAAGTTATTGGCATCTCGTGATTACTTGAGGCCAGCTTGTCTCCAGTAGAGCATTCTGATAGTGATCGTTCAAATCTTGAATAAATCTAAACTTTGAATCGAAATCGATGAGAGTTTGACCGGAGGTAAGCGCCAAGCTCCTGGCGAATAAATTAATTCATTCGATGATTGCGCATTCAACACCCGCCGCAGCGGAGACTCAACAACACACGCTAAAAGCGGATTGCAAGCGAAAACTAACCGTTCACCAAGCAAAACCAACTTCTTGTTCGCTCAGTTGAACAGATGCAAGATTAAATTTCCACCTCAATGTAAAAATCCAGAATAAAAGTCGAATCGGTCAGAGTTAAATAATTTATTGAAGATTAATTGATCGTTTAAGTTTCAAATGAAATCAAATCCGAGTCAAGTGATGCAAAGGAACAAAGACTGGAGCCATTTGCGCTGGGATCAATAATCTCGAAGAAAACTTTGAAAAAAGCAACCAACTAGGGAGAGAATAAAACAATCGCATAATTAAAGAGCCATAAGAGCTGTGCTCCTCTGCTCGAGACCTTTCCAAGTTAAAACAATGCCAAGAGAGTTGACAGAACGTTTTAAATCAGATCGTAATAGCACTAAAATGACGTAAATATTAGCCGTGGACGAAGAAATTCTAAATAATAGAGTGATTGATAAGAACCTTTGAATAATAGATTAGTCAGGGAGTTGGCGGGTTTTTGAAACGGCGCGCCGCAACAACCAATCGCTGTTTCTGATCTCAAGCAAATAATAATAATAACAATATTAAAAGGCAGCGTCAATTTTTCTTGCCAATAATTTGCTTTTCACCTGAACAATTTTTCTAAATCGGAATTAATTAAATGCGTTAAACGTCGCCTAAATGAAAAGTTCTTCTCCTTCCAGACTTAATCTGACGTCGGCGAGTAGTCGAAGCGCGCATTCAGGCAGGCAGAGCAATGCATCAAGAAAATGCTTTGGAGGCAAATAGCGGAAAACAAGCTGAATTGCCAGCTAAAAGTAATTTAAACGCCGTCGCATTCAGATGCGCCTACCTTTCATCTATTCATGGAAATATGAGCCAAAGTCGACTTGGAACGGATTCTTCCAGCAGCGCCAATTCCGAGCGACGCCAAGAGCGGGCAAAGATAAGTTTCAAAAACTACATTCAATTCCTGATCGATGTGAGCGAGCCACAGCCAATTGTGAACGACGAGCAGAGTTTGGAAAAAATATTCCGCCTCGTCAAAGACATCAAGTGTCTCTTGAAGACCAACACCGACCAGAGCTTGATATTGAGCACCCTGGCCGACAAGAAGCTGGTGAGAATATTCATCGGGCTGCTCAAGTTCTGCTATCTGAAACTGTCCGATGTTGGCACGCATATTGACGAATACCAACAAAAAATTTACTATTTCTCGGTCGGCCTTGGCCAAGTCATTTGGTATCTGAGCAACTTCTCCATCCAATTCTCGTCATCGTTCCGCGACCTGGACGGCATTGAATGCCTGTTGCCTTATTTGGAGAACGAGCGAGTCGTGAATGAATTCGTTCTTCAGCTCAACTCAGATATCGGTGACGAAGACTATTCGCTCATGAAGTGCCTATTGGGAATTGTTCACAACTTGAGCAAATCGGTGAGTCTGGACGGACTGAATGCCACTCATATTCTACTCTCTCTGTTGCACAGACTGCCAAGCGACAGTGAGAACGTCATGGCTATTTACCTGACGCTGGCAAACATTCTTACAGACAGTGAAATAAACGAGCTGCCAGACACACTCGAGATTGTTCGTAAACTCGTCCAAATGATCGTCAAAGGCGCGACAATGCTCGAAGAGAATTCTTTCAAAAGAATTTGGATTAATCTCGAACAAGGACAACAGGCTGAAGTGTGCCTCATTGAGGACGACCACGGCGTGAACTGGGACTTTGTGGAGCTCATCGACGGCCTCTACAGAATAACGGTCAACGATCAAATCAAGTCGCACATTTACTTTGACTGCGATATATTGACTCATTTGAAGAAGATTATTGACTTGGGCAACGTTTATGAGCAAGAGTACTCGATGAGGCTCCTTTATCAATTGAGCTTTGACCCGAACATTTGCCGCTGCCTGGCCGACAATCGAGCTTTGCTCGCAAAAATCAGCAATCTCTCAAAATCGCGCGGAACAATCAAGTTGACCGAATACTGCAATGGCCTCTTATGGACAGTAGAGAGTAAGCAGTCGAACTCCTCAAAGCAACATCACACAGCAGCCGTCGAACAACTGGGCAGCAGTGAAGTGGCAGCCACAAAAAGGCCACAGATCATGATTAGCTACAACAAGTTCAGTCGAGACCTGTGTCTGAAAATAAGCGAGGAGTTGAAAAAGCTCGGCTTCAGAATTTGGATCGACGTGGAGAGCATACACGGCTCTAGTCTGGAATCGATGGCCGCTGCCATTGAGAGCAGTGAATGCATCCTCATTTGTAAGTATCGACTGCCTGCTGTCTCATTTCAAGCCAAACAACCTTCATTTACAAAAAGGCATGACAGAGAAGTACAAGGTAAATGCGCTTCTCCTTCTTTGCTTTGTTTTCAGAAAAAAAAAAGCTTCAAGTTGTTTGACGCAATGAAATGCAGCTGAGCACCAACTGTCGAGCAGAAGCCGAGTACACTTTTAACATTCGAAAAAAGTACATTCCACTGATAATGGAGAGCGGCTATAAGCCGGATGGCTGGCTCGGATTCATTCTCGGCACGAAGATTTACATCGACTTTACAAAGGGCTCTTTTCAAGCTGCTTTCGATAAGCTTATTCGCGAGTTGAAACAAGAGCTGAGCGATGTTTGCCCGAACAATATGCCTCTAGAAGAGAAGAAAGGAGCGAATGCAATTGAAGTTGTAAGCAGCAACGAGCAGCAGCAGCAGCAGCAGTCGACTAAACAAGCACCAGCAGCAGTGAAATGGGGCGCACTGAGAGTTAAACAATGGCTGGCTGAGACAAACATGAGTCCGTCTATTGTCGAGCATTTATCGGAGTTTACCGGTGAAATGCTTAATGAGTTGAATAAGATTCGACTCGAGGCTCCCGAGTTCTTTTTCGCCAGTTTGAGCTCAAACAATGAACTGCGTGAAGTCGTTAAATTCTCAATGGAATTGAGAAAAATATTTGCCCAATGAAAGAAACAAAGAGAGTAAAAGGAGCTTAGAATAAATTCTTGGTAAAACAACAGTCTCAGAATTGAAACAATTCATTATTGAGTGGCGCGTGAGGAAAAAAAAAAGAGAGAGAGAGAGAAAAAATAATAATCGACAGGATGAAGGAAATTAGCACAATCACGATTATGACGCTGAACGAGAGCTTATCTCTCACGAGCTTTGAGCAGAGAACAGTGGCCGCAAAGGCATGGTAACCATTGGGTTCTGTTCTTTTTTTGGCACTTTATTTGCATGTTTGCGTGCTCGCTCACTTGCTTGCTTTGCAACAAAGCAAGTGAGGCAAATAAAAGCCGGCGATTGACTCGATCTAATGACAAACAATCTTTTTAACATTCTACTCTGCTTTTTAAAGCCTGATCCAGTCAATAAAACAATATGCGGCGTTTAAGCAGGCAGACAGGCATTCGTTAAGATTTGGGGCCTGATCATTCGTGACATGGCTATTTATTGGGATTCGTTCGAGCAGTGTGAGCTAGGAGAAGCGAATTACCTAAAGTGTGCAAACGTTTGACTTCTTCGTTTCGCAAACGTCTTTCTTATTTCCATAATTTCATATTTCAAGTGTCGACGAAACTAAGCAAAGGCCTCCGCTCTCCTGATTAAACTGCATCGTGCCACAGACTTGAGTCTAGAGTGTATTAACACAGATAAACTGCAGTTTGACGCACACTCGCCTAGTGGTTTCTTTTATTCAGATAGGCAAAGAATCGAGAGCAGACATGTCTGCGTACGCTTGGTGTGTGTGCGTGCGTGTGTTTGCGTACCGCTTCTATTTGCCGGGCTCGGTTTACTGTGCCGTGTTGGCATTTGTTTACGGCCACTCATAAACGCCCGAAAACTGCAACTGTAAATCGTAGAAAAACACACACGCCCGCACTGCGAGTCCGACTAGACCGGCAATTAGCTGGAATAAACAATAAATTTCAGGAGTTCAGGCGAGCGGCTATTTCGGTTTAAGTTAAATAATTAGAGCGACACACTCACATTCATTATGATTTGCATGATCAAATCGGGTCGAGCGGACTGCGAACCGAACTGATGCTGAATGAGCGTTTTTATTTTGCGAGAATGCTTCGGAACAATAACAAAAGAAAAATGAAAAAACTCCTTACAAAACGAGGTTAGGACATGGAGAGTATGTGGGTCAACTAATAAGTGCCCTTAGTCAGCAGGATGATTGCGAGCGCAATATCGAACGACGCGCGAGCTCGGCACCAGTTTCTGCTCTTCTCTCTCCCCCTCTTCCTCTCTCTCTCTCTCTTTGTCCCTGTTCGTGTGATTCGCTAACAGACAGTTAAGTTTAGATTTGAGAGTAAACTCAGTCTAGATGATCGAATGAGCGAGAAAGGTCAAGGTGCATATGGGGCAACAGGATAGCACAGGCCATAGTTAACATGTCGTCGTCATTCTCATCGCGGTGGACTTCTTCAATAGCGTCGTCGCTATCATCTTTTTCGGCATCAAGGCTTCAGTTTTACATTTACAAGTTTGCTCGTCGCCTGGGCGTTAGCCATTTGACTCTTCAACGATTCGATTTATATTTGAGGTGAGAAAAAACCCTGCTTGTCTGAGTGGCGCTGTTCAGCGGTTGGACAAATAAGCTTCACCTTCTCTTGACTTAGTTTCGAAGTTGGCTCGCTCTCGTCGTCGCTGATCTGCACTATTGAATTAGGACTGAAACTCTTGCCGATCTCTCTATCCGAGTAATTTGCTTAGGTCAATAAACACCTTCTCGATTTAAATTGTCATATGCAACCAGCGTAACGCATAAATCAAAAATAAGAGCGATCCGTTCTAGAATTTCACAATACATTTATTTGAACGAGATTGGGAAAAACGAAAACACCGAGTCACCTTTAAGTCATTCGTCTACCAACAAACCAGTCACCCAATCACACGCACTCTTCATCCACATAGAAAAGACTCTTTTTTCACACTCACGCGCACATACATCGCAGCTTGCCACAGCCGGTCTCTTTCATTCAAAGCGCTCATTTTTACAGTTGTTACGCTTGTGGTGTTTGCATGCCACAATCAGTTTCATCCCGAGAGACACATTCAGCGAGAAGCAATCTAAAAATAAAATAAAACCAAAACATTGGGCGGAGAGAGCAGTCAAACTTGAGGAGAGCTTAGTCGCTGGCTATGTCCCAAAACGCGTTAAGAGCATTTATTTCCACATCGAACTCTCTCAGCTCAGTGCAGGACAAGCTTGTCCAACCGCTCAACATGTAAGAGACTTCTATCAGGCCCCACTCGGTCGCTTTAAGTTTCTTTTCTCCTGCTCATCGATTTGTATTCGTCAATTTCTAATCGATTTTTTCTCTCATTTTTCTCTATTGTCAAGCTCACAAATCTACTACCGGCGCAAGTATTTGAGCAATATTTCAAAGCTTACATTCAAAACGTTTTTTCTTGTCCTTTTGGGCGTCATCGGAGGCTTCATGCTTGCCTCGCTTGTACGAACTGTTTCGAGCAGTTGCAGCGATTGCTGTTCAAACAATAGTCAGAATGCCGAGCCCGACACAATCACAATATTCGACAACATCGAGCCAGAAAAGAGTTTGGTATTTGTCGGAGTGATGACCGCACAAAAGTTCCTTGACAGCCGAGTAAGGGCGGTCTACGAGAGCTGGGGCAAGGACATACCCGGTAGAATATCATTTTTCTCTCGTTCTGGCTCCAAGGCGCCAAGTGGTGTGCCCCTCGTCAGCTTGCCAGGAACAGACGACTCTTATCCGCCCCAGAAGAAATCGTTCATGATGCTCAAATTCATGCATGACAACTACTTGAACAAGTTCGAATGGTTCATGCGGGTTGACGACGACGTTTACTTCAAGCCGGATAAGCTGGAGCTATTTCTCAGGTCGCTCAACTCCACGGTGCCTCAGTTTATCGGACAAGCCGGCCTTGGCAAGCCGGAAGAGTTCGGCCTCCTCTCGCTTGACTACGACGAGAACTTTTGCATGGGCGGACCGGGCATAATCATGTCCCGCAAGACCCTCGAGCTGGTCGTACCTCACATCAGTTACTGCCTCAAAAACTTGTACTCTACTCATGAGGATGTTGAAATTGGCCGCTGCATACGTCGCTTTGCCAACGTTTCGTGCACCTGGTCCTACGAGGTAAATTGACTAGCTTGTTCTCATGCTAAATCTCGTTGCGTAATCGAGTTCATTGGCTCAGATGAAGGACATTCTCTATCACAACTCAAGCGGCAATCTGGCCTACACGGGCGACCTGCTTTCGCGTGATGTGCTGCGCGCCGTCTCACTTCATCCGGTCAAAAATGCGCCGCATCAGTTTCGCATACACAACTTCATGAGGTCCCAGCAGATTCTTCACTTGCGCCAGCGTCACCTGCAGCTGTCTCGAAGGATTTTGCAGTTGCGTCAGCAGCTCACGCCCAAATACAATTTAGAGCTCGAGACAAAGCTGCTGCAGGAGAAATTTCCCGACGAAAAGGTCGAGATCGACAGCGATCTGGACGAGTTGGTTCTCTGCTTGAGAGGCAACCATTCGAATCAGAGCTTGGCAAACCGATTTCACATCCGGCCGAAATTGGACACTCGCCAGTGGGTTCGGCAACGCACACACAAATATGACTTTTCGTTTTTCACTCGAAGCCTCTTCGCCACCACTTACATTTCGCCGAAGCGCGGCCTGGAAAGCTACTGGAAACGGATCATCAAAGACAATGTGCGTCAAGTAATGGACGACATAAACAAGGACAAGATAGAAAAGGGCCGCATCATTGACTTCAAGGACGTCTCCTATGGCTACATTAGATGCCATCCTTTGGTCGGTTGTGACTACATTATCGACTTGTATTTAATATTCAAGAAATACGAGGGTCGCAAAATGACCGTTCCTGTCAGGCGTCATGTGTACGTTCGCAATTCTTACACATCGATGATGTTTCGCGAGGACGACATTGACAGCTCAGTGTACATTAGGGCGTCGTTGAGAAGCCCAAATACCACACTCGACTCGTCAACGGCCAATTCAAAAAACCTGTTGAGTCGTCTGCTCACGCTCATGCTGCCAAATACAAGCCAAGAAGTGCCCAAAGACGGATTGAGCAATTTTGCCCTAGTGACCACTGATTTTCTTGGCGAACGCCTGCTCATTAGCGATTCAATTCTGAGTCGAACGGTAAATTTCGTGCTTCCGTTGACCGGCCGCTGGAGCATATTCAGACGCTTCATGCTTAATTTTGAGAAAATCTGCCTTGAAACAAACGAAAATGTCAAGCTGGCAGTTGTGCTATTCGAGCAGGATGATTCTGAGCTCATAAATGACGAGTCACTTGGTGAAAAGCCGCAAAAGCAGAGCGTTCTCATCAACCAGCTGTTCGAGCAGCTCAAACGCAAATATTCACTGTCGCCGTCCGTTCTGCGGCTGATTGTTAAAAATGAAAAGTTCTCGCGCTCGATCGGCTGCGAGTTCGGCGCCGGTTCGTTCGGCTCTGATCAGTTAATTTTCTTTGTCGATGTCGACATATTTTTTACCCGTGAGTTTCTATTCAGGGCGCGCATGAACACAGTCAGAGGCAAGCAAGTGTTCTATCCGATTTTGTTCAGTCAATACGACCCAGACGATCCAGTCGACGCGCTAAAATCGGTAAAGAGCGGAAGTCTGAAAAGCAAGCGAGCGAACTTTTTCGATGACGCGAGCATTTACGATCGAAATTTGACATTCAATTACACATCGAACGCCGGCTACTGGCGCCAGTTCGGCTTCGGCATCCTGTGCGTCTACAACAGTGACTTGAAAGCGGTCGGCGGCTTTGATGTCTCTATTATTGGCTGGGGCAAAGAAGACGTCGATCTGTTCGACAAATTTGTTAAATCGAACTTGATCATATTTAGAGCGGTCGATCCGGGACTAATACACGTGTTTCATAAGATTGAGTGCGATCCCAAGCTGTCGCCTGAGCAGACAATCATGTGCATGGGCACCAAGGCCACTTCGATCGCGTCTCAGCTCAACTTGGCCAAGCTTGTTCTCACCAACGGCGTGGTAAATACAAGCGATGCCAAACGTCCTTGATAGAGTCATCGTACATATATTTAAACACTGAACGTTAAATTCCGGCTGCAGTTTGAGTTTTTAAATTTAAATCTCGTTCGTTTATCGCTTTTGTTCTCGCGCTATATGCCATTCATCGATTCCTACTTTTTTCTTTATTTTTTTATTCATCTATTTTTCTAAATCGGCAAAATAAATAAACGATGCAAACTAGAATGATTACAAGTCGAACAACAACAGTTTAGAAGGTCGGTTCGGTTCTCATATGATTTCAATTCGTCGCCTGTTGAGGCGTATGGCGGCGGGTGGCAGCTGAATTGTCCGACTGATAAAAGTCTTGAAGAAGAGTTTTGCGCCGCTTTTCAACTACTTCCATTTGCATGAGAATGCTGAACTTGTTCTCGATGCTGGCCTTGTTCAAACTGTGACTGAGATTTTCGACCTCGCGCTCCAGCTCGGCCTGTATGTTCTCGAACAGACTCTTAGCCCTCTGGTCACTCAGATAGTAGGCGTACGGATAAGTGTATTGCAGAGTGTAGCGAGCCCGAGTGAGCGCTTCCACCGCTTCCATCATAAACTCCCAGTCGACAATAGTGCCTGAGCCCTTGCTCATGATGATCTCGTTCACCTTTTCCATGCACTCGCTCTTGAACGCTTTTTCTAATTTCAGACTGTTGGCGTGATTTATCCATCGGTGATAGTAGTGTGTGTATCTGTTCAAGGCCTCGCGTGCGTTGTCTTGTTCGGGACTGCCTTTATATCGGTTGCAGTCATAAGTCACGCCGTGCGTTCTCCAGTCCTCGAGGCAAACTTTTAGCAAGTTTAGTAAGTCGGCTTGCTTAAGAACAGAGCGCTTGAGAGAAAGCAGCTTACCCCAGCAGAATTCGTACTTGCACCTGTAGCATGTCATGTGAGCACAGCCACCGTTTTTTTCAATGCACACATGACACTGGGGACAGTCCTGAGTGTGCGCGAGCAGGTAATTTCTCGTTTCCGAATCGTCCTGGCATTTTAGATTCCAGTTCCTGATGGTTTCACACGACGTGGGCGCGTGATAGGGAAGAGCGCAGGCAAAGCAAAACTGAAGCGAGCATTTATCGCAAACCACTTGAACCGGCGCCGGTCTGCTTCTCTTGAGCCAGACGATTCGATCGCATTTTGTGTCGCTCAGCTCGCCTGGACACTTTTGCAAATCTTCGCTTTCATCTACCAGATCTCGGGCAATCAGCTCGTTCAGCCGCTTCAGGAGGCGATCGTCGCCTCTCAAGCAATCAAAAAGTATCGAAATCGGAACAAGCTCAGTGCATCCGAATTGCATGCATTCGAACCAGCTTGTGCGGAACTCGCTCAACAACGACTTGATGTAGAGGTTCCAGCATTGCAGACAGAACCCGTGCTGACACTCGTCAATTTGAACGTACTCACTCAAGTCTTTGCAAATGAGGCAGACTTGGCATCTGAAAGTCGTCGAGATTGTCCTACTGCTCGCAATTTCTGGTTCAATGAAATCAGGCCACAGATGGCAAAGGCCAAAAGGCTGTGTTAGATGTCGAATGCGTTTTAACTCGGACGACAAAGCAGCCGAGTCTATAATAAACTCTTTTTCGCTCGCGATGGACGGATTCCACTTGTTTCTGTACAGTATTAAAATCGCTTGTGTCGAATCTCGAATATTTCGATCCTCCATGACTATGTTACACTTTTCCTCCAGCATTCTACCAATCTGATGTAAGTCGAAGAACTTGCACTCAGCTGGCTCACATGTTTTCGCCTCGTTGTTTTCAATGCCGAATGAAGCGTTTTGCTCATCGTCGTCCAATTCGTCGTTGCGTTCGAATATTTCAGGTTCGTTCCAGTTTTGCCAGTCGAAATAATCCAAATCGTCGTCTTCATTGTCAGGCTCGTCTCCCTCACTGTTATTTGCAGATAATAGGGGCGACTGTGATCTCTGGATAGACGAGCTGGCTTTCATTCTTCTGCGCCGCGAACCCGACTCGAAACCAAGACCTGCTGATAGGAATGAGCTGCCAGAGCTGGAATTTCTCCTATCGTCTATCGATTATTATTGCTCGCTCCTCGCCCATCATCAGAGCAGTATGCAAGCAGCTGGCATAATTGCTGAATAAAAGGAATAATAATAATCATCGCCCAAGAGCGCCCACCATTGCCTTGATTCATTCATTTATTAAATTCAGAAAAAAATTTTTCTTTTATTATTTCTTTTATTCGATGCCGTGCAGTTGGCATTTGAAAAATCCGATTCGAAATTTCGAGTAAATGAAATACGTAATCCAAACACGCCCATACATACACACAAAGATGACTTTGAATAAATATTCAATCGAATTGGAACCGTCTCGAATTTCGGCTTTTACTTTTTAAACGCGGGATCTTGAAGTTGAAGAACGTGCTCGATTTCGACCGGCTTGCCATCCGGTCCGATGGCAGCAGGTCTGATCATTCCACTTTTGGTCAACTGGTCCAATTGGTTAACCAGTTTGAGAGCTTCGTACTCCTTCTGCTCTTCGCTCATGCCTTCGAACGGGTCAGGCTTGGCCTGCGCCTCGACTCGACCGGTGATCGGATTCACCGAATCTTCCACCTGCTTGTAATCTTCAGTGTCCGACTCTTCAGAGCTACTCGAATAAAAGCCGGCATTAGGGCTTGTGCCGCCCAGCATGAGGCCAGTCTCGGCCAGCATACCGGCAGCATTGCCATAACCTGAGTATTTCACGAGCCGATCGACTTTTTCCTTGCACAATATGAACAAGAGCTGTGCGCTAAGGCGTTTAACTTGAATATTCGCGTCTGTCATTAGCTTGACCAGTTTGTTGCGCAGTTTGCCGCCTCTTTCCGGCAGCTGCATGGCGTCCTGGCTACTCAGCGGCGGCAGTATTTTGTAGCGGCAGTATTTGCGAATCATTTTGTTCGACTTGCTCATCAGAGCGGCCAGGAGCAGAACTGGGTAGAGTTTGTCGGCGTTAAAACTGCTCGGCCTGGCATCGTACTCGTCCAGCTGCGAGTTGAGAAACATGAGAATGAATGCGATCGCTTCCATGTTCTTGCCGGCGAAATCGTAATCCTCTTCGCTGAGCACGAGTGTTTCGCTCGATTTCACTCGCTTTGACTTGCGTGACATTCGCTTTCTGTCGTGAGCGCTTCTCAAACTGTTTGCTTTGACTGTGGCCTCGGCGACTGCCACCTCTATCGAAGGTGTGAGCAGCTCTTCGAAGCAAATGCTCGGCATGTTGGTGAGTAAATTTACAATGTTGCTTTGAAGATTGAGAAGTCTACTGCTGTTGCTCTGGTGTTCGCTTTCCAGTTTACATGTGATCAAATCGCGCAGCACACTGACCAAATGCATCAGGTGCGCCTCGTCCTCCTCTTTCAGATGGTGATGACTAGGACGGCTCGCTGTCGGCTGGTTGCTCATCAGAGCGATGTTGAATTTGGCTATTGGCATCGTGAGATTGTACAATATCTTCAAGATTTCTGTGATCAAGTCGGCATCCGACAACTTTAGATAGCAGTAGTCAGACGCGTCCGAGGCTGGTTCGTCGTTAAACGAGTTCATTCGCTCTTTCATTATCTGGTCGATAATTTCAATCAAATAGGTTATGATCTGAAATTTTTCCTCGAGTCGTTGACGCAGTTCATTGTTAAACGTGCTGAGTAAGAACAAAATTCGTAAATTGAAGATCATGGCGTCTATTTGCTGGCAATCACTTGTGGGCACAAACTGTTTGAGGTGCAAGGCGATCATTTCGGCCACTCCATTTCGAGCGTAGAAATCCTGCGCAAACTTGTTGTTGTAAATCAAATTGGACATGGCCTTGAGAGCGCTAGTGGCCAAGTTCAAGTCCGGCTCACGCTGGCCGGCCTCGTTGTGATCGAGAAGCTTCAAATTGGCCAGCTGTTGTATGAAATCCAGCAGTTGCTCGTGTTCAAGAACTTTGACAAATTCGCTGTCACGACTCAGAATGCGAATCACACTTAGCACCAGATTGATTAAGCTCTTAGCCTGATTGCAGTGTTCGTCGTCGTCGTCATGGTCGCCGCCATCGCCACTTTGAATTGCGTCAACTCCTCGTCGAATAAGACTCAGCAGGTGTTCCGGCAGTTGACTCTTCATTTCGTCGGACCACTCGAAATCGAACTTAAATTTGTTCTCATTTTGCCGATAGAATTTACTCAAGCTGTCGATCACAGCCCCGAATTGATGCGATTCGATCTTCAATTCACCGAGCAGCTTTTCTATTTCGTTTGTCATGGTATTGAAAAAAAAGGGCGGCCAGCGTTCGCTATATAATGAACGAGTCTAAAGATGTAAACGAATATTGAGATAAGCCAATCGAAATGGATTTGAACCGACGCTTATCGACCGAATCGGATTTAGGGCGCACTGGGGTGTGTGTTTATCGGCAAATTGAGCCTTAGTGAGCCAGGCAGCTTGCTCGCCTTTCAGCTACTTCTTTTTTTTTTTCTCTTCTCTGATTAAAACTGACAGACTAAAGAATAAATATTCATCCATAATTAGATCGCATGCATGTCGAGCGAAAGAGTGATGGAAAGCCGGATTAAATACAGAAAGATGCAAATAAAAAAAATCGATAAATTATTAAGATAGCCTTTCAGACGATCAGAACAATGCTCGAAGAGTCACGATCTTGCCGCTCTCTCAACACCAATAAAAGAAATTTAATTGATGGGAGCAAGCAGGGGCCAAGTGCAGCGGCACCTGGTTTCGCATGCGACCAGAACCGACAACCGCAGCGCCTTCTTTTCCTAAACGGGCATGATCGTAATTGTGGCAACTTGTTGTATTTTGACGCTCTCCTGCTCTCTCAATTGACATGGCCAGAAAATGACTGAGAGATGCTGAAAGAGAGAAAGATGGAGGGGGAGAAAGAGAGCGGATGGAGAACAAAAACAGAATAACAAGTGCAGGCTGATTAGTTTGTGAGAGGACGATCGATCGATCACTCGACCAGCATGAAAAGAATCGATTGAACTGAGGCGTGACATTAGATGCCGCTCTTCTCTCTCGTGTATCCTTTCTCATTGCTTTTATTGAAAGCAAATCATTTATTCAAATTAGAGATCTAGCTGAAGACCACAAATTGTGTTTTACACATATAGAAAGAAAAAAAGATAGAAGTGCGTGAGAACCGAGGCGCTCTTGCTGGCACTGATTATTTGAAAATTCGGGCATTTCCATCACACTCTAGTTGATCACAACGCCTGAACATAATGCTTGGGCAGATGCTCTGTCATTTGAACCGCTTGATTATACAAGTCCATGTCTTGAGTAAAAAACCAAATCGAGGCACAGAGAGCGAGAAAGAGAGAGAAAGAGAACGGAAAATTGATGAAAGAGAAGATCGTATAGTTTGTGATTAATGTTTGCCACCAATTAGAAATACAAGATCGTGCAGCTTACCGAAGCTCTCGGTCATGCTCGGCTCAAATGTGGCATAATCGAAGCAGACCAGATTTCCTTGCTCGTCTACATTGCCGTAGACTTCGACTATCTCGCTCAGCGAATCCCTCAAGGGCATTTTGAGACGCACCAGAACCTCGATATTGTCCGGACTGAGCATTTTAAATGACATTTGATCGGCAGCGAGCTGAAATTTCAATTCGATTCACAAATAGAGATGATGTGCTGAATAAATTTGTGCTCTTGTTCTCACTTCCTTCAACTTGCCCAAGAAGCAAACAGTTCGCCCTCGATAAGACGGCAGCATTTTTCCGTTCACGCGAATATAAGGCGAAGACATGTTGACGCTTAAAGATTCCGTCGGCTAAGCTAAGCTCTACTCAAGCAGCTTTTGTTGGCTCATAATGAAAGTAGATTTCGCGCGCTCTTTGTTGAGATGCTGTGCGCGTGGCTGAACTCATTTAACACGAATTGACGTGCATTTGAATGTTGAAGAAGAAAGAAGAAAAAAAGACCTTCAGCCGGCAAAGGACGTCCACAATCGAGACAGCACCGTTCACGTCAATTACAATTCGACGAGCCATCGTGAAGGGAAACTTGCCTCGCTAATACGACCAGACAAGGCGAAGGATAATGAGGAGTCTGCTTTGCTGGTCTACTTTCACAACTGTGGGCTAGACTGATGGTTGCATGCTGCTTATGGTGGAAATTTTTTTTCAATTCGACTTGCAGCAGATATGATTAGCACTTGCACGAAAATAGAAAAAAAAACGAGAGGAGATCGCGGGCAATAAACGAACTGGGAAGGAAACTCTCGGAAGTATGGCTTCTTAATGGAACCCATAATTGCACTTAATGTGGGCATCCGTTCGGAATAAAGCGGATTACGCTGTAAAGCGCAAATTCGAGAGAGGGAATTTTAATTCAATTAAGCGCTGGGATTCAATGAAATTTTTTTTTATTAACGATCGCTCCTAGTCTGGACGAGCTAAATTTCGAGCTGGCTTGATAATCGTCTAAATAGCACATCGCTCGGTTCATAATGAGAAAATTGTGTGTCCGATTTGCAAGCCGAGCCGACGTGGCTGAACTCATTTAACACTGTTCGCCATGTGTTTAAAGACGACGAAGACGAGTAGAGCCCGATCGGCGCATAAGTTATTTGTTTTGGCTGACTTGGAATGACTAGGCAAGTCCAAATAGAGAATGGTTTAACGGCCAACGAAGCGAGCGCAGACGCATACACGTCGCTAAACAGAGAGCTGAACAAGCAGCTCAAGAGCTTTGTCTCTCAGCTCGATTCGCTTCTACAGCACGTAAAAGATCAGCCGGAGCTAATCGACGGAAGCAAGGTAAATGAATGGGTCAGTGATTGGTCGTTGTTGAGTAATTACACTCTGCCGTGGTCAGGGAATCAGCTTTCTGGGCATGAAGAACCTGCTCATGCTCGAGTACTTGACCAATCTAGTTCAATTGTCTGGAGCAAAGATAGACGGGAAATCCATAAACGGTAGCGAATGTGTTACCAGACTGGCCGAAATTCGCGTGGTAGATTCCATTGATCAAGTTCTCCTCATTGCACTCCATCTCAAGTGCGGCTGGCTAGGTTCTCGAAAAGAGCAAATCGCTCGAGGCCAAGTTAAAATATCAAGTCGACAAATTGATCAAATTGTCAGTGATGCCCGAGACAGGTTGATGCCAGTTTATAACGTGCCTAACACTCGCACAGTTCTAATGTTTGAAATAGCCGATCTAGAGAATCCGTTGGGCTATCGGGCCAACATTGAAAACTTTGCTCCGTCGGTAAGTGCCTGTTTGAGAAGATCTCAATGAAAATGAATAGAGCAACGGCCGGATTTGTAGAGCGAGGACGACGAAGACACGATAAAGGAAAAGGGCGAGGGCGAAGAGGAAGACCAAGATCGAGCCAGCAAACTAAAACAGGGAATCTATGTGCCGCCCAAGTTGGTGCCCATGTACAACGGTAGGAATTGGTGAATTGTGTCTAGGGCGATTCCTGTTTGTTTGACTGATTGTTACAAACAGACATCGACCAGACGCCAGAAGATAGACTGAAGAAGCAGATTGAACGACAGAAGAAACGCGCCATGCACACTTCGTTTGTCAAAGAGCTGGAGACAGAGTTTTCAGGAGCTCCTGAAGAAATCAAGGTTAGCTTGCAGTCTTGTTCGATTGATTAAGGTTGAAAAAACGCCTCGTTAAGGATTCGTTCGCCAACACTCTTGAGACTCAGACTGCTGAAGATAAGCACAAAATTGAGTACGAGGAAGAGCACATGGTTCGCAAGCCGCTAACCAAGAGAGAAATGGTGAGAGAGAGATCGCCACGGAGACTTGGTCGACCAATTGAAGAAATCAAATATTTGTAGATGCGAGTCAAACGTCTTAGACGAGGTGTCAACTTGAACAGTCTGGCATCGTTCGATGGTTCGGGAATGTTTTTGGAAGAAAACGCTAATCCGGTAAGGCTTGCTGTAGATCAGTGCGTGGCATTTGGTTTTCATCTTTCAAATTTCCAATTCGAAGGAGGAGTTTCTCAACGCCAAAAAAGCCACCAAGAGAAAGGCCAAGACGGGTAAGTAGACCGACGTGGACAACAGGACAAAAGTGAATTGTTAAATTTTCTTTTTACCAGGCAAAGGTAAAAAGGCGGCCAAGAAGAAGAAGAAAATCCGATACACCTGATTGTACGAGCTGTTGGCAATAAATAAACAAAATGTTTAATTTATTTGAGCATAGTCGTTCTGCGGAGATGAAATTCCGTTCAGAGAACTGCCGGCGTTTTTCTAAGATTGAGAACTCACTATGAACTAGGAATAGATGGATCAAGGCAAAAAGGAGTCCAGAATACAGTATCTTGCCACATTGATCGGCAAGTCGATTCGGCCGAGGGCCAAATGGAGCAGCAAAGTAAACGTTCGCTTGCAGTCGATTTAGATGATCTTATAACAATTTCGGGGGGAAATAGGACGAGTTTCTTGACTCGGTCTACTGGTTTCGACAGCTGATAGGCGCATGTCTGGGCATCATCTGGGGAGTTCTAATGCTCAAAGGAATGATCGCAATCGCCTCGTAAGTGGATCAAATCGATTCAAATTAACAATGTCACGCTCAGAACATGAACAGCTTTGGCCTGGTCAACGCCGCCATTATCTACGTCTACACGACTAGCTACCAGGTAGTCGACGAGGAGGAGTACGGCGGTGTCGGCGAGATTATAAAAGAAGGCTTCATGACTTCCTTGAGCACATTCTTGGTAAGGACTGCTCACCGCTTGTTCAGAAGCTCACGTGTAGTTTACGTCCCTCGATTATCGTTAAGGTTTCATGGATTCTTGTCTACTCGGCTTTTTTCAGCGATTAAATTTTATTTCGAAAGGCACTCTTTGCCATTTGCGCCCCTTAAAATAAATCACTTTTGCAACCGCCAGTCGAGAGCTCATTCGGAAAAGCAAAAAACCTTTGCCTGAGCAACTCGCAGGTAATCGGCCACTTTCAAACTGATCGATTTGGTCAGCGAGCCCGCATTGAACGCGATTCTGTCGTTGGCCACAATCGAATTGTCCACATAGAGTTCGAATGGCAGAACTGGCTTGCCAAACGGTGGCACTGAGCCCGGCACAAGTCCAGTCAAATTGAGAAGCTCGGCGGATGTAGAAAATCGGAGTCGCTTGCTGCCCAGATGAGCTTTGACCAGTTTGGAGTTTAGCTTTCTACTTGCGCTGAGCACAAACAAAACAAACTGCTCGTCGACTTTCATGAGAAGAGCTTTGCCGCCGATCGAAAGATCATCGCCACGAGCCTGGGCAGACTCGGCAGATGTATGTGTGGCCTCGTGCTCAACCAGTTTGTAGTCGATTTCATTTTGCTCGAGCAAATTGACAATTGATTCAAAAACGCTCGGTTCGCTGCCTCTGTTCATGGTCTACAAACTCTATTTTATTCCATCCGCACAATAGCCTGCATCAATGAACAGTTTTATTTGTTCGCCTCATTTTTCCTTTCGACTGTTGGTTCGCGATGACGGCCCTCGTTCTTGTCGTGGATTTATTATGACTGCAGTTGTGGATGTTTCAAATTTAATGGCATAAAATGAACGAGGTTTTATTTTTGTTGAGTCTCTATTGGCTGTTCTCTAAGTATTGTTGTTTGTCTGTTTTGTTTTTTAATCAAGAAGGAAATAGAGAGAAAAGAATGAAAGAATAAAGCAAAATCAATGAAAGGAGTCGAAGGAAAAACATAATAAGCAACCGGTATTGATGAATGAGCCATGCTAGCGCCCTTTGCGATCGTGGTTTCAGGATGGTGGGCTCTGGTGTTGGTAGCGCCAAATCAAACATTTTGATCAGCGTCGTTCGCGATCAAATTTAAAAACTTGTTTAAGAATTTAAATGTCAAATGTGCTGATTGTTGTTTGGTTGTGCGTTTTGTTTGCTGGCCGGTTGGATGACGTGCTGGTTTCATTCTGTTTGTTTTAGAGTCGAGCTTTAGCCTTCGTTGGCTGGTTAACATATTCACTTGTTAAATAATCATCAAGTTTTGCTTTTAATTGTTTCTTTGGTCAGCCAGACACAAGACGAGACGATGTTGGCATCGATGGCCGACAACGTCTCGCAATGAGCTGTTGCAGGGTTTAGGGTTTCATCGATCCACTATTTGCGTGGTGGCCATCGACGGCCTACCGTACAGCTCTTCGGCTCGTTTTGTGAAAGCTTGCACCATATTTTTGAATATTTGATCAAGGAAGAGATTTGAAAGCTGGGTATAGAACAACGAGCGAAATTTGAATGAAACGTAAAACTCGACTATGCAGCAGTTCTCGGCCGCATTCTGCTGTTCGCTAGAGACCTCAGTGGCCAAGTTGTCTGACCGGTGGCGATCAACTATGCGCTGATCGTTCAGGTGAGTGGTCACTTCGTACGGATGAAATTTCCATTCATTTATCAAGTACTCGAACAGATTTGTGTCGCGCGAGATCGCTTTGACCAAGTGCGGGCGAATCATGCTCACGTGGCTTATGTAAGACTCTTTAATCGGCGGGTAGCCGATTTCAAGTTTGGCTCTGATTGATTTGGGGAGTTGAATTTCTTTTCGACTCAGGTCCTCTTTCAGCTCTAGGCTTGTAGAGGCGTCGGGCGTCTTGCCGCGTTTCAGTTTTGTTAAATTTATGCGCTGTGCGACTGGTACAGGCACGGGCTGCAGGTTGCTCAATATTTCTGAATTTATGCACCAGGGCACGAAATCCTTGTAGTTGGAGACGTCGAATACCAGGTCGCACATTTGCTCACGAGAGTAGCCCAGAATCACCTTTTCGTGGTAAAAATTTCCGGAGCCAGTTTTCTTCAAGTCTTCACCGTACAAATCGCTGGCCGAGGAGTCGGCCACAGCCTTGCGCGAGCTCTCTCTCTCTCTGAGCGGCTTGATTAGCCAGTTCAAGCTCTTGTTTGTAGAGTCATGTCGCTTGACCACAATTATACAGTTCGACGTTGATTTCAATTTGAGCGTCAACTTTCGTATAACTTTTGCTTCGTTTCGCAACAGTGTTAGATTCCGATGAAGACTCATCGCGAAACTCTGTACATCTAAATGGGTAATTGAGCGTCGAAGACTAAACAGGGCCATAACAAGGGTCAGTCTAAGTGAAAAGAGTTTGAAAGTCACACTTGGGTACACAAACGCCGAATCTTTCTCTCCCTCTCTCTCTCTCATCCGACTTTCAGAGCCTTGTAAAGGGCTCAAGCTTATTAAACGAGCTGAACAATTCAAAATGAATGTTTGCAGTAGAAAAACGAAACATCACCCTCTCGCTCTTTCTATTATTGTTCTTGAGCAGATTATTATAAAAAATTGACATAAATCGTGGCCGAATCATCGCCGTCGAAAGAGGCGATAGATTGCTACTTTGAATGCGAGCCATACAAGTTCTACGTTGTAAGCAAGCCATCGTTGATTGTACTCGAGATGAAGGTCGTAGTTTTGATTGAGAAACTTTTTGTAAAACTCGCTCATGAGCGGCTCGTCCTCGTCCGGCTGACCGAAATATTTCAGCTTAATCTGGTGGTCTTTGAGAAAGTCGCGTTTGGCGTCCACAAACTTTATGTTCTGCTGCGTCCAATAGTTCTGGTTGAATTTGTCGACGTGCTGCCTGAGGAGGCGGTATTTGCGTTCAAGTTCACTCTCATTCGCGGGCACATAGTACTGATACTGCCTTAGGTTGGACAGCTTGTCGACAGGCCCAATCAAGTCGCGTCGGGCTGAATTGCTGGCGTCTGTGGTCAACGAACGAGTCGGTTGCAGAACTTTCAGGCATCTAAATCGATTCACTTTGATGCGACCGTGTTAGTTAGAGAGACTCGGCTCTATTGCGCAGACTGAACCAAACACCCTGAAAGCGAAAATTGCCAAATTGTCTCGCATAATAGCTGCTCATGTAAGAATCGCCTAATTATGCCTGGGCGTCTGGCGAGCCAAGCGAACATTTGTTCAGGTTCACAGCCCCACACACACACAAATAACTTGATGAAAAGTTTCATCATGTCATAAGATGGGCGGCGCTCAGCAAGTCTGCGACCATCAACCTAAATGCTGCAATAAGCCGTAATTTGAGTCTGACTAGTTGGCATGATGGTTCGCTGTCGCAAACCAAGTAAATCACGACACGTTCAGCTCAATCAGCTTCTCTAGGCTAGGCTGTCGCTTCTGAATGAAAACTGAACGAAAAAAGGGCAGGGGGGTCTGCAATTAACTAGGCTATGACTAAACACTTGTTTATGGGGCGGACTTTATTAAGCAAGTAAAAATCCGTCCAAGAGTTGCGAAAAGCCATCGAGGAAGAAAAAGAGCCAGTGGACGAGAGAACCTTTATATTGGGCCGCGTTTCATAACGCTTATGAGAAAAGTAATTTTGCTTTATGAAACAAAGGTTTCTGTGCGGTCATTGCTTGCTCGCATTTCGCTCGGGTTTCGGCGCGTTCGTTCTCGTTCATCAGATGGCAAAAAATTTGTCCGCATCGGTACGATCATTTGCGATTGAATTGTGTGCGTTCGACAGTGAGCAACATCATCACAACCAAACGCACATTTCTACTCGTGTGATATCTAAACCAAGTGCAATTCGTTTTAGCCCATATCATCTAGGTGCCGCCCTTCGAAGGATGCCTAGCTATTCGAAGCATACATTCAGCATGCTGGGCAAGTACTCGACTCGGCGGCTACTTGCGCCCATTCAAGCACCGAGCTCCGCTCGAGCACGTTCGTTCAGTGTGGTTCCAGTGTTGGCCCGTCTTCTCAAGCTTCGATACATATTCCTGGGCAGCGCGATTGGTGGCGGCTACGCCATTCATAACGTAAGCCAATCTGTTCACTCGAGAGCCTTGAGATTGCTTGGAGATGACGACCAATCTGAAAATAGAAATATAACGATTTTAAGCAGAATTTGCCCGATTTCGAGTGGATGCGCGAATTTCTGCCCGACGACACGTTCAATCTGGTATCGAATAAACTGCGAAGCATTTACGACACCATTCACCCGCCGCCAATCGTAAATAGACTCAATTGGTGCACTCTTGAATAAAAACGCTGAATCTTTAATGCCTCGATAGGACTCCATTACGAGCTCGTTTGGCAATGTGCGAAACATGGCATCCAACTACTTTAGCAATATTCGAATTCTGAACGAAAGCGATGAAGAGAGCGAACAAGGTATGTTCCCAATTGCATCCAACCCCTTCGAGCAAAAATGCCCTTCTCGACACACGAATGCCCATTTCTGTCGTTTGCTCGGCCCTCAATCGGATTAATCTTTTAGGCTTGCTATTTTTAGGTGCCGGTGTCGGATCCTTTGTTGACAAGGACGGAAATCTAAGTCAGTTCTCTTGTCCCCTTGTCTCTGGCCCTCACTTGAGCTAATCGAGATCAATTCAAACCAGCGAATCTAATTAAGGTTCCGTTTGTTGGCCAAGGCCCAAGCACCTCCAAACAAGTCGGTGATTCTCTGAAGCTTTGCACACGAATCTAAAAGTTCTAATCGATGAGCGACAGATGAGCGACAAAGAGCGTCTGACCAAAATGCAAGACGAGCTGATGAACATTCAACTCAAGTACCAGAAAGAGCTCGAGAAATTCGAAAAAGAGAACAAAGAGTTGAAGAAGCAGCTTCTGCTTGAGAAAGAAAAGCTGAGAGGCGGCCGAGTGCGCAAAATTAAAGTAAATTCCACCGCTTCTAGAATGAGCCAGTTCGACACGTTTCAGGCTTAAATGCGACTCAGAAATCACTTATCGACATGTACAGCGAAGTGCTTGACGAGCTGGCCGACTACGACTCGGGCTACAACGCCCAAGATCACTTGCCACGAGTAGGCCTCATCTGCGCATCGCATTCCATAAAGCGTTTCAACAACATTCTGCCGAAGGTTATTGTGATCGGTGATCAGAGCGCAGGAAAAACTTCAGTTTTGGAAATGATCGCCCAGGCGAGAATATTCCCGAGGTGAGAGAGGCTGTGCCAGACTGGTTTGAAAGGATTAAACATTTGCGGATTTAAGAGGGGCCGGTGAGATGATGACTAAAAGCCCGGTAAAAGTGACGCTCAGCGAAGGACCCTATCATATCGCTCAGTTCAGAGACAGCACGCGCGAGTTCGATTTGACCAAAGAGTCTGAGCTGGCCGCGCTTCGCAAAGAGATCGAGTTGCGAATGCGAAATTCGGTCAAAGAAGGAAGGACGATCAGCAACGAAGTCATCTCGCTCTCTGTCAAGGGACCTGGACTTCAAAGAATGGTTCTAGTTGATCTGCCCGGCATCATCAGCGTATGTATTTTGACCTTGGACTTGACCCGGCTCGAACAAGTCGAAATTCGGCTAAACTGTTTAGACTGAGACTCAAGGAATGGCTCAGCACACTCGCGATTCCATCACTCGACTTGCATCTGCTTACATGTCTAACCCGAATGCGATTATCCTGTGCATCCAAGGTCGGTTTTTGTGTTGCAATTCAGCCGATTTGGTGATTACGGAAATCGAATAATTCAAAAGATGGATCGATCGATGCCGAACGAAGCAATGTTACCGAACTGGTCAGTCGAATGGACCCACAAGGCAAGAGGACTATATTCGTATTGACCAAGTTCGACCTTGCCGAGAACAACCAGTTCAATCCGGACCGAGTGAGTCTTTGAGATATTAGCCTGCCTAGATCATAAATTTGCTAAATTTAATCCGATTTCAGATGAAGAAGATCATGGAAGGCAAGCTGTTCCCAATGAAGGCTCTCGGCTACTTTGCGGTAATCACCGGCCGTGGCAACGCCGAGGACTCGATAGAGACTATTCGCGACTACGAGGAGCAGTTCTTCTCTTCGTCAAGACTATTCAGGTTCGTAAGAGCGAGCAAGCGAGAACTGGTCTGATCTAAAATCAAGCTAAAACGAGCAGAGAAGGAATTCTGCTGCCGAATCAAATGACCACGCGCAATCTCAGCATGGCTGTGAGTGAATGCTTCTGGAAAATGGTCAAGGAGTCAATTGAACAGCAAGCAGACACTTTTAAAGGTGAAAAGAAAAGCAACAATCTACTTGAGTGAGCCTAAATCTGATCGATTCGACGCTTGAAGCTGTTCGATACAATTTGGAAACTGAATGGAAAAACACCTTTCCAAGGCTACGAGAGCTTGACCGGGTAAGCAAAACAGAACAAGAGCGTGATAGAAAAGCCGAAAAAATCGCTGAACTCGTCGCATCACCAATAGGACGAGTTGTTTGAGAAAGCAAGAGGCGAGATTCTCGACGAGGTGGTCAATTTAGCTCAGATAAAGAGCAGAGATTGGTGAGCAATCTGAATTTCAATCCGTTATGAACTTGAAAGCTCACGCTCTGCCACTCGGCTTTGATCATTAAGGGAGGAGAGCATCAGCAGGTTGCTAATCAACGAGTCGATTGATCATATTTTCAACAACATTTACATGCCCGCAGCTCAGGCTGAATCGCACGGGTAATGTGTCAACGGCTTCTTAAACTTTTCTAACTTGCTCGAATGGTTGCTCATTCAAATGCTGCCTCAAGGCTATTCAATACAACTGTGGACATAAAGCTTCGCTCGTGGGCTGAAAAGCAACTTCCCCAAAAGTGTGTTCAGGTAATTCGAATGGCAGAATCAATTCAGTTCGTTTATTTTATGTTCGGACTGTGCTCGCTCAAGGTCGGCACTGAGACACTTATCCAAGAATTCCAAAAGCTAATTACGAGAGAGTTTGCTCGAAAGAACCACGATTCACTTTTGGACGAGCTGAAACTGGCGGTGATAGACAGCGCGAGTAAAGAGCACCAGTGGGACACGAAGGCCATGGACAGTTTGGTAATTAGCCAGATCGACCAGGTCAAAGTCAATATCCAAAATCAATATCCGACTTGGACAGCGGATAATTCAGTCGAACGCGCTGGAAGATCGATCGGTGCCCGATAAACAATCGTGGGAGGCGGCGGTGAAATTCATGGAAACTTTGATCAAAGACAAACTCAAAGCGAGTATGATCTGCCTCTGCCCGATCGTTTTGCTCAATTCTATTTGTTGGGCCATGACAGCACAATTGGAAATTAAAAATCTGCGAGGACCTTCGTTCCAAGAACGATGGGTAAACTGGAAGAGCTTGACTGCCGAGCAGGTCACCAGAACCGCGACCATGAACGAACTCCAAAAGCTGCAGAAAAGCTTTGATGTGAGTGCTTCTTGTTTATCCAGGTCTCTTTATGCGGCTGTCTTATGCTTTCTAATCAGCGGCTCAAAGAGAAGCTCGACGCAGACGAAATAACGGCGATAAAGAAAAATTTGCAGGCGCAAAAAATTCAAGTCGACGAGGACTTTGTAAGTAAAATCGCAGCAAACAAAATCTTCTGTTTGATCATTTTCACTGGGAGAGACTGCAGATCAAAGAGACCTGGTCTTATGTGTTCAAGGAGAGTTTTTTGCTCAAAAAACTAGGCAGCTGCACCGACTGCAAGAATTTCTTTTACTACTACCAGAAAGGCTTTGCCGACCAAGGGGTAGGTCCATGTGGCATGGCCGTTGGGTTTGTGGCCAAATAAAGGCGCCGGAATTCTAAGATCGACTGCAATGACGTGGTTCTGTTCTGGCGATTGAAGCGAATGTTGTCTATAACAAGCAATGCGCTCAGACAACAGATAATCAACATCGAAGTCAGACGCTTGGAACGCGAGATCAAAGAGATTTTAGACGACTACGCTCAGGACGAGAAGCTGAAAACGCACTTGATGAACGGCAAGCGAGTCGAGCTCGCCGAGAATCTGAGTAAGTCATTTCCAAACTGACTTGAAAAAAAAACAAGGAAATATTAATTTCGACAAAACAGAGCGAGTGAGACAAATTCAAGAGAAACTAGAAGAATTCATACAAGCACTCAATAGCGAGAGAAATTAAATGAACGAAACCGGCTGAACAAGCTGAACATCCATTCACTGATCGAAATAAACGTTTTTAAGCTCTTGAGCGTCTGCGCTTTGTGGGTCGAAGCCATGTGGTGAGGGTTGTAGGCATGAGCGTCTACCAGATCGATTCATATCGGTGTATGCTGCTAACCGCTCTCGGTTTTATTTTTAGCATGTTCACGCCAGGCAAGAAATCGGCACTGACCACTCCGGCTTCGGCTCGCGTGACCAGAAGTCAAAGCCTTCGCACTAAAAACGAGATATTCAGTCCGATACTTACGCCAGCCGGCGTACGAAATCGCAGTCTTCTCGGCAACTCAGTCTACAACGATGCAATTCTCGAGTCGTACAAGGCGCCGCTGCCAATCAAAATAAACGAAATCATTTTTCAGCTCAAGTCAAAGGATGCGACGCTGATGGCCACCGTTATCGACAACGGTCACGTATGTCTGGCGCACGACAAGAAGATTTTTGTGTGGAAGTTGAAAAAGTCGCTTAAAGTGAGTGGCCTTGGCTGCTGGTTGTTGCCTAAATGTTGAAAATCAAACTTGAAAACAGAACATCCAATGCTACGAGCTGACCATTCCGCCGAGTCGATCGATGCTCATCAAATCGAACTGTGTACATATCGAATGCCGTGATAACAAAGAATATGTCGGTTTGTGTGTGACGGTCGAAGGCTACGTTCGCTACTGGCCGTCAATATTCAACCAGTATCTGTGTGTTGATACCAAGTTCGATCTGGCACCTGCCGACGAGGTCTCTCAGCTCGTCTCAATTCAGGTAGAGTTCAGCCAATTTGCCGATCCAACCCGCTCGGAGGCGTAAACGATACATTTTAAAAGGAAAACTTTTACATGGTTGTGACCATTCAAGGAAACTTGTGGAGCATTCTGATCGAAGATATTGACGGAAAAGTAACAAGCTCAAAAAATTTCTGTTCGTTTTTGCAACTCGAATGAGCAATTTTCGCAAAGCCAACACCCATTTGCCGCCAGATCGACTGTTCGTCGGGTCTCCTGTCGAGCGTAGGCCGAAGAATGACATCGTTCATATTCGGCGGATCCGGCGCACTTGGCCGAGGCTCTCAAGTAAGCCTAGTCGACCTAAGCGACAACAAGCCTACTGAACTGACTTGCTACTTGAAGAAATTCACCTCTTTCATGCGATACAAAGACAGCCAAGACTTTTACCTGCTGATCGACAAAAGCCTTCACAAGTGGAGAATAACTGGCGAGAAGACATTGGCCGTAGGGACATTCTAACCTTTTGCGCTTGATTTCTTGAATTTCCTGCATTAGATTGTGCACAGATGGTCTCTCAAACAAATGTAGAGAAGATCATTTACGAAGAGTACCTGGCTCTCAATCATGATTCGACCAGAATCGGCATCACTTTCCACAGCGGCTCCATAACCAAGTGAGTGAAGCAAAGTCTGGTTTGAATCGTCGCTCTGTGACCAAGTTGCTGAAGAAACTCGCTCTACATTCTGGTGATGATCGAAGACGTTGTGCCAAGATTCGTCATCGGTTTGCTCGAACCATTCCCGCAGTTTGGCGCCAAATCTAATAATTTGCTGTCAAAGGCGAATGGGACACATTCAACTCTGACAATGAGTTCAAATTTAAGCTTCTCCATCTTTTGGACTACTCGATCAGCAAGCAGGTAAATAGGCTCTATCTCAAACAACTTTGTAGGCCAACAACATCAGTTTGATGAAAAGGACGCGCTGAAGCAGTTCACGCTTCATGCCATGGACGATCGTCACTCGTTTTATATTCATCATTCCAATCTGGTGGTCGCATTCACCGGTCCTAATCTGGACTGCGCTGGCGAGTCGAAATTCAACACACTGGGCGATCGTATCGTTGCGAGCAGCTTTGTCGATTCCGATCTGGTGTTCTTTTCGCTCAACCACGGAATGATTCGAAGCAAAGACAACTCGCCCCGTCTCAGCATTGAAGAAGAGGACTCGATCAACATGGCCAACCAGTCAATGGACACGTCCACCTCGAGCAATCTGGGCAGCTTGAATGTGACCAATTTGCTTTGTAAGGAGCCGTCGAACACATCATTTCAGAACATGGAAGAGAACACGACCTTGCGACTGGGTCGACAGTCGTTTGATTTGACGTTCACCTCAATGGCTCATTCGGATCAGATTCTGCTCAACAAGTTCAAAGAGGCGTTCCAATGCTATTTGAGAAAGGATGAAGTAAGAGCAGATTAGAAGCCGATTTGAAGCGTTCACTCACTTCTTCTGGCCCTTTCAAAGAGAGAAAGTCAAAATTTAATAGATGAGCTTTACGAGACAAGCATGCTGGAGAAGCGACTTGACTTTGTTTGTGTGTCGCTAAGCGAGAAGCTTATCGACGACATGCCTGCACACGACCCTCGATGGGCCGAGTCGGGCAGTCTCAAATCAAAATCGCTCAACACAAGTGTGATCATCAGCAATCAGATAAAGGGCAAAATTAAGCTGCACGAGTATTTCATGACATTTTTGAAAAAGTATCAGCTCCTCTCTGAAGTAAGTCTCTATTTATCGACTATGAACGACGGAAAACGAGAGCGAAAAAAAAAATCTGTTTAGCTCAGCACAGTTCAGCACAACGGCCGGGAGATGCCGAGTAAATATGCACTCATGGAGCACGGCGAAAAGCTTCAGTTGGCGCTGATTATCAGAGAGACCCTATCCAGCAAGTAAGCTTGCATCATAACTAAGTCATCGAGGATTCTGATCAACAATGCGAGCAAGAAATCAAAAGTTTGTCAACGAAGCAATTGAACTGGTGGTGAAAAGCCGAGACGAGGCTCCTTCTATTCACATCTACCCGCACGATCTGTTCTTCAGACGCGTAAGAGTTTGACGCTGAACTTGACAAAGCTTCTTTACTCGATCGCGTGAATTTGATCAGATTTCAAAAATCGATGACATATTCAATGCGCTGTACATGGCCGAAAACGAAGTGATCAAATCAAACAGTAACGAGCAGGCGATTGTCTACCTCACCGATGCACTCTTGTTTTTCAGTGTATGCGAGCGCCCTTTCATTCAGTCAACTGAGTCAATTCTAACGCTGCCTAACACTCAAGCGACTGCTCCAAACCTCGCTCTTCTACCGAGAGGACAAGGCGCGTCTCTACGATCTGAGCGTGCACGAACCGGTCGGCATCGAGCTCATTCGGTGGCCGTTTTTGCCTCTTAAAGAGCTCAGCAACGTATCTGTCTCGATTCTGAACGTTTGCATCAAACAGGTTCGACTTGGGCTCTTTTTGCTTCCAATTCGCTCGATCTCAGTCTCAAACCGAATTTCTTCCAGCACAAGCTGAGCAGCGAGTTCGGCTTGGCGAACTGTGTCAATTTAGAGAACAAGTCGAAAATTCTTCAGTTCATGTTTGACATGGACAAGCTCATATTAGGCGAATACGAGCTTCGGCTGAAATCAATCGATGCAAGAAAAATGCCAGAGACGTATTCAACGTTCAAGAGAAATTATGACGAGCTAAAGGCGAACCTGGCCGAGGTCTATTGTAAGCGTCTTGCTTTCTCAATTGCCACGTTTCAATTTAAAAGCGATTGAGTGTCACTTTAAGTGAAAAACAAGCAGCTCGACAATGCAACAAAACTCGCCGAACAGTTCGAAGACTTTAGAACGCTGGCGTACATTTGTGAAGTGAACGCAGACCCTGAGCTTCTCTCGGTCTACTTGGACAAGTTCGGAAGCCAAGTAAGAGGCTCATTTGATCTTTAGCGATGTATTTGAAAAATCAACGTTTCAATTAAAAAGGGCTTCGCCGACTACATCGTCAAGTACTTTAAGGAGAAGCGAAAAATGACATTTCTGTTCAAGAGTCAGCTCATCTATCGCGCCGATGTATCCTCCGCATTTGACAAGCACGAAAGCCTCGCTTGGATAAAGAATTTCAAGAAAGAAGAATTTGCGCAGGTAATGTGACTGGCAATCATCAATTTGGGCCTCGATCCAACTCGCCTTAACAAAAAAAAAAGGGTTCATGCATTCTTGAGCAACTTGGCCTAAACGAGCAAGAGTCGTTCATCAAACAAAAAGTAAAACTCTGATTTCAATCAATCGAACGTCTTATTCACCGCAATCGCTGGAATGCTCTAGACAATGCTGAGCTTGAGTAAGCTGGCTCTAATCGCAGCTGGCGAAGATCAGGACATGGCCGAGCGGCGTCTGGAAAAGCTCAACAATCAACTCGAATATTTGTCGTATATTGAGTACGTCGCGCCGGCCCAAATGCGCAAACTGGGCTACAGACTCGAGCAGATCTCTGTATACGAGCCGGATGAGCTGATTAAGGTAACAGTTGGATTGGGCGTCGACCGACGTTGAGTAAAGCAGCATTGAACATTGAAGATTTACGTGGAAAACAAAGAAGCAACAGAAAACGATTTCGCCAAGGCGTTCGATCTCGTCGATTATCTGGCGCAAAATAGACAAGTGGGCATGATTGGTGCTGAAATTTGAGGAATCATTGCTTATTTACTTAATGTGATTAGTTCGGCAGAGAGAAGCTAGACGCTTTCAAGGTCGAGGTGCTTGTGCATGCGATATTGACTGACAAGTAAGCGATGATAGATGCCAAGGACTCCAAATAGTTGAAATTAGTTTTGTTTGCGTATGTAGCTGGGAGAAAGTAATTGATCAGAGTCAAATAGAGAGCTTTATTGAAAAGACGAAATTTTTCCGGACTATTTGCAGCCTACAGCGCAATGGTAGGCATGAAATGACAGAGCAGAGCGGCAGCCACTTGAGTGACACTCCCGCTCTGGCCTAATTGAAATAGTCGCAAATTAATCGCTCGTCTATGCAAATTAAGGCCAAGACGTGGAATCGCTAGTCGAGCTGAAAGATCAAATAATTGATCATCGACTCCTGGGACATTTAAAATGTGATCAAAAGTTCAACTTCTTGCTTCACTCTTGCTTCGAAAAGGCGCTCACTGCCTGAACATGATTAATGTTAACAATCATCATCTTCCAGACCAATTTACTTAAGCGAACACATCCCGATCCCATAGACTATTAGCTAACATTAACACGCCGACAGCTTTGGCATTGGTACTCTAATGCCAGAGCGATTAGATCTCGACACTGCTGCAATCGATCTCTCCCCTAATCTTTAGCCTATAAACAATAAAAAGAAAAGGAGCGAAGAGAGAAGAGCTTGCCTAGCTAGACTTTCACGCAGTCGTCGGTGATTACGTTACGATGCGGCATTCATTCGATTCGGCAACCGATTTCACACTCAATTAGAGAAGGCAATGAGAAAGGCATGTACGGAAAGATGATCTCACGCCGGTGTGTGTCTGCCTTGCCGGCTGCCTCCTAGCCGACGCTCTCCTCTCACAGAATGAGGCTTTTAGATCAAGAGCAGGAGATGAATTAAGAAATGAAGAAAGGCAGCGTTTGAAGCGCCCATGCTCCTATTTTTGCTCAAATGCAAGAAGAACCTTTTGCTTTAAGAGGGCGCTTCAATGCAGATAATTAAAAGTAAACACGACCGCGCTGTTTCACCACTGTTTGCAGTGATAAGCGGTCCGTGCTTTTTCTTACGCAATTTGGCAACGATCCACATAAATGCACCAGGGAGTGTGTGTGTGTGTGTGTGTGTGTGTGTGTGAGGAAAAAAAAAAGAGCAAGGCAAGCAAGTTGATTGCTAATTAATCTTTGCTGGTGATTGATAATCGTTGGCCGCCGCACTGGCGTCTGGCGTCTAAGCCAATTGACTAGACCCATTTGCGCTCCCAAAGAGCGGCAAACAGAGTCAGAGGAATGCATCGGGCTTTTCTGCTTGTGTGCGAGAGTAGAAAAGCAGCTGCCTCATTTGTTTGCAATATTCTAAAATCGCAGTTTCAAACAGAACAATTGTTGTTGTTTTTGTTCTATTTATCTCTCTGATTAGTGCGCTTTAGAGCTGTTGAAGGCTGGATATGAACGATGAAAACTTGAACGATCTAACAGGGCCCATGGACAACTTGTTTGCCATTCTGGTCATGCCTATGGGAACCTTTTTCAATGTGGTCACCATGCTGGTTATCTACAAGCATTTGTTCAATCGGTCGACCACAAAAATCTTCTTCCTCATATTCCTGCTGCACTCGACCTTGTCGATGAACTTGAACATGATCGCGTTCTTTGTGATGAAGTTCGCCTCGGGCTCGTTCGTCTGCGTCATATTCTCTTTCATCAGTCACACAATGATGCTGGCCACCTCAATCTGGCTCGTGTTTGTTCTTCTAGACCGGTTCATTCAGCTCAAGTGCAGATACATCAACTTGTTCAAGCGCAAGCACTTTCCGATCATTGCCATTCTGGCGTTTATGACCTTTGCCGTGCTGGTAAATCTGCCCCATTTGATGTTCGTATCGTCGGACGCGCTCAGCTTTACCCGAACTGTCTACTACAATGACTGCCAGCGCTATCATCCAAGTCACTTGTTCTGGCTCGATTTGGTCGAGCTGCTCGGCAACGTCGGCTTCCAGTTTGTGCTTTTGCTCGTGCTCGACTTTTTGATCGCGTTCAAACTCATACACTCGAAGCGGTTTCTTCAAAGTCTTGGCGGCAATCGACATCGACTCGTTCGCAAAGAGAAAAAGTTCATTCTTTTCCTGTTCTTGATTAGCATACTGAGCTTTCTGCTCTCCGTCCCCTACATTGCCTCTCGCATAGTCAAACATTACTTTTACATTTCAGTCTACCGCGATGAGACGGCCATGTTTATTCTAACTTATTTGGAAAGTCTATTCAGCTTCTTGCGCAACCTTCAATACCTGGTGCCCTTCTTGCTCAGCATGTTTATGAACCCTTTCTTTCGCAAGCGATTTTTCTCCACGCTCATTGATCATAGTTGAGCAAAAAAAAAACATGCAATGGTCCAAGATCAGGGTTTATTCGAAAAAAACGATTTCATACTTTTTCTAACAAAGCAGACACCGCTCCACTACTGATTTGCTTGTTGAATTTTGTCCTCGCAAACGCCGTAGCCAAACACAGTGGACACGCACGAGTCTGAGTGGACCGACAAGCCGAGCATGCCGCCCACGAATAGCATTTTTATTTCGATGCCCAAGTAGTTCCATACAAACGGCACTTGATTCATGTGATAATCGAACGATGAAGTGACGAGACCTGCGCCAAAGTCACTTGCAACAATGCTGCTCCACTTGTCGCTCCAGACATAGCGGTTGAGCTGATCATCGCTCAAGTAGGGAAACAAGGCAATTATCCAGCCGCTGATGAACGGCCCTCCGGATCCGCCTTCGTCTGCAATCAAATTAATTTTACATTAGAAAAACGGCAAATTCAAACAAATAAAAGCAGACACTCAGAAATGATGTCTTTAGGGCATATTTACATTTGAATATTTGATTCCAGAATTTATTGTCGCATTTGCCGTCGTATGCGTGCAAAAATTGCTCAAGAATTTCGGATAGGCCGGCTTTATGGAGCCAAACTTGGGCAAGATCGGGAACTAGACTCAGAAGAGCTTTTGTGTTGGCAATCAGCTTGTCCCAGTCGGCTCTCTCGCCCTCTAATCTAATCTCTGGAATGCCGCACATAGTTGTAAAGCGATAATCAAAGTATTTCTGCATCGCGTCCATGAGCACAATCTGAGATACGAGTCGCGACACGGGCGTGGTGCTCGTAAAGTCTGCCGTGATTAGCCGCGCCACGTTGTTCCTGGTGTTCTCGTTGACTTTTTGAGCGAACTCGTCCACTGCCTCATTCCATGGATTGGACGTCGAGCCCAAGACGAAATCGTCTCGTCTCACATTGATCGTCTTTTTGCCCTTGTGTTCAACAAACTTGTCTCTGACCGCCTCCGAGTTCTTGTTGATGTAGCCAGCTACTCCACTTGTGATCAGATACCAAATATCGTCCGGACGAATGCTAACTGGCAAATGTCTTGAATAGGCCAAGAAAAGTGCTTGAACAAACGGATGCATGTCGCATGAGAGCACAGGCTCATTTTTCTCCGCTCCCACAAATTGAATGTGATCAAGGTCGACTTTCACCAGGCGAGAGAAGGCTTCACGGATGTCAATCAGCTTGACATCTGCATTGTTCAAGTTTTCTTTCTTTACGTTGTTGGGCTTGATAACCACCATTTTGGTCGAGAATTGTTCGCTTTAGCTCTGGTTCTTTTGCTATTTATATTAGATTTATTCTCCATCGCCTACATGAATCAGAATTGCATGTTTTTTATGCTTTAATCGTCGTCTCTTCATAATTCGATCCATCTCTTTGCCTTCAACGCAGCTGGTAATAATTTCAAGCAGCAATGACTCAGCGCGAACTAGTTGGCTCTTAGCATTTCGACTAAAAGAAATATACGCAAGCATTAGTAACTATGAGAGTTTTTATTTAAAAACGAACGCCAAGTTCAGAATAAAGCGCGGACAGGACCATTAGGTTAGCTTGCTTCAATTTGATTGATTTCCCTCACGAGCTGTAGTCGGTGATTGAATTAGACGTTGTTTGAATTTTCGGATGCGGCTGCTGATGGCTGGGACTGTGCCGCTTAGTGATCAAGCTCCGCACTTGGTGGATTCGGGCGTAAATTTCGCTCAGTAATGTTCGAAATTCTTGACGAAAATTCGAGTTGAATTTGACGAGTATTTGGAATTTACAGCTGTGATAGGTGAACGACACCGAGTCACAAATGAACAAGATCAGTTTGCTGGAGGCGGGCACTGACTTGCTGGTGTTGGCAAAGCCAGAGACAACCGCCGAGGGTATGGTTCCGATCATGAAGCCGAACGTGACTACTCCAATCGCCAGGCTCAGGCGTTTCTTCTTCAATATAAACTGGCCCGATTTGGGATTTATTTTTGTTGTCTTTTTAAGCGCATTGTAAGCAACAAAACTGTTGATCACAATCAAGGCCAGCGACGGCACAAACGAATAAGTGAACGCGTGCACTTTTGACCAAATGTGCGTCCACTCCTTGAAACCGTCGAGGCCGTAGCAGTTGACTATTCCGTCCTTTTGCTCGCCGGCCAATATAAGCATGTGCGAGTTGAGGACCATGATGAAAAAGCCTAGAAGGATAGAGGCCATGATCGCCTGGTTAACACGAAAGTAAAGCGAGCGCCACGTCTTGATTGTGATGCTCAGATAGCGGTCGAGAGTTAGAAAGACCTTGAACAAGAGCTTGGGTTTTTCATGTTCATTCGATATCAAAGTGGAGAGATCTTACCAGAAGCCAGCTGGACCACTGAAGTGTGACAAACTGTGAGAAACGGAATATCTTGCACAACCATATGCTGCTCTCTTCGATTTGTAGATGGAAAAACGAGTCAAGAAAGTGATCGAGGCACCAGCCGTACAGCGAGAGAGTGTCGTTCAGCAGGATGAATGAGAAGAAGATGAATGTAGTGACCGAGCGAAGTCTCTTTCTCAGACAAATGTACAGTGCGATAAGATTTGACAAAGTGCCCACTATCACCAAGAACAGGCAATAAGAGCCGACCACTTTCAGCTCAATATCCCAAGCCAGCTCTGCTTGGCTTACCATTCTCAGACTAAAAGGGAGCGCCGGTGCCGCATCCACCAATTAATAGGAGTCAGCCACTCTATCAGTCTACGTCGTGCTAATAAAAGTGACAAGCCGCAAATATTTATTGAGAAAAACAAGTCGTAAATCTGTTTTTTTTTCTCCTTTCAATCAAAAACCTAACGCTAGGCGCTTTCTCAAATATGCGCCTTCTCAAGCTTACGATGCTAAAATGCCAAGCGATAATGAATCGCCCTCATCGACCGGTTCTAAGTATTCAAATATTTCGAATTCAATTTGCTTGAGCAGACTCAAATCTTTGGCAGAGAGTTCGACCAGCTTAAGGTCGTCTGGAAGCTCGAGAGAATCGATCTCTTCAAATTCGATAGACGAGCCGGAGCTTTGGCAAGGTGAGCAATCACTATCAGGCGTCTGAAACGAAAGCTCGTCAAGTTCATGCGTTCTTGACCTTTTTTGTCTGAAATGCAAGTCTGAGTTGTACGGTAAATAGTACAAGTCTTCTTGTGATTTTCTTTTCATCGCTTGCCCTTCGCTAAAAGGAAGAGCGGGCGAAGAACAAACGTGTTCTTCTTCCAATACAAGATCATCAAAACTGCTGGCTTGCGGCGAAGAATGTTGCGAGCCAGAAGGTGTTGCCGACCAGTACAAGTTAGCTCCGTAATCACGAAAAGCCTCTGCTTCCATTTCACTTTTAAAAAATATTTGAGCTAGGATGCCCTGGTGACGAGCTCTTGGCATGGTGGCTTACTTTAACAGTTGTAGCTTGCAAACCAAACTACCGCGACTGTTGAAGCTGATCGTAATCAGGCTATTAAGCAAATATCCGTCGCTGTGAATCAGTTTTATAAGTTCAACTCGAGCACTTGGCTCTTGGCTCAGAGCTAGAATCGAAGCGACTCGTCAGTTTATGAACAGTTTGAAAATAGAGCTAAAAGCCTGCCTTCTCGGTGTAGCTTGGAAACTGTTGGCAGTGAATCGGGCGCCACCAGCGAGTAAAGATTAACACTTTGAGTTTTCTTCAGACCGAGCAGATTGTCCAATTTATTATCGCGCTCGACAAAGTCCAGATTCGGCCGATTGACGGTGCTAAACACAAGCGCGTCTTTCTTGAGCTGCAATTGACGAAATAAACTGCTCAGGAGAGGCTCAAACGTCAAAATCCAAAGGTCACTTTGAGCATGATAAGATGCTCTTAGCTTGAACGGCTTGCAACAAAATCAGATGAATAACAAGTGAATTAAGAAAAAATTGACGCAAGTCTGAATTACCTTTTGATCAGTTCTTTCGACTTTTCGCTTGATTTTGGCTGCGGACAAATGGAATATGGAATGAAAGTTGATGCCGAGTGAGAACTGTAAGAAAAGTCTCATGTCCTCAGTTTCGTGCTCATCTAGCAGCTCGAATATGGTCGCGTTTGCTGCTAAAACATCCACCTGCGCAAAAAGGCGTAAAGAGCGAGAGAGCATAGCAACTCAGAAATGCTGGTGCCAACCGGTTTCAACATGAAATAATCCGAGAACGAGTCGCTCAGGCCGATCAGGGTGCCCTCTTTGTTTACGCATGCGACAAAGCCGTTGACCATCTTTTGAAAAGTTTGGTTCAAATTCTTCAAAAAGAGAGTTGACCAGGAAAAGAATATTTGCCTGGTTAAGCTCGTCGGCGCCTAATAAACTGAGAGGCTCAAATTGGCTCGTCAAGAGACCGGCGAAATGCTTCTGCTTTTGAAGGTAGCTGAGCGCCAGCTTGACAACTTTGATTTTGGACACGTTCGGAATTGGAAAGGGGCATGCTATTCTTAAATCTTCGATCGCGTCGTTGATACCCTCACGACGTGATCTTGAACATTTTAGATTCTGATTTTCAAAACCTCGCATGACTTCTCGAGCCTCAAATGATCGCTTAAAAGTACGGGTTCACGTTCAGGTGGACAAGGACGTTTTGGTTCGATCAAACAAAGCACCTACCTCCGCACAGCGGATGGTTGCCAATGAACGCTTTTCTAAATAATTCGACCAAAAAAAGAGATTAGCCCGAAGGCGAAAAACAAATAAACAAAATTTGAAAGCGAAAGATGATCAGGCGCGCTCAAATATTCGCGCCGCTATCGCCGTTCGCAATTGAACAAACTTTGACGAATAGTTTCACTTTGCTATTTACCCGAAGAATCTTCGTCATTCAGCCCGAGCACTAGATTTTCTCTCTTTGAACTTTCTCTATTTATTTATTTTTTCCTCTTTTTAACGCTTGATTGTGTCGAAATTTTAAAAACGCAAATTATCACTTTGCCCAGAATTGTCTCGGCTAAATTTTGCATTGAGAATTTAATCATCATAAACAGAACGAGAAAAAAATATAAAGAAGAAAAATCATTTCAACTGAGGAAGGAGAAGAGGCTCCGATCGATGCGTCTCATCAAGGCGGAGAATGACTCGGTACGATGACTGTGATGTTCACCAAATGGAGCATTTTGGTTTGATCGAGACTTTTCCATCATTCAATTTGCTGCATTTGAACGCATCGCTGAATTCATTCAGATTCGATATAGAGCCGGTAAGTCTGCACGCCGAGATGAAAACGCGTTTAGGACTGAGATTGAAATTGAATTAAATTTAGTGCTTACCTGAATTCGCTTGGCGCGTGAACGTCTTGGAACATTTTGAAAAATAGAAACTCTCTTCGAACTTTGGAGCACCAGGTCTGCGCGTGGCTGATGAAAAACATCTGTTCGTCACCAAAGTCAAGACCTGACAATTTGACCTCCTCGGCCATATTTTTGGACGATTTCCATTTCTTGTATGCCTTTGCCAAATCGTGACTGTCTGCTTGCTGTTTATTTGCCAAAGTAAATACGAACCGAAAAGGCGAGCTTGAGTCCGACGTTATCGGGCAAGTTCTCGCTCAGAGTGAGACGACCGTTCACAAATCTGTTGATCTCTTTTACTCGGAAAGCGTCGTACTGATCCACCAAGCATTTGACTTTTTCGTCAAACTTTTCACTTGTGCTTGCAAAAACTCACTTTGGTCGCAGTTCAGCTTTCATTTTTTGTAAAGTTCATACTTTTTGGTCCAGATGCCAAACTCTTGGCTATTCATGAAGGCGCCGTCTTTGTCATAAAAGTGACCTTTGATTGAACGACGCCCGAACGATGAGTTGTCCGTTTTATCGGTCGTTTAAAGGCAGCTCTTACCTCGGTTGTCGATTGCTAGCGAGTCGAAATTTGAACAAGAACTTAATTTCATGAGCGGATCAACTAGAGGCAACTAACCATGAACGATTTCGTGTCCAACTATGAATCCTTTAGAACAACGAGTAAAAAGTTGCGGCCAGGCGTCAATTTGGTTTCAAGCTCAAAGTCACCCACCGATTGATCCGAACTTGGCATAGCTTGATTCAAGACTCAGTTTAAAATGCATATCTACTCTCGCATCAATTAAATTCTCACCCGGGCAGTGCTGGATTGTAGAAGGGAAGTTGCAGAATTCCGGCCGGCAAATCTTCAACGGTGCTAGGCTCCAAACATTGAAAACGCCAAAGACATTGGATTATAGAAGCTCACAAATATGATTGCTAAACGGATTGTAAAAGGCGCCCGATGTTGCCGGGGAGAATTGCCAGCTAAAGAGCAACACAACGTTAAAGGTCAAGCGTTGTCTTCCAATTTAAGAAAGGCAGCTATTACTCTGAAGGATCCGTCTTTTTGCGCAGACTTTCTGCTTGAACTCTGTAGGCCATCCGAGCGATCGATATCCAGTTTTCAAAGTAAGTGTTTGATTTTAATTCGACCTTGAGTTGCGACTTGTAGCGAACCGAAGCATAAACAGCCAGCCGATACGTACGTCATAAAGTGAATTTAAATAAGTCGAATTGAGAATTTTGTCCGGATAGGCGATTTGTCGACCCATTTGTTCTATCTATGTGAGAATCGGCCATTCAAAGATTAAGTGAGTAGCACGATTGGTCAGATATTGTCGGAAACCTTTTTAATTGATTCTTTCTTTGACTCTTGGTCCATCCAGTCGGCATTTTGCACCAAGCTTTTCAATTCGGCAATCACTAGGTCAGCCAATTCGTTTGAATCTGACTTGGATGAGTCGGCCAGACCATCCTTGATCAGCTCTCTTCCGTAAGCCAGAGGAAGTTGTTTTTGAATGTTTCTCAGGCAAAATGCCGATCTTTCTGGCTCTTTGCCAATGCCCACCATGACCTTGAAACAAGCTTAGCATTAATGAAAATTCCAATTTAAACCAAGCAGAGCTGCGAACCTTTTGAAATTGCTGAGCAGCTTTCGCAAACTGAGGAGGCATGTTGATGAAATTTTTCACCAGAAACGAGCCGATGAGGAAGTTTTTGACCAAACTTGAAATCATTCTGGTTGGAGAGCTGCTCAAAACAGACGCCAAATGCACACTTACCGTGAATCAGTTAAGGATGCAAATTTCTCGCTCATTTTTTTCAAATAGTTCCATTCTGTGACAATGATCGTCTGATTTGAAGCGATACGAGGCTGGGATGTGCCCGAGCACAAGCAGCCAACTATGAACTCACGCCAAGGAAACTGGATTTTAAAGAGGAGGCGAAAGAAAAGCTAGAAATCGCGCAGAGCTTAAAGCAATCAAGCAGCCACCTACTCCGGGCATTTTCTTTTCCAGTTGTTCAATGCTCGAGTTGGTGTATTTGAGCTTTTCCTCGTGGGGCTGTCGCTCTTGTGTCTTGGTCGACATGAAGAAGAATACATCGAACAAACTGAATGTAAAAATTAAAAATCAAACCATGGCTAAAGACTTTTCGAGCTCATAGTAATCGTTTAAATCGCTGTCTAAATTCGCATTGGTGCCGTTGAGAAGACGATAAAAGCCTTTGAACATTCCAAGGTAAACCGCTTTGAACATTGGCGCAGAGAACATTTGCTGGGGCATAAGATTCGGCTGCCGGATCTTGAAATAGACTGAGCTATTAGCCGGAGCAGATTAGGCATTGAATTTCAATTACGCACCCAAATCAATCGCTCTTTTGGTTGGGCTGGATTGGAGTTCACTTCGATTTGCACAAACGGATTCACAGACAATTGGTCGAGTTTTCCCATCAGCTGAACAAGCTCGAGTGAGGATGATTCACCTCCACTCAACAGAGGCCATCCTCCGAGCTCTTGTTCAATAAACCGCCCAACTTGGCTTGTTGGCTCGGAATCTTCGAACTGTTTTGAGTTGAATTCAAGCGAAGGAAGTCATTGATCTCTACCTGCATGCAGACAAGCATTGAAGTGTTTTTTCAGATTCGCACTGGTCTGATCATCGCTTTTGTCTATCGGACTGGTGAGTCTCTCTTTAATGTTTTGAGTTGATTTCAGCTGCATCAAGCATTAGCCAAATGGCGACTACCTTTGACGATTCGCTCTAGTTCCATTTCAATCAAATTGACGGTGGCAATCTGAAACTGATCGTCCGGAATTTGCTGTTTCCTTAAGAAACCTCCGCAGGAGAACTGATAAAACGAATCGCCTTCGCGAATAAAACTTATTCGACCGAATAGTGAGTGAGAAATGTTGAAAAATAAAGGCCCTACATGGATTGGCAGTCAAATCCATGTTTTCGATCACATTGTTTGCTAGATAGTTTCAAATGAGGACCTGTCTTGTCTGATCTTAACGCCTTGCTCAACCTACCATACTGACCAAGAGCCCCAGATTCGGTCAACATTCGACCTTGCTTGCTCTTAGTCCAGAAGACAGCGTTGATGCCAAGCAAGGTGGACACTAGCCCGACCACACTCAACGCTTTCAAAAAACTGCCCCGATTCAACATGCCAAGAGAATACCATTGAGAGCCCAAGTTGCAACTCGATTAAGTTTGAAGCCACTTTATCCAAGTGCCAAGAATCAGCGCGTTTAAATAGAGCGCTTTTCTGACGCTATTCTAATCAAGTAATGGGAGCCGGTGTGTGCGGAATAGCCTCGGCCAAGTGGTTCGGATAAAAAGGAGATTGTAAATCAAGCATCCACCAACTGAGTCATCTCTTCATAAGGAGATTGGGTGCTAACGCTATCAAAGTTTATTTGGGTCAGCGGCATCGCTCAGCCTAGACAAGATTAGAGTGCTAAATGGGTGCCAAGTTTGGTTCTTGTATTTCAACTAGAAAAACGTGCTCTTAACTGCCCTCCCATCTAGTCCGCTCTCTACAAGTCGTCTCGTTGAGTACAATTGAAGCCGCGTGCTCAACGCCCAGAAAGCGACATCTAACTATTTTCGTGCAATTCTAATTTATTTCGTCTGTGCTCGTCGTATAGACTTTTTTGCACGAGCTCATTACTTTGGCGTTGAACATGGACATGGCGCATAAATTAGATGAGCCGAACGGTGTAGACTTTGTCATCAGTTGGGTTACTAATAACCTGATTGTGCGCAGTGATGTGTATGGGATATGATATCTATGAATTAATATCCACAGTCTATAGAGGAATTGCAACTCCCCTATACGACTAGATCTGATGCGCCCTCGTCTTGTAAACTAAAACACGAATAGAATGAGAATAGAAGCAACTTATTTCAAGCTGCCTTCACTTATTAATCAATTCATTTATTACACAAATGTTGATGCCTGCAGCTGCGTTGAAAACAGTTAATCGTCAAACTCAAACTCGACCTGAACAAGGTAGCGCAGTTTAATCTGCGCTGTGTCGTAAACCACATATTCGTTGTAGAGCAGAGCGTATTCAGCGGCCTCTGTCTTATTGGCGATCGGTTTTATTCTGCCGACTGGAACGACACAGCCGTCGTCAAGAGTCACCCATTCACTGCGGTCAGGCTCGGACTTGCCCAGACCCCAGGTGCTGTGCTTGCCGTTCGGTAGCTTGTCCGCACTGTAATCGGCTTGCTTAAGCTTATTGCAAACACCGAGCGCCACTTCGTTCAAGGCCAGCACACCGGTTTTCCGACTTGAACTTGTGTAGCAGTAGTTGGCACTCTTGCTCGAGCAGTCGGCAAAGTAAATGCCTTTGCCAAACTAGTTAAAGGGGAATAGATGTTTGAAACGCTTCATCGAAGAAATTGAAAATTTCAAATGTAATTACCATGTAGCCTGTGACAGGTGCCTCGGGCGGGGCGATTCTTAATCCTTGGCTCAATATGCTCGCCCAATTGGTGAGTCTAGAGCCGTGCCAGAGAAGCATTCTGTTTCCAACGTCATTGAAGCTCTCTGCTTCGCCTTGCTTGCATGCCTCAAACACATTCAAGAGCTTCATTGTGTAGTTAACGTGCGTGGGCGCGTGGTTTTTGGTTAAATATTCATTGATTATCTCAAATAAAGGATCGTTCACTGACAGTGGCGTCAGTTGACAGTCAAGCTGACTGTAATGCCGATCGACCGGATTGATTATATCCGATTCTTTGCTGAGAGTTTCAACAGCGATTTCGACCTCACTGAGAACCTCAAGCAGTTTCAGCTTTTCTCTAATCTGCTGCGCCGTGTTGATGGTCGGCGGCGTTCTCATTCCGAAAAAGTGTGGAATGCGCGTGTAAAACGTGTTGTTTGCCTCGATTAGCTCGGAGCCGAGCTTCTTCTTGCCAATCAAATCTTCGATTTGCTTAAGTGCAGCATAGCCGGCCTTGATTTGTTTCTGGCTGAGCTTTCCCAGCGGAGCTCGTTTCGCGTCGTACTTCATCTCACGAAGCACCTGTTCCATTTCCTTCACGTTGCAGATTAGCTCAATGAACTGCTGAACCCGTTGATCGAGTTTGGACTCGGGCACCGGTTCGGGCTCTTTTTTCACTGCCGCCTCTGACATTTTGGCCGACTTGGGGTTTTCAAGGTTGCCATCGCTCTCAGCGTCATCATTTTCGTCCTGACTGTCGACTTGACGCTCTACTAGATCGTATTTGCCTGCAACCTTTTTAAATGGTGCGCCCCATACATTTTGGGTCTTGGCGGCGAACTTTTCCAAGAACATTCGTTTGGCTTTCTCCAGGTCACTGCCACAGCCCTCGAGTGAATTTTGGCCGTTCATGCCGACTCGGCCCCATCGCTTCCATACCGAATAGGAGCCAGAGCGAGTACATTGTACTAATTGAATTATGTAGAACTTGTTGTTGTTTCGCTGCAAGTTGGTCTAGCAGCCGTTTGAATGTGAGAATAGCGAGCTGTCTGAAAAGACTTGTGCACTTACTTGATTGAGCAAACAGTCAAACGGAGGCAGACCATCTTCCTCGTATATTCGATAATGATGTCCGTGTGTGTTGCTTAATATCTCATCAATCGGAATTTTGCCCGAGTATTTAATCGATTTGATAACTGCCAAGCAAAGTAAGTAAGAGGCCGCGAAAACCAAAATGCCAAGAACCAACCTTTCTTCTCTTCTGCTGCTTCTTCATCCTCGCTCAGAGCCTCTTCTTTTGGCTTGACTTTTTTCGTCGCGCCCGATTTGGCTGACTTGGACGTTTTGCGTTTTAAAGAGCGACTGGCCGCTTTTGCCGGACTCGTTTCGTCGTTATCCGGCTCGCTCAGTTCACCCGAGACGGTGCTCTGACCTATGCTATTCAATCTGGCGCTGTGGCGCACTTCAACGTTCGTGTTTGTGACGTCTAGTTAAACGCGTTGACATTCATGTAGACGCACGATTAAAATGTTCCAGCTCGTTTACCCGTCACAGATCGTCGAATCTTTCGAGTGCGACCGCTTGCTTGATTCTTCTGTGTCATTGTGTTCAAATCAACGATATAGCTCGCGCCAGTCTGTCTCGACGAATAATTCAGTTTCGTCGCTTGGATCGAAGGACTCTTTCCGACGAGCTGTCGATAGGTTTTCTCTAAGCTAAACGCAACCACCGGCGAGAATGGCATCCACTGATTGGCATCGTCCAGCCAGTGCCAGAGCGCGAATTTTTGTAACGAGTCGACGCCATTATTGTCTGCTTGGTCATCGCTCTGCCTGAATGCTACTCGAATCAATCTGACTCCATTGTTATTCAAGTTGCGCTGAGTCATAGAGCTCTCGCTACGCGAAATTTCGTATTTGCATTGATTAACTGCAAATTGAACCTTTGTCAAATACATCAAAATTATGAACTGACATGAGTCATCGGATTTGAAATTTTAAAGGTAAATTAGAAGCAGTCAGTCTCGTTTTAGACCGAAACAGTTGACAAACCAAGAGCTTGCAATTATTCAGGAAGTAAGACTCGAAATTGCCAATCGGGTCGCTCTTTTGAGTGAGTGTGTGTGTTGGTGCTAATTTATGATGATTATTCAACTTGTCTTGAAATAGCACATGGCCTCTTGGCCTCTGCTTGCTCTTCTGACTCGGTCATTTCAAATTTAAAACGAGTGGGTCATAAAGCTTTACGACCACTAATCTAGTGAGGGCCTACACTTCTTCTACCAGCTAATCGTGAGCATGTTTATTTGCAGCTCTAATGCCCAACACTTTTAGGCGTGTATGAGCGTCGGTGTCGTTGGCAATCGCGGCCAATTTTCGTTTATTCTTGTTAGCCTCAAGCCGAGCGAGCGCATATAATTGCAAACCATTTCACTCACTTTGTCGAGGCCTTTCTCAATGAGATCATTAAGCTGCTTCTGAACGTCGGCTTCGTACTCTATCCAACTATCCTCAGGTCCGTTGGCTTTTACGTTTGAAGAGCACCATTGCCAGCAGGTACCAGACGCAATCAAATCCCGATTGGACAAGCTCATTTCTGTATTACTCTCTCTCTCTCTCTCTCTCACTCTCTTTGGATTCTTAATCGTATTATTTCGTGAGCAACGCAATCATGTCAAGGCATGAAATGAAGACATTTTAATAAATTATGAACAGGTAAGTGAGCTCGTCGTTCGAATTTCGATTTGAGCGTTCGTGGTCTTAATTAAATTTATGACCAGTTGCCGGGGGTTACATTGCGGCAAAGAGTCAGAATAGAAAGCCAATCAAAAAGTCCTTTGCCAATTTCAACAACCAAAATGAGTCAACTGTTTGTGCGTGAGTACGATTAATCATGCAACCGATTTGACACACACACACGCACACTGACTCGGTCACACAGACACCCAATTATACAACTCTATTAAGAGAAGTGGAAACTAACAACAATAACCTTAAAGAGTCGAAGGAGGGGCTGACAAAAATCAATACTTTCACTCTGTCTGTCTGCGCGCTTTGTTCGGTTATTTGCATGAAGCGTGTAATTTTATTATTTTTTTTTTCTGATTTTTTTCCTCTAGTTTTGAGCTAACTGGCGATAATCAGGCGGCGTTGAATTTATTTCCTGCCCGTGTGCGCTTTTATCATCAGAGGACCTCGTGTTCATGGCTTGATAGCGCGTGTCGGGCAATCAATCTTAAGCGGACTGTTCATTGTCATGCAAATATGGGCGATCGATCGATCGCTTTTTGCATTCATTATGAGCAACTGGTAATCTGGCCGCACATATTATTTCGCTGCTTGGAAGACGGCGAATAATTTATTAGTCATAATTGACGCCGATTGCAACTGCCGAGCCGCCGACGAGTTCAAACGGCGAGCAGCAAATCATTTCACTCGTTCTTGTCGCTCCTTTCTTCTCTCATTCGCTTTCTTTCTCTCTCTCTCTCTCCCTCTACCCTGCTCGCAGCCGAAGTCGCATTTTATTCTCAATTTGAAAAACTGATCATATTTTAAACCGTTACGACGCCACTTTCATTATCATATCTTCAAACATTGCATTATGACTGCTGCTGCAACGAATTTCATATTTATCTAATACTCGTACACAAACCGAGCAAACTAGACACTCGATTTTGTTTCTCTCTCTCTCTCTCTTTCTCTCTTATTGTTTTAACTTGTGGCAAACATGATTGACAAGTTGACGAGTGATGCATTATTTTATTTTCCGCAATACAGACTCAGATTGTGAAATACGGTCTTAAACAGGCGCTTGTGCCAAATCACAGCACTATCTTCGTTCGCTCGTTTTAATCCGGACTTGCTGTTTAGATTTAGCACCGATTAGATCCGCCCGCAACCTCGTCTGCGATGCTCTGAACGTGCTTGTTGAACGTCACGCCGAATCTTGATTTAATTTTGCGTTGGAAAACCACAGCCACAGCACAGCAGAATACAGCCAGAGATATTCGAAGCGAAAAATTGAAAATTCCAAACGGAACAGAAACGAAAAGCAAGCAAACAGTGCGACAGTCAGTGAACACAGACCGTTGGAATGATTAAAGATCGGTTGGCAGCGCTTCGCGCTGTAAGTATTCGCCGCCGATTTTGTTGAGAAACGAGCGTCGGACTAAGATTTTGTTGCAAATTTAGCAAATTGACGACAATGACGACGACGAGGTTCAAGTCAACATGGACCAGACCGTGTTTATGGAAGAGTTCTTCCACCAAGTCGAGGACATTCGCAACGACATTCAAAACATTCACAGATGCGTCGAGGATGTAAAGAAGCTCCACAGCATGATTTTGGCCGCGCCGACCACGGACGACAGTGAGCAATCAGTTATTTAATATGCAATTTTGGACGATTCACCATCGGCTCGAATAGATGTCAAGAACCAGCTCGAAGAGCGCATGTCCGAGATAAAGAGGACGGCACAAAAAGTTCGATCCAAACTAAAAGGTAAACAAACTGAAGCGATTGCCTAACGAGTCAAGAAGCTATGAACGAGAACTAATCGAACGCTCAATCAACCACGTTAATGAAACCACGTTTCGAGGGTCAATTTCTCCTAAACTCTTTTCTCCAATTCTTAGCCATGGAAAACCATATCGAACAAGAGGAGTCTGACTCGTCGCGGCAAACCGCCGACTTGAGAATCAGAAAGACTCAGGTAGTATAAATGAATGTTGTTGAGTGTTGTCGAATTCGGCTGTTGGAGAAGAGATAGGAGGCTAGGGCATTAGGCGCATCTGCCTGTTTCAAACGTTCACGCTCTGGCTCGTTTGAATGCGCGTGCTTTGGTGCAACGTTTAACACGCGCCAATGCAAATGTCATTAACTGATTTGAATAACAGAGTTTGAGGCCGATTTGGCCAAGCATGACGGTGCGATTAAGACTCAAACAGCCGAGTTTCGAATTAGAAAGTCTCAGGTTCGTGTTTATTTTCTTAGCGGCTCAAACTAATCTGCTTTTCTTTTTTTCCAACTAACCAACAAACATAAACAACAACAACAACAACAACATACGATGATGACCCAACCCTCACAGCACTCGACTCTGTCGCGTAAATTCATCGAAGTGATGAACGACTATAACAACGCACAAATCGATTATCGAGAACGCTGCAAGGCTCGCATTCAGCGTCAGCTTGAAATCAGTAAGGACTTTAGCCTTTAGAAAGCAAAGTGTTTACAAGTTCCTGTTGTCTTGTTGTTGTTGTTGTTTTTGGCCTTGGCCGCCTCTCAATTCACTGCTCGGCTTCGTTGGTCTTTGTCTCCTCATGGTCTCTAAATGTTGTCCTCTAGCTGAATTTCTTGTCGCATTTGCTGTCCGACATAATGGGCGTTTACAACCGTGTGCAAATTGACCATCGTGACCATTGTAAAAATCGAATACAAAGACAACTGGAAATAAGTAATTGTTGTTGTTTCTTTGTTAAATTTTTGTTTATTCTTGTTCACCCGTTTGCTTGTTGACGAATTTTAAAACTGACTAAAACTCGAATTTTAGCCGGCAAAAAGACAGACGAAGAGGAAATAGAGAAAATGCTCGAGTCCGGCAACCCTCAAATATTCACCGAAGGCGTAAGTGTTTACCGCTAATGCAGACTATGCCGAGAGCCTGAAGATCACCTGATGGTTAAACAGATTTTGATGGAGACCAAGATCGCCAAGCAAACGTTAGCCGACATCGAAGCTCGACACAATGACATTCTGAAGCTAGAAGCGAGCATAAAAGAGCTGCACGACATGTTCATGGACATGGCCATGTTGGTCGAAGCTCAGGTGAGTGTCTCGTTGCGGGCGGTGTTCATCGATACGGCGGAATCCGAGTTTCATAGACCAGACGAACATGAAAATTTTTCTCTGTTTGGCCTAGCAGCTCTCTCTCTCTCTGTCACACACACATTCTAATTTAATGCTTCACCTACTGGCGCCAATAATTTGAATTGAACAATATATTGAACGAATTGCAGGGCGAGATGATCGATAACATTGAAAAGAACATATCGCAGACGGTTGACTATGTGGAAAAGGCCAAGGAAGAAACTAAAGCAGCCGTGGTATATCAGAAGAAAGCACGACGTGTAAGCGATTCATATAAAAAAATAATCTATTATTCGCTAAATCGATGAAAAATAACAAAACTAAACGTCACATGCTACATAACACGCTCACACGCTAACTCGATCATTTCCTCTTAAATGCTTTGATTTAAATATGAACTAACGACAACAGCAATAATATTGTCCACTTCCGACCTCTCCTGCGTCCCATTTAGCCTTTTCCCCGGCAGACTTGTCCTGTCCGAGCGCCTTTGATTCCCTTTTACCGCCCAGACACACTAGCGTCAGAATGCGACAGAAAAATTTTCACGTCCTGGTCTAAAGCATGAAAGTAAGAGAGGAGACAGAGCGTAGAAACTAGGCAGAGCCGTCGAATGGGGTTTGAATCTGATCTTAAGTTGCGCCTATTAACCATTGAATGGCGTTCAGGGCGAAATGATCGACCGCATTGAATTCAATATGCAACAGTCGGTCGACTACATACTCGCCGCGAACGCTGATACAAAGAAAGCGGTAAAATACCAGCAAGAGGCGAGAAGGGTAAGCAGCCAGTAGTTGAAGTGTTAGGTGTTGGCGTCGTTTTACTTAACCTTTTTCGTCCTAGTTTATGTTTAAAACCCGTGAATGTTGTTGCTGTTGTCTGACCAAATTGCACGCGTTCAACTCTTCGACCGCTCGCTCATCGCTAATCATCGATCAGACCATTAAAGCTACGCTAAATGCTCGCCTTCCCACCTTTGTCTCTTTACTAATTCACTTTCTAACTGTATAGAAGAAAATAATCATAATCATCATTATCATTGTGGCGATTCTTGCAGCGATCGGCATTTTACTGGCAGTGTTTCTGCCCAAAAACTGAGCCTGACAGCCAGTCGCCGGCTCAAATCACACGTTTTGAGCAGCTTCAGCACAACTTGTCCAGGACTAGTCTCGACCTAATTCATATTTCTTTACGCTTCTTGTCCTTACGTTCCATTTTGAACTCTTGTCACCGCTTACCGATCAAATTCAAAACATCTGATTAACCGTACATCTAACTAACCGGCACGATTAACGCTTTAGTTGTCGGAGCGCTTCGCCTCTGACTCGATTCCTTGTTTATTTCGTTTTTGCCTTTCTCACCAGTAATTACCCGTTTCTCGCATTAACTTTTATTTAATTAAATATTGAAACGAAAAAAACAAGCAAACATTGCGATTGAAATTGGTCATTTTTAAACAGAAGAAAATCATCATCATACTGATCATAATCGCGGTGATCGTCGCAGTTATTGTGGGCCTAATCATCTTTTTCTTCGCCTACGTGATGCCCCTGATCAACCAGGCTAACAGAGCGAGTGGCCAGAACTGAAGCACTGACCGTGCACGCTCGTCATCGTAGTCGTCATCGTCGTCATCATTCGCGCTCAAACCCTCCTAATCGAGTGACTTGAAATTCTGTTCGTTTCGTCGTTCAAAATTCTTCTTTTTTTTGCTTATTATGCATGGATCGCTGAGTCTTTAAAATTCTTTACTTTTGTGATGCAAACAATCGCACAATAAGAATACGATTACACGAATGAATCAATCGCACTCAAATTAAGCGACCAGGCGGCGCCTAACTCGTTGAATTTTCTCTTCTTTTATTCTCTCAAAAACTCAAGCGATTAATATCATAACAATTAAAAATAAAACAAACGCCCAGAGTGATTTAAAATCGTCATGTATCAATAAAAGTCAATGTCTCTTTCGTATTTGTGTTGTTCTCATTTATGTTGTTCGTGTCGATGTTGTTCAGTTATGTTGTTCGTACTAAACTTGCTCTGATGTTGAACGTCTTGTGCAGAGGCCATTCCAATACTAATATCATCCATTAGAAAAAGATAATCATGATCGTATGTTGCACTCTAATTATCATCATACTGGGTATGCTTGCCGCCAGTTGGCTCGGCATAAAGGTGAGTTGGAATAAAATTCTTTTTTCTCTTTTCCGCCTAATGTGCGCGTTCTAAACAGTAAACCTTTCAATCAAGAAGTAGTAAAAGGCCAGTCGCCACCTATTCTCCATTTTGCAACTTTCTATCCGTTTTTGACCATACTTTCTCTCTCTCCTGCTTTCTTTCAACTTTGATTCATTTTTGTATCAGAAAAAGAGAAACGGTGGCCAATCTATTGACCGACCGATTCGTTTATTGCTGTCGTTCACCGATTCCTACCCGTAACTGTTCCACCTTCTCACCACCGTCTCATCTGTCCCGTCGATTTATGCAATCTCTCTCCAAACCAGGATCACTTCGCAATTTTCCAATCTCATTTCGACATGCATCCCATTCGAGTTTAGCAAAAGAGGGAGACGACAATTGTTGGTCAAAATGAAAGCTCTCCATCGACCACCTCGGCCATGTAGATTGAATTCGCATTCGTCACCACTCGAAGCCAATTGTGCTTTGTATCCTTGTAGTGAGCTTATGCAAACGCAAGTAATTGCATTTTAAGCGTAGACTAGGCCGAACAACCTCCTTCATCTTCTGATACTTTATAGACGCATTGACCAGTCGATGCTAGAACTTAATTGTTGATTCTTCTATTCTATTTAAACCTTCTGCTATGCCCCTCTTTTCTTGCAATTCTTTGTTTGTATTTCACGCAACACCTCTTTTTTGAGTATTTATTTAAAACCATTTGAATATAAAATGCTAAAAACAAGTCGGAAGTGGGTTTTTCAAACGGCAGCCTAGAATAAGTAAACCTGTCCAACTACAAATGCCAAGAGTCCGTTTGGGCGTGATTGTTTAGCTCGATGCAAGGAGCAGGTCAAAGATAAGCTAAATTTTTCAAGTTGATTCTGCTTCTAACGCCAATTTAGACGAGAATCAAGCTGAATAAGCAACATGCTTCGCCCCTCACTCTTCGTATTTCGTATTCAATTTGTCGAGGCTCAGGGCGATTGGAAAGTTTAAATGCTATTTGAAAAAAAGCTTTCCAATTTATTCCAGACAGCCACCAGGGCGTTCAGGTGAGCAGAAGCATCGAGTGCAATAGAACGGGACACGGCTTACTGTTGTTTAATTAGCCTCAGTGGCAAACTGGAGCATGTGCAGTTCATGTCTCGTATGCGGATTGTGGACGATAGTCAGCTGGCCAAAGAAGGCATGGCTCATCGTCGAGCGCCACGAATTATTCACGTCTACAATAAAAAGGGTCTGGGCAACATCGGCGACTTGATCTTGCTCGCAATCAAAGGCCAAAAGCAAAAGGCAGTTATCGTCGGCTGCAAAAACATGAATCGAAACTCAACGTATCCGAACTTTGACACCAACAACTGTGTTTTGGTCGATGATCAGCTTACTCCGCTTGGAAGTCGAATTACTGTACCTATACCATCGTCGCTTCGCGCCCATCCGAACTGTTCGAAGCTTGTAGCTATAGCAACTAATTTTGTTTAAAATAAAAAGCACCCATGCGATCGGCGATCGACCAACTGAGAAATAAATTTTCAAAAACGCATTAGGCAAAACTTTAACAAAAAAAAAACAAACTGAAACTACTAAAAACGGAAGGAGTTTTGGTTCGATGCAAAATAAAAATAATTTATTTCAAGGTGAAAAAAAATCGTGCGTCAGAAGAGTCAAAGAGTCATAGGAGCAGAGCGGCTCAAAACGGGAAAACGAGGGGCATAGTAAACGAGCTAAGTGGCTGTAAAAGTGGCATTAGGGGCCATGTTTATTATTTGCCATAAGACGTTCAAAAGCAGTCTGGTCTTGAAGCCACTCATTCGTTTATAATTATCTAGAAGGGCTGAGTGCATAATACAGTTTGACTCGGCTAGATTAATCAACATATATTTTGTTTGTTGCATGGTCTCATGTTCTAATTTTATCATTCGATTAGACGCTGTTGGCAAACGATAACAAGCTACGACTAGCTAGGCTCCATGTCCTCGGCCAGTCGGCAAGCAGTTTATGGCGTCGGGAATAAAGAGAATGAAAAGCCTTTTGCGATCGACGCTTTTGCTCTGGCTCTGGCTGGCGACCACAAAAGCGTTCATATCGGAGAGTGAATCAGCTTTGACAAAGCACACTTCCTCGTTGCCTCTGTCTCAGTCGACTTTAAATATTGTTGAGTTTGACTCGAACCGAACCGTATGTCGAATGTACGATCCAGACTGCCAGATTTTCATCTTTGGCAATCAAATTCAAACCGACGAGATCAGAGTGACCTCTTCCAACGTGGATGTGGCCAAGGTCGAAGCAGTCCAGAAATGCACAAATCAAATAGTGTGCCACCAAAAGCTGAATCAGACTGAACTTTTCTCAGCAAATAAAAACGCTTCGTTCTACATTATCAAGCTGAAAGCAAACCTGGTAGGCTACGTTCTGGTCAGAGTCGAGCTAATCAAACAGAACCAAACTATTGAACGTCAGCTGGTGGTCGAGAGACCCATGAGATTTGTCGACAAGTTTCAACTTGCTTACGTCATATTCTTCTCGTGCGTTCTTGGCTTCATAATGGGCATACTACTCGACAAGCAATCGATAATGAAAATAGTGAAAATGCCACTTCCGGTCTGCATCGGATTTGTGTCACAGTACGGCGTGATGCCGTTGCTTGCATTCTCGTTCATAAAGCTGTTCAAACTGAACGCAGCGGAAGCACTCGCGCTTTTCATCTACGGATGCTCGCCCGGTGGCAGCGGCTCCAACAATTGGACAATCATATTCGACGGTGACATAGACTTGTCGGCCATCATGACCTTCGTCTCGACCATGTCCAGTCTAAGTAAGCGAGCAACGCCTGATTTGATTCTAACGAGCACTCACGCATTCGATTGTAGTTATGATGCCGCTCTGGCTGTATACATTGGGCAAATCGATTTCCGACACCGCTCAAATTAGCATACCATTCTTCAAGCTGAGTCAAAATCTGCTGACTACTATAATTCCGTGTCTGATCGGCTTGTTTGTGGCCGAACGCTTTCCAAAGTTCAAGACCTGGGTGATGAGCTTCGTGAAGAAGTTTGTCATTTGTTTGATTATCAGCTTCTTGACCTTGACCATAATTGTCAAGCTTTACGTGTTTAAACTCATCACCTGGCAGCAGTGGGTCGCCGGCCCACTTATTCCCTGGTCTGGATTTGCTCTGGGCGCGTTGCTTGCCTGGCTCACTGGCCAAGATACTCGGGTAAGAGCTTGATTTTCTTCATTTTTCGGTTGTGAAAAGTTTCAACCCTCGACCTTGAAGCGCATCTACACAATATCAATCGAAACTGGTCTTCAAAACGTCGGAGTGCCTTTCTTAATCATAATGTTGAACTTTCCGTCGCCAGAGAGCGATTTCGCCCTGTTGCCTCTAGTGGCCATATCGATGGTCACCAATTTGCCGCTTTGGTTTGCTCTTTTGATCCGAACTTGGTGGAGGAAAAAGTCGAGCCGAGGCGGGAAAAAGACCCAAACAGACAAACCAAACTCTGATGAAACGAACTTGGCGGACGTCAAACAGAACCTTGCCCAAAACAAAGTTGAAACGAACAATTCAAATGCACTTATTTAACGATTCGTCCAACTATTCTGCTGTTTTCTTTTCAAATCTTTTCCTTGAACGACCGCTCTCAGCTGTTTAACGGTCGACATCTTCTGATACATTGTTTCTATTTGATGAGCAAAACATAAATGCAGTCAGCCAACGTGAACTTGTCTCCTTTTTTTGTTTAATTTGCGATCGCTTGATTAGGCCAGAATGAAACAAGAGCCAGAATGAAGCAAAAAAAAAGGTGCGCGATCTTCTTCATTTAATGCTTGAATGACTCAACCACTGAACTATGAAGCGATCTAGACAATTTCAGACACACGCGAGCGCATGTGATTCTAACCTTGCAGACGCCCACCATGTAATACAAGAGAAAGTCGTAATTTGGCCCCTGCCGCCATTTTTGCATCGACATTTTCGGTCTAGACTAGCTTCTACTTGGCCTATTTTGTTGGTAGTTGAGAAAGAATTCTTCATTAAAGATGAAACAAGCACTTGCTAGTCTACTGCTCTATCTACTGGTTGTTTCATTGGGCCATGTGAGCGCTGGTGGACACTCGTCTGAGACTCTGGACGCGCTTATCCGCTTTCCATCGGACAGCTATTCCACCTGTCCACTGTACTCAAGTTGCCATGTGGAATTCCTGCTCAACAAAAACATCCAGCTTGAGCAACTAAACATCAGCAGCTTAAACCTTGAGCTGATCAAAGTGTTGGGTTCTGAAGAATGTGAACAAGCTGCCAGTGAAGTTTACAATTGCACCGAGATATTCGGCTATTTCGGCAATCAAACAAATAAAGAAGAATTCCGACTTGTTCTGGTCGAAATCGAGACCTCATTGCTCGGACTGACCGGCATCGCCATCAACTCCGATCTGTTCTCAGCCGTTCAAAATGTGGTTGTCACTCAACCTCGACGCACAATTGATTTGCTGTTTGATATTTGGGTTTGGTTGTTTCAAATAGCCATTTCGTTCGTCATGGGCGTTCTGATTGACAAAGAAACGCTCGTTCAAATTTCCAAGATGCCTCTGCCCGTATTTCTGGGTGTTGGCTGCCAGTACCTGTTCATGCCAATGGTAGGTCTCTTCAAGGCCTTTCTAATCTCCAATCAGTTCACATTTATTCAAAGCTCACATTCCTGTTCACGCAAATCTTTCCACTGACACCTGTCGAATCACTCTCCCTGTTTTTGTACGGCTGTAGCCCTGGCGGAGCCATCTCCAACAACTGGACCATAATGCTCAACGGTACGAACTGAAAAGCCTCTTAGTGACTCCAACTAGGCATTCACATTTGCAACACAGGCGACATCACTCTGAGCGCAATATTGACCTTTGCGTCAACAATGCTCTCGATCGGTAAACTCCCCTCGTGCCACTTAGATAGATCGTCCATTTCAAACAATCTCGACCCGCAACAAAGTTGTCATGCCCTCTTGGCTCTACAGTTTAGGCTTGGTGTATATGGGCGATGCCTCGATTCAAATTCCGTTCCTCAAGCTGATGGGCAACATTTTAATCACAATTGGCCCTTGTCTACTCGGCTTCTTTGCCGGATCTGCTTCGCCCAAGTTGAAGGCCTTTATGGTCCAATACGCCAAACCGTTCATACTTGCCGTTCTAATAAGTTTCCTGTCGCTTATAATTATTGCTAAATGGTATACGATCAAGCTGCTTCGATGGGTTCACTGGACTGCAGGTAGGCTGTTGTTTCACTCTCGACCGCTTTGGCTCATGGCTGAATGTATTTGAAGGACCTATGATCCCGTGGAGTGGTTTTCTGGTGGCTGGCGCCTTGGCCAAGCTTGTTGGCTTGCCTTGGACCCAAGTGAAAACAGTCTCGATCGAAACAGGAATTCAAAATGTCGGCGTCGCGTTTCTCATCATTTTGACGAACTTTCCGCCTCTTGAGGCCGAGTACGCGTATCTACCTCTGTTTGGCGTGGCCCTTTTAACCAATGTGCCACTATATGCGACTCTGATTGTCAGCAAGATTGTTCGACAGGTGAAAGGCAAGTCGAAGAAGCGAGTTCAGTTCAGAGATTACGAAAGCGTCGACATCCAAGATTAGCCTGACTGAATTAATTTCTTCCTCTTGTTCTAGTTCTTTGCTTTAAATTCTAATAAACCGCGTCTGCGCCACCGGATTAATCATACTAATCACAGCTCAGCCACATGCAAGAGTTTATGTTTGATTGATTAAAATTAATTGTCCAGAAACGAAGCCAATGTTTTCATTCCAGACAATTACCAGCCGTAGCATTTGCACGCACATTATTTCATGACACGCAATAGCTAATTTCAAACAAGAGTAGAGAAGGGCACGTCCTATTCTACATTTCTGTTGCACTCTCTCTCCATTTTCTAAATTTGGAAACACATTTTTTGAATAATAATAATTTCAAAGAAAACACGCAGCGTCGTGAAATATTTCCTAAATTACGTGTGGAAAACCGGGATATGCCCGATCGATTTGAATTCTGAAACTCGCCTGACGACATAAAAGCGATTTGAGTTGGGCCAAAGAGTCGATTGCACACGAATGAAATACCAGAATGATTGTGAAATTCTCAGTTGCGACGGAACTGAAGTGCGAATTACGTATCAGCTTGTTCCTGTCGGCTCTATTTCGCTCCTCTTTGCTGAATTTCGCTCCAAGAGCTCGTTCTCTGTTTCCGCTAAATAAACGTTGCGCGCTCGTCATATTTCACCTTTTTACCTCTTTCCATTTCATCGAGCAAATCGTCTTTCTTGCCGTCTCGATTGTATGCTCGAGCAATAAAACACGTTTCTTCCTTTTTTTATCGTATCGCTCACATCAGCCAGACATACCGACAGTCTCAATGGCAAATCAGTCCTGATTTGGCAACTACGCTTTTCTCCTTGCTCTATGGTTCGTCTCCTAATTCTATAATTTAAAAGTCGAAAACCTCGTCTCGTCGAAATAGAATTCGACTTTGTTTATTTTCCGGTTGCGTTCGCTCACAGCAAACTGTCGAGTAGCGATTGGACTAAAACGAACACCTTGCAGATGGGGCTTAGCGAACATTTGGTTGCTTTCTATTTTACAGCATTCAGGTCCAGAGTCGTTCAAACAGACAGAAACAGGAAGAGCGAGCGGTAAATTAATTGGCGCTCTGGCGAAAATTCACAAGCGCCAAATCACAAGAGCTTAGTCCCGAATCGATTCAATTCGCCTGGTTTAATTAAACTGTCACTCATTGACTAGCTGTATGATGCGGCGCTGTTTTATTAAAAAGAGGGCGAGCGAGAGAGAAGAAAGCTCTTGTCTAGAGAACGTCTCGAACAATGAGTGCAGACATTCATCAGACCCGTCTAATGTTCGGCGAAGGCCTTATTAGAAGACGCGCATAGAGAGTCTTGAAGCAGGCTTGAATGGGCTTCAGTCAATACCGCCGGCAAACATGATTAGGAAGCTGCAATTCTTGCGTCAAGTATGCGCTTTATGGTCCTTGCGGGCGACAAAAATCGATCGGGCAAGTAGCAAACATTAGATCGATTGCGTTTTGCCTGTCGACACGAGCCCGCCTATTTATACACATTTTGCTCAAGTTAATTGAGCCACATTATAACAGTAGCATAGATGAGTTTATGTAACAGGCAGCGGCATGTCAGGAGAGACAGTGGGCCTGTTTGAAAGCGAGCCACAGCTCGCTAATGAAGGAACGCGCCAGCGAATATGCAACAAAGCGGCCCGAGTTTGCCAATGAGTGACACTGTGTCTGTGTATATATTTCGAAAAGCTCATTCATTAACAGTGTTTGGTAAGTTGATTAATTCGATTCATAGAGAGAGAAATTATGAAATCTACTCTGCCAGCACAGCTTGTCAATGCCATAATTTCGCCTATAGACTTGAACGTACGAAAGCAGGCAGCCAAATAGTCAGGCAACTAGAGAGACACTAGATGAGTGGAGAGACACGGCTCATTTGCAAGAGGCGAAATTCTGATTCAATTAATTTAACTAGTTCTAATGATCACTGCCGTCTCGTTTCATCTCATTTATTCCAATTTTTATTTCCAATCGAGCCTTAACTTCCGACTTCCTTGAAAACATTTTTCCCTTATTAAGACGAGCGAGGAAAGAAGCGAGGAGATTGAGCCTCTTTTGCCTAACTCGCTCGGGTTAGCCCGCTCTTCTCGCTTGCAGGGCGCATAAGTATTTCTCTCTCTGTCTCTCTGGGTTGCTCTCGACCGTTTCTGATTCAATCTTGCCAGAGTTCGCTTATTATCGAGCTAATCGCCAGCTAAAGATATTAGCGTTTATCGGATCAAACTGACAGCAGGCAGTCAGCTCAGCGCTCTTGAAATATTTCCACTTTCTCAATCAATTCACTCAATCCATTACTCAGCAGCAACAACAGCAGCAAGCTTTTTATTTGCGTGTCATTTAATTCGTGAATTGGAAATTTATTTCGGTCGTCGCTGTTTGCTGTTGACGAATTTGGACGAATTTTCGATAATTTGATCAAACTTATATTAAAAGAAGGAGAAGTAGAGAGAGACGAACAAACAACGACAGCAAGCCGCCGAGCGAATATTAATCGCGTTTCAAGAATGTCTCGGCCTCTTTCGTTCAGCTCTTGTTTTCCTTGGCACGGTATTTAAAACAAGAAGCCTCTCGATATTGCGCTGCGCCAATGCGTTCCTCGTTGACATCTAATGTATGCGCGGCAAGTTCGAGCTCGTTCCCAGACACGGAGTTTTTCCGGCACGTCAGCGCCATTTATGTAATTTTGTCACTTGGTTTTCAAGTCGCAACATCGCACACAAACACACAAAGTCTTACACAAGACTTGTAAAGGCTTGCGAAGTACAAAGTGATCTAGAAGAACACAAGTGAAAAATAAAGTTAGAGTGCGCGAGAGAGAGAGAGAGAGGAGAGGGGAGAAAGGGCGCGCCAGACAGAGAGAATCAGCAGGGGGGCTTAGACAGCAATGCGGCATTTGAGTAATTGATTGGAGATATTAGGTCCCAAGTCGCTTTTAATTCCCTTCATTTCGTTTCTACGCTATGAGTTGGACGGTAATCAAGATTGTCGCTGGCGCTTTCAATGCGCCACTGCTTCTTGGTGTTGCCATTTGCGAACGCGAGTGTGGAGATTGCTAAATCATTATGATTTCGAGAGCAAATAGAAAGCAATCAGTCGAACGATGGCTGCATATTTGCGCTTTAATCGTTTGATTAGGGCTTATATAAAAGAAGGAAATATTGCTTTAAATCTTGATATTTAGAAAAAAAGTCGTTTATGCAGAGACCTTTGTGCCGTTTCTGCGGCATCTCATTGTTTTTCTCATATTCCTGATTTTTGTTCTTGATCGCTTTTGCACCCGACCGGTGCCGCCGAAATAACAAAAGGCATTTAACGGCAGATTTCTGTATAGAGAAACCACATCGCATTAGTATCATGTTTAAGTCGTTGTTCGACAACGCCATCGGCGACAAGTTGAACAATCTGAACACATCGGGCAAGAACGCCATCGAATGGGTGGACAGGTTTCGCCAGTCGTTGGACATTACAGAAAAGATCCAGCAGCACATAAATGCGCACGATTCGAGCAATATATCCAATTACTTGCCGCCTGAAATGGTCGCCAGCCCGATCGCAGAGGAGACATCGGTGTCCAACGACGAAGAGTCAGAAATGCGTCGATCGAGCACGATAAAAGCGGCCAAAAAGCAGAGCATAAAGCGCGGGCTAAAAATTGAACTTGGTCCCACGCAATCGTCAAAGGGCGACGCAAACTTGGCCGCCGGCGACAGTCCGCCTGACACTCCCGTGTCGATACCAGTTCCGACGGGCAAGAACAAGGGACAGAAGAAGAAGTCGGTCGTTTCTCCCGTGCGTCAGTCACCTCCAAGCCAGACGCGGAACGATTCGCTGCCGTCGCCGAGCTCCGAGAGCATGGAAATCGACACGTATGTCGAGCGGCCAAAGTACGAGAGTTTAGTTCGCCAAGCTCCTTCCAGCCCCATGCACGGCAGAAATTTAGTTAGACAGTCGACCGAAGTGACTACAAGCTTCCCTTTTAAACCATTCCAGAAGATAAACTCGGAGACGGTGGAAATTCCGGGTTTAAATGTAAAAGTAGTTCGATACTACGTGGCGAACGACCTCGGCCGAATTGAGCCTCACCTGTACAAAAACTATCACAACACGAACGGAGCCGACTTGACTGTGAACAACTCAAGAGGAAAGCTGAGCTTCACGCTTCAGTACAACGTTGAAATCAATTCGCTGAGCGTAACAGTCAACAGAGCCGAGTTGAACGGCCACGAGCGAAGTAGAAGCTCGAGCCAACATTCGATTCGCAAATCGCTCTCGGTGCCCAACTCGCCGAGCACAAACGTCTCCAAGCCGGACACTTATGTCAAAGTGGTTCTCTTTCCGGATCGAAAGAAGAAATTTCAAACGAAAATTCAGAGGAAAAACACCACGCCCTGCTACGACGAGACATTTTACTTTTCTCTTCCGCTTGAGGACCTGCAAAATCGAACGCTGCACTTGAGTCTGATCGAATTTGTACGATTCTCCAAGCACGAGCTTATCGGCTCGGTTCGACTGGGCGATCTACATTCGATTAAAGACCTCAGCACAGCTGGCCAAGAGTTCTCGCGTAATCTGGTGCCTGCCGGCGAGGTGAGACGTTTGTGCTTGTTAAGTTTGGATTCTTGTTCAAGGCTGTCTGCTCTAGGACGACATGGATCTCGGTGAATTGACAATAACGTTCTGTTACCTCCCTGCTGCCGGTCGCCTGACAGTCACGATAGTCAAAGCAATTAATTTAAAAGCCATGGACATAAATGGCAAATCGGGTATGTGAACGCTGTAAAAGAGAGATTTGCGCAAAATTAACAAATCGTCGGCGTTTAGATCCCTACGTAAAAGTGGAGCTAGTCAGCCGTGGAAAACGAATCAAGAAGAAGAAAACGTCGGTGATGAAGAACACTCTGAATCCGATCTATAACGAGTCGATGCTCTTCGATGTGCCGCCCGAGCAGATCGAACAAGTCGATTTGATAATCAAAGTGATTGACTACGACATGTAATTTGCCTCCGTTTAAACTCACGATCGTGCAAGTGTGCTGATTTGTCGATTTAGGGTCGGAGCGAACGAGTTAATTGGATGCGTTGGAATCGGGCCCTCGTTCAGTGGCCTGGGACGTGATCATTGGTTCAGAATGTTGGAGAACCCACGCAAGCCAATGACACAGACCTACTTTCTTCGCGACGCCAGCTTCTTGCGCGAGGGCCTGCCAGCCAAGATCGAAAAGGCTTTCAGTTCGAGTCGTCAAGAGTCAACCGAGTCGAGAATATCTGATCAGTGATTGCTTTAGTTTGTACATAAACTTGATCATTCAGTTTTTACTTGTTCGATTTTACTTTCAATCTTTCCCAGTGAGTTGATTTCATTTTGCACCTCAGAGACGACAAAGAAAAAAAAACTCATTTATTTATTTTTGAAATAAAACATTCTCTTAGCCGGTGATCGAAGCAAATATTCGTTTCTGGGCTTTACTTCTTTTACAGGAACAATCATAATCAGTCAAGGCTCGAGCTAAATTTATAGAGCGATTTGCCGGTGGTTTCTAAATATTCATAAGTCAGCTTGAGCTCGTCGGCCTCTATTAAGCAAATGGCTCCATACAACTGAACCACATCGGCCCAGTAGTATTTGAAAGAGCCTGCAGGCACGTTGGCCAAATGCTGCTGAGAGTAGTAAATTGTGTCGGCCGCGCCGGAAATTACATAATCCACCGTGTGGTTCAGGTAACTATGTCTCAAATGTTCCATGTCATGCTCATGACCGGCTAGGTAGGATTTCACTTTGTACTTGTGCAAAAGAGGTCGCAAGCGATCGACCAAGCATTGATCAGGCCCATGCTCGGCCACCGACCAGACTGGGTAATGGCCGGCGACAATCAAATGCGAGAAGTTGGCCGCGCGCGCTCGTTTCAGGTCTTCTTCGATCCATTCGAAATAGTCGTCAGCTAATTGCCTCGCCTTTTGACTCATTTGCTTGCGCTTTTGAGCCGAATGGTCGTGGCCATTATCGCCGCAGAGCAGCACTGTATCGATCATGGTTATGTGCACCAGTTTGCCTCGCTTCGTGTTAATGTCAATACCGTAAAAGTAGTCCGGAATCACCCTAAATTAATTGAATACCATTTATAAGCTCTTCCTGATTTCATAATTCTGCAGCCGGCTTTACCATCTATTCGACTTGTTTGTGTAGGCGATTTGCGCACTTGCATTACCGTAATGGTCGTGGTTTCCTTAATTTGCCATGCGTCAGCTCAGTTTGAACAAGTAGAACGCATCAAGTTTCCTCACCTAGCAGGACAAACCAAGGATTGCTCAGGTCGGTTTTATCGAACACCGTCTCAAATGTTTCCTATGAAAGCAGAGCAGACAATCAATAATAAATGAATGAATGAATGAAATCAACGCTTTTTCTGACGTAATTCTACCAACCACAAATCGATGATCCGAGTCGTTCTGAACGCCATGGAAATAGAAATTGTCACCGAGAGCGAGTTGAAATTGCACATTGCGTTGTTTTGTCTGTTGAGCCATGTAAATAGCCAAATTCTGCTGCACTATAGTTCTGTAAGGGAACACGGGCAGGCCTCCCCAGTCGCCGACCGCAAAAAAGCGCACTTGGTCATCGCTCACATTCAACTCGATGGTCCGGGTGTACTCTGCATTTCGAGTCGAATTTTCAAAATAGAAAAAAAAATACAGATTAGAGACGAGTGGGTCAAACTTACGATTGTAGTTGGACAGAACCGAACCAGGATACGTTCGGATGGCTGAAGATGCTTGTAGCAGACTTACGGCAATCAAACAGATCACGGATCTCAACATTGCTGGCTGCTTTAAGAGAAAGAAAACCGAATAAAGAGTGAGCGCACAGTTTAAATAATAGTCTGCTGAGATAAATCAAGAGTCATGTGATTTGACTTGTGTTCGACTGATCACGTTCATCGCCGTGATTAATGTTTGATCTAAAAGACAAAGTACCGATTCAGATTAGCTGAGAATAAAATGAGGAAAAAGCGCTGATACACTCGTGGGTCGAGTCTGAAATGAATTTGAAAATTTTTTTTATTCGAAATTTAAGCCTCGTTCGCCTTAGGAGGCTCGGGTCTGCGTTTGAAATAAGGATAAGAAATGCTGCACATAAAAGTCGCAGTTCTCGTGGGGCAAAAAGTTGGGCTTGCCTCTTAGACGAGTGTTGCGTTCTTCAAAGAATTTGAATACTTCGTAGAAAATGAGTTTGTCGTCGACGGCCATGGCGCTCTCCAAAAACTTGCCCGCATTTATCTGATCGCCGATGCCGGCCTGAATGGAAAAGCGCAAGGCGGAGAGTATAAGATTGTTGGAAAGTAAAACGTCGACTATCTCCTCGTTGGCGGTGCCCAGACGCTTGAGCATGTCGAGCGCCAGCTGATTGGCAGCCGAGTATGTCGATTGAATGCTCAGCAGTAGGCACGCTAGCGGCTTGGAGTCGGTGAGAACGTGATATTGCAGATATTGGTGAAGCTGGTAGAGCCGGTGGTCTTTGATCAGTGCATTCACCAGCAGCTTGAATAGATAGTGCTCGATTTGAATCATTTTGGCGTTCAGTGAGCTAAAGTACTCGACTATGACCGCAATTGTTTGGCTTGCGTTGCTGTTCCACCAGCAATCGTCCTCAAGCAGTGGATAGAGAACTGAATTGTGCATGTCGTACTGCTCGACAATGGCCAAGTCGCTCATTTCAAGGCTAACAATCTGTCTATCTGGCGCCTCGGACGGATTCACTGCTGCTGTCTGCTTGAAAACAATCGAGAGTCTATAGAGCTCGTTTACTTGATTGAACAGCGCCGCTACTTTGCTCAGTGGTTGTTTTTGACGCACCGCGTTCTGAATCAAATTTATTAAAAGCGCCTTTGTATGCTTGCGATTGAGAAGAAACTCGGCCAGTTTGAGATGGTCGTCTTCAAACTCGGAAAATAGACTCAAGTCAGTGTTCTTCAGGTTCAAATTAACGTGCCAAAAGTAGCCGTGTTTGGCGTCTATGATCACGTCAGGGAAAAACATGATCCAATTAATTGAGTAGGTTTCAAGCTCCAGCTCTTCCAAGCCTTTGTTGCAGGTGGGCTTTTTGATCGTGGCATTTCGAAATATCGGATAGTTGCACGTGGTGTAGCCGTTGAATTCGCCTGACATTTTTATGTCAAATATCATGCTCGAGAGAGAAGAGCGGTGATGAACAACGACCAGCTCGTCGACTAGATTGAGCGTAAAGCGGCCAGAGCAGTTGATCTTGAGCACATTGGTTTTCTTTGCCGGCGAGTCGAGCAGCAGCTTGTACATGGCGATCTCAGAGAAGCCTGCCTGGGTCGAAGGACGTCGGCCTTTCAAAGCCAGATCGGCGTTTGTGCTCATTTGTCTGATGACCATTACATAGAATTCGCCGTAGACTCGTCCAACAACCACGTCCGATTCGTTCAAGTAATATCTCTGACCGCTCTGGTCTTGGTTATTGTCGTAGCGGTATTTGACTAAGTTGACGGGCAGCGGAAGATCAACTTCGAATTTGGGCAGTTTGACGAACGACCCTTTGGAATAGAGAAACGGATTGAGCACAGAGCCGTAGCTGCCGGTCGAAACGATGAATATTTGCGCGTCACGCGACCAAATCAGCCAGTTGAGAGGAACGCTGTAGAATTTGATGAGCTTGAGCGCACGTTTGTCGGCATAGAGCTGATAATGCTCGAAGCCTTGCTCGCTGACAAACAGCAGCTCGTTCGAGTCGATCCAGTGGCAGTCTTGGAATCGGCTGCTCTTTGCTTTGAACGTTTGCGAGTACTCGGGCTGAACAGGCTCGGAGTCTTTGAAGTTTATAAAGTCAATTGCGCAGCGTTCCTTTCTCCTAATTGCCAGCGTCTTCATGTTGGGCGAGAATTTTATCGACGCCACACTGCCTTTGTCGGCCATTCGAAATGAAAAGTCAAAATTCTTGTTCGGCCCCTTGACCACTACACCGCCGGCGCCATTCGAACGAACGCAGAATATTTGCTGATTTTCGCGATCGAAAAACACATTTGTCGTGCTGCTGATCGGATCGAAATAGACCGGCTGTTCGCTCAAGGCCAAAATCTCCCGTTTTTCAGCCGTCTCACTGCTACTCGCCATATTGTTCGCCCAAGTCCAGCCACTGGTCTCTGTTTACTGCGAGCACTCTTCTCTACAAGATGGATATTTAAAAAACTAGAAATCTGACGATTCTACCAAATGGATCATTACATCCAAGAGTTTCTTATTGATTTAGAAATGTTTGGGCGTTTTCATTTCAAATGAGGAATTTATTTGTTTTTTTTTTGTTGTTGTTATTTTTGGCGTTTCCTTACTAAAAGCGGTCGAGATGAAGATAAATGAAATTGATTAAAATAGATAATATTTGTCTTTAAAGAGCTGAATGCAGATGTATTTGCTCATATTGGCGACTTGTGGAAGGCAAAAGTGAGCCGACTGCTGCGCAATGTGTTCACCCACGTATTCAGCCAAATGAGAGAGCTCTGGCTCGCTCATGTAGACTTTGTTGAGCAAAGTCTGATGAAACTGGTGGGTGCATTGGTTGAAGAGTTGGCTCATTGCCGACTGCTTCTTGCCGCCGGACGAGAACGCGGCCGACAAGAAAGAGTCGGAAGGCACCGATGAGGAAAAGTTGGCCGCACTTGACGTCAAGTTGACAACATCGTCGCCACTTGTCGACAGCGGCAAGTCTAAGTGGCTCATACGAACGCCGTAATTAGTGCTCTGGGCACTGTCTACTTGCTCTTGTTTAACGTAAATTTGCTTCATCAAGCAAAGGGAGATGCAGCGCGCATAAAAGCGAAATCTCACACTCAGTGGTGACCTTCAAGTGGAATTATTTAGTCGAATGACTCATTTTCGAGCAGAGAGGAACTGGTTCGACTCACTTTTTGGACAAGATGTTCAATCCGATGGATGCAAGTATGTCCACGGCTGACTGGCCGTCATTCATCGGATTCTGCGCGCTAAGCGAGTCCTCACCGTAATAGAGCAGGAGCTGGCTTAGAGTGATTAGTTGTTCGGCGACCAAGTTCTGAATTCTGGACGAATGGTTCAAACGCATAATGTACAAATAGGACTCGATCAGCCGATTGACGATTAAAATGAATTTCTCCTCTTTGAGCACTTTTGGCTTCGAACGCTTTTCCACAAACGAGTCGACCAACTTCTTCAAGTAGTTGAGCAACGCTTCGGCCAGACTGGCGCCGTTCTGCGCGTACATTTCTCTCAGGAGCAGAAATCGTTTTAAAATGTACAAGTTGAGCAGAATGAAGGATGAGTGTCGTAAGCAATGGGGCTCAAAGCCGTCGCCCTCGAGATTGAACTCAATCTGATTGAGCAGCTCTTTCCAAGCCTCCGACTCGCCGTTCACTTGCTTGAGCATGAACAAAGTGATCATTTTCTTGTCCTCGTTCAGATCTATGCTGGTTCGATTGCTTTCAAAGTAGACCTCGAGACAGAGCTCAAGTAGGTCGCAATATCTCTCACTGGTCTGCTGAAGTTCGCCGCAAACTGAAATTCGATTTATCAGATTGAGCAGTATGGGCGAGTCTCTTGACGATCCGATCCAAGTCTCGAACATTATATGATAGACGTCGGCCACTTCGTTTCGAGTGCTCACCAGTCTGAGGGCCTCGTCGATCAAGTAGCCGATCTCGAGCTGGGCGCCGGCGCTCTGAGCCGAAGCGGTCGACATTGTGAACGTCTCAATGTCGGTTAGCAGATTTAGAACGCAGTTTTGAAACGAATCGTAGTCGAGTTTGATCGCCTGAGAATCGGCCTTTAGCAGCAGAGAGGAGAACGTGCGCAGAAATGTGCGCCGCTTGGCCGACGCAAAGCAGCTCAGGTCACTGATTGAGTAGAACTCAGCAGCCGATTTGAATAGATTCATGACGAGGCCTCGATTGGTTCCGCGGGTGGCGAATGCGAACTTGTAATCGGCCGAGGCCAGGAATCGCTCGAAGACAACTTCCCGATAGGAGCTGTCACTCAGAATTGACCAATGCTGAAGCATTTCTGCCTGATTGTACACCGGACGCAGCATTGACTCGAACAATGAACTTTCGCGAATCGAATCTCGCACGCAAAACTCGGTGAGCAGCTGAAGCCAATACTTGAGCAAATCGTTTATCTGAGCGGCCTCCATTTGTTTGTAGTAGCTTTCGATTATTTGACTAATGCTCATGTGAGCAGTCAAGTCAAAGGCGAGAAATTTGACCAGGCGCTCGTTGGAGGCCCCACTCAGCTCGCTCATGATGCTTATTGTCTGGTAGTCGGGCTCGAACTGGTCAAGCCATCGGGTGCAGTATTTCCTCATGCATCTGTGATAGCAGTCGAGAACGTTGTCGTTAATTGCCGAGCTCGAGTTCAATGCACACGCCATCTCTTCGTAGTAGAAATGAACAAACTTGTTTATGGCATAGTTGCGTAGAGTCGGACGACCGGTCAAGACAAGTCGATCGAAAATTGAATTCAGAGTGGCGAGGAAGGCGTCAATCATGAGCATGATGCCGGTTGCTGGAGATGGACGTGGCCTCTGCTCTTTGACGATCAGCGCGATCTCATGCTCGTAAATTTCGTTCACTCTTATCAGACTCTGCGAGCTCACAAAGCGCACATTGGCCACGCTGATCCAAACCGAATAGAGCTGTAGGATGCAGTTTGTCCATAAGTCGTCGAACGCTTTCTGGAAAGCTGCATCGCTCTGCTTGGCTTTCTCGCTCAGCTCCTTGAACACGAATCGATCCAAATAGATCATGAGCAGGCTGTCGAACAGATCACAGAGCTCGGCTGAGTATACGAACCAGTGCGAGAACAAACTGCTGCGCTGCTGCTCGAGTCGGTCGCGTTCCATTCTAAAGTATTGGCTGAGAAACTCGAATGTGGCCTGAAACTGACTGCGCTCTAGAGTGTGCTCTTTGTTGACAGCCATTAGCTCGTTCTGCTTTATGATGGCGTTAAGCTGTCTCAGATGACGATCGCCGTATTTGAGCAGTTGAGAATTGGCGGCGAAATTGAGACACTCTTTGAGCATGAACTCGAAAAACGAAGGATACTCGACGTGAAGAATGGACACGAAATTGTCAACGCACTGCTCGACAATCGCTTTCAGATTTCTCATTCTAACTGCGTTGAACTGATCGTCCAGTTGGTGTCTGTCCGACTCGGAAGATGAAGAGTCCAGATCGACGTTTAGTTCGGCCAGAAAGTTGACGTTTGTCGACACAAACGTCGAGCAGATTTCGGCCACAAAGTCAAACTCGTTCTCGCTCACTTCGCCCGGACTCTTGAGCAGCTTGTTCAAGTTGAAAAACGAAAACTTGCCCAAGAGCTGCGAAACAATCAAGAACTTTTGATCGAGCATGTGCGCCGTCTCCTGGCTATTGGGCTCGTTCAAAAGCATGCTGATCGTCGAGCTGAGGATGGTCTGATAGAATTCGTTGAACATCTGAAGGTCGTCCGGCTCAACGTACTGAGAGCACAATGTCATGAGGGCCAGCTTGTTTCTGATCAAGTTAAGCATGGTGTTGTTGTTGCGGCGACTTGACGACGAGAGATTCTCGGCCGGAATGGTGACGGTCGACGTAAGTTTTTGCACAATTTTCTCAAGCAGAATTTGCTGATTCTTTTGTCGAAATTTGAGCTGCTTGCTGGACAGCTTCAGCTCGTTGGAGCCGATTTGAATGAAATTGACGCCGATCAGCTGAATGAGATCGAACATGTAGAGATGAATCGAATCGCTTGAGCTCTCTGCTTCGTCGTTCGCCCGTGTCTGCGCCGAGTATTTGCTTATCACATCGTGCGGGTAGTTCATTTGTGTCTCGTACAAATCGATCAGCAAATAGAATAGACGAGTGAGCAGTTGATCGAGCAGAGAGGCGCGTCCTTTCTTTTCGTCGACATCTTGCTGCATTTGCCTGTGATGCAGCTGTAGGAGTCGTTTAATGAGTTGATTCACGGCCACCATCGATATGATTATCTCGTCGCTCGGAAATTGGCTGCCTTCGGTCTCAACCGACTCGACAAACGTCAGTATCATCCGCTCGTAATTGGTCCGGTTCTCTTTTATTTCATTTCTGAACTGGTCGCGTTTGGTGGCCAGTTCGTAGACGAACTTGACCATTGCCGGCCGACTGCATTGATGCATCGGATTTATGAGACTCGAGCATGGCACTTGGATGTACTTCTCGCAGACTTCGTTGTGCCACAAATGAATGAGCAGCTTGTTGGTCAGCTTGTCGTCCAGTTTGTACATGTGATTTAGAGTGTGATTGATTAGCTCCTTGTTGTAGCGAAATATGTCGCGCAGGAGATGCTCGCTCACATTTTGAATCAAATGCAAATCGTCTCGAGTCAATCGATCTGATAAGAGGTTGTCGATCGCCTCGCCAAATCGTTCTTTCAGCGCCGAGGTGAACACAAGTCGGCCAAGCTCGGGTCGACCTACCACCAATCGATCCGGAGCGGTGAAGAATTTTTCCCGATTACTCCCCATGCGCATCAAGTGCCCACTGTCAGATGTGCGTGCGGCCGACAAGCGGATGTTTCTCGAGCTCAAGTGTAACCTGATCTTGTCTATATCGACATAATTCGTCCAAAGGTCCACTTGGCGAGCGAATAGACGAGCCAGCAGGTTCGGTTCGTAGTAAGCAGGCAGCGCTGGCAGGTAGAGATGAGGATCGTGGAGACGGGTTTCGTCCACCCATAAAGAGAGCGCATAGAATAGCTTGCTCATCATTTCGTTCTGTTCGAACTCGTTGCTGGGCACAGATGAGCCGTTCGAAGAGCTGTTCGGGCCGCATAAATAAGCGAAGTGTTCACTGGTGAGCTCGAGTTGTTTTTTAAGTTGCTTGAGAAGAGAATTCAAATGAGAGCTGCTGTTGAATAGCTTGAGAGTGGGCGATTGGAAGGCGCGATCGGCGTCTGGCTCAACGGACGAATCAGCGTTGGCCGGGTGACGAACACTAGGCAGCGACGAGTAAAAGTCCTTGTCCAGGTAGATACTGAAGAAGCGCTGCCAGTAGAGAATGAGCAGTGGATGGTCCATCGAGAGAAGCATTGCCCGTTCGCACCATTTGAATAGCATTAACCTCTGAGGCGGAATATTCAGATCAAGGTTGTTGGACTGATTGATGGACGCGAGCGATTTGCGCCAGCAGGCCTCCACTTGTGAACCAGAGCTGTTCGCCGGCAGTGTGAGAAGATTGGAACGGAATACGCTCCAAATACTGAGTTGAAGTTCGACACGCTCTTCGCACAGACTTAAATAGAAGCCGACGAACGGAAACTCTTTGAATATGCGCTTGTCGTAGCCAAAGCGAATATTGGTATCGAACTCGGTCAGCTGATGGTTTGAGGCCGCGTTCAGCACAAACGTAACTGAATTGCTGAGCCAACCAAGTGGAGGCTGGAGCCAGCTTCCCATTGAGCTCTGGCCATTGCTTTGGTTCGAATTTGAAGCATCAGCGCGGTCTAGATAAGCGTCCTCTCCGAGGCCAAAGTCGTTTTTGACCACCATGAATAAGTCGTCTAGAATGGCTGCATTCAGCAACGAGCTCTTGCCAGTCAGGAATGAGTACTCGATGAGAAAGTCGACCATTTTCACCACATTCCTGTACTTGTGCCATTGTTTCACACAGCTGATGAGCAAGTGCAGCCAGAATTGAAGATACTTCATGTTATTCAGACTGGACAGGCGATCGGCAATTATTTGACAAAAAGCGTTCAGTATGGACTCGCTGGGCACGTTTTGAATTAGCAGGAGAAGCAAAGAAGCGAACTTGTGCCGTTTGTTGTTTAGCGCTTGCTCGAACAGCTCCGCCGAGTAGAAATTGTCAAACACAATTCTGTCGAGCCACTTGAACACGCTGCGATAAGAGAATGTACAAAGCGAGGGCTGTTTTTTATGAGCACTGACAATCGACTCGAGCAAGTCGAGCGAATGATCGAACAGAACTTGAATGTCGTGTCCAGAGCGTGACCAGATGAGTCGAATGTAGCACTCGAGTGGACACCGAGGCTGAATAACGGTCGCCACAGAGCCGGTCTGCTCGTCAAATTCAACTCGGCACAAGTAGATCTCGTAGAACCGGAGCAAGTAACGCTGCGATGGAATGCGATGACGGGAGTATTGCATGGCGAGCTCCTCAATTCGATTTATATCCTCGAGCCGATCGATTTGTGAACAAATTGCCATTCGCTCGAATGTTTTCCAGATCCAGACGAGAAGGCCTGCTTTCTTGTCCTTGGACAAACGTGCGTAGTGATTGGCCAGCTCGATTTGGCTTTCTGTTTCACTTTCCGCTTGAACGAACAGCTCGCTGACCGAACCGTGGCCCGGCCCATTTATCCGCGAATGAAGCTCAAACAGAATTACGGCTAGTTTGACTTGAAATATGTAAAACACGGTGTTTGTGTCAGTCTCCTCGAAAAGCAAGTTGTCAATGCAGTTGCGGGCCACAGTGAACAAAATCGAGTTGCTCTGATTGGCCAGTAGGCACCTGCGCAGAAAGTTTAGATCTTGTTGACAGTCGACTTGATTGAACCATCTGGTGAACGGCAGCTGAGCGGTCAAATAGAGCGCACGCTTTCCGATCTTGCTCAAATGGGTCTCTATCTCGTTCAGGATGGTGCCGATCAAGAACGGATGCGACTCGGTGATGGCGAACATCAACGCGTTGCCTTCCTTGTAGCAGACTTCACGCGTGGACTCGAAGCAGAACGCGACCTTGAAAAGAATTTTCACCACACAGCTCATAAACTGACACTCGCCAGGCGACGGCTGCACTTGTCTGACGTTCAAATCGACGAGGAAATGAAGGCTGCGCATGAAAGAGAATATTTCAAGGTCACCACTGCCGGTCTGCAGCTCCTTCTCCAGCAGTGTCTCCAGATCCGAGTCGGTCGCATGCAGAACATAGTCGCTCGGCTCTGACTGGTCGAAAATGTGCTGAAAGTTGACATGATAGACATCAATGCCGCACATTATACTCAATATCAGCCATTTGGTTCTCAAAGACAGCGATCCGATGTTGAGTTGACTCAGAATGGTCCAGCGAACAGATCTCACTCTCGACGAGTATATTATGGTTGTGAAGACTCGTTTGGCGAAATTGTCCAGATGAGCCGGGTCGAGCTGCTTGCCGTTGTCCATTAAGAGCGAGGCGAACTTAATCGCTTCCTTGAGGGTCTTGCCGACCAGCTTGCTAAAGTTCTTGTACTTTAGCCGGTTGTAGACGAGAAGCGCCCGAATACTCAGTCGAGAAACATAGTCCAGAAAAGACAGTATTCGCATGCAGACGTAGTTGCGTCGAAAGTCGGCATTCGGTTGTCCTGGGTGCGCCGACGGATGTTTAGATGAGCTGCCAGTATCACCGCCGTTGGCGCCCTGCTCTTCGATATAGGTCCACATCATCTGATAGATTGAGTTGAACGGAATTTGATAGTAGAGCGCAATTAGATCATCTTCGCTTATGTCGACCACCACAGACTCGGCCGTTTCTAAATCGCCTTCGAGACCGACCAGCTGCCAAGCGGAGTTGGCGTTCTCACTCGTCTCCTCTTTGGGCTGAATAAGCAAGAACTCGCGGCGAAATCGAATGTCGTGCGAGAAGCAGGCAATCACTCTCAAGTAAAAGTCAAAATACAAATTGACCACCGAATCGCTACTCGAGCTGGTCAAATTTACCTTGGCCAGTAGTCGCTTTTCATTAGCGGGCACAATCAGCGGCAATTGAAATAAACTGGCAAACTCACAAGCTGACGGAGCGCGCAGCAAATGATTCAGAATAAAGAACACATTTTCAAAATGAACACTCGAGTAGCTGATAATCAGACTGCTCTGCTCTGTGGTCAGCTTGTTAAGGCGCAGCTTTTCGCTCTCTTCAAGCAACAGCAGCGTCAGTTTGTTGAGCCAGTATTTTACATGTCTCTTGAACACTTGGTCAATGGCTGTTTCGCTGCTCTCGTCTTTCTGGGCGTCAGCTTGGCTGTCCGCTGTTTCATTGTCAACAGGCATTTCAGTCAGCTCTGTGCTACTAGGATCTGAATCAGCTGGCTTGGACAATTGCCATTCGAACGATTTGCGATAAAAATAGAACAAGATCTCGATTAGCTTTTTGAGCTTCGAATTCACTTGGTCGTAGGATTCGGACCGCTGTTTGCTCGATTCGAAATCGATCAGAAAGTCGTGCAGATAAGATTCTATTTTGGATTTGGCCAATTTAGAGCAGAACTGGGAGCTTATTAGACCTGTTTTGATCAGATTGTATCTGAGCTCGAACAGCATGTCTTGAAGCTTGCTGAGCTCGACTCGATTCAAGTAGGCCTTTTCGCTCTTGAGCTCATGCTTGCACACTTGCTGATCGCCGCATACTCCGCTCGACTCAATCGTGTACTTTTCAAAGCTCCATATGGAACGCATTTGACCGGCAAGGCAGTGCCATTTGAACTCGTTTATGTGCCGCACGCATTTGTTGACCAGACTGCGCGCTTCGAAATAGTCCATGAGCAGGAAATAAAAGTCATTCGAACGCGGCTGCGAGTTAAGGTGACAGTTTGATTTGTAAAAGTCGATCATGAATGCGTTAAACTGCTCATATTGAACCTGTTTACACTTGTAATAGACTTCAAGCTCCATGCAGAGCTGGTCGGTTTCATAGAAGCGACTCAGCTCGGCGTTTATGGTCTCGTTTCGCTTGTCTATTACTGTTTCGACATCGGCAGTTATCTGCTCGGCGTTTGCGTCCAATCGAACCAGACGAGGATAGTCTAATTTGTTGAGCTGCTTTATCTTTTCCAAATTGTAATCGACCACTGATTCGACAGGCATTTGGCCGGCAATCTCGGGCGCAGAAGCCAGCGGCAGCATTTCACCAGTCCCTGCACGGCTCATGGCATCCTGGCTAGTTCGAGCAAGCTCGCCAACCATCGGAGCAGAGGCATGACTGAGCACTTTCTCCTCAACGCTCTTTATGTCGCTTAGAAGCTCGTTCAACTTGCCGAACGTCTGATCGCTTCGCTCGCGTGCTTTGGTGCTCACCATTTCGTAATATTGCTGACCGGACGCTGCGTCTATATTTACACTTGACTCTGTTTCGGACGTCTCGCTCGGCGTGCAGTTCATCATGAAACTGCTCAGCTCTCTCAGTCGTTTTTCAATGCTCTCGTCTGTGAGCGCCTGCTCTGCGTCTTCTTTCTGAGCATTGCAGGCTTCAGTTTTTGAATGTTTACTTTTTGCTTTCGCGTGTTCCTTGTGATTCAAATGAGAAAAGCAAGACTGAAAGAGCCGTCTGAATTCCAACTCACCTGTTTTGGTTTGATAGCCTCGGCCATTTGGTTAAACAAAAAACATTTGAAATCTAAATGTGAGCTTTGAATTTTGCATTTCTCTGATTCTGTTTCGCTTCTGTTTGCTTGGACAACAAAAAACAGCACGAACTAGAGTTGAAACAAAACACCGACTGAGCAGCTGATAAGTAGACATTTAGACACACACACAATTAGACAGTATATCTTCTTATGACCAGAATTGCGCGCAAGTATTCAGAGCGGCAGATTCGTATAAGAAGAAAGGATCATCATCCCTGCCCGATTGATCAGTTAATTATGAATGCAAATGACAAGGCCAGCCGTTCAGTCTCAGAGTGCGATTAGTTTCGTTTCGCTCGCCCTCGTCTAATCGCCACTAAAGCAGGCATTTCAAATTCTTTTTGCTTTTCTTTTAATTCTTGTTTATTTGCTCTCGCTGGACTATGTTGCGTTCAAATTTTTTAAATTTTCATAAATAAGGACTAAAAAGACTTTTGGAGAAAGAAAAAATTCACACACACACACAAATATTCTTTGTTTTGAATCTCATTTAACTTTTGATTCGCCTTTGCAGACTGCCGAGCTGTGGCGTGGTCGGCTGGTCTCGTTTAGCTTGCGGAAGCTCGTAGTGAGGGCTAAGTTTGTCCTTGGATCGATTGCGAGAGAAGAACTTGCCGAGTATTGAGTTCTCGCGAGGCACACGCCTCTCTGGTCTTTCGTGCTCGCTGGGAACTTGGCCGCCACAGACCACGTTGCTGGCCACACTGTCGGTGAGTATGTTGGCGGTCTGCTTGAGCATTTTGAGCATCGGCGCCTGAGCACCACTGCCGCTCTTTCGACTGAGACGAGGAGTGCTCGGCACTGAGCTTGACGATGGGTTTAGGTTGCTCATGGAATTGTGGTTGAAATTGTAGAATAGGCGGTTCTGACGCGTCTCGGCCTGCGGAGCCGCTCGTTCGACTCGAAGTAAATTGTTAGATGTGGACGAGATCGTGTCGAACGGCTCTGAGTACTGACTCGATGACGGGTAAATGGTGCCGAGGGGCGACGAGGTAGCGTATGGTGATGTAGCTGAATTGCATGAAATGGACGCTGAGGCAGATGAGTTGGATGAGATCGACGAGGAGCCAGAGGGCGAGATGGCCTTGTTTGAACTGTTGGGCGACGAGACGAATTCTGAGTTGAATGACTTGAGTCTGGTGGGCGAGAGAATTCGCGACAAACGCTTTTTCTTGTCGCTTAGAGACGAACGACTCAGATCGTTGGCGGCCATCAGTTTGGCCGAGCGAATCGGCTTCATGCTCAAAGTGAGCTGATCAAGATTTAGAAAGCTTTCCAACTGACGATGTAGAGATTCCATTTCTCGGCCCGGGCCTCGGAAAACCATTTGGCCCGATTCGGCTTTCAGATCTTCCAGCTTTTCTCGATACGACTTTGACCCATTTGACGAGAGTGTGTTGGACGCAAGCTCGCCGCTTGTTTCAAATTTGCTCGGCCGGCCAAGTCTACATGGCGTGTTGATAGACGTGGACGCGCTCGACGCGTTCGATACGCTTGTTTCGTTCGAGTTCACACTCAGCAGACTGATGGGCCGAGAACTCGAGTCAAGGTTGTAGACGGTGTCGATAATGTTCATGTCCTGTTCGTTGAGCTGACGGAGAATGGCTCGGTCAATGCACTCTAATGAGTCGTACGAGTCAAGGCGACCATTCAGCTGCCTCAGCTTGTCTCGTCTAGTATTCTTGTTCAGCTCGAGGTTGAGCTCTTTGTTGTGGCGATCGAGTTTCTCTTTCAGGTGATCGAAATAGCTGCCAATGCGTTTGAGCTCGTCGTCTGGCTCTATGCGTTCAAGACGGTCATGGCCGCCTGGTCCATCGATCCAAATCTCGTCCAGTTTTACTTGTTCGGTAAGAATATCACTTCGGCCCAGACGAGGAGCGTTGAGCATGTTCGGACCGTCAATCCAGACTTCTGGTCGAGCCTGGTTCCTGTTCGACTTTCGGCCTGCATGAAAGGTCGCAGTTCCGAGCTTTATTTTGTCTTTTTTCATCATTCGTGAGGAATCATTCGACGATTGTGAGCATCTAGACGAGAGTGTGTTCGAACTGCTCGTTGTGCCGAACGTGTCCGACGCCGGCTTTTCTTCGAACAGGTAGCGCCGGTTATTGACAACGGCCAGCAAATCGTTGGCCACCGCTGCGTTCTTGAATCTGATCGGCGTCGCTGGCATAGAAGAGGACGTCTTGTATGCCATTTGAGAAGCGAGCTCACTCTTAAATAATAATTTAAAGAGCAATGAATTAGAAGATTGCAAACGACTGACGGAGTTAACAAATTAAATAATAATTATGAGCTCGACGTAATCGCCAACGCTGACCAGCTTTCTTTTACTAATTAAGTAATTTTCGCCACAAACATGTTGTGCTGAGTGTTTAGGCCGGCCAATGATCATTCGGCTCGAGTCTAGGCCGGGACCGTAATGAGTTGGGATTAGGCAAGCGACGCGCGCAAATATTTGTGTTTGCCACGCCAAGCTACCTTGACTAACCAACGAGCACAATGCCTTAATGAAACCTGAGCAGGCGTTAGTTGACCCGAATTGCGCAAGAGTGGCTTAGGTGGGTTTCAGTATGGCGACCACAGTCCACAAGAAAAAGCCCTAGAAACGAGCATATGATCAGACCAGTGATGGAGGCGCATGTTGGCCCAGTGATAAAGAAATGAGCGATAGTCCCTTGGTGCTGGGCCATCGGATACAGGAGAGCGGCGGGCTCTCTTCGTACGTGTGAAAAGTTCGGCCACATTGTGTCTTTTAATCCAATTAAATAATGCATGATCTCGTGAGAATAGCCGAGAGAGAGAGCGAACCAAGTAGTAGCCGCCATCGCCACCTTGGTTTTATTTTCATTTCATTAGTGGCTCGAGACCAAGTGTGCAAATATAAAAGTGATATGTGAATGGTGGAGGTAAACAAGCCGGCAGGCGGCGTCAGATGCGAGAATTGATGATTGGAAAGAGGCGGCGAAAACTTACGCTCAATTGTTTAAAAACAACCAAGCGCGGGCAGAGGGAGGCGAATTTGAGGTCGACACGGGTCGGCAGCGTTCGATCTTCAATTCTAAAGCAAATACTCTCGCACGAGATCTTTGCGAAAAAGCCTGAATAGCGCAATCGCCAGCGCGAGAGCAAGCAGGCATGCACTATCCGTACTTTGGGCTCAGATCATTTTGAGCAGATAAAGCAGTTCTTTTCTTAATGAGTTTTGCATGCCTGAAGCTCGTTGCAAAGGAGGTATTACGCCAGGAATCGGTGAATAAGAAAAATAAACACTTGAGAAAGAGATGAGAGATGCTTAGATAAAATAAAGTGGGCTGATGCTACAACGAATGATGCTGATGCTGCTTTGGCTGCTGCATGATCAACATCTCGCAGTGATTGCCAATAGTTGTGCAATTGAACGCTCGAGCGGCTTTAATTGCTGGTGTTGATATTGCCCTATTCGATGTGAATAAAGAAAAATATTCAAATGAAAGGAGTGTAGACGCGGCGTCGACCACTCGCCTTTTGTTTAAATAGGGCTGACAGTCAATAAGATAAGAAAAAGAGAAAAGACTGAATGAACATATGCCTAAGGGGCCGGCGATCGAATTGAGATTAACACGCGCACTCACGGCCGCTCGCTTCTGATTCAATCTAGTCTCGACTTTGCACTGAATAGCATAGATCAGACGAGATGGATAGAATGTGAGCATGGCGGCCAGTCTGAAATGGTCTTGATGGCGATGATGTGATAAGGCTCGTCATGCTGGACCATAAATTACCGGCGCAGATTGATGATTTATTTATTCCTGCCACTCGAGCGAATCTCTTTGGCCTTCTGCCGTCCTTGAAGTAGAAAATGAAAGCGCTGCTCAATCATACATGAAACCGTCTGACTAAGTGGATCTCTGCATGCATCATGGCGTAAACAAACAAGTCCTGAAGCGAATGAAGCGGTCGCTTTTTTTTTATATGCAAGAGCCCACTAGTCGCCCGCAGACTCATCCTTCCCTGTTTACTTTTCATCGCATCAATATATTCGACTAGAGAAGAAGAGACCGGCGTGGCAAATAGTTCCCTTTCCTCCCTCCCTTCTCATTTCAATAAAAGACCAAAGCGCGCTCGTTTACCTTCGAGTGTGTTTGCACAGTCTGCTGTCGGAAAATGTCGGACGCCAGCTTAATGAGTTGAAGATCTTTATGATCAGCGGCATTCGACGCATGTGCCAGAGCACAAACTTGACCATAAACACAGGCGCCGAATAAAAGTTCGCTCAGCTCCCTAAATCGCACACACATATAAATGTGATGAGAATCGTCTGTAGACAGTGGCGATGAATTGAATTACCTCTGGGTTTGATTTCCAGCCTGCCCCAAGCAACAAGGCACCAGTTCAAGTAATTCTTTGCTACTTGCCGACAAGACGCCTGCCTCCTGCCCTGACACACTGAGCAAACGAATTGAGCTTTGAAGGTCGACTAGGAAATATAAATTTATGTTGCTCAGTTTTGTTTCTTAATTCCCTCAAGTATCGATTTCACTCACCGTACACCTTTGAGTCGTCATGACCGAACTGATGCACTTGAAAGTCGACGATGAAGCTTCTCGGCCAGCTCTTTATTGACTTGAGCGCCAGGTCGATAAAGTACTCGGCCTTTTCGGCATTTGTCACTCTAAAGTGGCTCAATAAGCCTTCTTTTTGAAGAGAGCCGCTGGTCTCGGTCGCCGGTTCGCCGCCTGTTCCGGCTTTTAGACTGGCGCTAATTAAATCGACAACTTGACTAGAGCCAGCCTCTATTGCATATATGCCCATCTTGATCGAGAACTGGCTATCGTTCCGCATTCGCTCCTCGTTTGCCAGTTTAAACAGCCAATAGGTCAGTGTTGGAACAATGCCCATGGCGCGAGCGCTCTCGTCGCTGCCGATCATCAGTTCGAACAGATCTAAACAGAATTCACAGTCAGTGTTGACTTCCCGCAGCACTTTTCTGGTTGCCATTTACCCTTGGGCCTCGGTCCGATGATCGCTAGAGCTGTGTTGGTGCCCTCCTGAACCGCTGTGCGAAGAATTTGATCGTTTTCGATAAGATAATGGCACAATCTCTCGGAGGAGCGTGAATTTTTGAACACTCGATCGAAATTGAAGCTCATTGTTTGATTGGTGTCTGGACACTGAAACTGGACACCTCTCGAGTCGGCCGTAACGCATGAGTTAGCATCGTCGTTCTCCGACAGTATTAAGCCGACCTTTAACTGAATAGCGATTTAAGACCACTTGAACAGACGTTGAGCTGCTAATTTTCACTCACGTTTAGTTTGGCTCCTGGCCGCTCATTCGTCAGCTTGGGGATCAACGGCGGACTGTTGCGTACTAGCTCGTAAAAATTGGTCACTTTCATGGGTCCCTCTTGAAGCTGCAGACTGCCAGATGAGCTAGTTTTAGTTGAACTGGCGTTAGCTGCCACCATTTTCGACAATCTCAAACTGAATGTGAGTTGGCAGTTTTCATCCGCTCTGTCATAGCAAGAAAACAAAAGATGAACAAAAGGCGTTAGTATTGGTAAACAAAGGCATTATTTTGAGCGAGTTTATATAAGCCAAAGAGATAGCGAGAGAGAGAGCAGCACACATGCTGAGAGACAGAAACGTGCCAAAATCGTTTGTCTAGATCGAAGCAGTCGAGCGGGCCAGAGCGATAGGGCACGTTTGAGCCCATCTTCTCAAAGCTAATCGAATGCTTCTTGTAATCTTATCGTCTAACGTCGGCAAACAAAACTCCACTCGTTCAAATTGGATATGAGAAAAATTAAGGAATTGAGTAATTATTAACACATGCTCGCTTGGGGGCCGGCGGACCGCTCGGTCCGGCTCCAATCAAGCTTGAAAGCTCAGTTGGCAGCATAGGGGCCTCTAATTAGCGTCGGGCAGCTTATTGCGAGCTGTATGCTGGGGAGGTTGGGGCGCCATCAATGCAACTAGTTTTACTCGATTGGGCACGCCGAGGCCCAACTGGCTATTTCGCAAATTCGCATCACTCGACGCGGCGCCGTTCAATAAAAAGCCAACAACAACAATAAAATAGGATGCACTCGTTCTCACCAGAATCGCAACTCTGACGCATTCTTGTAATTATTATTACACGCGTTTGTGTGCAGAGAAAAGGCCGGTAGCGGCGACGCCGACAACAACAACAACCACGGCCAGTTGTTCGAATGCTCTTCCGAGAGCGAGCGCACTCAACTCACGAGGCAAGAGCTCATATTTCTGATTAAGAACTGTGCTCACTCGTGGACGCGAATAGGCTCTTGTTCTGGCCATCCAGTCTGACACAACTTGACTTATTTGCATTTCCTTCATTCCCTTATCTTGTTTCTCGTTCTCTACTTGTCTGACCTAATATTGACTATTGTGGTCAAAGTAGTCTGCTCGAATAATCGAACACTGCAGGCGCCATAAATACGCCGCCAATTCAAAGCTGTCTGGAGTAAATCTGAAGAGAAATTCTTGGCTCTAATTTGAAGCTGCTTGATCGTTAATGGCCGGATTCTGGAGTCTAACTGGCGGTAGAGGCCTTTGTTAGATGGAGAAAACAGAGTGGCATCGCCAAACAGGCGGCTTATCTTAAATACACTTAATGCGAACTTAATAGTTCCAGTTTTCTGGCGAATAAAGAGAAAAAGTTTCTTCGTCAAATGAGCCTCATTTCCAAGTGCCAGTGTTCATCACCGATGCTCGTTGAGGCTATCGACTGCTGTTTACTATTTGCGCGCAAATCGAGCTCGTGAATGAAAGCGGCCGCCGAACGACTTGCCCCAACAAACTGGACAGAGTCGAGCAACTAAGCCAAATGGCAATAGCTGGCAGACACAGCACGCGTGCAATCGGACCAGCGACAAATAAATGAGGGCAATTAAGGTTTACTTATCGAGCGAGTCGTGAGAGTGCCCTTGAAAGAAACCTTTTCTATTCGAACACTGAGCACACACTCACTCACATTGGTGAATGCAAGCGCCTAGGCAATTGACGTGAACTGTCTGACTGGCGATTCTCGAGCTGTTAACATTTATATAGCCAAGACAAACTGTGCGTTGCTTGAAGTTCGCATGGATTGCAAACGGCTGCGAGCTTGGTCGGCTCATCGAACGAGTGGATGAGTCGTTGAGTAAATAGCAAATTAGCGCTCTATTCCCTCAGCGAGCCAAGTCCGTCCGCGTCTTGATTGATTAATATTCATGTCCAAAACTAGTCAAGTGAGATAGACAAGCGCTGTGTGTATGTGTCTGTGTGGGCGCGCGCGTCGACCATTTCGGACCAAGAGTAGACAAGAAAGAGAAAAAAAGCCGCTGTGGTCTGCTCACGACTGTAACGATTCAATTATTGTCAGAGTAAACATCGATCGAATAATAAACAGGCAGCAAACACAACTGGCCACAATAAAGCGACGCAGCAGACGATGACTATATTGCGATTGGCCTCAAGTTAAGGTCCGCGCCAATGTGAGAGCAAATCGAATAAATGTCATTTGCGCTTGCGCATTTGAAAACAGCGCTCTGATTTTGAACCCATCCTGATTTGATTGATCGATTCAGAAATGATCAGACTCGTTTAATTAAGTCCATTTAGGAATAAGTCGAAAGCAAACGAGCTCTCGGTTTTGCTCGCGTCTGTCTGTCTAACTGAGTGAGCAGGCCAGTCGAACTGCTCGCTGGCCGTGCGCTCAAGACTCAGTCGAGTGAGCAATTTATGCGCGGCGATTGCAAATCAGAATTAGATCAGATTGGACAGAGCGCAGGCAAATGTAGTCGGCCACCGACAACTACTGCCCTGCATTTCAAATGCAAGTAATTAACCACACAACTGGCTGACAGTAGTTAATTAAAGCGAAAGTTACAGCTCGTGAACTGATACAGGCCATGCGTCCGACTGCTGTGTGATCTCAATCTTCAAAGCTGTTCGCCAGCAGAGAAAAAGTTGAAAAGCATGCTAAAGTCTGCGGCAACGATCAACAATGTAATTGCTTCGTAAGTGTGAGGACGGGCGGCTGTGGCGCACACGACTTTATCGGAATGGCGAGAAAAATGCGAACAATGACTAATCGGCTAAACTAGAATTAAGCGTCCAGCAGGAGTGAAATCTCGACGGATTATTGGCACACTGATCAAATTTTTGCGCTCAGTAAGCGGACAGACGGCCACTAGCCCCATTCGGACGCTGTTAATTGACTCGGACCAGGAGAAAAGAAGTAAAACGATCACGCACCAGTGCCAAATCGGTCGGACGCCTGTCGGTAATTAGACCTTTAACGACACTGGTGTGTATTATTTATGACAGCTACCGCTATTTAACAATAGTCACAGCAGCAATGGAAGCAGTTCGTACACACGTTTCCGACCGAACGTGATACTCTACTTGCAAAACATGCCGGAATGCTTCCGATCGGCTCTGTCGACCATGAGAGCCCGAGCAGCTTTAGAATGTTTGAATGAGAAGGGAAATGAAATAGAAGCGCCTTCGCTCGTGCGCACTTGAGAAGGAAACGATGAGAGGAGTTTGTCACTCGTCAAACTGAATTGAATTTAAAAAGCCGACTTCGATGATTGATGAAGCGATCCCTTCTCCTCCTTCTTTTTGATCCTCAACTGTTCAAATTTTGTATGCAAATCCTAAACTACCGCTCCGACGCTGACGGACAAGCGAGGGGATGATTTAGGAGCCGCTCATCCCTTCACTTGTATGTCAATCGGCTTATCTCCAAAGAGAGAGAGAGCGCTCGAGTCGATGACTGCCCTTCCATATGGGTCAGATTAGACGATTTAAATTAAAGAAAATAGGAGAGAGGGGAACCAGGAGCGAGAAAGCATGCAGACGAGTTCGTGCCGTTTCTATTGTTTTCGAAAACCTTCGGCCGGCCCCTAATTTGCCTGTGCTCGTACAGGCCTCCTAAAAACTTATTGACTCGAGCGTCTAAGTTGGCCAGCGAGAATGACATGATCGGTCAAGCGATCGCCTATCTGCATGCAAGGCTACTTCTAGTCGAGATAAAAAATCTGACTTGCCGCGCCCACCCCGTGAACGCTACCCCGCAACAACTCACACTAATAGCTCTTGAACTGCAAAATAAAAAAAACAGCAGAGGCAAGAGAGGGTTAGAATGATTACAGGCGAGGTCACTTTTATCTCATGGCAAAGGTCAGTAGTAAGAATAAATAAATCCTACCTTTGCATAGATGTGCACTTGTCTATTGAACCGGTGAAGCTCTTCAAGTCGATGCGACGCTGCAGGTTGTAGCGTTGAGAAATAGCCGCATATCGATCGATCCGGCTCTTCCACAAATCGAGCCTGTCCTGTTGGAAATCCAGATTTGCCATTGTTGTCTTTTTGCTTGTCGACAAGGCAAAATGACTTTCCGACTGAACTGAAACAAGTATTTCTACTCTCACAAATGGAAAAAATCGAAAATAAATGGTTGCTTTCAATTAAGGCCGAGTAAAGTTTGAGCCAGCAATACATATCTTCATTCATTCGATCGAATAAACATAAACAAAATTTGAGAGCGCGCAGTTCGACAAGAAGAAAGAGTAAGAGGAGGAGGAGGAGAAGGAGAGCAAAAAAAAAAGAAGAGGAGAGAAGCAAACAAGGCTAAGGAGAATGATGGCGGGAGGGAGAGCGGCCAAATAGAGCGGCGAATATGAAATCATTACACAACAAATGATGATTGCCCACTGATTATTCAATTAGAGATAGACGAGGGCGCCCTGTGTCTATTGCTAGTCTTGCATCATCGACTCTCCTCTTCATCATCGTCTTCTTCTTCTTCTTGTTGCTCTCTTTCAACGCAGAGCGAAAATCATGAATTGCGATAAATGAAATCAAGTCTCACTTTTCTCATCGACTGTTTCATCTTTATTTCGTTTCGTTTTTCATGAGCGATTCGATGCGCGATTTAAACGCGTCTATGCGCGCGGCCGTCTAGCATTCAAATCTGGGCGCGAATTCTTGCATAAAGTTAATGGAAGCAATCACAACAGATTGTGATTTGTATAACATTTGAACAATTTGATATTTAGACGCGAGTAGACAATGGCCATTAGGGGCAAAAATCGAGACCAGGCGAGCAGCCAGCCGATTAGGCTCACCCGAGCGGGGCCACACCTCCCCACCCCCTATTGAGGGATTTCGCGCTCTGCTTCTCTGCTCCCATCTCATACTAATTATATCAATTGCTCTGCTTATTTCAACGATTTGCACACGTTTTATTTCTCTCACGCTAAATCGCTTAACTTTATTTATTTGCTTATACACACTCGCCAGGCATCTGAAAAGCTGGCTTGTATAAGTGCAGTCGAAACTCATCTGCGAAAGAGTGGTTAACAAGTCAAACAAAGACAAGAGATACAAGAATTTGCAGCCGACGACAAGGAGAGAAACAAAGCGACAGAGAAGCAAGAGCCTGCAAGCCAGCGAGGGCCAACGTATGAGAAAAGAAGGAGAGGCCATGACTGAGAGCAGACAAATTGTTGAAATTAGATCGAGTTCTTGACAACCAGCGATGCGCTTGCGTAACTGACCGATGAGTCTCGTCGATTTTTGCACTTGCTAGATTGCGAGTAATCGACAAATTTAATCTCATATTTGCCAGGCGTGTTTAAATATTTGATCATCTTAAAATTGAAAGTGAAAATATTTTGCCAAGTAAACACCAAACGAGAGAGAGAGAGAGCAAATGACAGCGATTGACAACTTACACTCAGGAGCACCGAAATCGGATGGCGACCGCATATGGTGTTGTCGTACTCCCTCAAATACTTTCTAAACTCGTCTGGCTCCAGTGTTTCAATTGTGTCCATTCCCATTCGATCAAGCGCCTGGATCGAGCGCCAAATCTCTCCATACGACGAGTCGTAGAACACGTAGCCGAATCGCTCGCCTTTAAATCTCAGTTCTCGAACGATTCTCGCTCTAAATCAGTCAATTAGATTCAACTGACCCCAATGACAAAAGTCAGACGAGATGACGAATATGGTGCGCGGTTCCTGAAAGTATTTGGCCAATATTTCACCGTACATTTTGTCGCGATCGCTCGAGGTGTTGCCGACCATGATTGGCACAATTTTGAAGTTTCCTTTTTTACTTGAGAGTGCACAGTTTAGATGCATGTCAAGTGTCTGCAATTCAAAAGGAGTCAGAAAACACCTCTCCATCACTTTGGCCACGTAGGCGAGTTGCATTTCAATGCTGTGCTCGTCCTCGTCCGTTTTTTGACTCATCAGCTCGAATTTTCCAGTCTCGTAGAGTTCCTTATTGACTACAAATTGATCGATAAGCATTCTCCTGTTCTCAACTTGGCCTCATATCAGTTGACTCACTCTTCTCGTCGATGATCAAGTTGTAAAGCGGAGTTTCATATTCCCTCGTCTGAGTCAAGGCGCAGCCTTGAAATTATTTGGTAAGAAATAATTAAGAAAATTTTGAAAAAGTCAGCCCTATACCAGAGAGAGGATAATGATGCGATGGACCCAGGATGAAGATTGTGTCTCTGCAAGACGATTAAACAGCTTTAGGCACAAACTCAATTGATTAGGTCACTTGGTCCTTACACTTGATCGGGAACAATATGCTTGAAAGCATAAGCAGCTGTGGCACCACAGTAACGGTAGCCAGCATGCCTTTAAGAAAATCGTGACCACTTTGATAATAATCGAAATTTGAATCTGATATTTTTACGGAGAAATGATCGCCTTGGCGGGGCCATGGGTATAGCTGGCTTTACTCAGCCATTCGCTCAACTCGGCGTTTAGTTCCTGTCCTTTGATCCAACTTGTTGTAAACTTAAATGCTCAACTGGTGGCGATTTCGCGGTCAACTCACTGTCGTCTGTGTACCATGAGCCGGCGTGAGTTGCCCTCCGAACTTTGGTGCTCATTTCTTTTACCTAGAGCTTTCAACCTTCTGGCGAATACGGAGTAGATAGAAAGAAAAAGATGGAGAAAATAGCCGATCCTTTCAACTTACATTCGAACGTTCAAGCAGTTTTTAAAAAGCAACAGATTAAACTTATGTTTGCATAAGCATCTTCTAGATCCGACAAAATTAACGCGGCATTTCAGTTTTCCTGAAAATTCGAAGAATTAGACCCTTGAGGCCAATATAGACGAGATAATGCAGTTATGAGATTCTCTAGACTTTTGTTTATTTTTTATTCTTTTTACTCTTATTCTTATTGATAAACTTTTTGTTTTTCTTGGCCGGCGCACCCTTTTTTCCTCCTTTGCCTTTGCCTTTGCCGCCAGCTTTGCCCTTGAACGGCTCCATATAGCTCTCGGACGTGTTATACTTGGAGCGTTTCTTTCGTCCGCCAAAACCAAATTTCTCCTCTTTGAATTCGGCCTTTTTCTTGGCTCTAAAGAGAAATCAGCATAAAGCCAGAAGCACTTTTCCCTTTTTAGTTTAGGCAATCTCACTTTTTGCTCTTTGCGTTCTTTGCTCCTTTGTCGCCCAGTACGTTGTCAAGACTTGTCTTGTCTCCTTTTTTAAATCGTTTAACTGATTCGTTAAAAGCTCTCTTCTCGTCGATCTTTCTCTTCTCCGCTTCTTTCTGCACGGCCTTGCCGACCTTTTTAAGCTCTCGCAGCTTTCTGATCTTTTCGCGCCGCTCCTTTTCCGCCTGCTTGCTCAGCTCATGTTCGGCCACCTTTTTCATGTGCTCGTCGCTCTTGGCCATTTGAGCAAAGTAGTCTTTCGGACGCTGAGTTTTAACTCCCAGCTCGTGCAGCTTGGGCAGAGCAACTGCAGCCGCCGTCTCAGCTTGTTTGAGGAAGAGCGCTTCACGTTTGAAATCGTCGTCGACCAGTGTTCCTTCGGCACCGACGTCTAAGTTGAGTTCCTCGCTCGGAATGTTCACGTCCATTCGCTCGATCCAAGGCAGATCGAGGTAGAGCTCTTGATACTTTCTTTTCAGTCCTTCCTGTTTATGACCAAAATCAATCAAGGCCAAAGCAACGACAGCAAGCCTGTTCGGCCGGTGTTACCTCGTCATTGACAAACTTTTTCCCTTCTTCAACGGCAACGTTCAAGCCGGGCTTTAGTTTGTTCTGAGCAAAAGCGAGCTGCAGCTCCTCATCTGAATCGAGTGAAACGTCATCCTCATCGCTCTCTGAACCGATCGGTTTCATATCTTCCGGCTTTTTTATGCTCTTGAGCTGTTTTCTTTTAACTTCTTGCGTCTTGATTTTCATTCTGTTTATTTCCTGGCGAAAGAAGTCTTTGTTTTGTCAAATCCCAGATAAGTATAATCTCGGTAATGGCAGTTAATGGCCAAAGTGTCGAAAAAAAAAAGTGTCTGTTTTGTTTCTCAATTTTATTTGCTAAAAACGAATGGTCTAGTCGGCGAGGACAACCATGACCACATTTTCACCGCGAATCAAAAGCTGCTTGCAATGCCGCTGATAGACTGAAAACTTTCCGCTCTTGTACAGGTTGAAACTTTTGACCAGAGAGCTTTGCTCTTGTTCGACCTGAGCTTGGACAGACTGCTCAACGGCTTGGGCGAGCGGATCGGCCTTCTGGTCTGTCTGAAAACGAGGCAGCTTATAGACTTCGTCCACATCGATCATTGCCTACTCGAGTCAGATTTAGCTCGAATCGAGTGAAGGAAAGCGCAAGCAGCGTTAGATGCCATACCAAATTCCAGAATCTATCAAACGCAACCAAATAGCCCGTGCATATCGAACGAACGTAAGAGTGGCTTCGAGTCCACACTTTGATTCGTCTGTTCTCCTTTATGCTTTTGTAGAGCAGACTTTTGGGGCCTTTTGATTCATCTACGACCGGCGTGATGAGTTCACTCTCGATGTGGATGGTCGATGGTTAGATGTTTAACATTACAAGTCTTTTCCATATAAGCAAACACATCCTTGTCTCTTTTGGCCGGCGCTTTATCGCGGCCTTTGTCTGTCTCTCGGTTTCTTGCCGTCGACATTTCTCTATTTGAATTTCGCACGCGAGAACCGAGGCCAAGAGCGCGCACGACTCAATAAAAACTTCATACTCGCTGAATTATGAGCTGCACTCTTCGAGTTTAGCTCGTGCAGTGTTTGTCTTCTATTTTCCTCTTCTTGTCTCTGGTCCCTCCTAATTAGTAGAGAGAAATAAAAGCGCCGAACAGAAACCAAGAGCAGAGATAGAAATGTGCTTAAGATCGGGCCAAACAAGTTTCTCTTAGATTTCTTGTTGCCTGCGGACAAGCAATTAATTCGATATGCGAGAATGGGTTTAATTAAATGACCATTGCTGGCTGTCTGCGTCGCTCATTACACGAGCGAGCCCTAGCTTTGCTTATTGTTTTAGAACAACTCGTGTATTGAACAAGAACACGTTTGTTTACGAGCACATAGACAAGACCCAGTGAGAAATCAAAACACATTCAAGTTAATGAGCCTAATCAAAATGAACATATTTGACTTAAATAATCAAAAAAAAATTAACAATTAAATGGCCACAATTCGCACGTATTGTTTTCTTCTGACTTGCTTGATGACCAAGAGCTTAATTTGCAAGAGAAAGAGAGAGGGAGTAAATGAAATAAAACTCCCAAAGACTGGACGTTATGCATGATCGCTTCTATCGATTGAATTGGATTTAACTTGCTCACACTCATATTTAGCCGAGTTTGATGGAGAGATTTTACCGACTACGAGCACGCCTCTTGCTCTTTTAAGACTTTTCTCGTTTATTTGCCATTGTCCGTTCCAGTCAGTTTCTCTCTTCGTTTCTCACTTTGTGTATTTCGCTTGCGCAATGCCATTGTTCCTCTGCCGTGTCCTATTTATATTGATCAATTCGCAATATTTGCATCAAAGAGGCCTGATGCAATATAGTTGACAACCTATTACCTCATACTTTGCTCAGACCAGCCCCTGCCTTTTGACAGAAAAATGGATCAAGTGAAAAGAGGACTTGAACTCACCCAAGTGAGACCAATTTTCTCTAATTTGGAGCGTTCTCCTCTTCCCTTTGTCAGCCAATCTTCTGGATATTTCAAACTTATTAAACTCACCAGTAGCTCCTGCCCTTATTGGTTCGCGCGCCGGCTTAGCTTTATTTCTTTGCCGAGCTTCAAATTAATCATTTTTTTTTCTCTGAATTTGACTGGCAAATTCTTTTATCAGCTAATTCCTCAACCATTTCTTGGGTCAATCTATAAAAGCCACAAGTACTGCTCACTGCTCCATCAAAAATTTGATAGTTAGATTTTGTTGACGAATATGTCTCAGGGCAGCAACAACAACAACAACAACTTCAGCATTAGAGCTGGATTTTCCGGCCTAAATGCTCAAGATCTGGGTGGCAATCAGACAAATCCGCCAGAGCCAGCTAATCAGCCAGGTAGAACGCTTTCATGATTTCAGAAATGAAAATTGTTCAATATTTTCTTAGCCGTCGATCAGGGCAATCAAGGATCGAACACTGCTTCTCAAGGAGTACTGCCAAGCATTTTCTCAAATATCGTGCCAACTGCTGATAACCTTGGTTCTCAACAACAACCCTCGAGACCGTCTCAGCCTGCAGGTTTTTAAAGGCCAATAATCGAGCCAATTCGCAATTCGCAAATTTTTGAATTTCAAGGTGGCCAGGGTAGTGAGAGCATAAATAGTGGCGCTTCGTCTGCAAATCAAGGAGAAAGCACTGCTGCTGGACCAATTTCCGGAGATCAGAGCGGCGCCGGATCGGCTGGGACTATCTCCGGTGGTCAGGGTGCAAGCTTTTCCTATGGAGGAGGCCAAAGCGAATACTCAACCGGCGGATTTTCTCAAGGATCTGGCTACAGCATCAGCTACGGAGGAGGTTCCAATACCGTCAGTCAAATTGCCCAGGACCTTCTTCAGTATCAAGGCGGCCAAGCTGGCGGCTCAAGCCAAAGCTCAGGCGTTTTGAGCGAAATCGAGTCCGCCATCCTTCGATCGTCTATTCCAATCGAAGTAAATGAACGCGAAGAAATATCCGTGAATGGACAGCGAGGCATTTGGCTGAATCGCAACGAAGTAATAAATTGGAGAGGAGAGATACCCATCAACCAATATCCGATAAACGAAGACCCTAATCCGGAGCTGATTGTGAAACGCGGCCAGCAGCAGTTAATCTACCAGCAAGAGGTCGCCATCAGATATCTTCGACCGCCGACACCACCGGCAGCCGGCGAAATTCTAATTCAGCAGGAGAGCAATGTAGCCGCTCCGCCTGCACCGCCGCTGGTCATAAGACAGCAGCCACCTCGACCCGTTACTCCCCAGCCCATGGTCATTAGAGAGGCGCCACCACAGCCGCCTGCTGCAGTTGGCCGAAAAGTGGTCACAATTTCTGGCCGCAAATTGCCGCCGCCACCAAGAAAAGTTGTCATCGAACGATTGGCTCCTCTGCCTTCTAAACCACAATCAGTTATAATTGAGCGATGGTTGCCGTACAGACAGCTTAAGCGGCGAGTAATCTTCCAGCGATCGGCTACAGCAGATCCAGTGTTGGTGAAGCCAAGAAATGTAATCGTCCAATGGGAGTCACCTCAGGTTCAAATAAGAAAAGAATTCAAAGATCTCGGCGTAATTAGAGCAAATCCGGCCGAGTATGTTGCCCGCTACGGTCAATCGCTCAAGACAGCCCGTGAGCTACCCGACTTTGTGCTGGAGATCAGACCACCGCCAGGCGTTGTTCTAGCCGCTGAGCAGCCATTTAGTCAGACTTACGAGCTCGAGGGTGACATTCAGGCACTTCGTCTGATCGATTTGGAACGAGAGGGTTTGGGCGAGTACAGGGCACTCTTGCAGCGATTTGAAGCCTCCGGCTCGGCTCCAAGTGGCTATTCTTCGACAGTTCTACGAACTGCAAGCGGCAACTCGACGGCCGCGGCCCTGATCGAGGACATTTTTAATCAGTTCGCGGCGGATCAAAACGGAAGAATTTCAATTGCGGATGCGCGAAGCATTTTGCTGAGAATCAACAGCCGCCTGGGCCGGCAATACGGCGAAGATGATCTTCAGCAGCTATTTGCCACTTTGGACATAAACCGAGATGGCTTTGTGGACCGCAATGAACTGAGACGGGCTTTCGAGAGGCAGCTATAAGCGCTCTTCCTCATTTCTTTTTTTTCCACTTGATTTTGCACACCCAATGGCGTTTAGAACGCCCGATTTATTTATTTCATTTTATTCGAACACAACTTGCATTGTCGTCTCTTGCCTTTTCGTCTTTTTTCTTTCAGCTTCAAGAAAAAGGAAACAAGGATGTCGAGCTAAGGGAGCGCGCAGTCACTTCTTGAAATAAACAATAAAGGCGACATTTCTCGTCTGTTTATATTTATTGTGCCATTCTTGATTTTTTGAGTCGAGGCAAGTTTCCATGACATTAGATCAGCAGCCTAATGCTCCAGAGCAAAAACATTGCTCAAGAACGTTTCCCGATCTGCCGTTCCGTTTCGTTTCTCGTTTTTTTTTTTGGTCGGAAAATATTTTCGCTACTAATAGAAGCTTAATTAGAAAAGGGAGTTGCGTTCACGAAACGTCAATAGGTTTCTAGCTGAATGCCATGTAGCTCTTGATTTTGTTTCTCTTTTTGTTGCCCTCAAATCCAGAGAGCGATTCGCTAATCTCTTAAGAAACGCTTTTTAAATTGACTTGCCATCGAACCAGGCAAATTAAACCATTAAACTCGTGCACTTAGGGGAAACGTTGCCATGTGCGCTAAGTAAGACTAATTGAGTTTGGGCCAACAAACACACAACAAGTCGCTTGTTTACGGCTATAAATTGCAATTCAGCTCTAACTCAATCGAACTTTGCTTCAGTTTTTGTTAAACATCATTTCTGAAAAGAAACAGCCAAAATGAGAGAGTGCATTTCAATACACCTTGGCCAGGCCGGCGTGCAAATCGGCAACGCCTGCTGGGAGCTCTACTGTCTAGAGCACGGCATTCAGCCGGACGGTCAGATGCCATCGGACAAGACCATCGGAGGAGGAGATGACTCGTTTAACACTTTCTTCAGTGAGACTGGCGCCGGCAAGCACGTGCCTAGGGCGGTCTTTGTCGATCTTGAGCCCACTGTGATCGATGAAGTTCGAACTGGCACCTATCGGCAACTGTTCCATCCCGAACAGCTGATCACCGGCAAGGAGGACGCGGCAAACAACTACGCTCGAGGTCACTACACGATTGGCAAAGAGATTGTGGACTTGGTGCTCGATCGTATTAGAAAGCTTGCCGATCAATGCACTGGTCTTCAGGGATTTCTGATTTTCCACAGCTTTGGCGGCGGCACCGGCTCCGGCTTCACTTCGTTGCTCATGGAGCGTCTGAGCGTTGACTACGGCAAAAAGTCAAAGCTCGAGTTCTCAGTCTATCCGGCACCGCAGATCTCGACTGCTGTGGTTGAGCCCTACAATTCAATTCTGACCACCCACACAACTCTGGAGCACTCTGACTGCGCTTTCATGGTCGATAACGAGGCCATTTATGACATTTGCAGACGCAATCTTGACATTGAGCGACCGACCTACACCAACTTGAACAGATTGATCGGTCAAATTGTGAGCTCGATCACTGCTTCGCTTCGATTCGATGGCGCACTCAACGTTGACTTGACCGAGTTCCAGACCAACTTGGTGCCATATCCTCGAATTCACTTTCCGCTGGCCACCTATGCTCCAATCATCTCGGCAGAGAAAGCCTACCACGAGCAGTTGACCGTTGCCGAGATCACCAATGCTGTGTTCGAGCCAGCCAACCAGATGGTCAAGTGCGACCCGAGACACGGCAAATACATGGCCTGCTGTATGCTCTACAGAGGCGATGTTGTGCCCAAAGACGTGAACGCAGCGATTGCGACCATCAAAACCAAAAGAACCATTCAGTTCGTTGACTGGTGTCCGACTGGTTTCAAGGTTGGAATCAACTACCAGCCACCAACAGTTGTGCCGGGTGGAGATTTGGCCAAAGTCCAGCGCGCCGTGTGCATGTTGAGCAACACGACCGCCATTGCCGAGGCCTGGGCTCGACTTGATCACAAATTCGATTTGATGTACGCCAAGCGCGCCTTTGTCCACTGGTACGTCGGCGAGGGCATGGAAGAAGGAGAGTTCTCAGAGGCTCGTGAGGACTTGGCTGCTCTCGAGAAGGACTATGAGGAGGTCGGCGTTGATTCAGTCGAGGGCGAAGGTGAAGGCGAAGAGGAGTATTAAAGGACCAGCCGACATAAAATGAGAATCCCAACAACCCCGACAACAATAATAAATCCCATAGATTTCTACTTCGATTAGAATTCAATTTTTCGATTGAATAAATAAAGCGCAACTCGCTCAAGCGTTCGGCTTATTCAAGTCGTAGTCCGAGCAGATCGGTAGTTGGAGGGCTGCACAGAAGAGAGGGGAAAGCGGCGCAATCTTTCTCGATTAGGTAATAAGCCGGTGATCGCAGGCAGCGCGCAGAAAGAGATAGGCCGCTCAGATAAGTGAAAACCTGTTCTTGAACAGCGTGTGTCCATCGGGCCTTTTCGTCCTGAGCGTCTGCTAATCAAGCTTCATTAGCTCGTTTTTATTCTATCTTAATTAGACCAGCAGCCAGGTTCATTTGAACGGATTGCGAGTGAGCACGATCGACGCGAATGGACAGTGGCAGAGAATTTCGTTAACGAGTTTTTCTTTTCTTCCCGACTTGTACGGCGCCACTTCAATCGAAGCTGTTGCTGTTCTAGCAGGCCTAATGAATTGCACTTGAGCCGTTTGTAAAGCAAACGGAAGCACAAAACAGATCTGCATCGGCACCGTCAGATAACGCATAAGGTGTTTTCTTTGCTTTCTCCGTTGCTGGCCAGAATTAGCCGCAAATTTAGATTGAGCACGACCAAAGCTTAGAAAAACACGCTGTACGATAGAATTGCGTCTACCCGCACTAATCACGATAGAATGATGAGCGTATTATTGAATTAGCTTATTTGTTTTCACAAAAATTAGAACGAATAAAAACAACAGGCAGCAGCAGCAGCAAGAAAAGAAAAATTCATTACCATAGCTGAGACCTAATCAGCGTTGGCAGAGAGCAAAAGCATCGGCCGGGCAGCCAGCATTGCTAAATAGCGTTCTAGTTTGCCTCTTTGCTTCAATTTAGATCTGAATGCCAATCACGATAAGCGCATCGGTCGCATTGCAATGCTTATTCGATTGGCCAAGTGCGTAAACACTTTTTTTGTATGTCTGGGTGCTGTTGCATCAACAAACTAGTTGCAGTTGAGAACTCTGCGCCATTCTGTTTATCGGCATGATTTTTTCTTCTTCTTCTTCTTCTTCTTACTGTCTGGTCGAATATTCAATCAGACGAAGGTTGTTGTTTTTTTTAACCCAAACTTATTCAATGAGCAAAGAGCTGAAGCATTTATCTATTTCTTCTTTTCTCTCTCTCTCTCTCTATTCAGTTTTGATCAGATCTTTGTTACAAAACAAGCGGTTACGTATTTATGGCGTCAAATTCTCTAGCCGATTTGGAGCGAGACTCGGCACACATGGAAACGCTTTCAGTGATAAGTGATATGTATGTTGAGAAGGCTGTTGACTGAACATCTGCAATATTAATAGTATCAGGTTGAGTATGTCAGCAATCGGACGCCTGCATTCACACTTGCGTGCTTGCTGGTGCCTTCCGAGGCTTGATCGAGTGGAGTGCGCGAGACCAAGTGATCAGGGCAGAATGTGCTTGAATGATGGCCCCGGATCCAATTAGACGCAGCCAGGAGTGAAATAGATAATATATCATTCATGCTCGTCAGAGCTCCTGAGACCGAGCTGTTCGAATGTGCTGATAAGCGGCGAGCAGCAGCAAGCCTCACTCGTAGCCTGGCGCTCATGATGAATTCGAACCAATGACAGATGAAATATAAATTCGCAGCGCTGTTCCTCTCCTTCTCACTTTTCTTTTAACAACGTGCGAACCTCAGGATGGCCATTGCTAAATAGAAGTGCCAGATTGAGGAGATTAATTCGAAATAGTTAATTTGCACAGAGCTGATTTGCGCTCGTAGATAACCAGACGAGGTTAATAATCTGTTACATATACTCAACTCTAACGAGGTGCGCAATTAGGCCGACTTGCTCTCGTCTCAATTCTTATTGACACGAGCGTTGGAACTGGGCGATTTCGATGCCCGCTTCCTTCTCATGCGAGATGGGCCAAGAAAATCGATCGTTCTTGGATGCGTGCTCGCCAAGACACTCATCGACTGGGCCAATCAGCGGATTCGCTTAATCCAACGGCCAATCAGATTGAACAATGCACCACTGCCGATCTGGCTTGCTTTATCAATTTGCTCTTTACATTTCACTCGGTCGGATTGATATTAGCTACGCACCGACTATGAGCATTATATGTTTAATTATCATTGTAATTTTAATCGAATCTATTCGCATTTTCGCACAACCCGGGCACACTCAACTTTAGGCAATGATCGATTTGAATTAAATTTTAAAAGTCGAGTGTGAGCCCGGGCCACAGACTTGTTTGCAGAGTGACTAATCAGCTTCAGCAGAGTCGAAATTTTGCTTCTAATTCGCTTCTTCCATTCGATTTAGACTCGAGAGGCTCAGCCCATAAAGCATGATCTCAATTAACGGTCTCGGCTACAAGTCAGTTGAATCGGTGAGCGATTCAGAGGAGGATAATTCGCCGCTCAGGACGTTAAATTACCAGCCAGCGTTGTTGAACAGCAGTCAATTAAATTTCAGCCCGAGTGGTAACCGCAGTCTGAGCAGCGGCAGTGAGGACTGTAGTGTAAACTCACTTAAACCCACCCACGGAAGCAAGGCAAGCAAGAGCTCAAGTGCATCGAGGAAGAAACGTCGCAATCGCACAACATTTACGTCGCAGCAGCTTGACGAAATGGAAAAGGTCTTTCAGCGAACCCATTATCCGGACGTCTACGCCAGAGAGCAGCTCGCCAGCAAGTGTGATCTCACCGAAGCCAGAGTTCAAGTAAATTAGCCAATTTCTTATTTCAAATACTCATCAAGCGCTCAGAAGAGAACATACGCGGAGAGTCAGGCAGAGAGAGAGAGAGAGAGAGAGAGAGTGAGAGAGAATGGATGCGATTGATCTCGAAAGCTGCGCCAAATCGCCTGAGGTGTTTTACTACTGGCCGGTGATTATCTCTTTTCAAGAGGAGGCCATTTAGTTTGAATCGCGGGAGAGGAGCGCCACTCTGATCCATTTTTCTATTTATCTGAGTCTCTATTGCCTACAGTCAAATATCGGTTTAGTGGGTAACGAGCGTGAAAACCCAAAAAAAAGAGAGAGAGAGAGAGAGAGATAGGAAAGAGAGCCAAGGCAAAAGAACAACAGCCAGTGTTTACTCTAAGGCCCTGAGGTCAGACCAGTTACGCACAGGTTGCGTTCATGTTTTGTTTTCTTGACTCGGACCGGAGCTAATTATTTTTGGCTTGCCGCGCGATCGTCTCTGATGCTGCAAGCTCCGCCGCTCCTATCTTATTTACAGGAACAGATTGGGCGATAAGTGAATTGTGCATTGAATAGCCGCTACCGGGCGGCTGTGCGATCACTCGAAACAAAAGTCAACAAACTGAAATCTAACGCTCGCTGTCTTGTTCTGCTAGGTCTGGTTTCAGAACAGAAGAGCCAAGTGGCGAAAAAGAGAAAGATGCTACAGCCAACAGCCTACTCAGCAATCAGCCTCAGGCGCTCAGACCACGGGTCAAAATTCGGCGGCAGCTGCTGCGGCTGCTATGGCTGCTGCAGCACGCGCTTTCAACACGAATCAAAATTCAGCATATGTCAGTCAACCTCAATGCAGTGCAGACATCTCCCTGGGCTTGGTAGGTGGGCACAAAGACAGCGTAAGCAACAGAAACTGTGTCGAGAGTGTCGAAAGTTGAGTAAAACGCCAACTCATTTTAGATTATGAACAACAATCAAAGTCAGATATCTTCGATGGCCTGGGCGGCCCAAGTTGTAAATAGCAATCGAACTCATGCAAACGGAATGAACAGTCCATCGACAAGTGCCGGCTCGTCGTCCTCGGTCAGTTCGATCGGTCATCAGTACTCGAGCAACATCTCACCGTTGTCCGGCGCCTCCAACTATCCAATGGCTGCTTCTCAATCACATTTGCAGGCCAATTTTCACTCTAATTTGAGTTCAAACGAGCATCCAAGTCAGTTCCTGGGCCACGGAATGATTTCAAATCACCCGCTGCCCAATCTGATGGCCTACAATCCATTCATGTACGGAACGCAATCGAACGGCCTGTCTCCTCTCTACAGCTCCGTGGTCAACTCCGCGCCTCACATGGCGTCTGCTTCCAGTGTCGACGAGGATCATCGGTCGAGCAGCATTGCAACTCTCCGACTCAAAGCCAGAGAGCATTCAGTTGCCTTAGGCACCCTATGAACTCCTTCTTATCTTGTCGCTTGACTCTTTAGATTTTAGACGACTGTTTGCTTTCTACAAGTTTTGCATTCTTCGACGACCCATTCTTCTTTTTCTCATTTTTATTCAGTTTTTCTTTTAGCTCTTTTACTCACGTCACTAGATCCAGACTTTTTTAATTTCGACTTTGTTCGCCTCTCTTATTCAAAGAGGCAATTCGAAATAAACGAATGCGCAACAATTAATAAAATTTGCAGCAAATTTAGAGTGACACAAAACGCCCGCTTGTGAGCTCGCATCGGGCGCCATTCAAGTGCTTGTCAATCACGTATTCTATTTACTTCGAACACGCTCGGGCACTGTGTAATTTCCAAGGCTAAACCGGCCATAATTTCTCCATTAGTTCTTCCCAGCGTTATTGCTCGACTCTCTGCTCTCCGATCTGGTTTCAAAAAGTCAACGGCTTCTCTTCGACCAGACTTGAACTGACTTGACTTGAAATGCTCATGCTAAATGTGAGTTTTTATTCCACTTGTTGTTGTTGTTTTTTTTTAACAGAGTTGATGATGATCGTAGACAAAATAGGAACGTGAATTAGAAAAACAGTTAAAATTGATGCCACATAAATAATGTTTGTTGATAAATATTGGTCGAACATTTCTTTTGAGCGAAGATGTGACGTAAATCGCATGCAATCGCGCCAGACAGCGCATATGAGAGCGGGTGAGGAGAGAAAGAGAGAGGGAGAGTTGAAGATTGCCAATGCCATTGAGAGCAGAGCCGCAATTCGATGCGGGCATGACAACACCGTCAAATATTTAAAATTCATTTAGCCGCCAGAAACAGTCGATTTGAAACGTTCGCCATCTCGGGCACAAATTTGCTCATTTCAACTTGAATTTGAGCTTCATTTGCGAATTAGTCGACGAACACTGGCTCTTGTTTAGCTGCTCTATCTAACATGGACCCTGAAAAATGGCACCGAATCAAGTACAGCCGTTGGCCTATTGATGGTCGGCTAAACCACACGCGACCCGTGAGGCCACCGTATCGTCCGTTCAAGTCGACCGAGCATCTAGATTCAGTCGGAAAACATGTGCAAAGTGCGGACAGGCGAATAAATCCAAGAAATGACTGGTACGAACGCAACAACACGTTCAACATTGAGAACGAGATAAGAAGTGAGGGAAATTCACCGAGACGAGTGAGAGTAAGGAGCTCATCCATTGACGGCTTGGCATCACCAAATCAAGCGAGTTTGGATAGAACTAGTCAACCAGCTGTAAGAAACACTCCACCACAGCCAGCAGTAGCCCAATCTACTCGAGAGCAGGCAGCCAAAACAAGCCAAGGTGCTGCTAGCCAGAGCAAGCCAAAGTCTGAGCAACAGTCCAACGCCACTGTGTCCAATTCATCGCCCAAAAAAAGCTCGCCAAATCAAAAGGCAGGCAAGAGTGAAGAAAAGAAAAAGAGGCGGTGCTGCTGCTGTTTGGATGTACCTTGTTGGTTCTTATGGCTGATAATTCTGCTCGCCGTTTTGGCAATCATTGGTCTTGGCCTTGGTCTATATTTTGGTTTACGAAATACTGGAAGCGATCAAAACAGCAATTCAAGTACAACTGCATCCTCGGCTGAAACAACACAAGCTGGTGGATCAACAAACCCAACGAATGCCAAAGAAACCACGATCGCGCTTGGTCAGACCACGGTGGCTGCTGGAGCAGAGACGACTGCTGGAGAGACTACGGTGGCTGCTGGAGAGACTACGGCTGCTGGAGAGACTACGGCTGCTGGAACAGAGACGACTGCTGGAGAGACTACGGTGTCTTTGGGAGCAGAGACGACTGTCGGACCGGAGACTACCGAGGTCTTTGAAACAAGTGAATCCACGCAGCCTGAAGAAGCGACTTCGTCTTTAAGCTCGATAGTGCCAACTGAGCCAACTACAGTAGAGACAGAAACAACTCAAGGCGAACCCACGGCGTCTTTGGAAGCGCAAACGGCATCAAGCGAAGCCATCATTACTGACAGTAGTTCTTACCAAACTGAGCAGAGCTCAGACAGCACTTTAAGCTCAGTCGGTACAGAAGGTTCTACCACTCAAGCTTCTGAGGGAAGCACAGCAGATCTACAGGACACGAGCAGCTATTCGCCTGAAACCACAACAAGTGAACAGTCGAGTTTCCATAGTCCAGTTACCAGTGAGCATTCAAGCTCAGTCAGCTCTGAGTTGGCTTCAACCGATATATTGCCAAGCGAGGAAGCTACTAGCCAGGAGTCGAGCCTGCCAACTTCATATTTTGAGACAACAACCGAAGAGATAATCCAGGCGCAAGGAACTACAACACTGGCCTGCCAGAACAAGGCCGCATTTAACAAGAGCACACAAGCATGCGACTGTTTGCCTGCGACTACTGGCCTCTTGTGCGAATCATGTAAGTGATTGCTTATTTCAAAGTATTCCAAAAGGGCGCAGAATTAAAGAAAATTAAAATTTCAGTTATTGACTGCAGCCTTCAGAAGCCGGCGCCACCAGAGTGCGGCCTATTTTCAACAGCCTACGACGAATTCATATTCGTTCTTTGCTACCAAAAGTTCCAGTGCGCCTAAAACGGCTCCATCTAGAAGACAAACCCCAAGACAGACAGAGATCGATTTGTTCATTCTCATTATTTTTCTATTTCACTTGATTTTCTTCTCTCTCTCTCTTTTCAATTGCATTTTAGCAAATTCGAAAATGAAAATAAACATTGCTTTTATTTTTTTCGCCTGCTGCTGCTGGTGACCATTTTAAATTGTCAAGTAAAGAATAAAGAAAATAAACTGAAACTAAGAAAGAGGAAAATTTCGAGCGACAAATTCACTAATCTTGGACGCACTCGTCTTCCTTGATCTCTTCTAGCTTTGTCACCTGATGAAGAGCGTCGGAAGTTTGCCTTGGGACTGGCACTTGACTTGGAGCTGACTCGGCTGCAATCAGCAGAGATTTTCGCTTCTGCAGCATTTGTGTGAAGTAATTTGTCGACAATATGGAGTAGAGCTTTAGCTTGCGGAATAAAAGCGAGCGGCACGTGAGAAAGCGCTCCACCTTTAAAAACTCCTTATTCTGGCACTCGATTCGGGACATGTCAATTTTTTGAGCAAAAATCTACAACAAGGCCGTTTGACGTCAGCTAGTCCGAAGCGAACAGAGAAAAAGAGACTTGCCTGAACATTGGCCGGATATTCATCTCTAGAGCAGTGAATCAGCGCGTTGTTCATGTAAATGCAATTTACTCCACCGGCATCGGGCAACGTGATTACTCGATAGCGTTTGAACTCGGCAAGCTCTTTCATCTGTCTGATGATGTCCTTGGCCACGTCAGACGAGCCGACCGCAAGCAAGTCGGGGCCAGCAACGCTCACGTATGCTTTCAATTGGCAAAGGCCACGTCGAAGCTAGGTCGATTCAACGTCACTTTTTGAGCTCGCATTCTGCGCAGAGCACATTTCAAGCGCCTTACTTTGATCAAATTGACTGCAAAGTCAGGGAACGCAGCGGCCAGTTCCCTAGCTGCAATGAAGTTGGTTCGCTTTGAAAGGCCAACGAAAAACTCTCGACCTAGAGAATGCTTGATTGAGTCGTCAGGTCGATCCGGATAAGTTCTCAGTCTTACCAGTAAAGAGCACGTCCGATGCATCAAGAGTGGCGCTGGGGTCTTTTATTTCCACAATTGAGAGGCCCTCTCTCTTGAGAATAACCTTTACGATCTCGGCCTTTTGAAAATCGAGATGAGATTGAGTCGAAGAATAGACTCATTCACTGCTGGTCACCTCTTTTCTCCTGGACGCCAAATGAGACCTTGCAATGAACGCGACGCCTTGACAAACAACTGCAACATTGTCAACAAATGTGCTTTCCGGCAATGTATCATCCGCTTGCATTTCTATGACATCGATGCCGAATCGCCTTTTTTAAATATGAGCCTTGCCTCTATTAACTCTGTTATTTGGCCCACTTACCTGAGTGCCATTATGTAGTCGTTGTGAATCTGAGTTGCCTTTTCCAAGTTGATCTTCTCCAACTTGATCATTTTGTTGCGTCCGACAGAGACCTCTCTGAGACTCTTGGGCACTCGGCAGACCACTGCGTGTGTATATACAAAGTCGAACGGGTTAAGCATGGCTGTTGTTGGCACTCCAGCTAACTTGGTCGCTGCCTCTCTTATGTGTCGTCCTTTTCACGCACTCTTCGATTCATTAGCGCATCTTTTGTTTCTAAATGCAAAATTTTTCGGCGTTTAGTTCATCTAAAAGAGAACTGTGAATGGCAGATCAATCGGACTTGAATGCCCATTGAACGAGAGAGTAGAGAAAGGACGGGGAGACACCAAAAACCGAGCAGGAAACACTAGATGAACGCAAAACGTCAACAACATCGAAAATAAATATCGTCCTGTTTATTAGAACACATAGCGAACGTCAAAAATAAAGGCGTGAGACAAAGCGAAACATGTTGATGAGAATCTTAATCTAATCTAGAGTTCAGTGTGAATATTCTCTTCAGCATCAACGGGCTTTATGTAAACGCCCTCGGCCGCTTTCCACAAATTAAGCTGATTCGCGTACGGATAAGCAGACACTTCGAACTGGCCTTGAATTGGCCGGCCGTAGGTGTCGCCCGTCACATGCAAGTATTTGTTCGTAAGCTTATGCTTGAATCGAACTGAATCGTCTCGTCGCCAGTAAGCGTCGTCACATTCTACCAGCCAATAGTCGCCGTCGTCTCCTCGGCCGTCGTCGCCGAATGCGCTGACTTCTTGATTGCGCGACAGAGGCGACTGAAACAAGTGACTGTGCAGATTTCGTCCGGTGCTCAGATGAAATAGGCGAATGGCGGCGCCGCATTTTATCGGCTCTCTATGTTTGTTGGTTTGACGGGTCAATGGTTGAACATAAAAAACCGCAAATGCCAACTCGCTTACCCGCGCTCGATCTCTTTATCTTCGATCGTTTTGACTTGCCAGTAGCTGTTGTTATCGTCTATGCTTCTCGAGCCTGTTACTGACTAAAAGTCAATGAGCTTGAGTAGAATGCGAACGCGAAGATCAAATCAGAAACATGAATCTAATTACTTGTTGGCCAGAGCCGGAACCATATTTGACGTCATGAGAATGCAGTCGCGAGTTGGAGTTCAAATTCACAAGTTTAAGACTTGAGCCCCACGTGACATATTCGTATTCTTAAACAAAAGTCGCCATTTCAGAAGCTGCTTTGCTCGCAAGTGAGGAAAAAATAAAGGCAGAAAATATCGCGCTGGAAGCAGCGAGGAAACAGAGAAGAGAAGCCTGCGTGCGGCTGCTTTCAATAAGCGTCTCATTAAGAATGATCCGGGAAATGAATACAAATGAGGAGACGTTATATGATTGATGCGTGCAGATATGATCAGCGGCGCGAAGTCAGCCGCCACTGAACGCCTCCATGAATATTGAGTCGAGTCAGACTCGGATTGCAGAGTAGCAGCCAGGCAAACAAACAAGCAAAGTATTGAATGATAATGAATGAGCGCGGCTTACTTAGGGCTAAACTGGCCTCGAGGCTGAGTGCCAGCCAAATGCTGATAAAACATTTGAACATATTCGACGCGTTTGTTTTTGTTGGACGCAGCAGCCGTTTGCTAATGATTCTTCTCTTATGCTCTCTCTCTCTCTCTCAGTCTTTCAATCTTTTTTCGCCACTCCAATTGTTGTTCTTCTTTTCGTTTCTCTCTCTTCAGCACTTATTTGCTCTTGGCGCGCGCACGCGGCTCCTCGCCTCTTGGCCGATTAGAATCTAAACAATCAACAGAGACTGTGATTAACTCAATTAGTTTTAGTCCAGGCTTGATGAAATCTTCATGTTCTCCTCTTTCGTTTGTTTCTCTTCATTCTAAATCATCTAACTCAATCGCTGTGGGTTGGAAGCACTTTTGGACCTTGCCTGGCCTCAGACGCAACTCAGATCGCGAATGCAAATGATAAGGCGCTTTGATTGTTGTCAATTTATGCTGCTTCATTGACAGCAATTATTTACTTGGCAATTGAATTAGAGCCAAACTTGTCTAGTCTGGCTTGGCAATCTGTTCGTCAAGCGTGTAAATAAATTATCGAATTAAGTCGCAGCCGACCGAGCTTGGCTAGGTTGTCAGAGTCGAGCTCAAGTAGACGTGATTGTTCAGTGGGCGCAAGAACGAGCGTCCAGAGAATGACACGTGTTTCTCTTTGCTGCTGTGATACGTGGTACGTTGTTAGAAGCTGCGAATAATTTTCCCCTATCGCTCTCTCTCTCTCTTTCGTTTGCTTGCGGCTTGAATTTTGGCGAGCTTTATTATAATTAGCATAATGTCGACGTTAAAAATTAACAAAATGAAAAATGAAAAGCAGTTGGCTCTGACTGTCACAGAGAGAGAGAGAGAGACGAGACGAGACGAGAAAAGCAGAAAAATCAGACAGTAGCTGAAATCGATTGGGTCATGGGAGAATAAATGCATTTCGTCGACACCGACTGAACTAATCCCGTTCGAAATGCGTATGCCAGCGAATTTCGAGCTTAAGACGTGCTAATTGAAGCAAAAAGATTAACAATGGTGCCAAACTGGCGGCGGTGGCAAGTTCCGCATCTGAACTTGATCTCAGTCGCATTTATCGAACATAAAACACTCCACTCGTTTATTTTGACGGGTTAAACGCGGCACTCGCACATAAAAGAGCGCTTTCCGGTCAAGCAAAAATTAATTGAAAGCGCGGAAACGTCTTGACGCAGTCAAAAACGCTGCGCAAGTGGCGCCCGATAATTGAAATAAAGCAAGACACGAAACGAGAAAAGGTAAACGATTCGATTACAATACGGCGATTGCATCGCATCAGCGCATATCGATTAGACGCTTCTCTTCTTTGGTGCAAGTACGTGCCAATCGATAGGGTCCACTTCTGAAGCGCAAATATTTGCGGCAAATTTGTTCTTTCCCTCTACTCCCTGTCTCTCTCTCTCTCTATTTTCTGTCTCACTCTTTTCTGTGTCTCTGTGTGTATCAGAGGCCAGAGTACTAAAAGTAGGCACTCATCCAATCTTAGATGCTTGCCGAAGCAGGCTCTTATCCGACATGTTGTCTAATCTAGCAACGAGCGTCTGTGTTCAAAGAGCTCTTGCACCAGTGAAAAGTGTTTGCTCTCTGCAAACAACGCGATGGCGACTTAATTCTTCTTTGTTTACCCTGGCCAGCTCTGACGAGACATGGCAAATAGCCTCCGCATCAGCACTCTTCTCTCATAATTTTGCACGACTCTGTCAGCCGATGCTTCGGCCTCCTGGGGATCCTATTTCAATTGACGCCTCTCACTCTTCTAATTAGATCAAGATACCATCGAGTGCTTTTGAGATACATAGCCAAGTCTCAACCCTTCACAACGCGAGCTGAGTCTGTTTACCCTCTTTTGGGCGGAAGTTTTTTAATCCTAAAAAGTCTTTATGCCGCTTTCCGCTCTTCTAACAGCGTGTTTGCATCGTTTCGGTTTTATCTTCCAATTTCTTGGGACCTGCTGCAGTAAGAAGAGAACAACCGTTTTGTTGCATAACTGGGAAACGCAAACTAGAAAAAAAGGTCTATTTTCTCGCAATGGATAAATTTTCAACAAGCCAGAGACTTATTAGCACATCAACATTGCCAGGTCGGACCCAAAGGCAAACAGGCCTTAAAAGTGAATTTAAGTTTGGCAATTTTAACGGTTGGGAAATTACCTCGGCAACGTCAATATGCGCCTGTCTGAAGGATTTGAGAATATTTGTTGGCAAAAATTAGTCGAACGGCGTCACAAAAAGGTCTAATGGTCGGGAGATGAATCATATTTGGGTTTGCGCTTTCGGGTGGGTTTAACATCTCACCAACGGACCTCAGCCTCTCTAAAAGCTTAAACTAGTCTTTATATGGATCCTTTTTTAGCGATTGAGCAATACCCGATCAAGTTGCCATGGATTTGGGTCCTCTTTTGGTGCTGCTCGTGATTTTTTGTCTTCAATTCAGAAAGCTTGTTCAGTTAGATGATGTGGTCACTCGAGAGAAAGTCGACAGGTATGAGCAAGGTCAGCGCGAGGTCGTCTGGCAAAAAGAGATCTATGCAAGCGATGGGTGATATTTAAAAACGGACGTACCAACATCTGCTCTTCGGATCTCTCTTTTACTAGGTTTTATTTCGTATTTAAAGCAAACTCGATGCTCGAGTAGAACGGTCGTTGCGCAATTCCAGGAGTTACCAAAGTTACCAAAATGAGTTTTTCATTCTCATGAAATTGTTCTCAAAAAGAGATCTATGCAAGCGATGGGTGATTTTTGTACTTGGACGTACCAACATCCGCTCTTCGGATCTCGTTCACAAACCCGCTTAAGTTCGTATTTATATTTTCGCACCAGTCGAGTAGCGTAGTCGTTGTGAAATTCCAACCGTAACCAAGGGATACAAACAACTTGTGAAAACTTGAAAAGTGTTTATTTCTGAGCCGTAGAAACTTAAATAGCTAGAAAAAAAGAGATCTATTAAAGGCTTGAGGAATATTGACTTTGCTGAACCAACATTGGCCTGGCGGATCTCTGCTTGTTTCCAACGTTTATTTTCGCTTTTAAAGTCTATGCTCGTTCGTCATAGCGATTGAGCAATTCGCTTGTTTTCTGCTGCTTCTAGATCTGATGCTCGAAGGTGCTTAAACTTGATGCTTATATGCGATGAGCGTATGCGGATTCGAAGTGAGAAATAGTTTGCATTCGGATGATTCCAATTCAATTTCATAAAGAACGTCTTGAAGCAGAACATCAAACACAACAAGTTGGTTGTGGGTGCAAAATAAAATTTTCGACGCGTCTCCGTTCGAGTGTGTCAAGACTTGAAATTTGCTGAAAGACCGAGAAATTTGAATTGATTCAATAAATTCTCCATTCTGTGCATCGAAACAGTCTATTCGCGAGCTAGAATAGGACGGCAGTTTTAAGAATATGCGGTTGCCGCTTGCGATCAAGCAGTATTGGCAAGCATCGGTTTCGATTTTATGTTCAAGCTCAAACGAGAAGACTTGATTTAGTTGCTTGTCAAACTGGACAATTTGAATTCGATTTGAATCGCGGCCAACTATCAACGCATAAAGTGAAAACTCTCTCGCTCGATGATCAATTGTTAGACCGAAGTGTACGAGTTTAGTTGGATCAGCGTTGAACTGACCTTTTCGAACAAAATTTAGTCGACTGTCGAATAGAACAATTTGCACTTGAGACTCTAGTTGAGTCCGATAGGCCATTGCGAGAAATGATGGACCAGTTGTGAAGGAGATAATCTCTTTTTCGACAATTGGCAACTCCCTGCACAAGTCGCCGTACTTATCCAGGAGACAAAACTTGAAGGATTGGCGGTGATTGATGGACTCGCAGAGGAGGACAATGTCCGAATCGTCTTCAAATCGATCACCAATCGGCTGAGCGTCGACGATTCTCATGCAGTTCGAATCGGGCTGTTCTTCTTCGGCTCGCAAGAGTTCTGTAGGTTGATTGAGCGGAGCGAAAGTCAACTCGCCCAGTGTGGCCTCGGCTCTTCGATTCATTCGGATCAAACAGCTCTCATTAAGACTGCCGCCGAACATGTCCACGAATGCGAGCATGTAATTTATCTCCAGATACTTCTCATAGCGATCGAATAGTTCGTTGAACTCGTCTTCATCCACTTGATTCGAGATCAGCCTCTCTGTCAGTTCGTCGAGGAGATTTTTGTTTTGCGTAAAAAACGTACGAAATCGCTGCAAGCTTGGCGGCGTATTCTCACGAGCTCTCAACTCAGCTGATCTTATGGAGTTTAAACTGAAGGTACTGAGCCGTCTGATCTCTTCAGACTTTTGAACGAAAGCTTTTTCAATTTCGTAGGCGGCTGCATTCAGTTTTCCTTCGATGAAACGTTCCCAGGCAATCACGCAGTTCCTCAGTTCATTCAAACTCTTCTGGCATCTGAAGCGTTCATACTCGATGTCATCAGGACGTATTGATGCAAGAGAAACATCCTGGAAAGCTTGCTTGAGTCCAATCGGGGCTAGAGATGCTAGAGAGACCTGATTGGGCACTTTGGCTAGAAACGCTGTGGTGCAATCTGGGCAAACGAACCGGCCGGACGGTAAAGGCGCCAGCTCGACAGAAAAAATTTTGCACTGAAGGCATCTGATGGGTATGTTGTCCATGACCGAAAACAACTGGCAAGGTGAATGCGTTTGTCATTTTATGATTCAGTCCTTTTGGTTTAGTCCAATTAGTCCGTAAGAGTGCATTTGAGGAGCCATTCAGAGTTGACCGGAAAATGTGGAGCCATCTTTTGTTTGGACGAGAAACCATGTCCGCAAATGAAGACATCAAGTCAAGTGAACGAGTTCATAGGCGGACCGAAGAGCGACGTTGACTGCAAAGATATGCCTGCAACGTTCGAGTCAAGACAAGCGAGTCGTCAATTTGATCTCTCACTAGATTGCATGCGTGAAACGATGCATTCTTCGCTCAGCACACCGCTCAGTTTTGCCGCCGCCGCTCATTCTTAGCAGGGCTTTAAAGTCTAGAATGAATTGCTTTATGCAATGGCCATCAGTCTAATTGTATCCTAGTTAATCGGCTCTCTAGCGCTTAGATTAAAAAATGGTCGCCCCTCAACGCAAACTCCCCGCTGGCTACGAGTTGGCCGCCGGTGCCTACCGAGGCCATGGTGTCACCAAGCACAAGACCGAGAAGCCGTTCCGAGCCAGGCCCAGCCGTCTTGGACACGTATGGCTCAGCTCTGTTTATCTTTTAATCAATCCATCATTAATCGCCAACCATCGTGCAGAAAAACAAGCACGCCAAGTTTGTGCGTGATCTTGTCCGCGAGGTTGTTGGTCTGCAGCCGTACGAGAAGCGTGTGATCGAGTTGCTCAAGATCGGTAAGGACAAGCGAGCCCTCAAGTTCATCAAGAATCGTGTAAGTGTCCAATCTCTGCTCACTCCTGCCTTAAGAAGCGATTACATAAAACTCATTTGTGCAGCTTGGCAACCACTCGCGATCCAAGAAGAAGAGAGACGACATTCAGGCTTACTTGCAGGCAAGCAAGAGAGCTGGCCGAGCGTAAATATCGCCGATCTAAACGGGCTTGTGACCAAAATAAATAACGACAAAAAAAAATCAGCTGGAGTTGAATGTTTCTTAATTAATTGGCTTATCGGGCGACCAACCATTAATTGAATGTTTATTCGTTCACTAGAAAGCAAAGTAAAGAGGGTCTTGGAGAGATAATGTTCAGCAGCTCGAAAAGAGCCAGAAATTGAAGGTTACTACTCTTCGCCACTCAATTTCTCGGGCGACATTAGAGTTCGAATGTTTTGCTCGTCGACACGGCTCACCCATTCGGACTCGAACACTCGCTCGGCAATTACCCGCGCGCCTTTGAGAAGAGCCAAAAAGAGAACCGAGTCGAGTAGGAGCGCTCCGAAGCCTTTGTAAAAGCCGAGCACTCCTTCGGTTTCGTTTATCGAGTGAAAGCAGTCGAGAAAGCCGTCGTATCTGGTGTTGATGGGCACTACTCCGCTTCCGTTGTCGGTGTTGTCGATGATCGTTCGCGTTCCTTGAAGAACGAGTCGATTAAGAACTGTTTCGAATGGATAGAGAAGTGCGACTGCGCCCATTTGACTTAGAAATTGAGTGACTGCGGCTATATAGGGCCCTTCGACCACTTCTTCTTCCGCTTGTTCAAAATCGAACTTTTGCTTTCTCTGCAAAAGCTCTGATTAGCCGATTGAGCGAACATGCAGCAAAGGGGCTGCTAACCTTTCGGCGCAAGAGATGACGAAAGCCGACGATGACTCCTCGCACGGCTTTGTTGATGCCGACCGAGAGAAAATGGGAACTGACGAAGTAGAGCGAAGTTGGCCCGACCAATGACCAGAGGGGAATCAGTCGAGTGCGATAGTTGTACTTGTAGCCTACGACACGGTTCCAAGTGGCCCGGGCCAAGTCGAGCAAGCCGAACGATTCGTTCAAAAGTCCGCTCTACGTTCATTTCTCATTCTAAATCGCTGCTTGCTTGAATCGTAGAGGTTACCTGAACGCTCTCGTGAAGAACTGCGCAGTAGATGGGCGTTGAAATGGCCGCTATCAGGCTTGAATTCAAATTAGAATTCAATATCGAAGATGATAAATCTTGAATTGAAGGGCTTTACAATTTTAGCGCTGCATGTCCATAGACTTTCTCGCTTTTATTCACGTCCTCTAAATTCCTGTTTGGGTTTAAGGGACGCTTGAGTTTGAGGAGGTAGGACTAGCGATCGTACTTTTCGAATGAAGTAATCTCGCCGAAAACGGATTCTAGAATGACCTTGACACCTTGCAGAGCTGCCCAGCTGAACGAGCCCTTGTAAAGCGCCAATACTCCGTTGTAGTTGAGGTTGTAGATGACAGGCACTAGAGTGAAAGGTGTCAGATGGAATCGTTGACTCTCCGAATGCACCTACGCTCATATGAAGAATGAAATCGCCACTAAATAAAATGATCCACATTGATCTGAACTCACCTGGGCCTGCCATCTAAGAGCTCTGAGTGGAAACAGAACAAATTGACCTGCCAGGCTGGAAAAGGATCGATTCAAAAACAGAAAAGAAAATAAATCGCTGTGCCCTGAGCTGGTCAGATGGTGGAGAATTATGCGAAAGCGAACCTGGTTCCTTTGAACAAAAGCTCAATGTGGCCTCTTAGCTGACTGATGAGCTCCTGATTGAGGCTCGTTGTGTATTCATTCTTTCGCTGGCTGTTGTATTGCTGAAACTCGTTGGCCAGCTCGTCGCGTATTTTCCGCGATATCTGACTCTCGCCAGCATCCAAATTTGAGTAGCGCTGATTTTTAAACGGATCAGTCATTTGTGGTGTGGTCGACAACTCAGCTCAGCTCGTCTGTTTGCTTGTTTGTTTGTTTTGAGGAAAATTATTTGCTTTGAATGGTCTGGTAATTGAGATATCGATTCGATTGCGAAACCGGTCACAAGCAAGCAAGCGCATAATTTGATGTTGGCGCAATGTACGGCCAGAGGCGATGCAAAACGCGCAGAGAATGCGAACATAGTTCTGCGCTTCGAGTGCAGACATGCGCCGATTGAAATTTGACACAGTGAACGAGATTATAAATGCGAATATATATAATCGATAGCTCGAATGAAAGCGGCAACTACTCATTGCTTATGCCAGATCCGTGGTAGTTGTGAGTAAATAGCAGAAAACAGATAATTGAAGCGTGAATACGCAGAAAGAACGAAACTTAAAGCGAGCTGCTTGCGAATGGACGAGAAAAAGACAAAGAATGATAACAGCCGAGCAACGAGACAGCAGCGGCCCGAGATGGCCCGCTATCAACCGCCTAGAAACCGCAACACCAACTCGACAGCAGTCGATAGTGCGACGAAAACAGACAGACGCACGGCGAAAACAGAAACAACAGTCGACCAGGCCGAGACAGCTGAATTGGACGCTCGAGTGCGAAACAATAAAAAACGCAACTCAAAGCCAAATGCGCAAGCGAGCAGACCAGTACAGACTAATGCGTCCAAAGTCAGCAATGAAGAAGATGTAAGCCAAGCCAGTCGAGCAGCAGTTAACGTGGCCAGAGCTGCGAGCAGCAGTGGAGGTGGCGGTCTGCTCAAATTGGACGAGCAGAAGATGAGTCAAGTAATCTCAGGCGCTCTTTCGGATGGCTCTCGACGAAAACAAAACAGCGAGAGCAACCAGCGCTCCGAGCCAAGGAGGCGTCGAAGAAACCCGAACAGCGCGTCGAGTGAAACTTCTGATCCCAATGCGCCCTACAAAACACTGTTTGATCCGAAAAACCCAAGCAAGCCGATTGTGGTGCGCAAGGCGAACGCGAACGAAAAACGCGATCCATTCGACGAGAACCGCCCGGAGAGGCCAATGAACGAATCGATGGCAAACAATGGCTCGTCTCACCGCACAACAGGCACCCAACTTAAGCCCGAAGAGGCGAGATGCGTGAAAAAAGTCCAAGTGTTGGTTAGAAGTATTCAATCGTTCGATGCAAAACTACGCGAATTGTTTGGCCAGTTTCAGCTGCAAGTTGACCCTCGCAATTTTACTTATCAACATCTAATGGGCCAAATCAATCGACTGAACGGGTTCAGTCAAGAGCTGGAGCCGATAAGACAAGAACTCGAAGACTTGTGCTACGAGGCGTTGTTCACTCATTTGGAGAGCGCTTCCAACTTGAACGTCGACTTGAACCATTGGCGAGCCTTCTATCATCCGCTAATTGAATGCTTGCGAAAAGAGTACACCAATTTGAGTCAATTGCTGCGCAGTCCGACAGCTCTCAGCGGCATTAGCGTCAATAACATCACTGAGCTGCGCGACAACATAGCCAGCATGCTAAAAGAGCGTCTCCGTCAGGCGTCCGCTTTTTACCAAGGTCTCATAGACGAGCTGGAGACGCGCTTCGTCAGATTCCGAGTCGAGCTCTTTATTAAGCTCAATGACACCCAGTCGTTGTTGAACGCGGCCGACGAACTTGAAAGAGATCTGGACGAACTGAGTCGAGGTGGCCACGTCGAACTGGTGGTTAGAAGCAAAGACATGAAACTCGCTCTGATGTGTGTGAATCGTTGTCTCATATCGCTGGGCGACTTGGCGCGCTACAGCGAAATGATATTTCCGTCCAACGCCGAAATGCACATCAGAGACTATTCGGTGTCGCGGTCTTATTATTTGAAGGCGATGCGAATCGCGCCCAAGAGCAGCCGGGCCTACCACCAGCTGGCAATATTAGCAGTCTACACCAAACGACGTCTGGACGCGTGCTATTACTATTTCAGGTGCTTGGAAGTGAGCACACCGATAGGCACCGTTCGACAGGCGCTCAACTCAATTTTTGAAGAGTGCCGCGTGAGAAGCGAATCAATAAGCAAAATGATCGCGAACGCGATTCAGACCAAACGACAGAGAAAAGTGTCCAACTCGACTGAACCAGCAGAACGCCAGAGACATCGAAAAGAAATCTGGTACAAGCCTCCGTCTAACGCCTACTCAGTTCGCTCGCAGAAGATCTCTACCACAAGTGAAAATGGATCGATCGGTGAGAGCAGCAGTGATGCCGAATCGGACGTTGAAAACGCAGATGAAGACGACGACGACGACGACGAGAATGAGGACGAAAACAATGATGACGATTTGTTCGACATCGATGACGCAGCTCCCGATCGATCCAGCGACTGTGCTGATCTCCGACTCGACGTGAACTGTGCAAGCGAGCGAAAGCAAAGCATAAACGAGTTGAACAAACGCTTCATGCTCAACTACTTGACACTGGTCGGCAAGCTGTTTACCAAAGTCGGCATGGAAGGCTATGAAAAGCTTTGCGTTCGTATGCTAGCCGAGTTCAATGAGCTGCTCAGTCGGAAGCCATGTCCGCTTGGTAAAATGCGCCTCTTGCAGATTATGGTCATTAACATCTCCATGGTCGACTTGAGCGCCAAATCAGAAGAGACGCCCAGTCAAGCAGGTCGTGGCTATCAGACCGAGTGCTCTCTTCAATTCGCCATGGACATGTTCACTCTAGTTGCCAAGCGGCTCAATTACTTACTTCGACGACTTCATCATCACCATCATCATCACAACGAGCACTTGCAACCTACGGCTAAAACCGGCGACGAATTCGACCACTTTGACGAAATGAAAGATTGGCGTCAGCTTTTGCCGGCTGTAAAGGTGTTTGCCGACTGGCTCTTATGCAATGTGCACCTTTGGTCTCCTCTTCCAAGCCAGTTGAACGCAAACAACGTTGTGCCCGACCGCTGGCAAGAGCTGATCCAAACTTTCAATCTGGCAAACAAATGCTTGTCTAGAATAGACTCAAACAGTGGCCAGCCTCAACTTGACCACTTTCTCAGACGAATTCGTCTCGAAGAAGACCTTGAGCTGGCCGGCTTTGTTCCACTGCTCTCATTGCCTCGCGACGACTACGACTATCAGATTCAAGAGCTAAAGCCTGAACTGCTCAAGCGGCTCAGCGAACAGCTGATCGACAAGGCAACGAACCGAAAGCGCTTTGAGAAAATTGTGCTCCTAGCCGAGTACCTGTGCGGCCTCGAAAATCCAATGCTTAAATACGACGTGGTGCAAAAGTGCTACAGTCAACTGGCATCCACTCAAACAGCTAAACCCGAGTCACTAGGCGTCAATCAGTCGATCAAAGAAGTCACTCGAACCATGAGCGAGCTCAGCTCCAGTTCAAGTTCAAAATCAAACGAAGTATTAAGCGCAGAACCGCATGAATTCACCGACTCATCAGACAGCCTGAACGAACTGAAAGAAAAACGGCGACTGCTGAAGGCCAAGCTTGAAGAAGAGCGACGTCGTGACGAGCTGGTCGAGGCGAGCATCCAGCGGCGAATAGAACTCGAAATTCGGCCGAAATTTGTCGTGCCCGACACGAACTGCTTCATATCTTATTTGAACCTGATTGACAAGCTTCTTTCCACATCTTATTTCATAATGGTCGTTCCGCTGCTGGTTATCAACGAACTGGACAAACTAGCCACGCAAGGTCACAGTGACGATTCCATCGAACATGCCGAGTATTTGCAGCGGCACGCTAAAAAGGCGCTCGACTACTTGGACGAGAAGTTTGAGAAGCGCGAGCGGAACCTGCGCGCCTTGACCTCGCAAGGATCGGTGCTGGAAACAATTCGCTTCAGAAGTGAGGAGATTAAGCGAAAGGGCACCACTGACGAACTAATTCTCGGATGCTGTCTACATTATTGTCGCGACAACGCGCGCGACTTTATGCCCACGGGCACATGTAAGTTGGCACTCGATGGTTTGGTTTTGGCAAAAAAAAAGAATTTTCAAAATTTTCAACTTAAGCCGACGCAATTCATCTTTACAGAGAAGTGGTCCTGCTCACCGAGGATCGGCACCTTCGACTTAAGGCGCACACCAGAAACGTGCCAGTCAAGCATATTGTTCAGTTTTGTAAATGGTCTGGTCTGATCTGAAAAGAAACAGCTTTTGATGATGCAAATTGGTGTCGTGAACAGTTTTTCTCTTCCAGCTCTTTTCTTTCCCTTTTTGTTTGATGATTGTCTTAATCACCATTTTACAGGCTTTTATATCTACCTTGCCATTTTTATCCTCATCTCCCTTCCTTACTACCTACTTTCATCTTTTCACTTTCCATTTCATACTCAATTTATTTGTGCTCATTTTGGAAGAGTGTTGTAAAAAGTAAAGTTAGCAGCTCAGAAAAAAAAAACAGAGCAAAATAGACGCAGCCGGAGAGGAAAATATGAATTCGCTTTAAATCAATTTTGAGGGGCAATATGGGCGAATCAGACTCAACGATCGAATAAGGTAATTGCAAGGTGAAAAAGTCGATTACGAAACGCCATTTATTAAACACCAAAAGCATTGCTCAGAACAGCAGGCTAAATTATAAATGACGAAAGTTAGCCAGCCAGCCAGCCTGTGCGTTTCGTAGACCGAGTCGAATTCGATAAAAAATTTATTTCCAACTTTGATTAATAATGAGCTCGTTTTCTGACTAACTGCTGCTGCTGCTGCAGTTTGCTCTAGCTTTGGTGATGTTTGCCAGAGGCAAACTAGTTTAAAAATCGATAATCAAAAAGTTGTCTGAATAATGTTGGCAGTTAACGCTGATATTTAAAAGCGAGAAATAAGCTTTATTTGGTCGTCAACGCACCAGCGAAAATGTCTACGCTTTATTAGGCTCAGCGTTTCTCATGTTCCTTCTTCTCTAATCCTGTAGAATATCCAAGTCTGGTCTAAATGGGCTGGAGAAGTTCGAAGAAACAAGACGCGGTCAAGCAGCGACCCAAGACAGCCAATCCGGCTCCCGAGCTGGACGTTGAAACGCAGCGAACTCTGCTTCGCACATTTGAGCTATTTTACGAGCAAGAGAGCGAAATCATGCTCGCTGCTCTTGAGGAGAGCCGTGAAGAGATCAAAAGCTCGGTGGTCGATTTGGTCGATGAACAAGAAAAGTACAAGGAAGAACTGACCAAGGCCTCGGACGGTAAATACACTTTCTCCCGTAAGAAAGGTAAGTTGCATTCAGGAACAGATCAACTTGAGTAGACATCAAGACAAAAAAAAATACTGAATTGTAGAAAATTCGATTCCACTCTCTGAGTATTTGCGGCGAAAACGAGGACTATCGCGCAATTCAAACGAAGAAAGTTCGATTAGTAAGTGCAAAAATTAGATTCACTGCTTTGATTAAGAAAGGCTAAACTTTGATGAAAAGCTCCACAAATGGCGCAGAATGCAAACGATCGTGAAGCTGTCGAACGCTACATTCGAAAGAGAGAAAGACAAAAGGCTGCTGAGAACAATCGACTAGAACGAGAGCTGACGGCCAAGAGCGTAGAGGCCGAAACAAAACGACTCATTCATAGCATGAACAATATGGACAGCAGCAAGCAAAAGGACCGAGAGCGACAGATTGAAAAGATTCAGAACAAGCTTAAGAGCAAGACAAGCCAAAAGAACGACCACGAGATGGCAAATGAAATATTTGAAAATTATCGTGAGACAACATTTGCGTAAGTCAAGCGAATAGCTCAGCTCTGGTCTTTTACTAATCGCTTTTTTTTCCAAAGCTTTGAACATGGCCAAAAGCTGCAGCAGAAAAAATTCCAGGCTCGGCTGTCGGCTGCAAGAGAGAAACGTGCCCTCACCCCGACTGGTCGCGATTTTGTTGGCGGCGAGTCTGGTCACGGCAAATACGACTCGAAATATTTGGATATTCCTCAAGTCGACATATAATCACCTTAATCTCAACTCTTCATTTACTCAATCAGAAAAAGTTCCCAATGGCTTGAATCTAAGATCCAAATTGGTCTCTAGTTAAAATTTTGAAAAATTCTGATCATTCTTATTTGAAAGATTCGATCAATAAATTTTTAATCCTCGTTTTGCTAAATTATTATTTTTATTCGGTTCCTTTTAAGGCAACTTGATCACACAATCAAATGAAGGAAGGTCGCTGATGAGAGAAATGGGCGCAGATAAACAGATATTGGTGAAAATGCCGGCAAATGCCGATTTTCTTAAAGCTTTTGGCCTCCCGTTTAAGGGCAAGCAGCCGAATGGTGTTGGCCCATACTGAGTCGATTGGTCAAGTTCTTTACCTCCTCGATTTTTTCGCTCAGCTCTTTTTTCAGCACAGATAGCTCGTAGTCTTTGCGCTTTAGCTTTTCGTTCAGAGACTTCTTCACCGTCCTCGAGCTATGATCCTCAGGCGGACAGTGGTGGTGAAGTGTATCGGTCGAACCACGGCGCACTCTTTCGCTTAGCGCAGATGTTGTATGCACCACCTAAAGCATTCAGCCGAAAATGTTTAATGTCGAATCGTTGCTTCTCGACTTGATTCAAAATTTACCCGTTTCTCTTTGATTGCCTTGTTCAAGTGCCTCTCGTGTTCCAGCTCCTTCTTCACGTTGCGTAGCGATTCTCTCAAGCACTCAATCTCATCTTCTCGATCTCGATTCGTAACCTTGATGATTGCCAACACGTTATCAATCCGAAATGAGCAATGCGGATGCTGGAAATTACTTGAACTCCTTCGAGTTGCTGGTTCTTTTTGTCGAGCAAGAACTCCGCTTGACGAAGCTTGGCCAGATCAACTTCGTAGTCTTTCAGAAGCTGGCTTTTGCGCTCGCAGGTCTCCAAAAGCTCTTTGATTTTATTGCAGATGGTCTCGATTGCTTTGGCTCGTTCGATCAATAGCGTTTGACGCTCGTCAGGAGGCAGATTACTCATCGGACGGAGGCCGTCAAGCTCTGTGAGGCCTAGAACAGCAGCGATTGTTTTTATGGTTGTCATGAACTACACAAAAAACATTCAGCATTAATCGTATTCAGCTGCATCAAGTTAACTTACAGACTCCTCGCTGTCGTCCAGCACTGTCTGAGTTTCAAATTGGGCAGTTCTTGCCTCGAGCATCAAGAAGTCTTGGTCTTGTCCCCGAGCAAGCGTCAACTGCTTGCTTATCTCTTCGGTAAGCGCTTCATTGGCTCTGGCTTCGGCGAGCTGTTTTTTCAGCAGCATTATTTGCTGCTGCATCTGCTGCTGTTGCATCGGCACTGCTGGCCTATTTTGCTCAAGAAGCTTGAGCCGCTGGCGCAGCTCGTTGAGAGCTTCGCGTTGTCTGTTTATAATTTGCTCGTGTCGCTCTCCTCTGCACTGAGCTCCGATTGCTGTCAGCTCGTTGGCTATTTTCGTCTTCAAACGTTGGAGTTTTAGTTTCAATTCAAGTTGCGTCTATTCGAGGAGGATCTGATTACCTCCTCTCGGCCGACCGTTTCGTATTTGCTCAGTTTTCCATGATAGTCGTCAATTTTTGCCTTCAATTCAATGCACAACGAGCCGTTCTCTTCCGACGTTCGCTTGAATTTCTCAATTTTTCTATTTGCTTCGCTTGAATGTCGAATTTAGTTGAGTAAGGACAAACGCAAAGAGAGCAAGAAACAAAAATTACGAAAGCTCAAACGAGCGCTCCTCGAGCTGCTTTGACTGTTTATCGACAATTTCGCTCAATTTGGCTAGATGTGATCGATTTTGACTCAGCTCCTTTTGCTGGTCGATTATGAGCTGTCTATTTCGTTCCAGCTCGCGTTTGTTTTTCTCGCTCATTTCGCCGTTCATGTCCGACAATTTGGCTGACGCGCCGGCCAAGTCACGTCTCAGTGTTTTCACCAGACTTTCTTGTTCCTCGAGCCTTTTCCGTCCCAAATTCAACTCAGTTCTAAATAGATTTTAAATTTTGCATGAACTGGCTTTTCACAGCAACAGGATTGGACAAGTTTTACTTGAGAGTTTCGTTTGTTTGCTTGAGTTGTTCATACTCGGTCATGAGGACGGCCATTCTGGCTGTGTTGGTCTGCCGCGAGCTTCTCTGCTCTTCGTTTACACCTTCTCGTACAACTTTTTCCAAACTCTGCACTTTGCTCAAGTGAGTGCTCTCCCGAGCGCGACTCTCGCTGAGCTCTTTCTCCAGATTCACGATCGTTATTGAATGCTGCTTTATTTGCTCTTTGAATATGCTCAGTTGAATCCTGTTGGTCGGATCGAACATTAAGAACTTGATTTAATCCAAAGGATAATCACAAAAGAAAACTCTACTCACTCGAAATCCCTCTCTGCTTGAGAAAGTTTGCTTTCAACTTGGGCAATGAGCTGAACATTCGATGCGTCTTTGGCATGGAGCGACTCTTCCGCTCGGGTAAGTCTATCGATCAGCTCTTGTCTTTCTTCTGTTCGCGCTCTCTCCAGCTCCACAGTCAATTCATTCAGTTTTGAACTCAGCTGTTCTAATTCGGCTTTGCAGTTTTCGTTCTCTAAACCCAGTTCTTCCTTTTTCCCATTTATCTCCGCTTTGGCAGCCTCGACGATCCTCTGATGCTCCTCTCGGATCTCTGCAATTTCTTCGCTCTTTTTCCTCTCGAATTCCGCTTGAATTTCGGCTAATTTAGCTTCATGAGCTGCCATGGCCGCTTCATGGTCTTCTGTGGCCGCCATGAGCCTCGCTTTGAGATCAGTGAGCTTTTGTTCCAATGACTGCTTCTCAGCTTCAAGGTCATCTAGTCTCTCCCTCAGCGACTTGACCAACTCGGACAGCTGATTGAGACTGTTCGATGTCAAACCGAGCGGCTCCAGAGCGACATCCATCTCCTGCTGTCTTTTAAGCACGCGAGAGTGGATTGATATTAAGCTCTGCTTTAATAGCGTCAAGCTTTCGTGAACTTCCAGTTCGCTCAAATTGTTTATGCAGTTTTCAAGTTGCTCGCTTGTCTCGCTATCGCTGTTTGCTTTCTCCTTTAAACCAAAATAAAATTCGATCAAATGATCGCTGGGCCAAGCCCCGCCGACTACAAACCTCCAAGCTGGTGATGGCGCTTGCTAGCATGGCGACCGACTCTTGAACGCTCGAGTTGAGCACAAGCTGCTGGGCCGACTCCTCTTTCAGGCTCTTGAGCTTTTTCTCCAGCGAAACTTTTTGATCGTGAACTTGGTGCCAGCTCTTGATTATGTCCTCGTCGCTAGTATCAGCTCCAATGCCTTGGCTGTCTTCGCCCGAGAAGACGGCTTGAATGATTTTTTTTCGGAAATTCTCAAACTTTGTTTCAATCGATCGAGCATCTCGTATTGATCTGGCCAAAATTAAAGCTCATACCTCTCGTCGAATTTGCTCCATTTCAATTCGAACTGTTCGCTCTGTTCTTTGCATATCGAGAAATTTCTCCTTCGACGTGTCCAGCTCTGATCTGAGACTCTTTTCAGTTGCTTTAAGCTCTTGGATGCTTGCGTTCGATTCATCCAAATCGTTCTCAAGCATTGCGATTTTTTCCTTAAGCTCGATCGCTTTCTCTTCGTGGCTACTTAGTTTCTGAACAGATTTGCAAAAGGCATCTACAAACAGTTGGGGTCAAGCGCTTTCTTACAGTCCTCAATACAATCAGCTCTTTTTCGTTGTTTCGCCGCTCCTCGTCTACTTTGTCCGGATCGTATGAAGAGTTGAATTTTTCCTCAAGCTCTTGGTAGGATTTTTCTTTGTCTCTGAGCTCGCGTTTGTAGGCCTCCACCTCTCGAGCGAGCTTGCTTATGGTTCCATCCTTTTCCCATCCACCAAACAGTTAAAAACGAAGAAATCTGCGAAAAGCAAGACGCGCAATGGTACCTTGTTGGCAAGATCCTTTTGCATTGAATTGATTAGGCCGACCGCGATGGACTTGTCGCGTTTTATTTGCTCGATATCTTGGTCCTGATTGGCATTGCTTGATGGACTCGGGTTAGATGTGAAAAAAGCCACCTTCTCCTTGAGATCCTTAATTTCATAAGCCTTTAGTTTAAGCTCTCTTTCGAGCTGCACAATTCTGTTCTGAGCGTCAGTGGCTGGATCGATTCTATAAGTATCCGGCTCCACGTTATGTGGGCAGTTAGCATCTGTCGCAAGGCCTTTAGAGGCGGCTTGCGCATTCTGAGGTCCGGATCGAGTCCATGCATGAACTCGAGGGTTGGGATCTTTAAATGCTCTGAGATTTGAGCCTGCACTGGTTGGACGGGATCGGAGCGAGGCTGGCGGTTTAGGCGCCGCTAGATTTGGCCAATTCATTCCACTGCTGCCCGCATTTCGGTACTTTTGCTGCGTATATGACATGGGCTGATGAGTTCTGATTCCATTGCCCAAATTGATTGGTGGAATAGTCTGAATGGAGAGAAGGCGAGTTGAATGGCTGAAGACCTACATTCCAACAAGTCTTCTCTTACCATGAACTGCGAGTTGTTGATTGAAAGCTGAAAAACGGCGCCACCAGATCCAAACTGAATCCAGTCGCAATCATTTAATCGAACCGCTGTGTTCTGTACTCGGCACTGATTCACATAAGTTCCGGTTGATGTGTTGAGGTCTTGAAGAACAAAACAGCTTTCATCTTCCATGAACTCGATAATCGCATGCTGTGGATCAACTGTCTCGTGCTATTTTAAAAGATTAGCTTTTGCATCAAGCATTGGCTGCCGAATCATTCAAGTGTTACATCTATGGTGACGTCGCAGTTCTCTCTTCCAACAGTAGTAACTTTGGGCGAGAGTGGAAAGCTGAGTCCTGTTTCTTCATTCAACAGACAAGCCCGGCTCGAGGCCATTTTAAGAGTCGATGCTAAATCGAATTGGACCAATAAATAGACTTTTTTGATTCATCAAACATTCAACAGTAATTTTGGATAAGCAGGCTTCGAGCGTTCAAACTAAATGAGAGAATATGCTTTGGGTTTGGTTGCCTAGCAACTGCATTGCACAGTTGCCGTAGCTAGCGCGTTCCGTGATTATTTTCGTCTCCAATATTTTCTTTTACTGGCCCGAACTCATAATTCGACCATCTCTTCAAAAACTAATGGGCTCTATTAGAAAGTGGTCAATTTTTAGTGGGTGCGTGTTTTTTTATTTGAAATATATTTTGGGAAATTTTGAAAACTCTTAACAGGAAAGCATATTAATGGTCGATTTTCGATATCATTTGGCTAGAGTTGGATAAAGTAATGAAGCGATAAATTAAAATCAATTATCTTGTGAAATCTAAAACTGTCTAAAGACACCGGGACGGGCAGGCCTAACGCTGAACTGGATTTGTTCAGGATTCGACCCGCCAGTAGTGCTAAAGACCAGGCCACCGGTTGTTCCCGAGACTGGACGGCCAGTAGTGCTAAAGACCAGGTCACCAGTTGTTCCCGAGACTGGACGGCCAGTAGTGCTGAAGACCAGGTCACCAGTTGTTCCCGAGACTGGACGGCCAGTAGTGCTGAAGACCAGGTCACCGGTTGTTCCCGAGACTGGACGGCCAGTAGTGCTAAAGACCAGGTCACCAGTTGTTCCCGAGACTGGACGGCCAGTAGTGCTGAAGACCAGGTCACCAGTTGTTCCCGAGACTGGACGGCCAGTAGTGCTGAAGACCAGGTCACCGGTTGTTCCCGAGACTGGACGGCCAGTAGTGCTGAAGACCAGGTCACCAGTTGTTCCCGAGACTGGACGGCCAGTAGTGCTGAAGACCAGGTCACCAGTTGTTCCCGAGACTGGACGGCCAGTAGTGCTGAAGACCAGGTCACCAGTTGTTCCCGAGACTGGACGGCCAGTAGTGCTGAAGACCAGGTCACCAGTTGTTCCCGAGACTGGACGGCCAGTAGTGCTAAAGACTAATTGTCTTTTCATGGGTGCTGATAAGACAGCACAAATAATCGAAGTCACAGTGAATAGAATTAACAGTCGAGACATTTCTGAATCAAAGTTAAATTTTTGCAAGATTGCTTGGATAAATTAGAATTTTGTTGAAGCATCTTTATTTAAAGACGATTTTCGTATCTACATCAGCTCCCGAATCCCTAATAGACTTCCTTTACTTGTCTCGAATTTCATGGTGTCATTCTTGTAAGCTTCAATGTCAAACGAGAACGACATTTGAGGATCAAATAACCAAACGGAATCGACTTTCTATTTGTGACTATTGAATTCGTCTAGACGAGGGATGAACGCTACAAAAGTCTCATGTTTTGAAATTTTAATTAAAAATAAAAAATTTGAAACGAGAAAAGAGTTTTGACCAACTCAAGGTTAGCAAAAGTGGTGAATTATTTGTTTGCCATATCTTCTTTCCATTTTTTGGCCAACTCAAGAAGCTTGAGACTTGGTTTGGCCGCTTCGTCGTCGGGAAATACATAGTCGACATACTCTTCCCAGCCAGCGTCCGAGCCATCTTCGGTCTGAATTTTGCGGCGTTTTCTCACCTCCTTTGGCATAAGACTGCTTACGTGTTCTACACGCTCTGTTTGGTTGCCATTTTCAATTTCGAACTGTTTCCAGGCTTCAAGGACCATAACTCGAGGCTCCTTATTTCCACTCGACTTGAGCTCATCGTAGGCTCGTTTGTAAATCTCGCGTGATTTTTGCTCTGCATTATCTCCATTCAGTGGATTGCTCGCTTCGAACTGTGCGTAGCTCAACCACACTTTAACATGCTGAGTCTTGTCTAGTAGCCTGTCGTACAGTGACCTAACTCTCTCGTACTCTTGTTGCTCAAGCTCAAAGTCTATGTAAGCCTTCCATATAATCTCGGGCATGTCGAGAAGTGGCTGTTTAACGGCAAGCTCATAAATTGCTCTGGCGCGATCAACATCGCCGAGAATGGACTCGAGCTCGGCAAACTTGATCCATGTTGTACAATTCTGTGGATTGAATTCAAGATACTTTTCGTACAGTATGCGACACCGATCGAACTCTCTCAGCTCAATTTCAAGCTCAATATAGCCCCTGAACAGTTTGTCTTTGGGACACATGCCGATCGCTTGGCCCAACACTTTGCGTGCCGCTGTCAGGTTCTTTTGTCGAATTTCAAATTTGGCAAACATGAGCCAAATTTTAGCGAATGTGAATTTTTTATGAGGAATGACCTTGAGACACATTGAATATACAGCTCTGGTCTTTTCCATGTCGCATGCTTTGAGCTCTTCGAATAGAGCGTAGAATATCCACAAATAGATGTAGCGACGCCAGTAATACTTTTCCTATTCAGGTCAAGAATCAGTGCCCAGTGGCAAACAAGATCTCAAACTGGAGCATAGAAACTTACTGCGATCGGCGGTAGTTGAGCAATCGCCTCCTCGTACGCGTCTCGAATCTGCTCGGCGTCTTCTTCGCTCTCCAGCAGGCGGAGGTAATCAAACCACGTGTCATAGTCGAATGGATTTTCTTTCAAGTCTTGTTGGTATTTTAGCTTGCGCTTGTTGGATATCAACGACTCGACTCCGGAGCCGTCGCCGTGTTTTTTCTCGTGGATCGTGAACGCCTTCAGAATTTCCTGCCGCTTGTCTTCGGGAAATTTTTCCATTGCGTATTTGAAAATCGCTCGGGCTCGGTCATATTCTTTTTGATTCTCTTCGAACCTGGCGAACGCTAAATAGAGTTTTTCGTCCAAATATTCGTCGCCGAGAAATTCTATTGCCTGCTCGAACACTTGTCGGGCGTTGTCGATTTTACCGTGTTGCTCTTCGAATCGAGCTAGACGAAGCCAGTTGCGGGCAATCGGATGGGTCTGTACCATTCGCTCGTAAATTTCTCTGGCCCTGTCAATCTCCTTGTATCGAAGCTCAAATTTGATGAACGTGTTCCAGGCCTGCTCGTCTGGATGCCATTTCATCCATCGTTCGAATATTTGCCTACAGCCGCTTATGTTGCCCAACATCTCCTCCATATACGTGTACTTGTACCAGAACTGGTTGACTCGAGGCAACAAAGTGGTCGCTCGATCAAATATGTTTCTCGCATGGTTTATTTGCTTGAATCTCATTTCCATTTCGGCATACTTGAGCCAGAGCTGCACTGCCCGATGGTCAATGTCAATCGCACGCTCCCAGATTGAACGCGCTCGCTGAATCTCCTTCTGCGACTCTTCCCATTGCGCGTATTTGATCCAGTTGGACAAATTAAGTCGATTTCGTCTGATGTTGTCCTCGAATTCTTTTCGCTTTCTCATTCGAAATTCGGCAAGCTCCTCGGGATCGGTGATCTTTTGACGCGGCGGAGGTGCAACGTACTCAAGCTGGCGTTCTTTGGCCTCGCGGAGAAGCTGCTCGGCTGTAATCTGAATCGGCGCCGGAGCCTTGTTCTTTACCGGCATTATTTTCGGAGTTGGCAGTTTCTGGCTCATTTCGCCTTTGATTCCTTTTTTCTATTTACTCTTTGTTCGGCTAGCCGAGCGTAATTCAAATTGTCCATGCAATCATTACTGTACGCGCCTCAAACGTTGACATGCTAACGAAAAAAAACTAACTTGACTAAATCTTGAATTGAAATATTATCAGTAACCTCAACACCCAGAGGCAAATTATAAGCCTTCAGTGTGCGCAGTTCTCATCCAACATAGAGACTAAATGGCCCTATGATTGATCATTCATCAATCATTTCTTTAAGTTATTTTGTTGTAATTCTAACCAATAATTTCCCACTCATAAACTAAGAACTTGAAGGTATTATTCGATCAAAATTGATTTTTTTGTTTATCTCCCGAAAATTTAATACTCAAGTAAGACAGCAGCTTTCTCAAATAACTTTCTTCGCTTTACTTTCAAGTAAGACGGTTTTTAAAGCCTTTTAAATTCGAGATCACCGGAATCGGATATGGCCGGGCAACATCTTTATTCAATTAGATTTAGTATAAATAGATGTGAAAGGTTTCTTCAAATCAAGAAGATAGAAACCAGTGAAAATAAAATGGCCAGAATTTTAAACTTGATCATTGCTGCCATCGTAATTAGTGCAGTTGTCTCGGTACCTCTCCAGAGACAAACTGACTTAAGCTTCACCCTTCCGGCCAACTTGACCAGACCAACCTACTTCACCTTCCCGGCCAACTTCACCGGTTTTACTATGCCAGCCAACTTGACCAGGCCTACCGCATTCACCAGGTCGACTGGCTTCACTCTTCCTGCCAACTTGACCAGACCAACCGACTTCAGCTTCCCAGCCAACTTCACTGGCTTCACTCTGCCAGCCAACTTGACCAGGCCGACCGCATTCACCAGGTCGACTGGCTTCACTCTTCCTGCCAACTTGACCAGACCAACTTACTTCACCTTCCCGGCCAACTTCACCGGTTTTACTATGCCAGCCAACTTGACCAGACCAACTGGCTTTACATTTACTACAAGACCTGCGGAGTTTAGACAATTCACTCTTCCATCCAACTTTACGTTCCCTTCCAACTTTAGCTTTCCAACGTTCATACCTTCATTCCCCTCCAACTTTACTTTTCCTCCAGAATTCACTTTTACCACCAAGCCAATCGACTTTACTTTACCAGCTAATTTTAGCTTGCCAACAATTTTCCCTACGTTTCCCGTCAACTTTAGCTTTCCAACGTTCATACCGTCATTCCCAGCAAACTTAAGCTTCCCTACTTTCTTCCCATCATTTACATCAGATGCCACATTATAGACCTTAACCATGATCTAAATAAATTAACGAAGTATTCAATAAAAGCATATTTAATTTGAAAAAATTCTGCTTGATTTGACATTCCGTTCCACAAATCATTAGGGTCAATTAGGCTTAAAAATTAAATATTTTTTATTTTTTTTAAATTGAGCCAAATTAACCAAAAACAATCATTTCATTATCTTTATTACTGTTTTTCATAAAACTTTTTCTGATTATTATCTCGACTTTTAGGGATTAGCTTATGTAGATGTTAAGATAAACGCGAGGATTTCATTTTGTTGTTTTTTTTTTTAAGAAATACGTGTACTCATTTTAAAGCATTTTATTTATCAGAATTTAAAACCCTTAGTTCATTCAACCGGATTACAAGTTTGGTCGCCTTAGATTGTCGAAGCCGACCGTGGCTTGGGTCAAAGAAATCACTCCATCGGAAATTCGGTCGTCCAAAGCGTTGTTATTGTTCCATTTGTAACAATTATCTTTTATCAAGCGTGCTTTAAACCTAGCCAACGCTAGATTGCAAGTGAAAAGCCTTTACCCGAAGCACCTCCTCCAACGCCATATCCTTTTAGATTATTCATGATTTGAATTGTCAGTTAGTGCAAGTCAGAGAAATGAAAAATTTCTACCACAGTCCGCAATTATGTACTTTCCAGTAATTTCATGGACCTGTCTCCAGCCTAATTCGCCTGGTTTGATTGAGCTCTGATCTCCATTAGCCTTAAGAATTTGGGCAAAGTTTTGCGATAGATTCATGATTCATAGATTCATCTCCAGATCTTAAGAATTTCTACCTGGCCACCACTGGTGTGGATAAAGTCGATATATGGAGAAGTTTTAAAGAAGTTCCACCTTTGAGTTATTTTTTCCTATTCGGCCATTCAACTGCTGCTGAAAGGGGACTTTTAATTTACCAGGTTTTCATTCCGTCAACACCGATCCAGGCAGAAATGTCCCAAGAGATGATGGCGTTGGGAAGCTCGGCCTTTATTGTACTTGCAATGCTGTCAAAAAGCTCTCGCATATACTCCCCACTCAATGTGCCGCCTTCGTTAACAAGAATCAAGTTTATTTTAGGTGCTAGAACCCTCACGTTTCATTTACCTGTTTGCTTCTTGTCTCCATAATATTGCCTTCGTTTTGAAAGTTACTGATTCGCTTGTGTGTGAGAGGCGTGTTCAATCGCACTTACCAGAAATCTGGTTCGATCAAAAATATTACCTCGCCTGTTGTATATTCAGCAATTTTTTCCGCTTGGTGCTTATACCTTGCGAGTATATGGTCTCGGTGGTTGCGGATATAGTCGGCACCGTGAGTGCAAAGGTTGTGATCGTGGTTCACATCGCAGTCATGAATATTGTAATCGGGATGCACTCGAGCTTCGAAAGCTATTATATAGGTGTAGAACAGCGGGATCTTGTTCAGCTTCAAAGCTCTCTCCAGCATAGCTCCCTGATGCCAAGGATTAAAGTCAGTGTTGGTTCCGGCGTTCGTACCAAGCCAAATAGATATGTAATCGAACTTTTCAAAGGTCGAGTCCGAAATACTCGCTTCGAAGCCGATTCCATGTCGGAACTTTCCATTTGGAAATCTTCCATTGTTAACGGTTGTTGAGGAGACAGCCAAAGATCCGCTGGTGGTCTTGCTTGTTAATGCTGAGGTCATTTGGGTTGCTGCCTTTGTAGTGCTCGTTTTAGTAGTCGAGCCAGAAGTGGTCGTTTTAGTGCTTGAGCCAGTAGTCTGAGTTGTCGAGTCAGATAAAGGTTGACACTGGTGGTACCACTGGTTGACAACCACACACGAAGCACCTGCCACACATTTAGTCGAGCCGGTCCAGTTTTCTCCGCCGCATTTTTCCCACAGGGTCACTTCACTGTTTGATGAGCTTCCAGTGGAGGAAGTGGCTTGTGTTGTAGTGGAAGAATCAGTTGCAGGTTGGCACTGGTGGTACCACTGGTTGACAACCACACACACTCCTTCATCACATTGTTTTGATCCGGTCCAATTTTCACCGCCGCATTGATCCCACAATGATTGACCGGCGAATGCTGTGCTCAACAGCGATAAAGTAATGACAATTTTAAAGGATTTAGACATTTTTTCTGATTTCGGCCAACAGTTGGAAAGATCTTATTTATAGACGAATAAAACTTAGGTAGAAAAGAAGTAACAAGATCATTGATATCGATCTCATGTTGACAATGACTGGAGTGAGCAATGTTTGATTGAAATTGAATACTAGGAGAAGAAAATCGATGAGCTCGAACAAAAATCTAACGTGGATAACATAGACAGCCTTTTAATATTGATTCAAGATTTGATTTTTCTTCTAAAAATAAAATTCGAGGCCCAAGCAAATGAAATCATTGAATTTTAATATTTGATTTTATCATCAAGGAGATATGAATGGTTAAGAACAGGCATGTGAAAAGGGAGTTTCCAATAATCAACAAAAAAGTGAATATCAATTTCAGTCTCATCGAATCCCCGATCAGAGTGAGCTATTCTGTTTCAAGTCTGTTTTCTCCACTTCTGGAATTTGATCTCTACAATTTCTGCCCACGAGCATTCAAGCGAGCAAGTTAATTTTCTGTTGTGCGTGCAAGTGTATGCAGTGACCAAGATGTTTCTGATCAAGAACTCAACATAATTGTGCAGGCCAATTTTGCCGTGAATCTCTCCAGCTGAGCACGGTCCAATCCCATAGAATATTATTAAGAGTCGGCCATATAAATTCACTTGTGACGACGGAAGTCAAGTCGATGCTAAAAATCGAGCTCTTTCTGCGTTTCTGAACCTGATATGAACAGCCACGGCTCCAACTGGGCCAACAATCTAATAAGCGCAATCATATCGTCGAATTCTTCGCTCACCGGCTCGAATTCAAGTTATCTTGCATCTATGGATCTGCCACAGCCTCCGGCTTACTTTCCGCCGTCGCCTTCTATGCTAGACGGCCATCAAAGTCACCACCAATCCAGCGCAGACACGAAGATGGACTGCGACTCTTCGATCGGCAGCAGCATATTTGTCGGCGATGTAATATCCCGTCTCTATCCGAACGTCAATCAGCTAGAAACTCCGCTGCCTCGTCAATGGAGCTCAATTCACAAGTGTCAAACACTCAATCTCTCTCACAACTGCCTCAGGGTCACCTACAAGGGCCCAGGCAAGTCTCATAAAGACGCAGCCAGCGTGCGAACTGACCACCCTATTCCGCCAGCGTGTGGCATCTACTACTTTGAGATTAAGGTCATAAGCAAAGGCCGAGACGGATTCATGGGCATCGGTCTGTCCAAATCAGATGTACTGCTCAATCGCTTGCCTGGCTGGGACAAAAACTCGTACGGATATCATGGCGACGATGGCCATTCATTCTGTTGTTCGGGAACTGGACAGTCTTATGGGCCTACTTTCACGACCGGCGATGTGATCGGCTGCTGCCTTAATCTCATTGACAACACGTGTTTCTACACAAAAAACGGATGCAACTTGGGCATCGCATTTAGAGACCTTCCGAACGATTTGTATCCAACTGTGGGCCTTCAGACCCCTCAGGAATCGGTGCAGGCAAATTTCGGCCAATTCCCGTTCGAGTTCGATATTCACAATTACGTAAAAGAATGGCATCTAAAAACCAAGCAGGCGATTGAAAACTTCCCGCTCAGCAAAGACACAGAGCAGAATCTGCCTCGGATTCTACGAAAACTGGTCAGCACTTATTTGGTGCACCACGGCTACAGCTCAACAGCCGAGGCATTCAACAATTCAGTAGATCACGCATTCGAGGAAGAGCTTGCTTCGATTCGAAATCGTCAAAAGATTCAAACGCTCATACTCAACGGTCAGATTAGAGAGGCGATCGAAGTGACGTACAAACTATTTCCGGGAATATTGGACAAGAATCCGAACCTGTTGTTTGCTCTCAAGGTGCGCCAGTTTATCGAAATGATCAGTGAAAGCATGAGCAAGCCGCATCAAACCAGCAAAGCAGAGCACAATGGAATTAAATCGAGTCAAATCGAAGAAATGGAAACGGACGCCTCGCCGAAAAACGCCGCCCAGCCACACGAGGAGCATAAAATGCAGCTCAACTATGCCGATTCGTCAATTCAAGAAATTCTCGAGTTCGGTCGCGAGCTTTTCGAAATGAATAGCAAGTTCGCACAGGAGCACGGCGAAAACTCGGCCAACACAAAAATGCTGAAGGTAAATTGTCGTCGAGCCAATGGTCTCGTTATTTGTGGCATCAAAAAATGAATTCAATTGCAATAGGATGCTTTCAGTCTTTTGGCTTACCACGAGCCGCTTAGCTCGCCACTTGGATACCAGCTAGAGCCGGCCCAGCGCGAGACCATTTCATCTGCTTTGAACAGTGCGATATTAGAAGCGAACAACATGCCGCGAATTCCATCGCTCGAGGTCCTATACGGACAAACGAGGGAGTGTTTGCGTCTCATGTCGAAGCACGGAGCCGCGTGGTGTGCTTACGTCAATCTAACCGATTACATGCAATCCTAATTGATAACGCGCCATGCAATGCGATTCGCGATTCATTCTAATTAAGGAACCAAACAAAATATAAGCATATATGTACCTTCTATGTAAGCTTGCTTAAGTCTGACGAGCAGTTCAATAAAAAAAAATTCAACACAAAAAACAAGTCAGGCGGGGTTTTTGAGGGAAATTTGGTTCTAAATTTAGGAAACGAAACTTGCTATTTATTATTCTTCTCAATAGCCCAATAAAGAAATTCTAGTGCGATAAATTGACAGAGAGAGAGAGAGCAGAGATGAGGAGCGCAGGGGCCACAAGACGGAGGGAGAAAGAAAGAGAAACGAGGCAATGAGAAAACAATTAAGCGCTCGAGTGATAATTGTGTTTTATAAATGAATGCAATGCTAAATTTGCCAAAAATAATTTAAATCTTGTTGAACAAATCGAAAAAATTTTAGACCTTCGAGAAATATTTGGGCGATTCCTTGAAGCAAACGTAACCACCACTGAACCAAAGGGAGCCCTTATGTATCGGCTCGATTTACACTAATTTGTCGCCGGATATTGCCTGATACGAGAAAAAAAACCAAGCGAGTATAAATTTCGGGGCTAACTTGGAGATGAAACCAAATCAATTAAATCAGAATAAACGATGTCGCAACAAAATAGAAACGATGATGAGCAGCCCTCACTGCTGGATCCATACAACCTAATAAACCAAGTGAATAATCCAAGACCGGGACTGACCTACTCATTTGATGAGCTTACCCCGCCAGTCGACCCGACAACCAGTATGAACACAGCAAACAGAATTGCTAATGATCTGCTCGAATTGAACGACATGGCAAGAACGCGAAGCATATCGAGCGCAACAAGAACCTTGAGTGGAGTGGACAGATCAAGAGATTTTCCAGCTGCTTCACAAAGAGTGGGATATTCAGTAACAGGAGCAAGTAACATTCGCATTCAGGAAACCATAGGCTCAAGCAATCAACAATATCTGAGCCAAGTTGAATTGAGTATCTTAAGAGAGGATCTTCCAATCGAAATAAACGAAACAGAAGAGATCAGTGTGAACGGCGAGCGAGGCGTGTGGGCCAACAAGGCCGAGGTGCTTGCCTGGCGCGGCGAGCTGCCCATCGAGCGCTACGAGATCAACGTGGATCCGCAGCCCGAGGTGATCACTAAGCGCACAAACCAGCGTCTCGAGTACGTCCAGGAGCTCGCCATCCGGTACCTGCGTCCGCCAACGCCGCCTTCGCCCGGCGAGATTGTGATCAGACAGGAACCGAACATAGTGACCGGCCCGGCGCCACCACTCGTCATCCGACAGCAGCCCCCTCGGCCGGAGACCCCGGAGCCGATCGTGATCCGCGAGGCGCCACCGCTCGCTCCCGAGGCCGTGGGACGCAAGGTGATCGCCATCTCGGGCCGACGGCTGCCCCCTCCGCCGCGCAAGGTGGTCATCGAGCGCCTCGCCCCTCTGCCCACCAAACCTCAGTCGGTGCTCATCGAGCGCTGGCTGCCCTACTCTGAAGTGAAGCGCCGCGTCATCTTTCAGCGCCCGGCCGAGGCAGACCCGGTCGTGGTCAAGCCCAAGAACGTGATTGTGCAGTGGGAGGCACCCCAAGTCCAGATCAAGCGCGAGTTCAAGTACCTGGGCGTGGTGCGCGCCAACCCAGCCGACTACGTGCAGCGCTACGGCAACGAGCTCACTTCGTCGCGCGACCTGCCCGCGTTCGTGCTGGACATCAAGGCTCCGGACGGAATCCAGCTGGCTGCCGACCATCCTCCCCGCCAGTTCCACGAGCTGGAAGGCGACCTGCACGCCCTCAAGCTCATCGACCTTGAGCGAGAGGGGTTGGCTCAATATCGTCAATTGGTTTATGGGCTCTCTGACAACCAGCCAGGGGAAGGGTCTTCAGACTCTACTTACGCCCAGCTTTCGGATATCATGAGTACTTTGTCCACCTCCTCCCGACAAGAGTTCATTGACAAGGAAGAGGCTCTGCGCATTTTTTCCTCAGTCACCAATAATGAACAAAATTCTGTGAACTATGTGATTGCTCAAGATTTGGATCGCTTATTTACGCAGAGTGCAATGAATCAGGTTCCCATGTCAGAGTTCTTGCGTCTTCTTTCTCAATTATGAACTTAAATCAGATCCATATTTCAACACAAAATCCCTTTGTTCCTCCACTAGACATTTTGAATAAGAAATTTGCCATAACCAGATGAATTTGAAAATATTTTTCAACTTTTAATTCAGATTCTCATGTTTTGGGAAATAAAGACGAATCTTGAATAACTGTGACTGGTGACATATGACAAAAAGCTCTAAACAATTTTTCGCTTGTATAAGCTTCAAGCCAAGTCAATTAAAAATGATTTTATCGTGATTTTTTCATAGTTGCTACATGACTTTTCTAACGCATGGTCTTTGGCCGCTCACATATTTCTCTCTGAATATCAATCTCTTCTATATCGCTGAAAATAGACAAAAATTTTAAATTAGCTCGTAGGAAATTCAATTTAAAATTGGCTCTATAAAAATGCGACTCTATTTGGAGGATCGAATTGGAATTGAAACAAATAGAAAAATAATTAAAAGAAGGAGAAAAGATGAGTTTCTTCAATGAACCTGCTGAGACGAGCGGCTATTCAAGTCAACAAAGCTCCAAGATACTGCCGGCCAATTCACTGTACCAGAAAAGCAAAACTCACAACTTTGGATTAATGGAGAATTCGGCTCCTTCTTTTCGAAGCAGCGCCCAGTTGGTTTCAGCTGGAAGCAGCCAAAACCTAACACAGAGCGCTTCTTCTTTTCTTAACGAATTTCCGGGCGGAATACTTCCCAGCTCTACTTTTAATACAACTCTGCCCGGATTCGTCAATATAAACAGCGGCTCAAAGTATGCATCTAACCCCAACTTGACTCCACACCAACAATCAAGTCTTCCTTATGGTCAAAATTCACCACCGAGGATAATTTCGAGGATAAACTATAGGCCGAGTCGGCCGGATATCATGGGAACCCGATCACAGTCTTTGAATTCAAGGGCTGAGAGAACTTCATATGCGCCATTTAGCCGAAAATCGAGCATCAACTCATATAACACATTTCAATCAGACCAGAACGCCAATTTGGCGAGAAAATCGGAAAAGAAGAGTAGCACATTAGATTTACTTAGTGCAGTAGAAGAAGCAATTCTGAGATCGGAACATCCCATACAAGTAAACGAAACAGAAGAGATCAGTGTGAACGGCGAGCGAGGCGTGTGGGCCAACAAGGCCGAGGTGCTTGCCTGGCGCGGCGAGCTGCCCATCGAGCGCTACGAGATCAACGTGGATCCACAGCCCGAGGTGATCACTAAGCGCACAAACCAGCGTCTCGAGTACGTCCAGGAGCTCGCCATCCGGTACCTGCGTCCGCCAACGCCGCCTTCGCCCGGCGAGATTGTGATCAGACAGGAACCGAACATAGTGACCGGCCCGGCGCCACCACTCGTCATCCGACAGCAGCCCCCTCGGCCGGAGACCCCGGAGCCGATCGTGATCCGCGAGGCGCCACCGCTCGCTCCCGAGGCCGTGGGACGCAAGGTGATCGCCATCTCGGGCCGACGGCTGCCCCCTCCGCCGCGCAAGGTGGTCATCGAGCGCCTCGCCCCTCTGCCCACCAAACCTCAGTCGGTGCTCATCGAGCGCTGGCTGCCCTACTCTGAAGTGAAGCGCCGCGTCATCTTTCAGCGCCCGGCCGAGGCAGACCCGGTCGTGGTCAAGCCCAAGAACGTGATTGTGCAGTGGGAGGCACCCCAAGTCCAGATCAAGCGCGAGTTCAAGTACCTGGGCGTGGTGCGCGCCAACCCAGCCGACTACGTGCAGCGCTACGGCAACGAGCTCACTTCGTCGCGCGACCTGCCCGCGTTCGTGCTGGACATCAAGGCTCCGGACGGAATCCAGCTGGCTGCCGACCATCCTCCCCGCCAGTTCCACGAGCTGGAAGGCGACCTGCACGCCCTCAAGCTCATCGACCTTGAGCGAGAGGGGTTGGCTCAATATCGATCGCTTGTGAATGGAAATTCAGGTCCCAAAAAAAACAGTAGCACAGGATCGTCCATGATTGAGTTGAGAAGTAGAGAATCGACTGAAAGCGGAAGTAATGTCTCTATTTATCCATCCTCTCGTGCCAGATCAAATTTATCTTCAAACTTGGGCAACGTACCCTCCAGACGATCTATCTCCGTGTCGAACTCTCCTAGATCCCCTTTATCTGTTATTTCCGACAAAAGTACAACCTCATCATTAGTTCGAGAGATTTTCAACGGAGTTGACTTAAGTCAAGAGGGAAGAATTGGACACGAGTCTGTTGATAGGCTTCTTCGCCGCTTGAACTCTGAATTCGGAAGAAACTACGGGGAAAATGAGTTGAATGTTTTATTTGACGTTCTAGACCGCGACAAAAACGGCTATTTAGATCTGAACGAATTCAAGAGAGCATTTTCCAATTACAAACGCAAATCTTCGGCTTCACCTCAATCTCAAGCAAGGAGTTCCTAAAGCTCTTCAGAATCGTGGAAGGCCGCACCGTATCCGGTCGCTTGACTCGACACAAACAATTCAAAGTTTTCAAGTACTTCTTCAATACTCAGCTTTCCATCCTGAATATAAAATTTGGATCAATATTCTCTTAATAAAATTTAAACCGATGTAAACTTCACCTCGTTCGAATCAGCCTCAAGTAAAAGATGTCTGGCCTCACTTAGCGTGTGATCATAATCCGCCGGTAGAGCCCATTCGGCCAGTTCATTTCTGTCCAAATGACCATCCTGGTTTTTGTCATGATATTGCTTAAAGTTTTCTCGTTCAGTTCTTATCCAATCAGGCTCCTCGCTCGATTCACTCGACATTCCCAAATCGGCTGATTATTTTAAGGCAAAAAGAAAAGTTGAAATTTAGGCGCCATCTTGAACATCAAGTCTCTTTACCCATAAATTCTAGTTCAAACTGATATAAGAAAATTGATTTGTTTTTAGATGACAGCAAAAGTCTTACCTTCGAGCGAAATGAGCGAGTCTTTGTCAAGGTCAAGATCGTCCATTGTTTCCTAATCAGGATTAGTCTTTGACGCAATCTGAAAGAGGAAAGGCAAAGCCTGACAACTGACCGTGATGACGAGTTCTCGCATTATTTTAGACGACTCCGGATGCAAAAAATCGGCATACTCTTGAAGGCCATTTCGAAACGATCTTACCAACAAGCCTGAACAGAACGTACCTGTTTTTGACAATTTTCCATCTCTGTCTTGATCGGCAGTTTGAAATCTGAAAAATTATCGAGAATTGTAAACTGGTGAAACTGTTGATGTGCTCGCCTGAGCTCTATTTACCTTTTCCGATCACGCTCCATCATTTTTTTATAGTTTCTAAAGTCGTTCGCTCGCTGGTTCTTTTCCTCCTCGCTCCCTGTTTCAGTTAAAACTTAATAAGTGACTGTTGAAGTAAAGAGAATCAAACGCACAAGTGTCTTCGCCTCCGATCGTGTTTTCTATCAATTCATTAAATGTGAGCCACGCATCTCCGTTCGTGTTTGCTTGTTTCCATTTTCTCTCCAAATTTCGCTCGTTGCTCAATTTCTGCTGATTTCTTATCCAATTTCTCAGTTCTATTTCACTCAACAGGCCGTTATTGTTCTTGTCAATTTTAGCGGCCAATTTTCTTAAAAGTTCACATTTTTCTTGTTTTTAAACTCTGCATTGAACGGATGGGGACAAGACTGGATTAGCAAAAGGCCGAAGAGCGTTTCACATTCGTCAATGATTCGATCGTAAATCAACTCAAAGAGACAAAGACCGAGCGCGAAAATTTGATTGATTACAGTGATCAAGTGAAGAGTAGAGCTCGGCAAGAAACTCGTCCGCATTTGCATGATGGCCTAATCTTGACCAAACAGAATCGACTTCTTTTCTTATTGCCTTGTCCCTCATGTGTTTCAAGTGAGAATGAAGCTCTTCTATCGTTATGAATCTATCTTTGTCGCCATCTGTCCGTTCTAGAATGGCCCTAATTTTTGTTCGTTTTTGGTTAAAAACAGTTTTGGACAGTGTTTTAATTAAATCTCTTCTGCCTTTCTCGCTCGACATGTTGGCTCACGATGCAACTTACCTCAGACGAATCTTGCTCTCCTCGGGGCTCAGGCGCTTGAATTCCTCGTTTTGATCTTTGCCCAAAAACGCTTCGTGATCATAGTCAGCGTTGTGGTTTTCATTGTCGAAATGCACTTGATCGCTTAGGGTCTTGAATTTGTTTTTTACTTTAAAATAAAAATATACGGACTGTGTTAGTCTCTTTTTCAAACTTACGCTCTCTTGCTGACGTTCCACGATCCGCGCCAATGCAGAAGTCAGTATCGAGGCGAAGCAAATGAGAAAGAAATTTCTGTTTAACATTTTCGGTTTGGCCAACTTCTGAGCTCAATCGGAATATTAAGATGCGAACCGCATTAAATTCGGATCCGACAGCCAGCTCATCGATTACAAGCATTATGCATTAGAAACAGTCCAGAGATAATCTTTTCGACTGGCGAAAGTAGGTTAGCAGCAGCCATTTCCAAGTGAATCATCTCGAAGCGGCGCGCTCTTTGCGCCTGATTGCAGTTCAATCATTCAAGACTATAGGTTTAGGACTGTCGGCTGTTTGTTCAACTTGGATCTGCTTCGAGTTGTGCGCGGCCAGAAGAAATTATGCCTTGCAAATGAGACTACGTGTCTAAAGCTCGAGTTGAAATAAAAACAAATTTCAATTGAATGCGTTGACGACAACTAATTTGACGTCGTTCGCCATCCAATTCGTTACGGTCAAATGGCATACTGGTCCAACATGGATGCCGAAAACCAAATGCGCACCGAAGAACTCGGAGCCAAGGTCAATCGGCTAAAACAGGTGAGCTTCTCAAATTCGATTCTGTGTGATGAGTTACCAAGAACATGGTCGATTGCCCTTAAAGGTCACTCTTGAGCTGGATAAAGAAGTTAAAAGCCACAACAGCTATCTGGACTCGATGGTAGGCAAACTCTAGACTAGAAGAAGCGTTTCCATTCACCATTGGTCCCTGCGGCTTGAAGGGCTTTGACTTCGGCAGCACAAGCAACCTCCTTAAAGGTGGAGTGAATCGAATCGGATCGATGATGAACACGGGCAAAGGAAACCGAAAGCTCATGCTCTACACTATTCTCGGCCTCACCGTCGGTTTTATTCTGTTCTACAAAATTTTGCTCAGGCTTCGCTCTTAGAATCTGGCATCCGCCTCTGCTTGCTCCTCTCTGGCCCTGGTGGTTTCGCACAAAATCGCCTTTGTTTTATTTTCATAAAAAAAAGAACAATCTATTTCGCAATTCATTTAAAAAGCAACACAAAAGCTTAAAGCTGTTTATACTACATTCACAATATAATCAAATAAAATCCATTATTACTAAGAGTAGATCTTTTCATAGACCTCGAACACATACGGTGTCTGTTCGTTGGGCTCTATTTGAAGTTGATTGTAATCTACTTTGAACAGAGACTGCTCTTGGCTCAGACTTGCCGAGTTGAGCTTGCGAAATTGATCTAAAAAGTCAGACGGCTCTAGAAAAACGTGGCATTCAAAGTGGCGTAAAACTCTGGTGAGATAGAATCGGTCAAAAGTCGGATGTTCGACTGCAGCCCGATAAATTCCAGAGCCACCAATCGCATAGATGCTTTCAATCAAGTGCGCGTATTCGCTTCGAATCAAGTCGACGGCCTCGTCGACTGAACTGCAAATAATTATCTTGGAGCTGTCCGCGTTTGAATTGTATTCAAGCTGGTCCGTATTCAGCCTCGAAGAGATTATGACGTTTAGGCAGTTCTCCACAGGTCGCTCTTCGATTGGAATCGCCTCCCAGCTATTGCGCCCGATGAGCACTGCGTTTATTTTGTTCATATCTCGCGTGGTTCGTACCACTCTCAGATAGTAGAAGTAGTCGTCTGGTATGGACCAGGGAAGACCGTTGTTTTTGCCAATTCCTCGATTTTCGGCGCACATGGCCGCGATAGCGTTTAGTTTAATCTGCGATGACATTTCAAACGCTCTTGCAGACTCAGTTAAATCAAACCGGCCGTTATATACGAATCGATTTCATAATGCACATGCACCTGAACAGGTGAGCATTACGCAAATTTCGTCTCATGCTCATGTCAGTCTTTTACTATCTTTTACCCGCAAATTGCTTTTTTGGCTAAGCTGATATCCAAATTTCACAAGTTACACACTCAACTGATTTGATGGGCATGATCAGACAGTTGAATAAGAAAAATGCTTCATCACTTCATCTCGACTCATACCGGCTGAAAGGCGGCTTTTCTTATTCTTTTTGAAGATTGCGAGCCCATACTTTTTCCCGACCAACGAGCTCTTTTGTTTACGTCATGGTGATGTTTGAGATAAACCGAATGACGATTAGATTAGATTAGTACAAGACGTAGCATGTAATCAGATTCTTTATTCAAGATTTTATTTATCCAAGATTTGGTGTAAAGAAAGAGAATGCGCTGGACTCAACGCTAAACAAGCTGAGATTCAATTCTATTCTGGAATGAGAGAAGAAGAGCTAGCTGATTGGCATGTTTGCCTCAGACGGTATTCAGCCGTTAGTTCTGGGCCACTGATCGATAAGGAAAAACGCAGTCAGGATCCAAGCCATGCCAAGTATGAAGGAGACAACACTAAGGGTGAATGAACGCTGATTAAGCTTTTTGGCTTCGTCGATGAAGCCGTCGTTGAATTTTGTCTGGGCTTTCATTGCGAGGCCAAACGCTATCAGGCCAGTGGGAAAGAATATGAGGAGGGCCAGGGCGCTCATCCAGCGCCAGTCCTGAATGCGACGAGGAGCGTGTGGATTGTATTTGGTTCGTCGGCTCACTGTGTTTATGGTGCTGGCGCGAGATGCGCGTGAGGCGGCTGATGCGGCTGTTTTTATAGTCGCAGTGCTTGTATACAGCGGATTTGTTGGTTTTATTTGCGGATATTCTTTAAAGACAAAATCAAGTCAAAACTCAGACCAGAGTAGATAGGAGCGTGAGAAAATCTACCGCTGTAAGTGAACTTGGACACTCGTGAAGGTGTGGACGAGATCGACTTGTTGTCGGCGTGTGAGGCATTGTTGTTCGCTCCATTGTAGTAGGATGGTGCGTTTAAGTCCGCTTGCACGCTCATGTTGGGCGTTCTGTTGGAGCTTGTTTGAAGCTGGAGATCTTCGTGCGAAACGAAGCGCTTTGGGTCCATTGGTTGCAGCATTAATCTCTGATTTAGACTCAATGGCTTAACAAGAGCTGCATAGTCTCTCTTCTTATTTTTAAACCTTTCGGTCTCGGATGGATACAACAAATGAGGGCGTACACGATGAATGCTTCACGACTCACTAGCACTCAACAATAGTCGGTCAATCGATGCGAATGAATAAAACTCGAAATAATTTTGAAGCCCGACGACTACCTGGCCGTCTGAAACTGACCAAATGATATTATGAGTGACCAGATCGTAACATATTTTATTCCTACGTCCTATTCACTCGTACTTAACGACGTATGCGTGACCAGCCCATTAGTAGGCTTGTTCATAATTTGACTGCACCTACTGGCCTGCGTTTATGGGTCAAGCACTTGAATTCGAATAGAAGCGGCGATTCATTAGCATTAAGCCGATAATCGTGTCGCCATTTGACAACAAACCAGACTGCATCTTTTCCCACCTTTCCTCTTTCATTTTTCCGTCCATGCTCTCCCATTTCATAGTTTCCCGTCTCCCTCGTGCCTTCTACATTTTCCTCCTCCTCAATGCTTTTCTTTCAATTTCTCATTTTCCTTCTCAACCTATCAAGTCGCGCCAACCGCGGTAGATTGTCAAACACACCCCATCTTAATTTGATCGATTCTTAAACACTGCCTCGAACTGGTACAAAAATGAACTGAAAATATTAATTGAATTCGATATTAGAGATGTACATTATGCTTCAAAGATATGGACGAGTTGTTGAAAATAATTTGTCGGTTTTGATAATTAAAGTGCCAGATAAGAGCATCTTACAGTAAAATTATCTTGGGAATTAATTCTTCGAGGGCTTCAGGTCTTGATGGAAGCCAATTTCAGGTTCGCTATGCGTCCATAAATAGAATAAAGGTGGCGATCTTTTTGGGCAAATTAAGAAAAAAAGAGATGTCTATCATAAATAGAACAAGACGCATTGGAATAACTGAATGTTATATCATTGGAATCGATTAGAAATATTGATTTGATCCCAATATGCAAGATTCAGCGTCTAACCGTATTGCACCCAATTTATGACTGTTCGCTGCTAGCATGTCATTTCCAGGCGACAGTAACATTTAAATCTTCTAGCGCAAGAGCAGCAGGATTTATTTAATCAATATGCAAAGAGCCTCTGAAGTATTGTACCTGATTCTATAAAAGGCTCTGCTCTGAACATACGTTTGCCAGATCAACCGACTTGATATTTCGCTGCATGCACAAATTTAATTCCATCGAAATCAATTTTCACCCCCCAACAAATACATATAATCTGTAATTTTCAGTGGCGCTGATTGAGAGAGGTGTGGGAATCGCATGCTGCCTGGGGTTATGATTAATCTCACACTCAGGCTCTTATAATTGCGAATTTGCTAAGCGCGAGCACTCTTTGATTAGCTGTTATTTGAAATATCCATTCATTCGAACGGATAACGAGCGAACGGATATATATATATATATATATATATATACACCGATTTCTTTGTTGACAAATCAGGTTCTAACATGTTTCTCTGACTTTGCGTTTTCATATTATTTCTCTGATCCTGCGAACCTCTGTAGACACGCGAGAGAGCTTCCTCGCTTTTAGAATGAGCCGGACAAAATCGTAAGTCAAAACACATTCGTAGTCTCATCCATTTAGCTGCATTTTGAAAATTTACTTTTCACAATTTCAGAATCATGAATGTGTGTTTTCGATTTTATTACGTACCAGCGCTATTGGTGGCCGGTGTGTTGATGATGTCGATCGCTTATCTAACTCTGACAGACACATTTCCTAAAGAGATGAAGTTCAAAAGCGTAAGGGCCTAGTCTAAGCAAGTGTCACATTCGATCAATTTTGATTTTATTTTCACCGCACAGAAGCTTAAGCTATTTGGTTCGAATGATTTCGACAAATTCGAGACCTTAAGGCTAATTCTGAATGAAGCGTTGCCAAACGGAACTCTTCATCATGTTCCCTATCCCGTCCTTGTAAGACTCAGAAACTCTTTTCCTAACGCTCGTCCTCAAATCTTCTCACATACAGGCCGAGTCATCGATAAACAAACAACAGCCATCAAATGAGCTCAAATGTTCTCAGCTAACACCTGCATTCAATGGTAATGATGGCAGTCTCTTTCAGGAGTTGATCGACAGTTTGACTTGGGCCATAAATTAGTTGAATCGGTCGCTAGCTTGACAATCAATATAAATTTGCGCTCATTTGGATCGAGTCTTGATCATGCTACAATCGAGCGATACAGTCAGTTTATCGACAATTTCAATATCGAGTTGAGAAATGAACTCGCCAAAGCTGGCCTGGCATCCAAGCAGCAATTATTTGTGAAAACCTGCACTCTTGGTAGGCGATAGAAAATCAACAGAAAGCAGCAGTTATTCAGAATAATTTGTCTGCTTAGCCAATGTTTTAGATGAGCTCAGATTGAGTGCAAATGAATCGACTAGTCAAGAGCTGTTGAGATGCTACAATGGGCTACTTGTCGCCAATCTGGACAATGAATGCCTCGAGTTCTATAAGCTGGCCAATTATCTGCATCCGCTGAGTCTAGATGGTTCGCAGATGAACCTAAAAATGAGAGTTAATGTGTGGTTAGGCGAAAATCGATTCAAGCCAAGTCAAATTTTTGAATGGTTCCACAGAGCTGCATGCGATTGCTTGAGCAGCTTTAAACACATTCAGTTCACTTCATTGGCTCAGATGAAGCTCAGCGACGACCCAGCGGAAAACGAGCTCAAGTGTGACGAGACCAATCCGCTAAAATATGTTGCACTTGGTTTAATATTTTTGTTTTTCTCCTTTCTGGCCGTCGCTTTGCACGTGCCTTCGATCTCTGTGCTTTGCATCGCCTACATTACCCAGTGCGTGTCATTGCCAATCGCATGGCTGATTTACACCTGCATGTCGAACAAATTCGATTTTCCAGTGCACTTTCTCGCATTTCTGTTCTTCTCTCACTCTCACGCAATGTCTGTGTCAGCTTTCTGGTCGAGGAGCTTCAAAATCACCAAACAGGTCGCGACCGAGACCGTTACGTTAACTGACAGACATTCTCCCGAAAATCTGCGCCAAATGATCGCCTCATGCTGGCACCAGGCGACCGCATTCGCAGTCCCATCCACCTGCCTGTCAGCGATCTCAATGCTCTTGTTCGCATTTAATCGAACTAACCAGGCGCTTGACATGGCGCTTTTCTCTTCGACTTTCTTGCTCGTTCAAGCGTTCGTCTCGTGTTCCTTCAATCTTTTCTTTGTCTCTCTCTCGTCTAAACTTTTCAGCCGGACGACTTATTCGATTGAAATCAAGCTTTGGAGGGTGGACATCCGCCACGTTGTGTCAAAGATTTTCTTCGAACAATTTCCTAACTTGTTTTTCGAATTTACCAAATTGATTCTTTTGCTTCCGTTTTCACTCTTCCTGCTCAGTCTGTTTTCTCTTCTGCACTATCCTGGCATCGGCTTATCGTCAACTGTGCAAACAACGTCTCAAGCAAACCAATCCAGTTCTCGTTCGATTCAGAACGTCTTGACAGAGCAGCAGCAGTTTTTTGATTTTTACATCGTTTGGGGCTTGCGACCGTTGAAAAGCAGCTGGTTCAGTCCTCAGCGCTTTGAGGATTTAAGGGAAAATTTTGAACGCTTGATGAGCTCACATCCCGATTACCAGTTTCATAGGGCTTCGAAACTTTGCTACCGTCTCCAGCCGGACTACCTCAATCAAAAAGATGAGTTTCTAAATGAAATTAAGCAACAGCTTGGCCTTTTCGCTGCTTCGTGCTTTCCGAAAGTTTCAGACCGCTGGATTTTCAAGCCGAATCCAGTACGTTTTGAACCAAAAGACTTTGTGGCCAAGAGCCAGCTGCTTCCTTGGATTCAAAAACCAAACTTGTCTTCATTATCGTTCAACTTTTCGGCTGCTTGCTCTCACAATGACAGTGGTGCCTATCCGTCCCAGATTCCGTTCTCTTGCATAAAATATTGGACAATTTCCAAAATGGACACGGCCTCCTTCTTTGATCAGCATTTACAAGGAGCTTTCAATCCCAACTTCGGCCCTTTGTTCTACGACGATGAAATCGAGCCGTCGATCTATTTGATTCGCGTTCAAACAAATATTTCAATTCGGCCCGAAGATTTGAATCAGCAGAAAAAGCTCTACGATCAAGTGAGCAGCTTGTGGCTGCGCCTTGGCATACTCAAACTATACGATACAAACTCAGCTTGGTGGACAAGTCCATTTCTCGAGGAGATTCTGCTCCAAAAGAACCTTATTGGCTCGCTCACCATAGATCTCGTATTCGCAATAATTTTTATTTTGATTGTGGCTCCTCTCGTCACCAGAGATGTTCTTGTTTCAGTTTGCGTTCTGGTCTCTGTCGCACAGGTCTTTGTCATCACAGCTGCCTTTACATCATGGTTGAGGTGGAAGTTGGACAGCTTTAATTTCTTTTTGTATCCCTTTGTTTTAATCAGTTCGGCCGAAATGTTCTTGTCGCTGGGCGCATCGTTTCGATATTGTTCTCATTTGGACGAGCGCTTGTCAATCAAATGGAGTATGAAGAGTTTCGCTTCGGTAAACGCCATGCTTTGCAGTTCTAATGCGCTTGCCTTGTCCACTTTGCTTTTTCACGAGTCGAAATTTTTAGGCAAAATCGCCACAATATTTATTGCATCCAATTTGACGAGCATTTTCATTTTGTTCTTTAATTTCTATCCGCTCGTATTCGCGTTGAGTCGCTCGAGGCCAACGAACAATCGTTCTCGTCCATATCGGCCAGTGATCTACTATGAAGACCGAAACAACTCGCTACTATCGCAGGCGCCGTCTGTGTTCTACTCGCATGCAGCTACGAGTTCGTTTTATTTGGAAATGGATCTGATCGACGAAGCAGAACACAGGAGACGAACCCTTAGTCAGTTCAGTGCAAACAAAAGCGTTCGCTTCGATCAGTCGATGCTAAGTAGAACTTCATCTAGAAGACTCACATTAACATCTGAGGATCCTTGCGCAGCTCGTCAAAAAGAATTTTTAAATCTTCCCGACTCGAGAGGCATGCGTCGCTCGTATGACCTGGAAAGACCTCGAAGGGCTCTTGTTGCAACTCCAGCTATTGCTGAGCTATCTACTTGAGCTCCTGATTAGCGGTTCAATAAACAATGCAAGCCAGATCGTCTTGTAGATCACCGATAGCTATGTTTGACAATGAAAAAGTCACACAGTCAAGGCTGTAGTGAGTTTCATCGATTTAAAAGCTGCTTCATTTCGTTGTTTATCAAGTCACCCTCTTGTTTGTTGGTTTGAAATAAAAGATTATAAAACTAAATCAAAACTGAAACCGAGATGAGAAATGAAGAGAAGGTTTGGTGAATAAAGTAAAGCTTGCTAGACGAATTATGTTGGAGATAGTTCGATCGGAGTGATGCGTCTCAGTGTAGATCCTATCCGAACATATGGAGCATGATTGCTTGCATCAGAAACTGGTTCAAGAGCCTTTCGTTCTTCCTCCCTGCCTGCTTGCTTCTGCTCCTCTTTTCGCCTGTTATCCGCCCAGTTAGCAAATTAAATTTCCAACTGACATGAATGAATAACCGCTCACGCTTCTTTTTCTTTTTTTTTCTTCTTTTATGTTCAACTGACAATTATCGACTTGGCTATCGCCGATACGCTCATATTTACTCTTTATTTTGCGCGCCAGTCTCTCTTTGCAAATACACCCTCATAATTTATTCTTAAATTTTAGAAATTTTTCAACTCAATCCGCATTGCTCTCACCGACTCTCTGCCGACTTTCGCTTTCTTTTGCTTTCAAGTTCACTCAGCTTTCTTCTGCCGAGTGTGTTTACAATAGCGGCATATACAATGAACGAGACGCATTCAGTTCCAAGTAAGCTACTTCAATTCGTCTCTTTATTCGTCTCCATTCGAAATTATTTGACTTTTTTTTGAAGATGCAAACGAACTATCGCCAATCGGTTCAACTGATCAAACTGACACAAACCTAAATGAAACTGACCAGGCCTTGCTCAGTTCAAGTTGCACAGCTGAGAAAACCACTCGATTTGACTGCCCTCGCATTTCGGGTATTTCACCTAAACGACCTTGAACTCATTAGGGCGTATAAAATCTACTTAATCGAACTGAACAGTGCTCAACGAACGAGGTGAATTGGAACGAGATGCACAAGATGACGTTTCACTGCTCGATTACGATCCGGCCACGACAGACTTCGAGGGCGAGCCTAATTTCGTGCTCGTGTTCAATCAAGACGAACTATCGCTCGCGCAACTAATGCATTGTCGAATATATTTACGAAATCTTCAAATCAACGGGCTTGAGTTGCGACGTAAAACTGTAATTTTGTTTACACTCTCTAAGTTGATTGATTCAAGCACGATTTTGATTGAGCTCTTGCTGATTAGGAGTTTCATGGCAAGCAGACGCTTACATTCATACTGGTGAACATACCGTTCGAAGAATGCTTGGAGATAGCCGAACGAGTGAAATTTAAAATGCCAATCGAAGTGAACGACTTAGACACAAGCTTTATTTACCGCACGCTCTGCAATAAACTCTTCTACATGACCTCGTATGATTTGGAGAGCGAGAAGCGAGATTACTTTTACGCGCCCTACACTGACGCCCTGCGCCACAAGTAAGGATAAGCCATCGAAGCCCAATCGAGTTTCGCTAGAATTCAGAGCATTCGCTTAGATTCGAGCGGTTTTTTGATATTCCAATACCGGACAAGGACAAATGCTTGCTCGCCTATGAGGTGCTCTCAAGGACAAGCTACTCTCATGTGCTGGACGAGCCGGCCATATTCAACAGCAACGAGAACGACCGGCTTGTAGGCATCGAACGTCTCCTCAATGAAGGCACATTTCTGGCCGCGTTTCCACTGCATGAGTGCTACGGCTCGGTAAACGGCACCGAAACAACCCGGCAGTTCTTGTGGGAAAAGTGGGCTCGACCTCGATTCTTTCACATTCATCAGCCCATTCAGCGTATTCGCGAGTATTTTGGCGAGAAAATTGCGTTCTACTTCGCCTGGCTCGGCTTTTACACCGCTTGGCTTGTCCTTCCGTCCGTGGTCGGCTTGATTGTTTTCCTCTACGGCCTGTATCACACGACCATTGACGTTCCCACGTAAGATTATCCCTTCGTTCGACCTTGAAGCTAGAAATTCAAAAGCTCTCTGCTCTGCTTCTATTAAGAAATGAAATTTGCAATGAGACAGGAATCGGCAATCTGACCATGTGCCCACTTTGCGCAAGTAGATGCCTCTGTCCTGAATGGAAGCTAAGCTCAAGTTGTTTTTACTCGCGAATCACTCATGTGGTTGACAACCATTCGACTGTGTTCTTCTCCGTTTTCATGGCCATATGGACCGTGCTGTTCATTGAATTCTGGAAAAGAGAACAAGCAAGTCTTAAGCTTTGCCCAAATTCAAGTCAGAGATGAAAATTCTATTTTTTTAAAAAGTCCAAACTTCAGTTTGAATGGGACACAACTGACTTTGAAAAAACAAGCGAACCGATTCGTCCTCAGGTTTGAGCAAAACCCTCTGTCCAAAGCGGTTCTGAAATCATCGCATTTCAACAAAAGTACGAAATTGAGGTGGCCAATGCGCCCAAGAAAATCAACAGGGCAACAGGCGAGAACGAGCCCTACGTACCAAAGCTGATCAAAGCACTCAAGTATTCAATTTCAACTTCAGTGGTCGCTCTTATGGTTCGTGCTGCGATTCTTTTGACGAGCGCAGACAAGATGCGACTTGATCATTTTATAACAGATTCTACTCGTGCTGGCCTTGGTGGTCGGTGTGATTGTCTATCGCGTCTCGCTCATTATGGCCTTTTCTGACTCGGACCAAATTTTGGTCGGCTTGATGTCCTCTGTGTCGGCCGCCTGTATCAACTTGTTTCTCATTCTCATTCTTGGTCGCGTGTACACTTGGATAGCTGTCAAACTGACCGACATGGGTAATTTATTTAAAAGGCCAAGCGACAGAATTAAAAAAAAGAACCTTTCTGCTCAAGAGTACCACAAAACCGATTCTAGATACGAGAAGTCGCTCACAATCAAAATGTACTTGTTTCAGTTTGTCAACTTTTACGCGTCGATATTTTACATCGCGTTTTTCAAAGGAAGGTAAGTGCACCAGTTTTCAGTCATGCAACCTTTTTATGACTTGAAATTGCTCAACTAAGCATCAAAACATGGTTTGTGGAGCCGGTGAGAGCCTTTCAACTTTTGTCCAATTCTATGCTCCCATTAATGAACGAGTCGAGATTAGTGCAATCAGTCGGGCTGTCTATCCGAGCTTTGCATTCAGCTCATTATCATTATGGTCGGCAAACAAGTTCTCAACAATCTACAGGAGATTCTCAATCCGTCAGCTCACTTTGTTTGATCTAGTTTACTAAGCTGATTTAAGCAAATGTTCATTTAGACTGATTCAGAACTTTTGGTCCAAGTTTCAGTCCAATCGAAATCTTGGAGCTCTTTCCAGCCGAAGCCGATGGAAAGAGGACTACAATCTGATGGGTTCGACCAATCTGAGCCTTTTCGACGAATACCTTGAAATGGGTAGGTCAACGATGAATTCGGCTTGGCTGCCTTCCTCTGAATTCAACCGCGCCGTACGTTGAAGTGATCCAATATGGCTTCATAACCCTTTTTGTGGTCGCGTTTCCATTGGCGCCCCTGTTCGCCCTGCTCAACAATGTGATTGAGATCAGGATAGATGCATTCAAAGTTCTCACTCAATTAAGACGTCCACTGCCCAAACGGGCCGGAGACATCGGTGTTTGGCTTCCGATTTTAAACGCCATTGCCAAAATTGGTGTTATCACCAATGTAAGTAGCTGATGCTTATCTGGACCCTGAGTCGCCACTTAATTGGCCACTTTAAATCAAGGGCATAATAATTGCTTTCACATCCGACTTCATTCCTCGACTGGTCTACAGTCTTTATGAGGCCGAGCAGGACACTTCTCTCACCGGCTACATAAACTTCACTCTTTCAAAAAACTACACAATTGTGAATGGCACTCAACTCGAATGCTAGTCAGTTGCAATCTTTCTACTTCTCTTTCTCTCGGTGCCGATTCATTTTTTCAACCAAAAACAGCTACCGCGACTTTAGGACGCCCTACGACTCACCGGAGCCATTCGCTTTGACAAAGACTTTCTACATTGTGCTGGTGGCACGGCTTGCATTTCTAGCCATATTCGAGGTATTCAATTATGCAGACCCAAACGCAGCCTGATGGCACTAATCTTCTTTTCTTTTTTTTTTTTTTCAATTTCTTTCAAAGCATTTGGTATTCTCGGTCGTGTTCATAATGCATTGGATTCCAGACGTGCCGAAAGTAATTCGCGACCACATCGAAAGAGAGAACCTGATCATGCAGCGTTCCATGTGGCAAATAAAACCCGACCGAAAGTCAAACACCAGCTTGTTGGTGCCCAGCCCCACAACTGCTCCTAAGAAGCTTCCAAGCTACCGTTGAAAAGTTGATCGGCGATTTCATCGCATCGGTCCTTGTTTGTTCACATTATTTGAAATAAATTTCGAACAAATTTGAAAACGCAAATTCCAACTATTCCGGCGTTTCAAAGGACAAAAAACGCAATTTTTAAAAAACTTTACCCACAACCTACGCTGTTTGAAATTGTTCGATTAGCCTTATACTCACGTTCCTTAACGTTTAGCTCAGCTCCATAGACCAGAAGAATGCATTTCTCTGCCAAGAACGTGTTCGATCGTAAAAATGGAAAACAAGCAAATATTTAAATTATGACATTTATAGGATGATAACGTCGCCATGGCGCTCCGCAGACTCGATAAGGGACCATTCTTGCTCGGATTGCGGTCTAAATCTTGTTAGCCAAATTGGCGCAGTGATGATAAATGTGATATTGGCTTAGAATGGCACTGTTTGCTCACGAAGCCATTCGCAGGTGCTCCGTTCATTTCGGTACTCACCATCTAGATTACCTGCATGAGCTTGTTGCGTCTTTAAAGAATGCCCTCATTCTCCGGCTGAGCCAGCGCAGATTGATCGTTGTCGATGGAAAAGAAATTATCATAGAAATCGAAGCGACGAAATTTTTAAACAACATCATTATGCCAGGTGTTTATCGCCGCTCGCTGATACGAGATACACTCTCAACTCTGGTCTATGACTATTTGGTAGAAAAAAAAAAGATTGCGACAAGTAATTGGCTCTTTCTTTAAGCTATTAGACGATGAAAAAGCGACGTGGTCAAGCCGACGATCCAATATGGGAGGAGAGAATAAGGGATAATCTGGTCGACTTTGTGCTTGTTTATCGAAAAGTAAAGAAACTGAAAGGAATTAAGCTGGAAAGCTTGGAGGAGCGCAGCAATGACTCAAAGACCAAAAGAGTTACGTACCGAAAGACATTTCTTAAAAATTTGAAAACGAGCGGCATTCAAATTCAGAAAGTGAGTGAACTTGACGAGCACAAGTCTAAACTCACACTCGCATTCGTGTTTCAACCTCCAAGCGCTATTCGCTTGACGATAAGACTGTTTTCCTGCTTATACACACTCCATTCACAAAGTTGCTCGAAGTGGCGGAGAAAACCAAATGGAAAATGCCAATCGAGGTTGATTACTCTCGTTGATTTACGCTGTCGAAGCGAGTTAATATACATTTCTCAAAATAAGGTGAATGAACTGAACAAAGAGGGACTGGTCACTTCGATATTTAGTTGTTTCAACCCGCTTTTCGCACTGCCGTCCGACATAGGCGAGGAGAAGGCGAACAGATACTTCACGGCGCCATATGCAGCTAGTCTCCACAAAAAGTAAGAAGCAGAGGCGTGGCTTAGAAAAAGGAAGCTTCTTTCTTTAAACTGACCAGATTTGAGCGGTTTTTCGACCAAGAAAATATTGAGAAAACGCTGCCATCGACCGATCGGAGCATATTGACGTTTGAGCTCCTTAATCGCACGAGCTTTAGCCGCCTGGTGGAAAGCGACTCTGAAGTGTTCGGGCCAAGAGAAGATGATGCCGAGGTTGGAATAAACCGCCTTCTGGCCAACAATGTGTTTGAATCTGCCTTCATCATGCACGACGTAAGATTTTCTGAATCGCCAACTCGCAGCATAAATATTTGACTGTAAAATACTCTCGCAGCCGCTGGACAGCAGCGAAAAACTGGAATCAGTTGAACATGCCAATGAGCGCGAGGTTTGCGTTTCTCCTCTAGCCCATCTGAAAAAGAAGCTGAAAAATTCACTTGAACGTTAAGATTCTACGAGAGTACTGGGGCAATGGAAATAAGATTTTCAAGTTTCAGCCGATAAATTTGGTCGCACAATACTTTGGAGAGAAGCTGGCGTTTTATTTTGCGTGGATAGGCTTTTACACAAACTGGACGTTCATACCAGCTTTAATCGGGCTATTGGCCACCGTCTATGCATTAGCAACAGTTAGCTTTGACCAACCAACAAATGACATTTGCAATCGAGAAGGCCTCGGAAATGTGACCATGTGCCCGATCTGTGACAAAGACTACTGCGAGTACAGAAAGCTTTATGAGAGCTGCTTTTCCTCCAAAGTAACTTATTTACTGGACAATCCGGCCTCGGTTCTATTCTCCATCTTCATGGCCGTTTGGAATGTGCTGTTTATCGAAATTTGGAAGCGGCGTCAAGTAAACTTCAAGAATTCTGCTCCTTTTTTCGAGTCTAATACTTCTTAATCTATTGCTTTTCTAGTCAAAGCTTCAATTCGACTGGGACACGGTCGACTATGAAAAAACGGTCGAGCTCGTCCGACCGCAATTTGAGAAAAAAGTAAAAAAAACCAAAGTGAATCCAGTGACCGGGGTGAGCATTGGCCAAATGTTGTGACCAAAGATCGAACTAATCAAGGCTTTTAATCATTCAGGTTTCGGAGCCATACGTCACGTTGTGGCAGCACATCTTCAGCTATTCGATTTCATTTGCCAGCGTTCTACTGATGGTACTGAATGTCATGTTAGCGAAATTTTCAAGGGCCCAAGTCTCCAACGTATTTAACTTAGATTTTTGTCGTGTTGGCGTTTCTCTTTGGCATAATCGTGTACCGGGTGATTCTTCGTGCTCTACTCTCCAACTCAGAAGAAATCCGGATGCTTTCCGGCCCAATCATAAGCATATCGGCCGCCTTGATCAATCTCATCGCCATTCTATTACTCGGCCGATTCTACCGTTGGCTGGCCACCAAGCTTACGGACTTGGGTGAGTGCAGTTTGGCAATTCTGTTCGCTTCGCTTTCCTCAAATTCACTTCTAATCATCTTAATTTGGGGCTAAAGAGTACCATCGCACTGACACACAGTACGAAAACTCATGGACAATAAAAATGTACTTTTTCGAATTTGTCAACTACTACGGCTCGATATTCTACATCGCCTTCTTCAAGGGAAGGTAAATCAGCTTCTTTAACTCTGGCAAGCTGTAGATCCTAAAACATTTCTCAGGAACTTTTCCACCAAAATCGGTGACTTCGAAGTGAAAGAGCAAGTAGGACAAGCTGCTGCGCAAATGCTGAACACTCAGCTAAATTTGTGTTTTGTTTAGTGCGAGGCGTCAGGCTGTGTGGCCGATCTCGGAACTCAGCTCTTCATCATCATGGTCGGCAAGCAGATAATAAACAACATTCAAGAGATCGTCATTCCGTAATACAAGTCCGCTTTGTTTCTGCTTAACCAAATTTTCAAAACGAATCATCAAGGAAGATAAAAAACAGATGGATGAAAAAAGTGAGAGTCAGCCCGAACGGTGACACGCCCCAATGGGAGAAGGACTTTAATCTGATGGACTGGACCGACTTTACTCTTTTCGAAGAGTATCTTGAGATTGGTAAATAAGCTGCAAGCAAGAATAAGACGCAGAGCACCAGTAAGCATTGAACAATCAAGTCATGCAGTTCGGATTTATTGCTTTGTTTGTGGTGGCGTTCCCGCTGGCGCCGCTGTTTGCATTTATAAACAACGTGATTGAAATTCGAATCGACGCATACAAAGTTCTCACGCAGCTAAAGAGGCCTTTGCCAAAGAAAGCCGAAGACATCGGAATATGGCTGTACATTTTGAACGGAGTGTCGCGTGTGGGCGTTATCTCCAGCGTAAGTTCACAAACGTCTTCAGAGCTCGAGTCCGAACTCGAGTTTAACACGATCTAATTGACAGGGTTTCATAATCGCATTTGCCACCGACTTTGTGCCTCGAATGCTCTATTTATTCCAAAAGAGCAATTTGAACGGCTACGCCGAAACGACCTTGTCAGTCAAGAACCTGACCGATTTCGGCTTCGTCAACCCGCCCGTCGAACTTTGCTAGTAAGCGAGTCATTCAAAAACCTGTTGGCATTCTAATCGATTGATTCCTTTTGCGCCCTCTTGTGCAGCTATCGAGATCAACGGGAGCCGTATGACTCAGAAAACAAATATCAGCTTACACGTGAGTTTTACATTGAGTTCTGCGCGCGGCTAGTGTTCGTGCTCTGCTTCGAAGTAATGCACAAAAATCACCTCCATCTTGGCTCGATCGTCTAACCAAATAATTTTACTTTATCAAACCAAAGCATATCGTGTTCTTTATCGTATCAATGATACACTTTGCCATACCCGATGTGCCCAAAGTTGTTCAGGATCAGATCGAACGCGAGAACATTTTAACGCAGCAGGCGATCTGGCAGAGCAAGCCGGAGAGTAGAAAAAAGCGAGGCGTGAAATCTGATGAGGAGGATAGTTTACTCGTGAGTCCGTCGGCGCTGAGCGCGCGCTCGGAGCTCGTTGATCAACAGCGTGATATTGACGGTGATGACCCCAAGCAAGAAGAGGATGAAGACGAAGAGTATGACGAAGACTTGGAAGTCGACCAAGATGAAGAAGAGCTGTCTGAGGAGGTCGACGGTCTCGAACTAAAAGCAAGCCATCGTGTCTAGTTTATACATTTGTGTGTGTGTGTGTGCGTGTGGCCAATAAATGCTTTTTATGGCGTTTTGTTTTCATTTGTATTGAGTTTAATGTGATCGATATTAGGCTGGCATGAGGCAGGGTGGCGTTAATTTACATTTGAATGAAGAGATTAGATTGATTGTAACGCGAGATTGAGGCAAACAAAGCGACCAAGGGCGGACAAGTTGGCCGGGCTTAAAATCATTGAATAGAAAATTGGCAAAGAAATTATTTTGCCAACCATGCGCCGAATTTGCACAAGTCCAAAATTGCCTTATTTGCCAACAACTCGAGCAAACGAGCCTAGCAAAGCGATTTAAGTTGATAAGGATAATACACGGCCAATGGCCTGTTTAAGTGCACAAGGCCTCTGAAAAACTTTACAGGCTTTGTTCAGGTTGAATTTAATTTCCTTTGAATGACACGCATACACAAACACATACACACACAATGTACCTTCGCTTGGCTCGCTTTTCGACCTGCTTGCTTGACCTCGAATAGCAGCCGTGCATTCGAAGCAGGGCACTCTATCTCCTTTTTTTCCTAAAATGCATTTGTGTGGTTGTAATGTTTTTTTTTCTCTTCATTTTTCTCAATTCATAATTCAATTTCACTGACCCAGCCGCGACGAGGCAAGAGAGGCGGTCAGAATTTTGTGACACTCGAGTTTTCTTTGGATTCGAAGCCCCACCGTCATATAGCTCTGAGGAAAATTTCTTTCATTCTTCACTTTTTTCTAAACATGAACCTGGTGCTGGTAGAAACAGCAAATTGCCCAGGCCACATCTTTATTATCCTAATCCTCGGCATATATTATTGAGAATTGCCGATCTACTCTCCGCGATTTTTAATGGCTCGTCTGCGGGGCCTAATTAAGCAAACATCCGCCTTGAGTGTTGTGAGTGTGTTCCAGTATCCACTCGTGTCAATCATATTTCTGATTGCTGCCCTCAGATTCTTTGGTTTCATGCGACTGTCTGCGTCCACTTGCTGGTCTCGATCCTCTATTTCACTTGGACTCTCTCAATTATTATTCTTGCTTCATTAATCAGAATTATGAATTTCAATCAAAAAAAGAAAAAAGAAATATTCTGCCCTCAACAGATCGAGTTTGACGATCGACTCGACTCCGAGTCGAATCCAAATTAAAGAAGCAAGAATTAAAATAGGCAAATTCTCCACTCAATATCGAGAGTCACGCAACTCTAATCAGTAGCTCATTGACTCTCAGTCCGTCAGGATAAGAAATTTTTCCAGAAATTTGGATGTTTTCGCCTGGTAGCAGGATTCGCAGATTATGAATTGAAGCGCTCAATTTCATTAGACAAGAGCAATACATGGACGTACGTGTTGGTGTGTTGTGGAGCCTACTTATTAGAGGGAGGCATTAGCAGACGTAAGCACAGGCAAGCTGAATGCTGTTCAAGCGTGCAGAGAGCAGAAGCCGAGTAAAATAAGACTGTTGCTTGAAAAATGATCAATTTTTATGTTCAATCAGATATCTCGCATAAACTGCCGTCTTATCTCGAAACGGCAGCTTTCATTCAATTGGCTCTCTTCAAGTTATGCAATGCCCATTCGATTTAAGTTTGGTCTTGCACTAGAAGGCTGCCACTTGTTCGGTCGCATCGATGATTAGATCGAAATCGAATCAAATGGGCGGCGTGCGGCCCAAGCGGCAATTGCAATGAGCATTTCGAGAAAATTAAGTGCATCTTGGTTAGCCGAGCAAACAGGGCCTCGAAGAGAACAAGCCACGCAGCGAGATGATTGATGAAGTGAATGAGCGCGCAAGCTTATACATATTCGCTTAAGGCGCCATTGGCCAAATTAAGCCTCCCATTCGATCAAACGCATTCAATTCTCATCCGGGTGATTATGTGATACGGGCGGGCAGAAAATCAATAATGAACCTTCACCGGCCGTCTTTTGCATCATCTCTCTTTCTCTGTTCGTTTTTTTTTGTTCGCATTTTCTATTCTTCTATTAATTGAGCGCATCAATGAATATTTATTCGCACACTCAACACTTCTTATGGTTGGCATTTTAAATTGTTCTTGAAGCCGCTCATTATCATTATGAGCATGGTCGCCCCCGATCGCGCTCATTTCTTTCGATTTACAAGAAGTGAGCGCAGTGACCATATTTGCGAGATTGGCGGCTGCATCTGGCACTGCAAGCTCTGTGTAACTATTCTGCGCCACATCAGCTCAGTGTTCAAGATTCAATTGTAGTCGCAAATAATTCAATTTAAAATTGCAAATCGCTTTTAGATGAAGTCCATCGTCAACATTGAGCCGAGTATTTTCCATTAGACCAGTTTAAAAATGGCCATCTATTGGCGCCACAGGAAGCCTATTTTGACCGGAGTTTTCATATTTATAATTGTTTTGATTTTATTCAGTTCACCACAGACCAGAGACGATGAACAGTTAGCAAAGATTTCGGCCGACCAAGTGAAGCAGATTGAGCCTCTCCGAAACGAGCAAACAACAAACACTACGGCAAGCAGAACGTCGAAGCGAGAGCCGAGACGCTATATTGCGTTTGACGGCGGAGGCTTTGGCTCAGTAAATTCGGGCGTTGTCAAATGCGCTGATTCGAGCGAAGTTGAAGTCACCGGATCTGCCAGTAGACTTAAAAACGCCGACATAGCCTATTTCCACATGAGCGTGCCATCAAGTCAAATCGAGCGAACAAAGCGAACGTATTCAATGGTGTTCACACTTGAATCAGAAGTGCATTCACACGGCGGTGATTCGTGGGACAAAGCCGATTTCAAAATGTGGTACAATCTCGACAAGTCTTTTCCAGAGCCGGCCACATATTTTGACATTAAAATGCATCTGGCCGGCCTTTTATCGCCGCCGACCGTTTCATTCCAGCAAAAGACCAGTTCAGCACCTGTTGTCTGGGTGGTTTCAAACTGCAACGCATACAACGGCAGGCAGAAATACATTGAGGCCTTGATGGCAAAAATCGGTGTTGACTCTTTCGGTCAGTGTCTGCGTAACAAGAACAGTCACCCGGAAGAGCATATGAGAGGCAATATTGATCTCTACTCGCGATACAAGTTCGTCTTGGCCATCGAGAACTCGAACTGCGAGGACTATGTGACCGAGAAGCTGGTGCATGCGATCGCCAGCGGCTCGGTGCCGATCGTGGCCGGCCGCGACGGCAAGCCCGACTACCTGCGCTTCCTGCCACGTGGCTCCTTCATCAACGTATACGACTTTGAGACGGTCGATGCTCTCGCCGAGCATCTCAAGCGAGTGGCCGCCAGCAAACAAGAGTACGAAAAGTATCTCTGGTTCAAAATGAATCACAATTATACCAGTGACTACCTCAAATCGTTAGAGCTCTCCCAGTTAATTGCGCTCACCAAGCAAGTTATGGGCCCAGACCAGCTTTTCATGTCGAAATTAGTTGACAGGGAAAAGTCAGAGAACAAACTATGCAAACTAGCGCGCTATTTATCAAGCAATACAATCGAAGTAATCGAAGCCGAAATAAAAGCTCACAGATCTAAAAGGCCTGATGCGAAGCAGGCTTGTCTCGGTCGATCAAATTTGGCGCTCGACTTTACACTTAATTGAACAACGAGGAAACTGTTTTCGCGATGAAATAATAAATTATTCAATTGTTTTAGAGATGATCAATTGCGATCAGATCAGATGATTAGGGGCGTTGTTTTCTGGCTTTGAATGGGTTCGAACGCGGCAAGAGGCAGTTGCCGATCGGCGAGTAGATTCGATTTGTGTCCTTGACCACTTGTTCCGCCTGCAACGGGCTCTTGTCCATCAGATGAAGCTTTATACAGACCTCACAGATGTAAGCTTGTCTGGGCGTGCTCTCGTCGACAACGATGTGCTCTTTCCAGCGGAAAAAGCTCATGTAAGCCTTTTCGTTTGCAGATAGGAATCGAATGAAGTACGCCAAATGGCGAGCGTTCTTAAAGTCCAATATGTTTATGTAGGCCGACGGCGGTATGTACTTATCGTACGGACCTTTGCCATAAACAATCGGCACAATATCATAGCGAAGTGTGTCGAAGAACTTTTCTGTTATGTAATCAGTGCACAAGCTGTTCTCGAACGCCAGAAAGAACTTGTACCTCTCGGCAATGAACCTGCGGCAGTCGCCAGTTTTAGGACAAGGTCTCCCGCATGCTCCATACACATCGATGGGCAAGTAGGCATTGAGCATCTGTATTACCCTGGCTCTGTTTGAAACCGGGTTGCAATGCGATATCATGGTGGCAACAAGTTTTTTTGATTTATTTAATTTGCCTGTTTCCTCTGCGACCTGCTTTTTGTTTGCGATCCACCTGAGCTTCGAGTCGGACCAGTAAAGGGATGTAAAGTCTGAGTCAAATCTATAGTTGGCGGTCATGTTAAATAATCCTGAAAATCGACTGCAGAACGGACAGTAGATGGGCGATTCATAGCTCACACTTATAAACAACTGTCTCGAGCTGTAACGAGTTGGTAGCCGGTCTATGGGAGACCTCAGATGAACCAGAACTGCATCACTCGAAGCGAGACGAGTTCGATCTGTGGTCAGTTCACAACTCGTCACCGGGCATCGGTTATCAACAAACGGTTGCCTAACTCCCTCGCCGTAAGACAATATCGGCGGGTGATAGGTGAAATTGTTCCACAATAGAATGGTCTTTGTTCGTTGGGCCTCGTCCAGAGACTTGAAGTCAATCGATTCATTCAAATACAATGGCACTCGCGCTGGGTAAACGCGGCCGTCTATTGTCACTTTGGCCTGCTTTTTCTCTTCGACACAAATTCGCTTTGTTCGATTCAATTCGCTTTCAATCTTCGTTTCGAATGTGAACAAAAAAGTAATAATTGAAATAGAAGATATAAACCAGAAGAGTCTTTCATTCTTCCGTGGCACTTTCATTCTGTCTTTGAAGAGGTCCTATGTAACTAAATGTTTCTTACTCTTCTCTGCAGTTTCTACTCTTGCTTTGCTTTCGTCATGGCCAATTCGAGTGGATGAAAGTAAGGCACAGGACCTAGATCGACAACTAGAATCGACTAGAACTCCTTCAAGAATTCGACTCCGGCAAACCCAACCAGAGTTCAAGGCTTCTATTTCTCCCATACTATCTAGATCAAATTTCCCAAACAGGTTACGAAATAGTCGAGTATTTGAAACCAGTATCAAGTGAGCGATGAGTAAAAATCAAATTTTTTTCATGCGCCTCTCATTTACTGCTCATTTGAGCACAGTTCCATGTCGATCAACTGCTCATTTCAAGTCCATTGGGACATGGATTTCTGAATGATCTTAATTAATAACCTAGATGTTAACAACCGCTCGGCTTGCTTCTTTCCTTCTTTGCAATCCATGTTAATTTGCAATTTTTTAGCTAATTCATCTAATGCTTCATTTAGCTTGGGGGGAATATTTTCCATCATAAATAAAGGAAATTGGGCCAACGTTCGCCAACGCCGCTCGGTCTCACAAAAGCCGGTCGGGCATTGGCAGCGCGAGACAGACGATCCGATTAGAATCGGTGTAAAATCGAGCCTCTAAAAAATAATTGACCCCAACCAGTTCAGGTAAGAGCAACCGCATGAATTGTCCTGAAGCTAAATGGGCGATAAAGCGAATTGAATTCCAATTGTATTTGCATAGTACTGTTCGAGAACGCATCTGATTAAAGCGGCTGACCAATCGACCGGCGAACGTGAGCTGCGTGATTATTGCCAAGATACACGTTGACGTTCAATGGCTTTTTTGTTTTTCGGCTTTATTTTACTTTATTTTCAACAAAGAGGTGAATGTAAAAGCCTGAGCATAATTTCGGCTGTGTCGGTTTATCTCGTTTGAGGCCTGTTGAAACACGGGTGACAAATAATTTATGAAAATTTCGTTAGCTCGCGTTTCTCGCCTCAATCAAATCGGCTTTAGTTTTTTAATTTGATTTTTTCTTTTTTTGCTCTTTCTCATCGTTTTTTAGCTACCCAGACTTTTCTCGCCTCAATCAAATCGGCTTTAGTTTTTTAATTTGATTTTTTCTTTTTTTGCTCTTTCTCATCGTTTTTTAGCTACCCAGACTTTTCTCGCTCTGTTTTGCTAAAACACACTTTTTTCTAATTAAACATAAATTTCGCTGCTTGCCGCTGGTTTCTAAGACCTGTCCCCGATTAGCACAATTGTTGAAGCTGAAGTTATTTTACTAGTTAGGTTCTTGAACATTCAACTAGTTGATATGAATATCTTTTGATTCGAATTTAGAACGCCACGCATTCACGGCTCGTCAAACGTCTATTCTATTATATTTAGCGGTCAGTAACTATGGTAGCATAAATTTGTGAAATCATCATAAAAAGGAACACACCGAGACGAGGGTGAGAAGAGGACGCTTGAATTTGCTTGTCTAGACTTGTGCATACACCGAGACCAGTTCGACTGATATGAAATTCCTGTCCTCGAGGCGCAGGAGAATTTCGATTCTTTTGCTCTTGTTGGCCATCTGTTCGATTTACCTGGTCTTGATGGGTGCCTCAAGAAGTGAAAATCATACAAACACCGTAAACAATCGAATCGTATCAGAAATCGATTTGATTCAGTTTGATGCTCAATCGCCTGAACGTGTGCGGCTTCAAATGGCCGAAGAGCCAGGCAAGGACAAAAAACCTGATGAGCCGATTGAATTGAAAAGACCAGCGCAGTCAGAAATACCGCCGGGTGCGAAAACAAGATTTTATGCAGTTGACGGAAACGGCATGGCAAGCGTCAATCGAGGTGTGACCAAATGCCGAAATGGATTAGAAGTAGAAATAGTCAAGCCTGGCTCCAGAGAAGCGGATTTCAGCTATTTCCTGAATATGGTGCCTGTTTATGACCACGGGAGTTCTGGACAAAGTCCACACTATCACATGGTCTACGCAATGGAATCTGAGCCACATTCTTCGGGAGGAACTACTTGGACTCACGCTGATTTCAAAATGTGGTACCACCTGGACAAGTCCTTTCCCGAGCCTGCGACTTACTTTGACTTAATGGGCTACTTGCCGGATATGCTAGCTCGTCCTAAGGTTCGCTTTGAAGACAAAGAAACTTCTGCGCCGATATCTTGGATTTTATCCAACTGCCATGCACACAACGGCCGCGAAAAACTGGTGGAAAAGTTGATGAAACGCATTCCAATCGACTCATTTGGACAATGCTTAAAGAATAAAAATTCGCATACTAGCCAGAGAATGGCAGGCAACATTGATCTCTACTCGCGATACAAGTTCGTCTTGGCCATCGAGAACTCGAACTGCGAGGACTATGTGACCGAGAAGCTGGTGCATGCGATCGCCAGCGGCTCGGTGCCGATCGTGGCCGGCCGCGACGGCAAGCCCGACTACCTGCGCTTCCTGCCACGTGGCTCCTTCATCAACGTATACGACTTTGAGACGGTCGATGCTCTCGCCGAGCATCTCAAGCGAGTGGCCGCCAGCAAACAAGAGTACGAAAAGTATCTCTGGTTCCGATTTAAAGAAAACAGCAGTCGAGAATCGCTATCCAAACTCGACATCGACCAGCTAATAGAAGTGACTAAGAGAGCAGTGGGTGAGGATGAGCCTTTTCTAAAAGGCATCGTTGCCAAGGAGCGATCAGAAAACAAACTATGCAAAATAGCCAGATACCTCAGTAGCACTGCTCGAGAGCAAGTTGAAAAGGAGATCGAGATGCACAAGGCCGCTCGGCCTTCTACCTCTGAAGCTTGTCTTCCACCTGGAAGTCTCGGCAGTGATCTAAAATGAGCCTCTTCATGCTCATTTGTGATGGTGCTTCTTCCTCGCCGAGTGATTATTCTTTACTCTTCGCTTTCATTTTATTTTATTCCAATCGAAAGGCAGTGGGTTTGATCTTTTTAAAATACTTTAAGTAAAATAAATAAAAAGACTATGAACAACTACTGAGAGGGTTAGTTTGATGAGGTATCACATGGAGAGAGAGGGCTCTTGGATTCGTTTAGACTTTTGCTTGGCGAATCAGTCTGTTCGTCTTGGCAGGGAGCAGCGCGCTGATCGGCGACATTCATTTCTGACACATCGATATCCGGTTCATTGGCCTCCGCCTCTCCTCGGTCGGCTTCTTCGTCTACCAGGGCGACCTCACTGTTCGAAGTCGGCTCCACGCCACCTTGTTTACTCTCTGAGCTTCTTAATGCACATTGCTTGTGATGAGCAAGGTCCCAATGTTTATGCTGGCAAAATTGGCCGCAATATTTTGCCTTGCAGCAGCCAGAACACGTGTCAAATGCTTTTCGGCCGCAGTTCCAGCAGTTCTAAATCAACATGAACTATTGATTCTTTCAGTAGACAATGATGCGGGAAAATAAGGGTGCTTGCCTCGCGTAGATTCTCCTCTTGCTTTTGCGAATCTTTTAAGATTGCTTCGAATCTTTCCCGCTCGTTCTGAATTATTTCGTTTGTGCGCTGTTCGTTTACGTTGACAATTTTCTGCATTTCAATAAATGCATGACGCCTGGCCTCGTTCATTGCCTCGTCTTGCCAATTCAAATCAATTAAACAGATGCTTTAGAAGACAAATAGCTGCCGAGTCAATTACCGTTCTTTCGCCGCAGGTCATCTTCGCTCAAGCGAGTCGCGTCTCTTTTGAGTTTTTTCGACTTTGCATGATACTCGCTCAGGGCTCGTTTGGTTTTTTGCGCCATTTCAATCAGACCTTGCAGCATCTTTAGCGGAAAAGTTTCCACTTTTAAACAGAGTTTGCCAAATAACAATAAAGAGTAAACTTACCAAATCAATCGATTTCATCTCTTCATCTTCGCTCTTTTCTTCGCTTGGGACACCTTAAGTTTGCTTGAAATTGAGCTCGACTTGACCGGTAGTTTACAATTGGTTTCAACTAACCAGAGCTATTGCCGCTCTCTGCGAGCTCTTCAGTTTTGAAGTGTTGACTTTTAGAGTTTGACGCGATTGCATGCGTTGAGAAGCGGCTCTGAAACGGGGATGTGTGGGGCGATATAGACGGCGGAAAGGGCGGATAGGGAAGAGGAGCCTTCGGCATGCCGGACATACTGGGCAACGGGAATGGAAAAGGCAGAGGCGGCGCAGGACCCTTCAGCTGTCCGCCGTGCAGGTGTGAATTCGAAAACATCAAGTTTGACTGATGGTTTGAATGAGGCGAATGAACGCTCGAGCTAATGGACGCCTTCTTGCCGCTTATATACTCGGCGACCTTGTCTTTGTCGATCGCCTCTGGTGATTTTCGTTTTCGCACGTTCGGTTCGTTCTCTTTATAGCTACTGTTTTCTCCGCTTTTGGCGGACAACGATGCATATTGGCCGCTGATTGGCTCATTGGATTGGTGTTGGCTCGGCAGACTGCTGCTTTGTTTACCTTCTATTTTCTCATTAAATGTTTGTTCAGGTATTAATGCTGCTTCGCGAACAAGGCGTCGCGCAAAACGCAGTACAAATGCGCATTCTAATTAAAATGTTTCTTTTTTCTCTCTCTCTCTCTCTCTCTCACTTTGCTCGGCTTGTGTTTTATTTGCACGGCAGCCTGTGCACAGAAAAAAAAAAACAATCTAAGCGTCACGGATTTACTAGAGATCTCTTAGTCGACGAGGCGACGTTGAATAATCGAGGCTTCGCTCTTTGAAAGCGACGCCCAGTTCGGAAGTATTCAAATATGGCGCTTACCGCTCTTAATCAAAAGGCCTTGCTCGATCGGTCCATTTGACAAATACTCGAACGGACTTGTTTTAGCCAAAGTGGAAAAATACATGAGCTCTCGTTGGAGCAGAGGCAAATTGGCTCGTAGAAACGGAATGACAAACGGTCGGAGCGGAAAGTTGGTGATCTCCTGAAGGCGAGAGTGAAAGCTCTCGATTGTTATCGCCGAGTTCTAAAAGATTGGACGATTTGAAGATTAAAGAGAAGTTCTAGCGCCGCGCCAAGGGTGCGAGTTTACCACAAGGTTAAGTATTAGATTCCTGACTTGTTCAGAAATTTCAGGCGAAATGTCGGCGGCGAATTGTTGTAACGTAGTTAAGAAGCGCTTCAATTTACTGAGCTGCTTGGCGCCAGTGGAACCAGATGGCGGTAGAGGGCCGCCGTTTGTCGGGCCTGTCGGCATTGCAGGAGGAAGCATCTGCTTTGCTGAATGAGATCCGTTTTTGGCTCGTTCGTGAAGCGAGCGATTGTATGACGCGGTCGATGATGGAGAAGAGGCGCAGAACTGCTCCAAACGGATTGCATGCTGCGAATGGCCCTTGCCTCTTGAATGCAGAGGAGATCCTGGCGGCGATGAGTAGCTCGAGCCGTCCTCTAAAGTGTCTGTGGCATTCTCCGGACTGATCATCGACTCGATGGCGGCCATCAGCTCGCTGTATAAAACCGGTTGTGGCAAAATTCGGCTAAAATGGTCCGTTCTGTGCTCGTCTGATGATCGACTGTTTTGATCTATTATTAGTTGGCAAAGAAGCTGCATTATTCTGAGTGGCTTTTTTTCAAGCGTTAGCGCAGCAAAATAAAAGCAGAAAAAGGACGAAAACAATTCAGAAGCTTGTGAGCTGAGCTGCTATTCTTAGCCGACAATATAATGGCTGTAGCTTACCGTTCTTGGAATAATTCAGTGCCCGCGAGTAGGGCTCAAAGCTAGCCTTTAGATGCGAGATTACTGGTGGCGGAGGCGGTAGAAACGAACTTTTGTTCGAACTCTGACTGAGAAGCTTCGACTTCATGCTTTGATGTGATGCCCCCCAGTTCTTGGTTTGAAAACTACTTGCAGCCGTTTACTCTATGGCCGTTCGAAAATTCGGTTGAGCTTGGCAAACAAGGATGCAAGCTTTCTCAAGGCGAGTAATGATTTTAGCGCGACTGCTCACTAATTTCGTCTTCTCGTGTTGTTTTTATTGCTGAACTGAAGCAAAGCGACACAATCGACACTAATTTTTAAGTCGCTTATGGTCTAGATATTGCGAGAATGTGGCCATATTCGACCATATGCTTGCAAGTTTAACTCACGCGCGCTCGCGACAGTTTGAGAAAAAGTGTTTCAGCTTGCGAGACGACATGCTATTGCGGATCTCGTTTTACTCACCGCTCACTGATAAGAGCTTGAATAGGCGTTAATTTGCACCAAGCAGCGCGTGTCTCAGGTCCCACAAATCCTGGCAGGTATTTAATTTCAACACGGCCATCGAGTTGGGTGGGTTACGTAAACTGAAGAGCGTTGAGAGCTTGCACACGTGCTTGATTCAAGAGTTGGCCAGTAGAGCTTCTCCTCTTTTTTCGCCTCGCTTTTGGGTGACGAACAAAATCGAAAGTACAAAAATTTTTCAGCCGCCAAGCGTAAACAATTCAAATTGAACTCAATCTCCCTGATTGTGAGTGTGTGCCGATTAGATGGCAAACAGGTAGAAAGTAGCAGAGGGAGAGAGTAGAAGCAGAATCGGGCATAGAGAGGCCAGATGAAATCTGTTGAAAAAATAAAAGCCAAGCAAAAGTTGTTTGGCAATTGAATAAACAACTTTCAGACGCCAAAGCTTAAGGTGTCATGGAGCTCTAGTTCAATATAATCAACTTTTACTAGTCTCACTAACACCAGTCTGAGAGGCAATGTCTGGCGGCTATAATTAACCACGTTCGTCAAACATTTGACTGCTTTATTGATGAGAGTGTAAATACACTGGCCTTTCTAGTCGTCGCCTTCTAGGCACGACACCAGATTAGCAGGAGCCGAAAGTTGTTAAGGTATCGTTCGCTTCTTTTCTCTCTTACTTACCCCCTCCCCCTCTCTCTCTCTCTCTTTGATCGATTTTCACACATTTACTCGTGTGCGGGCGCACCACGCACACTCAGATGTGTGTGCTACTAAAACGAGACCAGTGTTGGTTTTAATCTTAGTTGATTAAGAGAAGCAGTAAAGAGAAAAGTGGACAATAGAAGAAGATCGACGCTTTGATGTCGAACATCGCACCGAATAAAAACAAGATCGGATCGGTGTCGAACAACGCGTAAATATTTAATCAAGCGCATTCGTCCACTCTCACAGGGAACAATTAATTCAATTAAATAAATAAATCGATCAAGAGCGCTCATACGACCCCTGAGCCGGCCCGGTTAACTGAGCCCGGTACATTCGATTAGCTATCTTTTGAGATGCGTTTTAGAGAGCTCGACTCGGGTTACACATTTGCTCTCAATATAGATCAGACAACAGCGAACGAGACAACTGATAGAAAGCGATCAAACACACAATAGCCTCGAGCCTACGATACCATCAGCATTTGGCTCACTTTCGCTTAAGATACAATGGGCAAAATGAAAATAAATAGCCTCTTAAATTACACGTCCATCGTACGTGACATCACTGGCGAACAAGTTGTCTAAAACCTGTGCAAACAGAACAACATGAGACGCCTGTGAACATTCGAGCCTTTGAGCCATGATCTGCTCCTCCTTCTACTCTTCCCGGCCTCCTAAACCCCCTGGTCTTGCAGTCGCACCTCTCCCTGGCCGCATCTCCCTATAAACTCCTCCCAACCATCCTAAGTTGAGCGCATCTGTCGACTCGTCATTTATTTTGTTGGCGTACAAGTCTCTCGTTCCAAACACGCCTTTTAGACGCTCAGGGGGGGCTCCAAAATAATTTTGGCAATGCCTCAATAACTAGAGGGACATGCAGCCTTGCCCGATTTGGCACACCAATCTGCTAGAAGGAATTCCACCAGCTCACATCCGCTCAATCCCGATTGTTGCAGTCTGAAATAAAATAGAATGAAATACATACGAACAAGGTCATAATGAGGATCGCTTCACTTGAAAAATAATCGAACAGAGATCATGAAACAAAGCGATAAATCGAGAGGCGATTTAACATGCCGAGAATCGTATTGCTTGTTTCGTCTTTTATTTCATCAGTTTGCCGATCGATATTTGATGTTTACGTGATCTTAATAGGCGGAATCAACGTGCAAAGCCATTCTCTCGTGAGGATCACTCGAATTTTGAGTTGAATCTATCGCCAACGAGCTCAATTTTCTGCCAAATAACGCCGAGTCGCATGATTGCTGGCGTAGATGCGTGCGCTTAGGACTACCTGTAATTGAGTTGAATATTCTATAATTGAAAATAGGATGATAACCATTCGGCTGCCAGAATGACTAAGGGCGCCAAGATAACACGTCAAGAGGGTAGGCATCAGCCGCTTTTGAGTGTTCCAGATCCTCATTAGTTAGAGTAAATAATCGAGTGTTCTTGGAGCTCCTAACAATTTGCGCCATGTCTATTTTATTTGTTGGTTTCTGCCGTACTCTGCCCGAGTTTATAACTGCTTCGAATTAGAGCAAGTAGAAAAAATAGAAAGCAAACAGAGAGGCTATCGATTTGATGCAAATGCCCCAAACGGGCGGCAATATGCAAGCGAAGCCACTCAAAGCCTATGTAAAAATGGAGCCAAGGAATCCGGCATTGAACAGAGACTTTGCGCCCAGACTCAGCTATGCAGCTACTTCATACATCCACAGCGATCTACCTGCGCACTCAAACAGAGTGAAAGTGTTCACTCTGATCATAGTCCTCATAACGATTATTTGTCTAGTTGCATTCAATTTTCTTCAAATCTTCTCGCTTCAGGCCCGCGTTGAGAGCATTGCCAAGCAGCTCGATCTACTCAAGCAACGTTCGGATCTCCGAGTAAGTCTCCATTTTAACATTTAAAATTAATAATATTGCTCTCCTGCTGACGTAAGCTGAATTCCACAGACGTCTTCTGACTACAGCTTGAAGCGTGAAATCAGTACTGTGTTTAACTGCCCGCCAGGTTGTTTGAATTAAGCGCGATTTTCAAAAACTGAATTACTGAGCAGCTTCAAAGGGCTAAAAGGAGAGAAGGGTGACCAAGGATTGGTGGGAATGCCGGTAATTGAACTCTATTGCCAGTTTCAACAACTTTCCCCTTGAGCTTGTCGACATTTAAGGGTCCAATCGGCTTGACCGGACCAAACGGGGAGAAGGTATTTCAATCTTTTTTTTATTATCGACGATAATCATTTGCCAACTCTGGTATCAAGGGAACGAAAGGGGAGAAGGGGGACAAAGGTGACCAAGGACCACCAGGTTTAACGGGAATCGACGGAATTCCTGGATTTCCGGGTCAAAAGGTTTCAAAATGTCTTTTAACCTCAATACCTCTTTACCTAGTTTGGGTTTTGCCAGGGAGAAAAGGGGGACTCTGATAGAAGAGACAGTTCGGCAATGGAACCGTCACCGCGTTCGGCTCCGTCATCGTCGCCAGGATCATTTTTCCTCTTCGAATCCATGCCTCGAACCGTAGACAGATAAATTCAAAATTCGGTCTGATTTACATTGAATTCTCTTTCGTTTCTTAGTATCCAGAGACAAGCACTCGATTGAATGCGCCTAAACAAGAAAGCAACTGTAAATGTCCTCCTGGACCAAAGGTAGATTGTTTATCGCTCAGACGAGGGGCAAATAAACACTGGACCCATCTTTGTAGGGGGAAACCGGTGAAAAAGGAGCAAAAGGCGAGCCAAGTTCAATAAGAGGCCCTCCGGGTGCACCCGGAATCAAGGTGATAATTTGCAGGCTTTCAGCGACAGAAACCTTCAGTCATAGAGAAACAACCTTAAAGGGCGAGGCAGGCTTGGACGGTGCCAAAGGAGAAAAGGTTCGTAAAAAATTGGCCTTGTGCGTTGAAAAGGAAATGGATTTATTTTTAAAAATCAAAGGGCGATAGGGGAGCTGATGGCTTGATGGTAAGATAGCAATGCATTGATATGTTGCATCTTGGGCTTGAAATTGGCTGTTTAAGGGAGCCAAAGGCGAACGAGGAGAGCAAGGATTGCGAGGCTTGAGAGGACCAAAAGGAGACAAGGGAACGCGTGGGTTCGACGGCCTGGACTGCATGCCGAAATTGACTTGATTATTGAGAGAGATAAAGCCGAATCAAAAATAAAAATGTGAACTGAAAATGAAAGCCAACTGTTTTATGTTGCAGGAAAAATAAAGCAGGTATTGGCTTGAAGCTCTTTTAGCAAATTGGCAGTTTAGCAAATGTATGAAGATCAATTAGTTTATCAATCGACCGCAGTGGCGGCCGGATGAATGCATAAATGAATAAATATTTAGCTGGCATGACTCGAAGCGGAAGGCTCGAAGCTTATCAAACAAAAGAATAGATTGAGCCAGGTGAGGCAAGTGTTATTCATTCAACGGATGAGCAGCTAGCCCTCACTTAGACGGATGTTTGACAATAATGCATGTGCGTTCAATTAAAGCAAAGAATTACTATTGAAGGAGAGCTCCTGCACCGACTGATAGCCTCGTCTTTTATTTCTCTTTTTTTTTATTTTGTTGGTTGGCTGCCATTTTTAACAGAATCGATATTGTCTCGCACGCTTAGACGCGTTTTTGTGTAAAATAAGGCGGAAATGAAAGTAAACTGAATTTTAAATGATATTAATTTCGTTTGTTGCTCGTGACTTGGATGCAATTTGATAAAACACTGCGCTGCCAGCGCTAAAAGCAATCTTCCGAAATTTCACTTCTAGCCTACATGGCATAATTCATTCTAATTAGACAACGACAACAACAAGGACACGTAGAAGAGTTGATTGGAGAAAATAAACGAGATCAAGCAGATCAAGCAAGAAGCATCTGATACATTTTGCTTCAAATGAGCTCATACGCTGCTCAAATGTGCGAGCCGACGCATTCAGCTCGGCTCCTAATACCTTTTACCGTTCCAGATCATGTTTACTTCTTCTATCGTTCCTTGGCCATTTCTATTTAGTAATTATTGCTGAAAGTGGAGCGATGCGAATTTCAAAATGTCATTCACTTGATCTGATCATTACTCAGATACTTGGTTTCACTCAATCCCTTCCACAATCTTCTTTTACAATTCTCCCCCTCTCTTTCTCTCTCTCTCTCTTCATCAAGGCTTAGCATCTCCCAGAAGGGCTAACAGTTGAATAATAGATTCTTCAGGGGGGAAGAATTTTGAAATTAGAAACAAGAAGATTCTTTTGCGTGGGAACATCTAGAGGAATATGAAACGAACTAATTCAATCGGTAATTTTTGCTGCTAACCAGTATGTGGTAGAAGCTTCAAATGAGATAATCTTCACCGCAGCTAAATAGCCTTGAGAGCCGCTTCGACTAACCAGTCTTCGAGATGAGCATTTTAAAACGCTTAACTTAATCATAATTGCTTAATTTAAAACAGGCGACAAAGCCGTGGGCAAATGCTCTATTCTTCTACCCGTGCTACTGACTGATGCCAACGTCGCTTAGCGTGTCATTTGCATCAGTCTTCGACTAACACCACCTAAAAATCGATAAATAAAACCGCGATTGATTTAGATAGCGGGAGAAGTGTAGCCAAGAAATATTTGGCCAAGGCAAACTACTCGATAAACAAGAACATTTTAGCCAAGTTCAAAATGATGAACAAAAAACGAGGCAAAACACCAATGGTTCAAGTGGGCAACGGCTTGCTCGATCCCAATATGCCAGTGGTAAGCAGATCAACTCCTCGTTCTCGGGCTTTATTCTTCATTTGCACATTTCTCAATCCAGATCGACATTAACGAGCGTTTCGTGGATGCGTGCGAGAATGGAGACTATCCGACTGTGACCAAAATACTCGACTCAATAAAGGACTTTAACATTGACGTGACAGACAATTTGGGCCGGAGCGCACTTCGCCTGGCAGTCGAGAACGAGCATCTAGAGGTAACTCGCTGAGCCTGGCAAGTAAAAACCCAACGACGCCAAAGCGCTTTGTTGAATCAAGGTCGTCCAAGTATTACTCAGTCGGTCTGATGCTCCGAAAATTCGCGAGGCACTGCTACTCGCCATTTACCTCGGCCACACACAAATCGCCGAGTCTATTCTTAGACATCCAAAGTACAAGGTTCTGAATGATAAGAAATTTCTCAACGGTGACACAGACTCGTTCTGGCAAACGCCCAGCTCTGACGACGCCCAGTTTCCGCCCGACATCACGCCTCTAATGCTCGCCTCCCAATACAACCGCACCGAGATTGTGCAAATTTTGCTCATAAACGGCGACCGCATCACAAAGCCGCACGATTTTCACTGCAAATGCAATGAGTGTTTCAATCGGTTTAAATTCGACTCTCTTCGCCACGCACAGTCACGGCTGAACTCCTACCGAGGCCTTGCGAGCGAGTCGTACATTTCTCTAGCAAGTATCGATCCGATTTTGACCTCTTTTGAGCTCGGTCACGAACTGCGCCTGCTCTCTGCCAAAGAGAAATACTTCAAGGTAAACATGTTCGTTCATTCGGCGTGTTCGCTTGTCTTAAAATTGTTTAGAACGAGTACCTTGAACTTGCCGACAACCTGAGCGGCTACGTTTGCAAGCTGTTGAACAACGTGAGAGGTAGAGACGAACTCGAGATCGTTCTCAACAAAACTGGCAAAGAGACTGAGGAAAAGTACGAACGTCTGGCCAGACTTGACTTGGCCATCAAATACGAAGAGAAGCCGGTAAGTTTATGCAATCGGGTACAATCGGCTCGTTTCTTATTCGCCTCCTCGCAAGTTTGTGGCCCATTCAAACTGTCAGCAAAAGTTGGTCGAGATCTGGTACACTGGCATCAGAAAAATATCCAAAATGAATCAGATGCTCGTATTGCTGATGGTGCTGCTGTTTATTTTGGCGCTGCCATTCACAATCGTTATTTACGTGTTTGCGCCCAATTCAAAAGCAAGTTTCCGCTTCTCATTACGCGCTCGGTCGAGTGTCAAAGTCTAAATAAGCTTTTCTATCTTCTTTCAGGTTGGAAAGTTCATGCACCAGCCCTGCATCAAGTTCATTTCGCACACAATAACCTATTTCGTGTTCGTTATTATGATCATCGTTTCAAGTGTGCAGTTTTCCGGCGAGCAAAAGAGCACAAAACGCTTCTCGTCTTATTTGACAAGCACTTTGTACCGAAACTACACCAGCTACGTGAACCGCACAGAGCTGCCCAATCGAGTTCAGTTCTATGATTTTTCAATCAGAATGGACGAGCCCAGTGAGCTAGACATCGCCATCACAATATTCATCATCGGTTCGTTTTTCAATTCGATCTTGCTTAAATCGGACGACGACTTGAATCTTCCGTTTCTACTTAGGCTCGATCTGGAACGAGATAAAGCATGTAATTGACTTTGGCTTGCGAGACTACCTTCGTTCTTGGAACAACATTGTCAATTCGGCCATGAACATTCTCTACTTTTCATCGTTCGGTCTGAAGTATTACACGATGCTCGTGGTGCGTCTGAACAAGGCCAAAGTGCTGGACCCTTCATTCTGGCAATTAGCACTTTCCGTAAACGAGACCGATCTAAATGGTCAGAAATACATTGTCGAAACCATCTATTGGCTTAACAATGGTAAGGCTCCAATCATTCCCTCTCTCTCTCTCTCTCTCTGACTCGATTAAAATGTGCTCATCTGCCTCTAGACCGGTACTATTGGGTTTCAATGGACCCGGTGAACATGGCGGAGGGCCTGTTCGCCGTGGCCAATTTACTCAGCTTTACTCGAATCTGTTTCCTATTGCCAGCCAATCAACAGCTTGGTCCCTTGCAAATCTCTCTCGGAAACATGATCGCCGTAAGTTCGACTGAGCCCAGCAGAATCGCATCCTAGCTCAGCCTTTGACAAAACTTTTAAGGACGTCACAAAATTTCTCATTATCTTCTTCATCATATTTTTCGCCTTCATGTTCGCACTGAACAACCTCTACTGGTACTACCAGGCATCAGTTCGCACGTCCGTTCGAGTCGAACAGTATTCGATTGCGCCGATAGCCGACGACTCAATAAAGGCTGAAGAGCATTTTGGAACGTAAGCTGGCTAAAGAGTAAATGATTGAGAAGCTGGTCACCATATGAAATTTAACAGAATCGCTTTAACATTTCAAACAATGTTCTGGTCCTTGTTCGGCTTGGGCAGCCAGGACAGCATTTCGCTCGGTCAATATCGAAACGAGTTGACCGAGCTGTTTGGCGGTCTTTTGTACGGTGCCTATCACATTGCGAGCGTCATCGTCTTGCTGAACATGCTTGTCGCCAGCATGACTCAGTCGTTTGAAAAAATTTTGGTAAAACTTTTCCCATTTCCTCTTCAACATGAATTAGTCTGAAAAGTTTTAAATTGACGCTTAAAGCTCGAGTCGGACGTCGAATGGAAGTTCGCTCGATCAACACTCTACATGGAGTATATTAGAGACGGCGGTGCTCTTCCCATCCCGTTTAACATTATACCCACGCCCAAAGGAGTTTTCGAGTCGGTCAAAAAGCTGATTGGCTGCTTGAAGAGGAAACCGGTAGCAGCTCCGAAGATTGAATTAGAATTGCCGCCGACACGCAACGGCCGAGTCGGAGGTCCAAACGGCGCGCCAAAGTCTTCGCGTCGACCCTCGACCAGCAATGACGAACTAACTTATGTGGTGAGTTTTTCTGTTTGCTCTGTTCTGTGTATTTGCTCAAGTTTGAAATCTCTTTTTTCAGAAAGTAATGCAACGCATTGTTAAACGATTCCTGCTCCATAAGCAGAGAGAATCGGATGAAGTCGGCGAGGCGGATTTCGAAGAGCTGAAACAAGACTTGCAAATGGTGCGCTATGAGATGATAAATGATCTCAAGCGATCGAGGGAGGACACAGTCAAATTAATAAATCACATCGGCTCTGGCATAGTATTGATTGGCAGCGAGCTGTTCAAAGATTCGATCGGCGAGAATGCCATCAAGTTTAACCGACTTAAAACAGTTGAGTTTGAATTCGACGCCGCGTTGGGCTCTATTCAAGAGCAAAACGCCAGCAAGCAGAGCTCTGAAGAGCAAACTGACGAGCTCGGGGACTTTGAACAAAAAAAGAATCTTGAGCCGACCGTCCATTTTGATCACAGCGTAAAGCTGAGCCAAGAGTCCAAGTTCGACGAGCTCGACAATCTTGGAGAAAAGCAAGCAGAAGAGAGCGAATCGACTGAGATTGAAATGCCAACTCAGCTTCAGCCTAAACAAGAGGAGCAAGGAAAAGATGAAGAGGCAAATGAGCCGAGTGAAGAAGGCAAAGAGAATCAGACAAATCTTGATGATCTCATTTCGCACACTTTTAACATTGAGCTGGACAACGATCAAGACTTTGAGATCAAGGACGATCAAAAGCAAGCTGGAACATGATTCAGAACCAGTCGACATAACTTAAACATTTACATTTATTGCTCACCCCGCTGGCCGCTAGAACCCAATCTCACTAGCTCTTCCTTAATCGCTTAATTTGTTCATTTTTCTCATCCGTTTACCTGACCTGGTTTTGTTTTTACTTTCTTTCCCTTCAGTTCCAGTTTAAATTACTCATAAAAAAGTCGCTTAAGACAACTGAAACAGATAAATGAAATTGAACTAATTTCTGACTGAGTTTATTACGGTCTAATGAGAACAAGAGAGATGAGACCAGGCAGCTAGCCGCTCATTTCAGCAATACTTGTACTTGAAATAGAAGAACAGATGAGGAAAAACAGAAGCAATACCAAGCGACTTATTGTGGCATGTGCTTAATGTGACAAAGGGGCAGGAGTTGAAGGACATTGAAGGACCTGAAATATGAGGGTCTAATAGAGGGATCAGCGAAGCGAGGGTTTTAACAGAACCCATTCTTCAGGAAGGGCTGTTAGTTGGTTAGTTCTAGTCGCCAAATCGAAGCTTAGCTCTCGTCTAAACGTATTAAAGAGGTTCAATTTTGGACGAGTGTTACAATCTCTCTCGTTCGTTGTTTTTTTTTTTTCTAATCTACTATAAACTCGACGACTCCACTCTTCTCTTTAAGACTCAAGGTTTCAGATATAAGTAAGTTGTAAGTGTCGGTTAAAAGAGAAAAGGCGGTTTTTATTGAAAATTTCTTTTTGTTGACGAAAAATTTTCTCTTGTTGGGTTCAGCTGCTGCTGAATAAATATGCGAGTTGACCGGTGAACCGAGCCATCGTATTCAGATGCAGAGGACTGACACCTACCACCAGCTCCTAGCGAGTTAGTGCGATTAGACAGAAATGAAAGAGAGAGAGAGAGCGCGAAACAATTAATAAAATGATTGCAAATAGATTTAGTTAAGTGAGTATGGGTAAAATGCTGCAGCGTTTAAACTCGAGCGATCTCTACTGTACGAAGAAACTTGAAGAAAACTCTGAAAGAAAATGAACAGAAATAAAAGGCAAATGCGCTCTGAAATTTATGTTCTGGTTCAAATTGCTCATTTTCTTGTTGTTTGCTTGTTCGAACTGCTTATTTGAAGAGTTGCGCTCTCATTGACCTGATGTTGTTCATGTTTCGTCTGATTGAGTCCAGATCATAGCGAGTTTTGAGCTAGATGGCGCAAATTTGCCTTCTTATCGATTGTTTCGAAAGGTGAGCACTCGCTCGTCTACTTACAGTCTTGGCGTCCATTCGATGAATGCGGTCAACAATTCCGCCCTCGTTAACCAGAATATCGCGTGAGCTAGCAATAGACATGCGGTTATCAGCAATTTTATCGGCGCACTCATCGTTCATTCGCTTGTACTCTCTGCAATGTTGAGAATTAGCTGCCATCATCATAGAGCGCAAAATTGCAATTAACGTACTTTCCCCTCTCGATCTCATCCTCACATCTCCAGTGGCTGGGCTTGTGGTCGACTCGTCGAGCGATACCGTCATATTTGACACCCACGTCCGTGATGTGGTTCTTTTCAACCCACACGTACTAGAGAATTAAGAGAATTAAGAGCTGCTGTCTTGCGATTGCTCGAGAGCTAGTTGACTTGGCTCAACTCGCTCACTCACTCACCTCGGTCGAATAGTGCTCACGGAATCGGCTCTTGTCGGAGATTTCGCTCGGGCTGACGTCAACGCTGTCCGCGAAATGCATGGCTAAATTGAAAAAGGCAAAGTATAAGCCGAAAGTTGCAAAACTCAATGTTATTTGCGCTCAAACGAGCTCATTTAAGACTGAATCGATTGAAAGTGAGTGAATCAAAAGGCGAGCAGTGAATGAAGAGTGAAGAGAAACTTAGGCTAAGAGCAGTTTAGTAAGTTAGTGCAAGAACGGACGCGTCTTTTGTTTCATACAAACACACACCATAGCGTATAACTCGCTCGCACTAAAAATAGAGAGAACCGCTGCACCGAGCTTTTATATTTATGCGCTAAGCTTTGCCTAAGTGTGTGTGTGCCTCTGCGATGCCGCTTGGCTGCAGCCATCACTGCCACCACTGGCAAAGCAGGCACCATTGCTGATGCCTCTTCTGCAACTGCATCTCGATGCGCGATCTAAGCTGCTTGATAAAAGCAGAGCTCATACTGATTTATTATTTTAGCAAATAATATTTTATCATTGCGCTAGCTCCTTGGTTGAGATCTTGATCTAAAACAGCTCATAATGAAGCTTGGATAATGATTGCGCTCTATTGCTGGTTGTTCGGATCGGCAACGGCCATCGCTTGTTCAATATGCGCCTTTATGCCACAACTAAGCCGAACGATACAGTGATGAGAATCGCAAAGCGATCGGCCTTGAGCCAATAAGAATCAAACTCCAAATTAGGGGAGTGATTGAGGCCGATTCGAAATTGCTAGTCGGAGTAAATGAGCATTTTCGATCGTTGGATGCAGGCCTTTTTCAAGGCGTCGATCCAAGGCTCTTTTGGTTTTTCTTGCGCAATAAGCAGCTAACATTTAACCATTGCTCGTCTTGTTTACATTCAATGCCTTACTGTACCGATTAGAGGCTAAATAACACGATAGGAATGATTAATCTTGCATATTTCAATCATCGATTATGACACTAGACTGTGAGATATATAAGACGCATTCTGGCCGCGTATGAGTGTCTGTGAACACTCGGCGAATGCCAGCGAGAAGAGAAAAAAGAGCAACTCAGGCCTTGCTCACTTTTTATCGACTCACTCTGCCTCTTTGGTTTTCTCATTCTATCTCTCCAATTCGCTCTCTCTCTCTCTAGCTCTCGCTCTCTTTGTTGCATCGCTTGCCTTCTCAAGTCTTCTCATTCTGCTACTGGCTTGCTAGATCGGATTTCGACTCAAGCCGCCGCTGCTACAAGGTTCAACTGCGTTCATTAGCATACAATACTCAATTCGATTGCAGATTGTGTTCGATGCTAGCTATAAAATAGATAATATTCGGCAAATTGTTCATTAACCACAGCCGGTATTCGCGTGCCGAGTGCAAACCAGCATCCTTAGCTCGCCGCTCAATTCAATCCAAATGCACATAATTCCGCTCTTCGCAGCCATGAAGTAATTTCAATGTTAAGAGCAGTCGGAGCATTAGAGAGAAAAAGAGAGAGAGAGAGGAGAAGTGCGTCTTAGGTGATTTGTGCACTTTGACTCAGATTGAAAAAGATGCGAATGCGATTAAAAGTCGATGGCTAGAGTAGTAACCTAGCCGAGTCTTGAACACACTTAATCGCACTGCGGTTATTTTCCAGCGTCGGATTTCGCTGCGCACAACTCGATTACTTCCTGCAAATAATCTTTCATGAACGGGCATCCGACCATTTGGCTTAGTTCATCGGGCACTCATCGCTTTTATCTAATACCTAATGAGCTCGACTCCTTCTCGCTTCAGATACACGCCGATAAGTATTCGATTGATATCTGATTAGTCTCGGCAAATAGATGCGTGCTGGCTAATAATATCAGAAAAGCGAAAGAGAAAATAAAATAAAAAAAAAAGGTGAAAGAGAGGGGGGGGGGAGAGAACTGAAGCATTGTAACAGAAGGAGAAGGGCAGGTTTGGGCACTAAGTTGGTTTGACGTAGCCAAATGAAAGCTTCAGATTTTGATCCAATTAAGAAAAAGTGCAGACGAGCATGAAAAAGAATTGGCACAAGTTGGAGTCGAAAGCTCGGGCTGGGAATTATTGCTTAAAATTGAGGACTAACCGCTTTGGGCTCGGCGCTGACGTTCTTCTTCTCGTCGGCGTTGTCTCTCTTCAAGAGCAGCAACAACGGCCGATGTCTCAGCCTCTCTGGCCTGAGTTGCTGCGACGCTGGCCGCTCGTCTCGAGGCGAAAAGGGCTTCATAGGCGTTTGAGGCGCTGTTGGGCACATATCTCTCCATTGACGATCGAGTAGCCAACACGCTCGCCGCTCGATTCTTTCTACACTTTGACTTGGCCCGGCGAGCGAAATGGCTGCTCACGAAACCAACCGCCGGTACATTCACGCCCTCGTAGCGTCTGAGCAACGATTCTCGCGGCTCGTACACATCTGGCTCAACGTACGAGCCAGCTCGATCGTTTTGAGCGTAGCTACTGTAATTGTTGTAGTTATCTCCGTAATTAAGCCTGTCAATCTCCTCGTTCAAGATAATCATGTAGCCTTGACGGTCGACTATGGCGTCAATGTCGCTCTGTCTCATTCGGCGCACAGCGTCCAGTGTGGTGAAACCGTCCTCGACGAAATAGTCATACAAATGAGGCAGACCGATTGAGTATAGCCACTGCTCGACCTCTGATTGATACATGATGAGAACTTGATTGAAGGAGTTGCTTAATAACTATTATATATTTTAAATTAAACTGCACGTTCTCTCTAAACAAAAATGCATTTTTTAAAGATTAAAGATTTTGAATTCGAATCGCGTTGCTTGGGCTGTTTTCAAATCTGAATGACATGAAATAAAAAAGAAAAACCAATCACAAATTGAGGAGCAATCGAATGAAAACAAGCCGGCAAGAGCAAGAACATGGTTTTGTTAACAAAAGCCGGGTCGCTCAAGACAGCATGCATTTGGAAGCCCAAGCGCCTGTCGGCAAAATATATATATATAAGACGCTATCAATTTAAACGTGCGTAATCAACATAGCTTTATATGGAACAGCTCGCATCATACAGCAGCGGCAGCAACTGAAGAAAACGGCATCGGCTTGCCAGCTAGATGCGAGTTAAAACAACAAAACAGCGCGCTGTTATGCCAGAGTAGGCCCGGCGTTTTTCAAAATCAATTGCAAGACGTTTTGCATCATTATCTTCATCTATTTTTTGTTGGCTGGCTTGTTTGTTTGCTGGCTGGATTTGATTCGCCTGGAAACGAGCAGACGCCTGTAAGAGCCTAATCAGATAAATTCAAATGACTTATCATAATGCTTCAATCCATTCGCATCCAGTCGGGCCTTGAAAGTCGAGTACTAAAAACTGATCGCAAACTGAATGACATATATTTGACCACTCGATGCGTATTCGATCGAGATTGGTAGATTTGAAAAAATGGCAAATTTTCATTTCGTAGAGAAAATCTCTAAATTGGAATCTGATCGGAATTGAGCGGCCAAAGGCTTCATATAAGACGATTCAAAGTTCCTTAGGCACCTTTAGGGATTATGCAGGCGCTTGGGAAAATAGTTTTTGAGGCAATGATAATGTCGGCTGAGAGTTGCGCAGTTTGCATCATGCGCACAAACACACACACACACACGCGCGCGCGCCCAGAGTTTGTATTTATATTGGAGGCCCAAGAGAAGCGCCTGCCTAGGCAGTGGCCGGGTAGGCATGCCGGCTGGGCTAGGTGTTCATAAATTAGCAAAGCTTGGCTTAAGGTCTAGGCGCCAATTGGATAGCACCAGATCTAATTATGGCAATTGTTTGTTGCCGTCATGCGATCGAATGGCGATGCTGATCAAATCGCTTTGGCTGGTTTGCAGCACACCGTCGATTGCCTACTTGGTCGGTAGGATATGTGGGCGTGCGGGCGGGCGGGCTTGAGTGAGCCGCCGAGTGCGCCACTGAGCGAATAGGTGGGCGCATGGATGAGTGCTAGATAGGAGAGATTTTTTGCTCCGAATATCGATGATTATTCCCCGATTTAGAAAGCATTACGCCAGATTTCACTTGAATTGTATGAAGCGTTTAAGCTCTGCTTCATATACTGTGTACGAATATATATAAGACTGCAAATATCTATCTTAGGCTAAATTCACCCACTCCCTCACTCACACAGTCTCTCAATGAGGCTCGTTTGCGCTCGCTTTGTGATTCGCGGCTGCTCTCTTGGCTCTCAGTCGGAATTCAACTCTGGATCGAATCTGATCGCTAAGCATTCGGCCTTTGTTATATAACTTCAATTACTGGCCATAAGTGTTTGTTCATGAACCGTAGGTTCACAGATTAAAGCTGCTTTGCGCCAATCTCTCAAGATACCGTCTCTAATTAGGACGATAACAAATAGTTTGCATCAATTTTATATTTTCTTTCACCTTCTGTTTTTTTTTTTCGCTTTTTCTCCCTCAACACGCTTTCGTCATATATTCCCCTCTACTCAACTGAACAAGAGAGTGAACGTTTTTTTCCGCATTTATTGTTTGCTTTAAAAGTTTTTTCGTCCGAGTCCATTATTTTGAATCCGACTCGTGGTTACTTTAAGGGGTCATTTGAAATGAGAAACGAATTTCTAGATTCCTTTGCGCTCATGAAGAATGTAAAGTATCGGGTTGACAAGTTGACAAACGAAGCCGATCAGCTCAATAAACTCATACAAATTAGTGCTGAATGCGCGCGAGAATACCCAACCAATGCCGGTAAACAGCTCGCTGAACACAGTTATTAGACTGATGAACTTGATCAGTTTGCAAAGACTCTTGTCCTCGATACTGAGCGACTCTCTTGCCGGGTCTAATTCGCCGCCAAACGTTTTGTAGAAGAATGTGCTCATTGCAACACTGAACGAGCCGAGAAAAGCGAAGGAAAAAAATATTAAGAGTGAAATGACAATCATGATAGCGGCGCTTTTAGGTCCAGCCGGAGCTGCGGCCAAAGTGCATCTGCCTTCGAACAAATCGGGTCCACCGGTTATCATTCCATAAATTGTAGAAACGGCCAAAAATCCCACGGAAGAGAAGAGGAGAAAAACTCGCCGCTTGTTCAGCAACGGACTGTTCGTGTACGGCGTGTAGAGCTCTTGAGTCGAGTTGGCCAGTTCCTCATTTGAATTGGCCACCGGATTTCTCATTGACAGCAAGCCTGACTCGTAGTCAGAGAAGAGAAATTTAAACGGAGCCAGTTTTCTTTGCGAAATCATGCACAGCCATATCGTGGTTAGAATGAAAAATTCCATTATTCCGTAAAATAGCCGCTGGCCGACTTCGAAACGACAGAACGACTTTGATGTTGATAAATGAAAGAGCGACGAGATGAACTTGTCATTGCCGAATAGATTGACTGTGTCAAAGAAACTTCGGAGAATGCTGTTGGCAAACAAATAAATCAAAAGCTCGTAGACGGCTGACTTTTTGTTCTTGCGATTGAGCAGAATTGAAAATATCGAAAAGGCAAGCGATAGCAGAGTTAGGGCCTCGACGCCTATAATCGTTATCGCGAAAAAGTTTCCTGCTGTATTGTCGGTGGGCAGTTGACGGTAATCCATTGGGCACAGTAAATACTAAAAACTTTCTACCTGTCTCTCTCTCTGAATCAACAAGAAGCAATGGCGCTATTTTGAACAGAGTCTCTCAACCCAATTTAGGACCGTTGCGCTTCTATTTTAATTTTTCCGGTACGAACGGTTATTTTTGACGCCGAAATTTCATATATCAGACACTAATTGAAAACATCTGTGAATGAGATGAGGACTGTAAAAAATCAAGAGTGAAGAAAAGCGAGCCGCCGAAGGAGGAGGAGGAGTAGGAAACCGAATTTCAAGGAGATAAACGGGCATTTTCAGGTTTCGATTAAAATTGGATCCAGACAAACGGCAAAAGTCTTCGTTTTCCTCTATTTTCTGACTTGGAAATGACAATCAAATGACAATCAAAATCAACTGTTCAGGGCTTCTATTTTCATAAATCTCCGAAAATCAGCTCCCCCTTAGCTCAAGAGAGTTTTCTTGGTCAAATTACCATTTAAATCGTCATATAATTCAAGAGATTAGTTTTCTGAACAAGAACAAGAAATTAGCTCGCTTGTCTAATCTTTCAACAAAGTCAATTCGTTTCTATTGGTCCCAATTAATCGAGTGCCCTTGAGGCACGTCAGCTGAATTAAAACGAAAAATTTCTGCTTATTTCCGCTCTTTACACGACAGCTTGTCAGGAAAAATGTCGTGCAGAGTCCTTGGAAATATTTTGCTTACGACCGTTGATGAAAATTAAGCAAATCGCACGCTTTTAGTTGCTTGCGTAAGCGTTGCCGCAACCGGTCTGAATCTCGATGTTTAATGAGATTTCAATACGGAAGCCATCTTCTTCTTCTTCTGGTTCTTTGTCTCTTGAATCTTGGCTTAAACGCAGCCATTCCGGCATGCATGACAACAAATGATTCGCAGACTTTATGAAATGAAACGAAAAACGGGACAAATAGCGGAAACTGAGCAACTTAGCATAATAATTTCTGGTTGCGTCCAAGAGCATAATCGAAACACGCCAGCAAAGCTGTGTGGATTGGTGTCGAGTGACGGCAGCGACGGCGCCAAGTATTAATAAAACAAATGGATATGAAGAGGGCGGACCGTATCGCAAATGACGGCGACAATAAAGACAAGGCTATGCCCTGACTGAAAGCGAACGCCCAACTTTCAATTATGAATATGAAATCGGATCGGAAGCAGCAAATGAATTAGCGAATGTCGCAGCCATCTCTAAAATCGGCAAAAATCGATATTTTTGCAATTTATTCTGCTTTTCAAGCGTTATGTATAGGCGCTTATGACCATTTTCTGTCTATGCATTTCACCGTGCAAGGTTTATCATCGACTAATTGAACGTCGCAAGAGCATTATGCCACATCTAGCTAATCCTTCTACCTCATTGGCGAGCATATCATTCGAGCGTTTCCTCAGGGACATGAGATTATAACCCAACATCAGCTCAGTGCCGCTGAAGCCATCGCAGCAATTCTTGTTTTTGCGGCCCGCTTCGCTATTGAGAAGAAATTGCGTTTTTCATCTTTTCAGACCAAAGGAAGTAGAAGCACTCTGGCTGCGTTTGTCTTGCAAGCCTATGGGCAAGCTTAGCTCAAATCTGAAGGCATTTTATCTCTTTTATTCTCTTATCGCCTAAACCTTTGCTTTAGAGAATATGAATCTCTCGAACATTCGGGGATTTAATGGACTTGAAATCATATTCTTCTTAATTGTGTTTGGAATTGCGAGCATAAAATGCAATAAGATCCTCACCAACTCATATCTGGTCGAATTCGGGCACGACGTTGAGCGCCAGCTGGCCGACGAAATCGCTGCCCGAAATGGTTTCGCCAACATCGGTCCGGTAAGTCAAATTTCTATACGCCATCCCGAGCATCTATCTCTTCCCCGTATTCTTTGTTCACTTCTCTTCTTCTTGGCGCATTGAAAAGTCAAAGGGTCTATCAGTCACTTTTATTCTACATTGAATTACGTTACATCTGCAATTCGAAAAGCTTCGAAAAATTCTGTCTAGCCTCTGGCTCTTGTTCTTATGGGCAGCCACAAAAGATCCTTGTGTATGCCCAAGACAAGGAAAAGAAGCGCCGAGACGAAAAATATGCCCACGAAGCCGGCGAGCTTGGCCATCTCGAATAATATAGCATCTTCCTGATAGCGACCTGCTATGTTAAGATGCACCAAGATGTCGTCAAAGACGATTAGAACTGACGCCACTTTAATGTAGATTAGAATTCGCTTTTGATTTTGATCTAGTTGTGAGCCTGTCGGGTCCAAAGAGCCGCCGAACATAGGGCCGAGAAGAGTTGAGAAGCACAGGATCCAGTAGATCATGGGCATTGCGCATGTGCCCAAGAACGAGAGAGTGAAAAGCATGAATCCGGACGAGCCAGTCAGCTCTATGTAGCAAGCGGGATGAGTCATGTAGTCGAACACATGAGCGTGTGTGGCAATTATAATGCTCGGAATAAGCAGTAACGAGGCCCAGCAAACCATGATAATGCGACGAACGTTGAAGACTGACCTGCGGCTTAGAACTGCAGACACATTGGAATCCGGCGAGGCGACTATCGGATTGGCCATGCCGATCGGCATCGGTGTGTTCGACGGGTCAAAGTCGGCCATAAGAAAATTGAATTTAGCCAAATTTCTCTGAGAAAGTAGCACCAGCCATAAAATCATGAGGACCATGAGCTCCACTATGCTGGTGGTAAACACGAAAAAGTATTGAATCTGGCACATTGCATCACTTGCTTTCCAAACGTTGGCCGCCAACTGAATGAGAGAGCCCTCGAACATTGACACATATTCAGATATTGAATAGGGCATGAAGTTGAGCATGAGAACTAGCAAGAGCTCGTAGATTACCGACTGCTGGAACTTGCCTGTTTTTATCAAATGATAGATAATCGCCGATTGAAAGAGCAGGTTCATGAAGAATAGAATTGTGACTAGGATCAAAATTGCGGTCTCCATAGTACCATACACAGTCAGATCAGACAAATCTCGTCTGATCCGGACGGTCTCGTTCGATTCGAGTATTTGGGCCACAAGTCTATACATTGTCTCTTTTTGGGTGTCTATTTACTCTATTTGAAATTTTACGCCACTTTTATATTTCTCTTTTGATTTTTGCTCAACTAAATACGCAATACTGCGTTAAATGTTTTCAATTCTTGAGCATCCTATCAACTTGCTGGCCCCTCTAATTGAAACCAGTCTGTATGCGCACATCACATCGACAACGCCCACCCTTAAATTCCACCCCCGGCTCATGGAACTTGTATCCTAAATAATAAATTGGTTCATTTCAGGTCCTAGCTTCAAAGAGGCACTATCATTTCGTGCACAAGCGAAGCCCTCACTTGCGCACAAGACGAGACACCTCGGTTCACAAAAGCATACTTGCCAAGGAGGAGAGCGTCAGGCATATTGAACAGCAGTATGGCTACAGGCGCGTCAAAAGGGGCTATCGCTCTGTAGAAGAACTTCAGAAGAAATATCCGAGCTACCAGCCACCGCAGGATCCATACTTCAAGCATCAATGGTACTTGGTAAGTGATGTTCTTTGCCCTCAGCCCACTTGATTTTTTTCTTGATTGTTTTGTGTCAACTGCCTAGCGCAATACCGGTCAGGCAAGTGGCAAGCCAAAGCTAGACTTGAACGTTGAAGAGGCCTGGGCAATGGGATTTACGGGCAAAAATGTGACCACAGCCATCATGGATGACGGTGTTGACTACACTCATCCAGATCTCATGAACAACTTTGTAAGCATCGAGAACATTGCACTCTGCTTTTTCTTATCGCTAATCTTGCCCATGTGTTATCAAGAACCACGAGGCCAGCTACGATTTCAGCAGCAATGATCCATTTCCATACCCACGATACACCGACGACTGGTTCAATAGGTGAGTAAGCACTTGAACATCTGGATTTTAGATAATTTCTAGTAATTTCGTGTGTGCATCAGTCATGGTACCCGCTGTGCAGGCGAAATCGCCGCAGCACGCGACAATAACATCTGTGGCGTCGGCGTTGCGTATGGCTCCAAAATAGCCGGATTGAGAATGCTTGACCAGCCGTACATGACTGATTTGATCGAGGCCAACTCAATGGGCCATGAGCCGAACAAGATCGACATATACAGTGCCTCGTGGGGTCCGACCGATGATGGCAAGACGGTTGACGGTCCAAGACATGCGACCATGAGAGCTCTGGTGCGTGGAATAAACGAGGGACGCAATGGGCTGGGCAGCATTTATGTTTGGGCTTCAGGCGACGGCGGCGATAATGACGACTGTAACTGTGACGGCTACGCGGCCAGTATGTGGACGATTTCAATCAATTCAGCAATAAACGACGGCAGAACCGCCCTCTATGATGAGTCCTGCTCGTCGACACTAGCCTCTACGTTCAGCAATGGACGATCTTCCGATCCAGAGGCTGGAGTTGCTACCACTGACCTCTACGGCCAATGCACCCTACGTCACTCAGGCACCTCAGCTGCGGCGCCCGAGGCAGCCGGTGTGTTTGCTCTTACTCTTGAGGCAAACAAAAATCTGACATGGCGTGACCTTCAGCATTTGACTGTCCTGACAGCCAAACGAAACCAGCTCTACGATCCGAACGGCAAGCATTTATGGAAGATCAACGGCGCCGGCCTAGAATTCAACCATCTATTCGGCTATGGTGTCCTCGATGCTGGTGAGATGGTTCGTACGGCGCTCGTGTGGAAACCACTTCCTGCCCGATCTCACTGCGAGGCTGGCAGCATCAAGAGACAGCAGTGAGTAAATTGTTCTTTTTTCAGCAAAATGCGTCTCTGACTCTGAACGAACAATTCAATAGCCCGATCCCGCCGCGTGGCAATTTGACTCTGAAAATCGAGACAGATTCGTGCGCTGGTCAGCCGAATGAAGTCAAATTTCTCGAACACGTTCAGGCTTTCATCAGTCTGAAAACAAGCAGGCGAGGCAACACAATAATGTACTTGACTTCGCCACTTGGCACCAAATCGCTTTTGCTGAGCAAGCGTCCTTTGGACACTGACTCAGAGCATGGATTCAACAAGTGGCCATTTATGACCACACACGCATGGGGCGAGAGAGCAGCGGGCGAATGGAAGCTCGAGGTCCTGTTCGAGAATGACAGTGATGATGAATTGACCACCGGTGATTTGCTTGAATGGACTCTATTGTTGCATGGAACTAAAGAGTCGCCATATGCTCACCAGGAGCCGCTCAACGAGAGGTCTAAGCTCGCTGTGGCAAAGAACATTCAAGCAAACAATTTCCAAGAGCGTGAAAAGTTCGTCGAAGTTCTTAAGCAAGACCACCAGAAAAGAGTCGGTGACGAGAATGATTTTGGATTGCTAGAGAAAAACAATGTCAACCTGATGTGATCCAGCCATTATCAAACATATTTTCTTAAAAAAAGCTTGAATCTATTTTAAACTCTTATTTAAATCAAACAAACAGCCACCTAACCTGCACCGTGAAAATTAGCAAAAAGTAAAAATTCAAAAGTAAATAGCGGAGGCTCCATTAGCCGGCTTAAAAGCAACATCTTGAGAGGCGAGCGTTCCCTTCATCTTCTTCAAATTTTGTTTTCATTCCTTCTATATTTAACATAGCGATTGGGAAAAATAAGCTTGGAGAGAATTTATTCTTATTCAGTCTGATTCAGTCTGCGACAACTTATTCTAATAAAAGCATATAGCATTCGATTAAAATTGTCTGTTGATCAAACTGAGGCGATGTTGTCGTCAGGCTTGCCCCCGCTGATAAGGTTCTCGCGATCGTTGCGATAGCTGAGCGAAACTAGATAAGAGCTTGGCAAGAGGCCGTTCCAGACTTCCAAGAGAAGATAGGCAACCGCGGATAAGGCTACTGTGCTGAAGCCAGCGATTCTGAACAGTTCGTACTGTGTCCTTGAATAGTGAAAGTCGTGCGAGGACAAAAATCTAAACATGAGCTTCTCGACGCACTTGAGCAGAGTCATCACTTTGACCAAGAATATTAGGCGTCGCTCTTGAGAGCTTAGCTCGCCACGTAGAGGATCTAGCCAGCCCCCAAAATAACTGTAAAACAGCGTCGAGCCAAATAGTCCAAGGTATAAGGTGGGCAGGTAAAATACGAACAAGGCGCCGGCTATCAAGTACCGGTAGCTGACCGTGAATGCACAAGCGTTGAAATATTCCGAGTATGTTGTCTGCCAGTAAATTGCCACATTCACGCCCAGCACAGAGACGTAAAAGAGGGCGCAAATGCAAATGAGAGCCTTGCGAGCAACGAATGACGAATTAGCGACAGTGGAGCTGAAGCCTTGCCATAGAGGGTCCAAATTGAGCAAGTGCCGGCTACTGTACAAATAGAGCCAGATGAGTAAGAGCGAAAACACTTGAAACGTTTCAATTGAAGATACAGAATAGCGTAGGACAAAGCAGGACAGTTTGGCCGGCTCAAAGTAGAACCATGACTTGTGAAGTGCGGTCGATGTAACAATGTTGGCCGATTCAAACAAGCTGAACAATAGCTTGAAGGCGAAGAACTGGGCCAAAAGAAAGTGAAGTATGTTGGAGAATAATTTCTTTTGTCTGATCAGATGAACGAGAATAAATGAGATTGCCAAGACGCAAAATAGGATTATTGCGATCAGAATGAGCATGAGAGAATTCTCGGCCCAATTCCATTCTATTCTGTTCTCTTCGAGAAAAGTTTCCGGAGAGCCGTCGAACGAGTCATCGTCAATTTTGATGCTTTTTAACTTGGGCATTTTAAACAGAATTCTCTCGCTTCTAGTTCTCTTTTTCCTCTTTTTATCTTGCTCCGATTGGCGTAAGGAAAGCAACAGCTTGACTTTAGAATATTTGAAACAAAATGAAACTGAACAATCGCCTCTTTTGAGATAGCTGGTGAACAAAAAGAGAGAGAAAGAGAGGCGGCGATGTTTTTAATTAAAATTCATTTCATTTGTCCATCTATGTCATCCGTGTGCTGGTGCTTGTGTGAAGTCTGAAAGAAAGTGCGCATTTGACGATGAGTTTTGCTTTATCTCAACTTTTCTTTTTTCTTATTTTCTCTCCGCTCCAATCCTTGCTTGATTGATGAGAGAATAAAGTCTAAACGAAGAGTCTTCCTATCTAACAATGATTGCCTCACCCTCCCCACCCCTCGCTCCTTAATTCAACTCATATCGGACTGCAAACGCTCTAAATCGAGCTTGCGAATGATATTCAACGAATGGCCTACGCCTCTCAACCAGCTGGAGGTTTCGGCCCCGGGCAGCTTTTAGTTAGAGCGCGAAAAGAATAAAACACCCTGACCAGCGCGCATGGCTTACAACTCTCGGGATTCGGTCAATTTTATTTTAGACTCATCAAATAAATTAGGCTTTTATGCGGTCGATGCAACCAGCTCGTTATAGACAATGGCGTCTTCATCTTCATCGCGGTCTCTGAACGCCGAGTAGCTGACCGCCTGATCGCTTTGGGCGCCCGAGTTCAGTCGACGATTCAATTCGCCCAGCACGTCGTCGTAGAGTATGAATAGCATTATTGAGAGAAGAATGAGTGCCAGGCCCGTTATTCGACTGAACTCATACAAGCTGTAGGATATTTGAAAGTCGTGAGTTGAGATTACATGAAGAAAGAAATCTTCGACAAAGTTCATGACGCTGGCGATCTTGATAAACTTGAGATGGTAGATTTGTTTGCTTGAGAGGCGATTCTGAATGGGATCGCGGAAGCCGCCGAAAAACTTTGAGAATAAAGTGGTGAGCGCCAGAATCCAGTAGAATATGGGAAACACGAAAAAGAGTAAGAAGGCGGCGTTCATTATAAAGTAGAGAAACGATAAGTAGCCATGAATGCTGCAGCCCATCGCCGAAGCGCCCAACGCCATATGTGGAATGAACGCAATCAAAAACACCAAAATGTAAAAGGTGAACAAGGTCATGGATCGACTGTTGAGAAGAATCCTGCTCCGGATCGACTTGTTGCTCAGGCGCATGATGCCCGCCTCGGCTTCGGTCATGCTGTCAGTAGACACTCCTCTTGATTGTAACTGGCGTAGTTCATGGTCATAGTAGAGACATTCAAAGCCGATGATGCCTCGCTGCGAAAGCAGCACCAGCCAGATGAGAAGCAGTTGGAAGTTGTTGCTCATTTCGAAAAGAAATGTGCCGAAGCGGGATTTGAAGCACCAGGTGTCGGTGGGCATTAGATAGAATGCTGAATCGCGCATTGGCCTCGACGAGAATATGTTAACCAACTCGAGCACGCAGAAACAAAGTTTGAAAATGAAAAAATGAAGCAACAAGTGATAGGTCGGAGCTTGACGGTATTTTTTACACAAAATAATGTAGATGATCGCAATCAAATGGCTGATTACGATTATTGAAATTAGAGCGATGACAATCAACGCGAATAGATTGTCTCGTTGCACAAACGGTTCTGACTGCTGACCAGTGTCAAAGCCAGAGTCGTCGAAGCCAATGTAGCTGGAGTTGTTCATGGTACCGGCGCTTGTCTTTTCTATATTCTTTTTTTCCTTTTTTTCTCTAAGCTTCTCTCTCTCCCTCTTGGCCTCTTTTCTTCTGCCTGCTTTACAATCTAACTAATAATGAATGATTATGAAAGCCGCCGGCCTATTCTCGATTACATAATTGCTAACAAAATTGCGCCGAAACCAACCAAATGAGGCGCGAGCATAATAATGGCAGTAATAGCAGCGGCAAAAACACAAGCCAAAGCAGTAGGCAGCATCCTATTACTAATTCAAAGTGTCAATTATGCTTGCAAAATAAGAACGAACTTTCCGGCGAGTAGAAAAACACATGCTAGACGCTGACTAGCAACATCAGCCTTGTCTACTCATCCTGGCCATGGAATGAGTAATCGGTGTTGGCGGAGTTGCTTTTTCCGTTCACAAGCAAAACACAGTTAGTCATCGAGCGCGATTGTTAGCTTTTGTAAAGTAGCTAAAGATACCTAAAACTAGTCAGACACGCTTCCACTCTTACTGGATCTCAATTAGCGTACAGCCCCAGCTAGCCAAACACTCACTCTCGTTTAATGCGCACTGGTGTGCCACTCGCTTTTAGCCGATTTATATCCGACGCCTTTCAAGATTGATTGCAAGCAAGATGCAGATTGCAGTACATATTGATGATTGCATTTTATTTTCCGAATAAATCAACAACTATATGAGATGAGATTACTTATCACGAATAGTAACACTCTTATCTTGATCCAGCTCACTTAGTTCAAGAAGCAAAGGAGAAGCGAGGGATTGAGAAAAACCGAAAGAATAAAGAAAATTGCGAATTTTTCGAAATGATTAAACTGCAAAAACTAACAATAGCGATCAAGGACAGTAAACGATGGGCTCACTTGTATTGGAAAAGGGCTCGATTTGTTAAATAGGCAAACAAACGTTAATGTTGGATCCGCCATGCCTCTGAATAGTTCTTGCTGTTCGCAAAGGAGCCAACTGAATAGAAGCGACCAACAAATCAAATAGAACTAAGCTGGAAAGTTTTTTAACAAAAAAAAAAAGAAGACAAGGTGCTCTATGCAGTCTGGTGTTGCTCAACGAAATCTTTGCTTGAATCGGCTTCGTTTACCTCCACGGCCGAGGAGGTTGGGTCAAGCTCGTGCTCGTCGGCTTCTCCTTCTTCTTCCTCTTCGTCTTCATCGCCTTCTTCCTCTTCGTCCTCGTCTTCTTCTTCCTCATCCTCCTCATCCTCCTCTTCCTCTTCTTCTTCGTCGTCCTCTTCCATTTCTTCGTCCTCTTCCAACTCCTCGTCTCTTTCGAACTCTTCTGTCTCCGGTGTCTCTTCGAGTGCGCCCTGGCGCTTTATCAATTCATTTGCGTCTGACATGTTTCGTTGCAGGGCAAACTCCCAGTCGGCCGCGCTAGCGGCAGACTCTTGCCGGCTATTTACGTCCATTTTTCCATTTGCGAGCATCACATTTGGATCAAACTGCTTTAGATGCGAGTGCAGATGGTACTTGAGATGAGCAGCTTGTTTAAACGATCGCTTGCAAAAACTGCACTGATGCAGTTTTTCGCCTGTTTGAACCAATTTAGTCAAGGGCGTGAGCAATTCTGTTCAGTGTTGTCTGTCTACTTACCCGCATGAGTGAGCGAGTGAAGCTTAAGCTCTGACTTTTGCTGAAATCCCATTCCGCACACAACACAGACGAACGGTTTGCCGTCCGAATGGATTTTTATGTGCGCATGCAGATTGGAGACTCGATTGAACGATTTGCCGCACTGGTTGCAAGAGTACGGCTTGATGGTCGTGTGCGTCAGCTTGTGTCTCGTCAAATTGCCCGGCTGACGGAACGCCCGTCCGCATATGTTGCATTCAAACGGCTTCTCGCCCGTGTGTATTCTCTGTTTAAATGTTTGATTAGTTACGTATTTCTTCTGTTGTTTTTCATGTGGCTATTTTGATTGTTTTCTTTTGTGTGCGTGTTTGTATGTGCAATGCGGCATTTAGACTGCCAGACGAGTAAGAGTAGCAAAATTTAATTAGTGCTTAATCTAATGGTGGCCTATGAGCCAACAAATTAAATGGCGCTCGAGCGTAAATAAAAAACACCTCCAACCAGAATGTTTGCGTATGGCGCGCGCGCTTTGATTTTCAGAGACGGCCGACCGCTTCAAGCTACGAACTACGGGCATCTGCCTTCACAGCTTACGTAAAAGAATATGAGTCACATGCCGCCAAATGGACTTTCTAGCAGACTGAACTCGCGCAGACAGTAACTCGACGTGTGCCAGTAATCAATATAGAGCGAGAGATGACCAGTGGCTCAATTATCTCGACAAATTAGCAGCCAATTAGTTTGAGAAGAGAATTCGGGAGCAAGTCGGAAACTCGGCCAACAAGTGTCCGCGCTTCATTAGTTTACAGGGACTGTCTCGTGTTATGGAAATAGATATGTTTGGCGAAGCGTAGACGAGTGGGCACAATGCAACTAATAATGGATGGACAATGTCGGCGCAATTCATTTACGGCTCGAAAATCGCCAAAAGAATAAAATCGATCGGAGAGGAAAGTTTTTGAGGCGATAATGAAAATCACGTTCGATCACATGGATCATGCCGATCCAGTCGAAGGGGGGGGGGGAGCTCGCACTCGACATCCGCTACTGCCTGATCGTCTTCTAGTCGATTTCACACAAATACACATTAGACACTGTCGGCTGGTCGCATTTCCATCTGAGTGCAAAGAGCATCAGAAAATAGGAGCAAACAGGAAGAGTAGCGTACGTGCCGTTAAAATCGGCTGCAGATTTGAAATCGACTTTGACCAAGCCAAGACACACAAACACATTTATGGCGAACAGGTACACACGTGCACAGGCATGCACCTATCCGATGAGTAGAGGACGACGAGTCAGAGCCAGGAAATGGGTTTCGTCGGCGAGCAAACAGAAAAGGCGAGCTGCTTACCCGATGAGTGATGAGCGTGTTGCTGCGAGAGAAGCCTCGACCGCACAGATCGCATTTGTATTTTTTGGCGTTCTTCGACTTGATTCCTGTTTGATAGCCGAGTCTGTTCAAATAGTGCGAACGAGCTCGTTTCATCTGCGAGCCGGTAGTGACTGGCGGAACTGACGCGGTAGCCGTCTGAGAAGCAGGATAGTTGAGAGTCAATGACGATGGAATTGGCGCCGTGATTGCGATCGGTGTCGCAAATCGAGACGTGAAGTTCGGCGCACATCTGCTTAAATCGGCCGCAGGAAATGGCATATAACCGCGTCTGAGCTCGGCTTCATTGACTGGCTCACGTGGAGCCGAATGTCTCAGGTCCGCAAAAGGTTGGAAACGTTCCACCGACTCTCCAGGCTCTTGACGGTTCTCGATTTTAGATGGGAGCGACAAGATGCGCTCGATTGAAAAATTGCTCGGCTCTGATTTTCTGCCGCTCTTGCCGGCAACGGCTGGCTGATTGGCCATCTTCGCACGCTGATTGAGATTGTAATAAGTGAGAAACAAATTTCTTCTCAACATGAACTCTTGAAGTTGAGTGGGCACATTTTCGGCACTTGTGGCCCGACCGAGCTGGCCGTTCTCTTGCGGTTTCACGGATGCGCCAGAGAACATGAGCATGTTTTGAAAGTGCATGAGTCGCTCCATGTATAGCTGATTGGCAATCGGAGAGTCAAGCAGGTTGGAAGTTGATTCACTATGGCCACTTGAGTCGGACTGGCTGGAGTATTCTGTTTGCCGAAATGTGCCAGCAGTGGTCTCTCTCAATTTAGAACGACTTTTGATCGAAAAATTCGAACGAGTTGACGATGATGAGCTTAGCGGCGATGAAGAGGATAGCGAAGAAGTGAACGGCGCAACTGGATTAAATGCCGAACCATGCGGTTGTGTCATAGCGGTTCAAATTCTGAAGAAAAGCACGAACGATGAAATTAGATTTGGAAGTGGCAGAAAATTACAGAGTCGAGATCGACAGAACAGTTTGTAATTGTGGCGTCGGATCGATAAGAAATGAAGCGAAAATGAGAAAGAAAAAGCGAGAGAGAGGGCTGAAAATGAAGTGAATGATACACAACGAAATGTTGGATGAGGCAAGGCAGCCGATTCGCTGTTCACCGTCAAGTATGAAAGACGCGATCTGATTGGCCGTCGGTGTCAAACGCGTTCAGACGCGAGCCGATTTTATTGGACGAGCGGAGGAGCGCAGATCGAAATACGTGAAGCCATTTGAGGCATAGAGCTAATCGCGGCGTGTCAGGGCGGAAATTATATCCGGCATTTGCGTACGCGTAGGAGAGACACGCCGCGTCTGAACGTTCCTGACCGAACAAGAGCGATCATAGATAAAATTAGGCGAGAGAGAGAGAGCCAACGAGGACAGAGAGAGAGAGAGGGAGAGAAAGAAGAGAGACGAAATGATCGAGAGAATGATTTGCGAGCTTGTCACGGCGTCTAATCGCTCGTAAGAAGGCTCACGAACAGTTGTATCAAGTGGGCCGCGCCGCGTCTGATCCGGACCCCTGCGTTCACTAAGTCAATTATCTTTTACGCCCGATCGACATAACTCAATTCTCAGTTCGCCTTATCCCGCCTAGCTGAACCGCGCGCACCGATCTCATTCTTTACGCCTCTTGTCCCGCGTCGTCCAGGCCGAATAGGACGCGCCGCGCGCACTTGATACTTTACCGTTTGGGATAATCGATCATGCGGAACCAAACGAATGATCGGCTGGTGAACATTCGTTTAATCATGATCGCCATGCCCACACTCACTGGCTTGCATGTTAGCTTTCTCTTTCTCCGGCTCGTTCGCTCAAGTAGTCCCTCCCCTCCTGGCCGGGACCAAATCGAAAATATTTTGCCAAGTCGCATCTATTCGATCGACACGGCCGGAATGCTGTTTGTGTTGTTAATTCAATTAGCCGGCTCGTGTTTGCCTTAGTTCGTCAGCCTGTGCAGGTATGTTATGTGGACTGCTGGCCTGGCTGCCCATTCAAACTAATAAACTTTTAATTAGGCGCACACAATCTCGGTTAAAAGTTAAGCGCCGTCGTGATTAGCCACTGAACACTGTGCATTAAGCTTGCGGAAAGTGCACGCGCACGGCAACAGCGCTTTCTCAAAGGCCGGATTATTTCCACGACTTGTTCTAATCTTCTACTCCGCTCTTCTAATCGACCTAAATCACATTCGATTTCATGTTCCACACTTCTTCTCTTTTGTTTCTCTCTTCTCCTTTTTGGTCTCTCTCCTCTCCCTGGTTCTGTTTATACTTTCCGCCGAGCTGGTTTTGGCTCACTTCAGAAAATCCACTGAAAAACACTCGAACCATGTCGGCAATCATCACCGCTTGGTCCTCATCACAACCAGTCACTCAAGCTCCGTTTTGACTTTTGAGCTTCTTAATCTCACTGATAATTCCCGCAAATCGCCGCAAAGCAGAGCGGCCATCTTCCCTTCTCGACCAACAAGTGCCTTTCAAAATAGCGCTCTTGACCGTCCTGGCAATACAAATCCCAAAGATGACATTCCGAAAAAAAAAATTTGAAGCATTTCTCAAGCGGCTGACTGTCTGAGGCCACCGAAAAATCAAAGACAAAATTAAAAGCCTTTTTCCTCAACAAATTCCGTCTCCATGGCAACCGAAGCGGTTCGAATGCCTGGCATGCAACTGACCCCAGCATGTAATTGACTTGTTACTCATAAGAGAAATTGCTGATTTCGCCTCTTTCAAATTGGACAGCATGAACGACCAAGTTAGGTTCATTGTGGAACGACTCAATCGAGAGCCGTTCAACAAGAGCATTAATTTTATCAACTTTGACAATCTGCAAGGCAACAACCTTCTGCAGCTTTTGAACGACGTATTTGCTGAGATCGATCAAACGGTAATCATTGGCCTGAGTGACGAGTTCGTTTTGATTGCTCAGTTGGCGATTTTGCTTTAAAAAGCATAAAGTCGACATTCGCGATGAGACTCCCGAACAGACTGCCGTTCGAATGTTCACTCTACTCAAAGTGTTAAAGTACAAGCCTCCAAGCGACGATGGGTAAGCTCTTGGCTGATCTCGATGCGGACAGGCACCATTTGATTGGCGCTTAAATGTAGGAACTCGTTTCGTCAAGGCCTGGTCGCCGGCGACAAAGTTATCATTCATCCTTTAATGAAATGGTGCCTGGAAAAAGTGCCCGAACTAAAGAAACGAGCATATCTTGGGCGTTTCTTGGCAAAGCTAGAAATTCCGCCCGACTTTATGAACGACGGTTCGATTCGCGATCTCTACGCTCAGGTAAGCTCTTGTCTTTTGCAGATAATCACTTGGCCAGTTTATTTGAACCCCGAACGTGCACAAAGTACGAAGGCCTGATTGGACAGTTTGTTGACACACACAAAAATTACGACCATCTATTGTCTAATCAGCACACAACTGCTGATTTGAAAAGAGAGATAAATCAAATGGAAGAGGAGAAAGAGCAACTGACCAAGAGACTAGAGCGCGTCAAGAAGCGAGTCGACAGTTTGGGCAATTCAAAAGCGATGCTCGAGCTGTCCAGAGAGTATCGAACAGAAGTCGAACGCGAAGAGAAAACGAATCAGCAAAAGGCCGAGCTCAAGTCAGGCTTGAACCAATTGGACAACAAAATTGATCGGCTTGAAAAGGTGCTTAAGGAGCAGCAGACTTCATATCACGATCTGAAGCCAGAGAGTGAGTGCACGATCTTGTCGGCGCGTTCTGTTTTATTTTTACAATTTTTTTTCTACTTTCGTAGCGATCATCGAGAAAATGGAAGAGGAAAATCAAGTGAATCACTATCTGGTGCGAGACGTCTATCCAAAAGAGATCGAAGTCTACAAACAGAAAATAAGCGATTGCGAAGCGGTGGCAGCCAAAGCTGTCATCGGCCAGTCAGAGATCAACGACATCAAAACCCAAATAGACGAATTAAACAGAGAGATAAGCAAACTGATCGAGAAGCGTGACTCAAAAAGAGACATGTCCGACGACAAATTAATCATGTTCCGCAATCAGGTGAATAGTGCCCGAACGACTCGTCTCTTTGAACCGACCTGTTTTACTTAAACGCTGAATCAAAGGCGCTTATTTTATCGCGCAAGAAAGACCAGTTCGCGGAGAACTTACGCGAGCTACGAAGCGAACAACACGCACTGGAGAAACAGCTCCGAGATAAAGGCGGCGCGTTCAGTGATGACGGCAAGAACCTGACTGAGGAGGAATTCAAGCGATATCTGGACCGAATGAGAAGCAAACGCAACACTTACATGGGCAAGAAGCAAGAAATGGCCGAGCTGCAGAGTGAATTCACCACTTTAAAGCGAACCGAAGAGATATTGCGCAAGAAGTTCGACTCGGTCAAAGAGCATTTGGTAGGGCACCAGCTCAAAGATTAGTGCGCTCGCAGTCTAACAACTTAATTTTAAGCCGTCGGAAGAGGGCGACGGTCGAGGCGGAGAGAATCTCAAAGAGCAGTCAGAGAAGCTAATGTCGAAAAAAGAGCTCGCGGCCAAAATAGAAGAGAAGAAAGCCGAACTTGCGCCCGTGCTTAAAGAGCTCAAGACCCTGCGCAACGAAATAGATGTATGACGTCCTCTCGTCTCCGTTACTCGCCTTGTGTAAATCTAATTCGAGCTGTTGACCGTTCAAGGAAATCTCGGGTGACCATGAAAGTAAAAAGAGCAAATACGATCAGATAAACGCCGGCTATGAGAGCAATAGATCGAAATTAGAGCAGGTTCGGATGAAATTCTTATTGAATAGAGACTCGCGATTGTAAACAACTGTTTTTTTGAACGTAGGAAGTTAAGGCAATGGCCGACGAATACCACATACTTGAGTCGCGCTATCATTATTTCAACGCGCAAAAGCTCTTCTCGCTCACTTTTCAAAAGAGAGCACACGACGAGATCAAAATGTACACAAAGCACACGTCACAGAAAACGCTTCGCGATCAGCTGATTAAAAAGATAAACGAGCAAGAAACTCAAAATCAAACGCTGAAGGAGAAAAAGAACTCGGCGGCCAACACTCAAGTGGACAGCAAAAAGCAGATGAAATTGTGGAAAGACCTGCAGCGACAGTTTGAGCTTAAACGTCGTCTCGTCTCGGTGAGATTGCTTTTTATTCATTTCAAGTCTAGTTGGTCGAAACTTAACTGGCCAATTAAATGAACAGGGCTTCAGCACCGAAGATCTGGACGCGCCATTCGATTCTATTCCGGACGATTTTGATTTGTCTAAAAACAACAACAACTAGTGTGACCCACTCGTCTCATTTCTAGATCACCAGCAGAGATTTTCTCTTTTCTAAGTTGTCACATTCGTCTGTATACAAGTCGAGAATAAACTTGTGCCCAAGAACAAGATGGTTTGCGACAGCCAGTCTATGCTCTGTTTGCCAAGACGCGAGTGATAACTTAGTTGGGGATTTTATTCAAGTCTCAATTTGACATATAAAACCATAATTGTGACGAAAAGCGCAAATAAAATTAATTTAGTTTTTGATGGCTTGCTCGTCAATAATTTAGAACATTTGCTTAGGCTTATTTTGCTTTTCTCTGCATTTATCGGTCGAAGTATATAATTTACATCAAAATAAAAATTAAGAAAATAAAAGCCAAAATAAAATAGAAGATAAGTTAACCCAGATGCGATTCAGCTCACTTGCTCGTGCAGAGAAATGAACTCAAGTCGGAATGAGATAAATCGGTTTTTAAGTAAATGAACTGATGAGCGTTGTCGATCGAGTGTTTAAGTGGACGTATGATGCTGATTTCATCATGATTAGAATAGCTGATGAGTGAGTGTTCATGCCAATTTTCTGTTGATTTAAGTTGACGTTTTCTCTCTCGTCTTTTTAGGGCGCGCTCATCGAGTATTGTCTTGAATTGTTCAAATTTTTGTTTAGTGCAGACGCCAATTGCTTGTCAGTAAAACTCAGTTTTCAGCCACTCAGTGTCCTAAACGAAAAAGATTGCTATCGACGCTTTGAAGCGAGTTAACTCAATGAGTCAATTGAAAATAGTCTGGTAATTGTTTCGAATGTGACGTATGATATGCTGGCGGCCGGTCCGATCTTGAGAACGTGTATTGTGAATCCTCGGTACCAGCCGACGAGGCCGTCGCGTCTCAGCACATGCTTGAGCACGCTCATTGTGCTCTCGGCCGTGTTTCTGTTCGATTGGAGACGGGTGCGAGAGAATAGGAGAGGATAAAAGATAAAATTGCCGACAAGAGAAGACATGTTGCCCAACACAATCTTCTCCCAGATGTTTGGCTCGTGTTTGTGCGCCATTTCACTGTATTGCTTTTTCATGGTCTCGTAGAGTGCAAGATCAAGGCCTGTGCTTGGCACAATCGCTATCGTGTTGGCTAAGAAGCCGCGATAAAAAGCGCGGAATCCATGTTGACGGGCTACTTTTGTAATGCAGTCCACAATCGAACTGTACTCGCCGGTCGAGCCCAAATTCATCAGAGTCTTGACCGTTTTGAGCGGATAGAGAACCAGAGTGGAAGTAAAGCCTGCCACACTGCCGCAGAGCATTTTGTCCAGGAATGCGCTCATGCCCTGTTTGCTGCGGCTGCCTCGGATTTGCTTAATTGATTCGTATGAGGCCATTCGAATTGCGCTCTCTGGCGCTGTCTTGATCACGTTCACCGCGTTGCCTCGCCACAAGCTCTTCCAGCTTCCTTCTCTCAACATATAAGTCCACACTTGTCTTATGCTCAAGTGGCCGTTGACTAGGTCAACCGAGTGGACTTGATAAACCGTTCGAAGTCGATCGGCAGGAGCCGTTCTTTAAACACAAAAAAATAGAGCTGACGATTGGAAAGTATTTAGACAAGGCTCAGTCTGGGTTACATTGTTCTTGACACTGCTCCGCCCATGGCACCAGCAGCGAGCTCGACCATCAGACGTTTAAGATGCTCGCTTCCGTATTTCTTCTCACCGGCTAGTTTTACTTGCCTATGAGCCGTCATTGTTTCGCTTACACGGCGTTTCGTATTGTTGTCAATAACAGGCATGTTTGTCGCCAACCGCTAGATTAGTTCGCGTGTGGCAAACCAAATCGCCATAAAATGCTTAAAAGCCATTAGAGCTGCACAAAGTTTTTTGAACAATATGTAGAATGTAGTGTGTGTGTGTGTGCGTATTCGTTCGCGTTATTCATACATGAACGCGTCTATTACTCTCAAAAGTCACTTGTAGCTTAATAACAAGTGATCGCTGGTTCGTTCGTTCAACGTTTCGTTGCAATTCACAAGTTCTCTGTTCATTTCTTACTCAGAAACACAATTCTCGCCTTCTCTCGCGCATATTTGCTCTCGAACGCTTTCAATTTCAACCATGATTCAAGCAGCTAGGCTTCAATCATACTCAACAGCGAACGAGCCAACCAGATGATGAACGTGTTGGCTTTTTTTTTTTCTTATTCTGCCGATATTTATTTGTCTTGCATGGGCGTGGTGATGCGATGTAAGCGAATGACGTCATTGGTGTCTACCCGCCTACTCGAAAGCTGCTGCGATTAAACACGCCTATACGAACCAGTTGCTTGCCATACAGCTACATTGATGCCTATTATGAAAGAGAAGAGAAAAATGAATTAAATAAGAGGGAGAGAGAGGTGCTAGTCCAGAGACTAGATCTCATTGTCGATTCAAGTAGCTGGTCGGGATTGTAGATCGACTCCACGAGTTTTTGCCGAAAAGAAATAGTAGTCGTAGTAGAAGAAAAAGCAAGATGGCCAATCTGTTTCGAAACGATCTTGCTTGTGGTACTCGGCAAAGAAATTGTAAGAGAAATTAACATATTTCATTCAAGTCGCTCTTGCATTTTTTTTGCATAGGCGCAAGAATTTATTCAGAGTGTTGTTGACCCAAATTAGTCTCCAGAGTTGAACTGTGCCCTCTACACTCACTAGAGGCTCAAATAAATCAAGTTTTCTACTGTCCCGGTTCTAGCCGCTACGTTCGTTTTCCAAGAGCATTTACACAAACCTATCGCTTGATTCGGCCGAGATTAGCGCCTGTAGCTGACCCTGTTGCTCCTCTGCCAAGCCGAGGCGTAGAGAAAGCTTCTGAACGAGCGCAGTCATCGTTTTACGCACTTCCTAGCCGATTTTGAGGCTGCGGTTCAACTTTATAATGCAATCTACTCGCTATGCAATCTTACAATACTCTCTCTTCTTCTCTGGAGCATAAACTGAGTTCGTGGCGAGCAGAGCCTTTCAACCATCGCCTTGCTGTCTGCGCCGTTCACACGCCATTCGATCTCCACATACATGTCAATGAGACGTTCGTCAACTCGAGAAAAGCGTTCATGCGTGACTAAATGAATTTACTATTAAATTCACTCCCACTCAGGCTCATTAATGTCAGAGCTTACCATAGATAAGAATCAGCTCGCTGCATGTTTGTGCCAGATAGATATTCAGCTGAATAGGCAATTTGTTTGACGAATTCTTTTCAGTTTTCAAATTGCATTTCGCATAAGAGAAAGTCCACCACTATATTGAAAATAGACGCGAAAGCTTACATTCTCGTCCAGAAATTTTATGCAATCGGCGAATATATTCTGCAAATCAGTCTGAGTGACGCCAGTCTGGTCACGGCGAGCAGTGAGCTGATGGCAGAACGACTAGAAAAAAAAAATCGGTCAACATTGCGAGCAAAGCGATCAAGCGGACTCGATTGCGTACTTTGATTCGAAGAAATAAATCGGACGGTCGAACAGATTCAATCTGAAGGTCATGCTTGGCCCAATCTTGATTGTCAGCGCTCGGTTTTGAGCTGTTTGACGCAGGCTCGAGGTTTTTCTTGAACCTTTTCGATCTCAGTTCGTTCATAAATATGTCTCGGTTGAGATTGAGCTTTATCCACTGTTTGAGCTTTTCGATCGCCTTGTAAATCGTTATCTCCTTGGTTGTCTTAATCACTGCTTCGCGTTCTGATTTGTCGAGCAAATTTTCAATCAGAGCGTTCACTTTCGGCTCAAAATAGCTTAAACAGCAGATTAGAACGAAAGGACCCAGTTCGCCTGTGTATTTGCCAGATCCTACCTTTTGCCTAGTTGCAAGCACTGACGTTCGCATTTAGTAGCAAACTCGGAAGACATCCGTTCCAAATTGGTCTTTAGATTTGATGCTTATTTGTTGACTGACCGAGTCGGAGAAGGTTTGATACCTCAAGAGCGCTTTGATTCGCGTCGGCCTCTTTTATTTCCTGGAACGCTTTTGTCATCTCGTTCAAAATTTCTTTGAGCTGTTTGTGGCGAAAACTTCGCGTGTAGATGAGAAACACGGTTTCAGCCACAAAGTCAACGAGCCGCTTGTAGGTCGGATGCAGGAACAAAAACTGCGCCATCAACTTTAACTAGAACAAACGAAGAGCTCTGGTCAAGAAGAAAAGAGGACATAAAGCCTGACAGATTGGACACCTGTATTTGCTTCGGCTGGTTCATCTCAGTCTCTTGCTGTTCTTTGACAATTTCAAACGATATCAAACGATTTGACTCTTTTACCCGATGTGCAGCCCTTTTCACGCCGGTCGAGAATTTCACCAAAAGTTTCTGAAGCTCGTCTGGAAAATTCGTTTGAAGCAGCCTGAGGCAGGCTGCTTGAATATAAAAACTCCGAACTCGTTAAATTACCCAGAAATGGACAACAGAAATGCAAGTGGATCGGATCCACAAGTTCGATATGATCCTTTCATTCAAATGAATAAATCGCTTGCTTCGAATTCGATTCAGTGATTGAGCCGGCTTACCACCCCTCGTTTGGACTCGGACAACTGAAGGTCTCGGGGCATCACATGCGAATCGCTGGGAATTTTTTTCAACTGCAACAGCCAGGCGATCAGCAGAAGTACAAGCAGCAGATTTCCTCCAAAACCTTTGTTGCTCATCAGTTTCAGGCTGTTGAAATGAACGATTAAGACAAGCTGAGAGCAAATGCAATAGACCAAGTCACTTGTAGATGACGACTAGTTCGTTGATCGGATTACGAATCGAATCTAACTGAAACGCTAGCTCGTCGATCATGCTTAAGTATTCGGTGACAAGCGGCACGGTCATAATCAAATGATTGCGCCTGATGGCGGTTCTTATCATGTCGGAGAGATCAATCGGCTGCGGTACCTGGCAATCGATTAAAAAAACTTAAAATTATTGAACCTTGGAGAAAGAGCGATTGAGAAGGTTTTGCTCACATTGTTTCTAATGCAAATTAGCTCTTTGCGCTGATTGATTGGAGTCGACTGCTGATAGGGCAGAAACGTCAAGTAGCCCAAAAATTTTCCAAGAATTCGAAGTCTCAGAAACATGTCCTGCAACGCTTCCTAAGGCATTAAAGAGCTTTTGAAACCCGTTTTGTAAACGCGAAAGATTGCCAACGGACTTTGTCAACTGAGTTGTCAGAGCCGTTTTCAAGGTCTGGAATATCCTGATGAAGCTTGAGGAAGCCAAGTTAGAGATAGATGGGGAAGAAGCAACTAAAGACTCTGGTCTACCTTGTTTATTTCAAACGCCATTGTGTCTTTAAGGCACTGGTGAAACGCAGGATTGGCGGACAGGTCGATGAATTCCTTGAAGAAGCCTTGAAATCCATTGAAACATGGCTCAGGATTGGGACCACCAGACTGCGGACTGGCTGGCATGCTCATACGAGCATTTAGTCTTAAATTTATTTTCTTTTGCTTGTAGTTGGCAAACACAAGCGACCAGATTTACTCACTTGCGCATTTTAATTCGATCAAAAGAAGAGCTGAGGCCAGGACTGTCGTTGTTGTCGTCAATTCGAGGCTCGAGCAGCAGAGAGTCGTCTTTGCAAATCTTCCAGAAGCCAAAGTTGAATGAAACGGTTCAAAGAAAGAATTGCATTGACAAGTTCGAACCAGAACAAGCTGCTCGATAAAAAGCTTGACAAACTGAATTAGTCCACACATTTGGTCCTTGACCGAAACCATTGCCCGAATCTTGTCGCCAAATTCACTGGAAAAGTCCCAGCCTTCGACTTTGTGATTTTTCTCCCACTTCCAGAGCATGTCGTAAAACGAGTCACGCTGGTTTTTGGCCCACAAGAATGAGCTCTGATCGGTGAAACTGTCGCGTGAGTTTGTCTCAGTGTTAAAAGGCACCAGTTTCAGCTCGGCGAATTTGCTCTTTTTCTTCAGCTCCTTAATTTCATTTATTGGATCATGCGAATTTTCGAAGATGCCAAAGCCAAGTCCAACCTCCTTGTCCAATTGATGATTCAATATAAAAGAAGTCGGCCTGAACAAGCCATTCAAGGTGTCCACATAGACATTGTGTCTAAGGTCCACAATCAGTGAACTTCTCAGATGGCGAACGATGCTTTAAATTTCGTATTGTTTTAGCCACTGAAAATTTGAATGAGGTGACTAGAGTCGAATACCATTCGATGTTCTGGATAACGTCTACAGCGAAAAAAATACACGTTTCAACTGTGGGAAAAAGAAGAAACTTTTTGCTCGGCTCTAAAACATGATCGATTAATTACGCTGAAGAGAGCGAGAGAGAGGCAAGCGAGAGCGGGTCGACCTACCCGGATCGGTTTTATGCTCTTCAAGGTTTATGGTCAGCAGCTGAAATATAAAATAAAGCTCCGTGTTCAAGGTAAGCACAAAATTATCTGGCGAAAGCCGCTTAAAGTCTTGACGTAAAGAGACGCACAAACAAAACGCTCACTTAGTATGAGAAGGCTGTAAAATTTGCTGAGATTTCTGGTCGATTCGAAGCGTTCGATATTGGCTAGACTGCTTGCTCGCTTTTTCAGTCTTTCGAAACGTTTTATCTTCTCCTCGTTGAGTTCATTCTCGTTGTTGTTGGACACCGGACTGGACGGCTCTTCGACGTTTCTTTCGAACGTCTGCGACTTGAGTCTATTTTTAAAGCTGCTGACTACGACCGGACTGGCGCTCGGCGTTATGGTCGGCGATTTAACCGGAGTTGCCATAAAGTCGAATAGCGTGGGCGTTTTAGGCGTGTTCTTGCCCGTGTTGGGCGTATTTTTGTGACTCAGACAATTAGAAGGTGTCGAATGATTGGACGTGTTGTATTTTTTGCCACGGTTTCTATCTTGTGGCGAGTTTTGCCAGCCTCTCGGAGCACTATGCTGCTGCTGGTTCAACGATTGAACGCTAACTCGTCGAACAGGCGGCGTATTGAACGACAACGGATTTTGACCAATGTCTGTTTGAGATCGCTGCCAAATTTTTCTCTGAGCAGTGTCATTGGTTACATCGGTGATTGTGGGCTGACTTATTGCTTTGGAGTCTAAGTATTGATTTCCTTCTGAATGCAGCAGCTTGATGAAATATGACACAAATTCCAAGTCGATTCTCTCTTCAGACAATAGCTCGTCCTAACCGTTGAACATTTAAGGGCCTGGCTGGCTTAACAAATTCACTTCGGCTCTTACTTTCTCTGCCTGAGTCCTATACGAGTGGAGCAAATCGTTCGACAGCGAATTACAGTGTTTCTGGCGCAGTCTTTCAATCAAACTCTCGGCTGAGCACTGATTGGACGCCAACTTGCTCACCATAAGGCTATTTAGATCGCTTTTCCGCTCCATCTCGACGATCTGGACTAACCGTGCTATTGTACGCGAACAAGTCAAATATTTACATGAACCAATCTGTTTTGTTAAGTTAAATTGTCAAACGCCCGAATCCAGTAATCGAATTCAATCTATTTCTTGCCGACTCATCGAGTGATTATTTGATCAGCAAGCCACTTTCAAGCTCATTCGCAGGGTCGCTTCTCTCAAACATGCCTATTCAACTCTTATTTTTCTATTGTCGTTTAAAGGAGCTTTTTCTTTTATTAAAATTTTGTCGATTTTGAACTTATTTCGAAGAAGCGTTTTAGTTATACTGAAAGACTGTCTTTTTGTTGGTTGTTTTTTTTTTTCAAATTTTGATTTATGGCCAGCTCCAGTAACATGAAGCTGACAGGCGTCATACGGTTTCAAATTAAGCCACACACACACACTCAAACAAAATAGTCAATCAAGCAACTTGAGCTTTTCGTTTAGCAAAAATCAATAATCGCGAATGAGACAAGAAGAGGTGAAGAGCCAGAGAGGAAAAGAGAAAATTGAACGAAGAAAAATGTCAATTTTACTTCATTGCTGAGTCTGGGCATGGTGCGAATGGGCGTGTGCTGGCGCAAAAGAAAAAGAAAGGAACGAAGGTGAACATCACAACGAACATCACACTGATGCTCGCTTTATAGAGGCTTGCTTGTGTAAAATGCGGTCAAGAGCCAAATGCAAATTTTTTAGAAAAAATGAAAGTCAGCATTCGGTCAAGTAGAAACAAAGAGGAGGGGAAAGAGATGAAAAGGAAAGAGAAGATAGGAGGCGAAATCTAGAATGCGATAATGCTGAAGAGTGTGTGATGGATGCCTTGGAGTTGGTTGAGAGTGCATTTGTAGAAAATTGAATTTAAACAAGCAAAAACTAAAAGTTTGTCACGGAGATCAGAACAAAAAAAAAGATGATACTAATAATAATAACAACAATCGTACGAAGAACTCGAGGACGGGCTCATTGATGAGCTAAATGGCCGTTTGGTTGACTGGCTGATTGACTGGCTAACGGCACTGGCTTGCTTTGTAGGCTGAGGCACCATTCATTCATTTATTCATTCATTGATTCGCATCGATTTTATTTGCCAAGTAGAAAAGTCAAATACTTGATAGTACAAGGCTGCGCCGGTCATTTTCGACTCGCTACTCATTCTGAACCAGAGCTTCAAGTCTTTGTTATAGCTCCAGTTTCGGCTGCTCAGCAACTTGAACGCTTTGAGTTGAAGCTCGTCCTGGCAGCAGACGTAAAATAAAAAGAGCAAAAGCTCATCACTGGCCACTTTGATCACTTCGTCCGGATCGGGAAGACGAACTGGCGAGTTTGACACGCGATAGCAGTCGAGCATTTTGCTCTGATCGATTTGATCGAATAGTATCGAAGAGGACGAGCTGCTCTCTTTGCTATCGTTTGCCAATATTGACTCGGACTGATTGGTCCAAAGCGATTGAGATTGCTTTATGAAACTCTGATTTGTCTCTCCTTTGCCGACCAGCATGCTCAGCACCTGCGTGCTTTCACTGTCATCGCGCAGATTTATCAAATTTAACAGGCCTAACATTCCAAACTGATTGCTTAGCGGAGATCGCGAGTGAGCGTTGCTAGACATTGCGGCAGCTTGAGGGAAGACATTCAGGTAATGGGCCGCTTCGTTCTGCTGCAAGTTGTTGGATGCATTCGGCCAGTAGTTGCCATTCTCCGTCTTGTTAAATACCGGCTCGCTTAGCTGGCGGCTAAGAATTGCCAAGGGATTCATGTGCTCGTTCTGAAGTTCAAATTGCCTATAATCACTTGATTCACGAGCGCTTTGATAGCTGTTGTCACGGCGAAATGGCTGACGCTGCGGCATTTCGCCTTGTAGCTGCTTCTGAAGTCGAAGTCGGCTCAGAATGTACTCTTTGCTTAAGTTGGCGTCTCGTTGCGAAGATAAATCAAATCTGTTTATTGTATTTGACTGACTTCTCAATTCATTCAAAAGACGAGTGTTAAGACCTGCATCATTCAGGCGGCCAGTTTCGCTACTAATCGGCAAATAATTTGCATTTTGATCCGAACTCAGGAAGCCCTTTCCGACGCCGAGCTGTCCCATGTCCGCAAAATTGACTTGTTTGAGATCAGACCAGCCGGTGCCCAGCAGATCGCTTTGATTCGTTTCTTTAGCTCTCTGTGATAAATTGAGCAATTCGAGCAAATTTTGCGCTTGCTGTGCATCGTTCATCGAATTGCCAAATAAGGCGTCGAGACCAGCGTCTTGTCGAATGGCGCCCGGTGCAGTCATCAAATTCTGAAGCAGCTTTGTCTGGTTCAAGTTGCCCATCTGACGACCAGACGAGTTGAGATCGGCGAATGATTTTTCATTTGATAGACGACGATCCATTGACGCTATTTGCTCAGTAGATGCGTAACCCGAGTCGAGTAATCTTGTGTTCATCGCTGCCGCTATATTCGTCTCACTGCCTCGCTTCATAATTTCATATACATTCATTCTTATTTCTATGTATACTTGTTTTATTTTTTTTTCTCTTCTTTTAGTTCGCAAGGGTTATTAAAATTGCCCGTAACGTTTATTTGCGATTTGAATGATGCATATGTCTGTATGTTGGCGCGCGCGAGTTAGTTCAGTGTGCCATCATCATCGCGGCCGATCTATGCGAACAAAAGTTTGACAAAAGATAGAACTTGATCAAAAATGGACCTTCAGCAGTTTCTGCCAGTTATTTAGATTATTTTATTCTTGATTTTTATCATTTCGGCCAATAATCTCTGACCGATCAGGCTCAAGTAGATGACGGGTCTGAAAGCTATCTAGTCTGCTACAGATCCCAACACGCTTCATATCAAACTGCTCGAAAAGAGTGCCAACAGCTGATTTCAGATTCTTCAGATGAAAACGACAAATTTGAATTTGACTGCCTTGGGAATTCATGATGCCAAAACACACTCAAGTGTTGGAGAGAGTCTTGAAATTTCAGTCTTATTTCAGTCCTAAGACAAATTTTTCCATCGAACACAATTCAAGTTAGACTGGAATAAATGAAACAGAGAAAATTGCCTTCAACTGCGGACATTGGCTAATTGAGACGTTTCTATTGTTTCATAAATGGAAAAGAGTATAATTAACCAGCGACCTTGATAATCGCAATTTATTCGCCTTTAATCCTCACGTTTCCGCGGCACGTCGAATAAATTATGTGACATCAACTTGTTTGTCCGTCACTGCTCGGGTCACTCGTTTCTCCCTTTTTATTTTGTTCTTTTTGGAGCATAAGCGAAAGCCGATGTGAATAGGCAAACTTGCTGCCAGGTTTCACCGCTTTTATTAGACTCGTTCGAGAAACTCTTTTTCAATGCGTAGTCGGCAGTTTTCAGTCGCTGGCTTGTTCTCATGTGGCTTAACATCGCGATTGTAAAAACATTCAAGGGAATACTACACAACCCTGATGAACTCTTCTCTCTCTCTATCAAGCAAGCACTCGAGGTTCACATACGATTCGCCCTTTGATTCTGTATTCGAATTTAGGTCAACTTTGGTGCGTAACTAAAGCGTGAATATAGAAATAAGGCCGGACGACTTTTCTCTTGCTGACTCGCGCACGAACATTCTGATGGAGTAGGAAGCTAGGATGTGGAGGACGCTATTAAAATTCACTCTTATCAGCTCGGTGCTGATTAGCCACGTTAGCACTCAGATGCAATGGGAAAAGCTGTTTGACTCGCTCTCCTATTCGCTTAATGTTAAACCTGCACCGCGCCTGGAGGCGGCCATTGCCCATGATAGAGATCGCAATCGAGTGATCATTTTCGGCGGTTGGCAGCCACGCTACGATTCATCCTCGCCTGAGTACGCCATGCCGGTGCTCTTCGATGACACCTGGGAGTTCAATTTAGAAACAAGTAAGAGACAACCGCTTGAATCTGTTTGCGATGCGCATTTCGATCATTTCAAAATCCGAAAGAAAAGTGGCGAAAGCTTTCGTTCAGCATAAAACGGCCTCGAGCTCGCTACGGCATGCTCTACTCCCACAATAGGTTTGGCATGTACGTCAGTTCAGGCCGGGGCTGGTTGCACGAATACTTCAGCGATATGTGGATATATGACTTTGCGTAGGTGTTTTACCTCAATCGGCATTCGAATTCTAGCCTAGCAATCTGCTGATTCAAAGTGAGGATCAATGGAAAGAGATGGACCAGAGATTCATCAGCATAGTTCCGGACAAGCGCTATTCGCCAGTTGGCGGAATCTACCCCGACTACGAGAGCGTCAAGGGCGATTCAAAGCATAAGCTCTACTTGAGCATGGGACGAGCCCAGTTTGAAATGTTCAGTGATATTTATTCGTACTCCTTCACTGATCTGCGCGCATCTACTGGCATCTGGGACAGGAGTGAGTCGATTTAGTTCAATTCTTACTGACCGAGACAGCGTCTAAAGCAGCAATCACTTCAAGTTTACACCGAAATTTACACCGGCGCGTTCAGCTTCACTCATCCTCATCCTCGTTATCATGCTAGTGGAGCAATGATCTCACCAGACGAGCTACTCATTCACGGTGGTTGTCTCAGCGGAGGGCTCAGTGGCGGACCTTGTCCGGCCACCGATTCATGGCTATTCTCGGCTCGTAGCAGATCTTGGCACAAAGTAGACTCGTCGTGCATGTCGCCTCGAACCCAGAGTTCAATGGCCCCCATCATATCAGACGGGTTTCGCCGATCGGCCGTCATCTTTTCCGGAATCGAAAAAGACCACACAATTCTAGCGGTGAGTGAGCCTGCCGTCCGGCTTTTTGCACAGTAATCGCGCAATAATCTGACTATTTCAGGTTGACCATGAATTAGAGGAAGAAGTTATAGTTTACGACAATCTCCGTCGGAAATGGATTTCGAAAAGAGTTCAAGTGAGAGAATTTCAGAAAATGCCTGAAATTGCCTATCTGAGCTTGTCTTCTCCGATGCAGGGATTTTTCTATCCGGAAAAGCGACACGGACATGTGATGAGCGCCGGAATGTACGAAGGGCACGGTGGCGTGTTCATGTTCGGCGGATTCGGACGTTCAAGGTGAGCAATCTTGCTAAATCGGCAAATAAAAGGGCCAACTCGCTCAACATGTTTCAATATTTGAAGCCAATCTAACCTTGCCGAGCTCTGGTTCCTCCGAGTCAACGTTACAACGGCGTTCGACACTCCGCTGCTCACCAGCTTCTACTCGAGCGATATGAAATTCACCTACGAACGATGCTCGAACTATTTCAGCACAATTCATCTACATGCCATAATGATGATTGTTGGCTGGGCGCTGTTCATAAACATCGGCTTGTTGATCGCGCGATGTGCCGAAGGGAAAAGTGAATACTGGCATCGTTGCCTTATCAGGCTACATCGGACCTTGAAGGTAAACAGCGCGTTGAAGCTCCTTAACCGAGCGAATCAGAAATGTCATAACGCCAACAATTGAGTAGCTCATCGGTCTGCTGTTTGTGAGCGCGGGCATCTTCCTCGGATTCTGGAGCATGCATGGCATTCCTCATCTAGTCCATGCTCTACTTGGAACGGCCGCTTACATAATCGCTCTTATCCAACCGATCGCAAGCTATTTGTAAGTATACATTTTATTGATCTATTAGAAAGAGACAAACAACAGCTGAGAGAGATAGAGACTAGTGAGATTGGACGAGTGGACTAGACGAGACGGTTCGCTATTCGAAATCCGTTAGACTCTGAAAGTTGTTGGTCGAACTCTTTTGTTTGAGAATCAGACTCTTTGAAGAAGATGTGGTTGAATCAACGCTTCGTTTAACAACGCCCGGTTGGCTTAAGGCCGAGTTTTCCAAGTGCTCTTCATGCTCATCATAATCTTCCTCCTCCGATCTGATTTCCATTTTCTGAACGATCAAACGCAGAAATTCCATCTGCCGATCCATTTGCTTTCTCATTTGTGTTAACCTTGGAGTCGACTAAGAGTGATCTTGTCTGCCGTGAGTTGACCCTTAACTTACCGGTTTTTCTGCTTGACTAATTCAACGTAGAGAATGTCACCGGATTCTTTTTCGTGATCTGGTATGTTGACCATCGGTGGTGCCTTGATCTTGCACCAAATGCTCTAAATGAACGAAAATTACAAAAATGAAGTGAGCAACGAGCTAAGCTGAAAGAATGAAAGAAATGCGTACCATTAGGATTCCAAGCTTGGAGCAGTTGCTTCCATAGTCGACAATGTACTCTTTCTCGTTTACTCTTTCCAGAACAGTACGCGGCATTTTGCGCTCCAAATCGACGTGCAGTTGGACCTGCATGGCTTCTCTTTTGAGCTTGGCATCACGCTGAATAGATTCTATATCGCCGACAGCCAAACCGATCTGGTTTTTTGGTTCAAGTCAATCAGCATCCGCGGGAAATAAAGGCACCTACGATTTTCTATCTTACCAGCAAGTTGGTCAGCAAGATCGGTATGAGAAATATGAACAGGACAAGAAAGAGAATGCTCATGTTGCCAAAGTGAAGTGTTCCGTTGGTGTAGGGCAATATGAACGAACTGAGGCCGTTCGTCTCGCCCAGCATCATGATTATGGTTCGAAATATTGAAATCATCGGGGTCATGTTGGCTTTTCCTTCCTCATTGCCGAGTAGAATGAAAAATACGAGACCGAACGCGATAAGCAATATTGAGAACAGCATTATGACTTTGAACAGGGTCTTGAGAATTTCAGTGAACATGACCACGTAGATGCCAAACACATAGAAGCTTTTAGGTTTTCTAAGATTTAGGTTTTTAGAGGCTCTTGAGTGCAAATAGTTACCGCTGCATGTAAAGCAACAGATTGAACCAAGCCAGAAAGATGATCACGGCACCCAGTTCCCATTGCGTACGCTGGGAGTAAATGTTTGGAGCGATGAACGGCATCACGAACACAATTGTGAGCGGAAAGAGCAAGAGTTGAATGTAGACTTGAAAGTTTTTAAAATAGTTGAATTTCTACTCGACAAAAGCAGCTAAATTGAATACTGGAATCTGGGTTGAAGCGTTGGTGTTACCTCAATTTTAATTTGAATTCCCTCCTTGATCAAGTTCACCACGCAAAAGAGAATGCAGGCGATCGCTAGCGCCTTGAATATATTGTACTTTTTGAACGTCCACTGTAGAGAATAGAATTCGTTTAGAATTTTAGACAGATTTCGGACCGGGCTAGATTGAAAGCTTACAAATATCGGCGAGTCCATATGATCGTGACAGCGGCTCGTGCTGTGATCAACGTCGTCCGAGTGGTAGCAGCTCGGGTGGGTAACCACGATGGTGGTCAGCATCATCAGGAACAAGATGTAAAGTATGGTCGCGATTCCGTACATTGGCAGGCCATACATGTTCCATTTGCGCTGCAAAAGACTCTCGCACAACGGATGTGAGAGGCATTCAGTTCGGCCGTAGCGCACCATAGTCTATTCGAAAGCCAGAAAGATTTGCATTTGGTCGCTCGACCGTTCGCCAAGATTAGGAGCGCTTACCACAAGAGGCAAAAGTGGAGTAAATTTTATGTCCCCGTTCGAGTCGACCTGTTCATCGATCCAGTTCAAATACTTGAAATTGTATCGCACCTGAAAAAAGCGAGTTTTTGTTTCAGAACTTGACCGATGCTGATGAGCACCCTCTCACTTACCGAAAGCTTCTTCTCGCAGCCTTCTTGTTTCTGACACCGCGTGACACATCTCTCCATCACGGTTTGTGCGATTTCAGACGAGAGCTCAACGATGCCGATGAACGGTGTCTTGAACAATTTAGACGGCAGATCCAACGCCTCTTCCCAGCTATTTGCAGGAGAATGCTTTCGTCAGTCGATCGTCAGTCTTATTGGCCGCAACAACATACCGGTCATGTGAGATGATTGTGGTCAAAGCCGCGTATTGCTTGTGTCTAATTGCCAGATCAATGAATGTGAGCTGTTCACGATTCGTTCTGAAATCCACTCCCGAGTCGAGTAGAAACTTGATCACTTTTGGCTGGCCCTCAATGCAGGCCAGATGAAGTGCCGAGTTCTAAAAATTTAGAAACGATTTCTCCAATATTCTCGGCGTTCCTTTATTTTTCTTTAAAAAATATCAATTTACTCCATCTTTGTTGACCGAGTTGAGCACGTGCGGGTCAATTCCGTAGATTATTTTCATGCAGTTGGTGTAGCCGGTCATGGCCGCCTCGTGAAATGGGTTGTTGCCACTGTACGATTTGTAGATGAGCGCACCTTTTTGCATCAGCATTTGAACCACCCGGGCATGTCCATATTTGGCCGCCAGGTGCAGCGGTGTGTAGCCTTTTGCAAGTAAGCAATTCAGCTGATTAAGCGGGGCTTGTGGCACCTTTGTCTTTACCATGGCTGTCCTTCTCGTTTATGTAATTTTTAAAATTGTCCGAATTGAGAATCTGAAGACAACTGGCGTAGCGGCCGAATTTGGCAGCAAAATGCAACGGTGATTGCTTTTCTTTGTTCTTGGTTGCGATGTTCGCACCGTGGCAAATCAATAGCCTCAAACACTGCACATAGCCCAAGCGGCTCGCGTAGTGCATAACAGTACAGCCGTCGATGTCCTGTTCGTTAAGCAAGTCTTGATAGCATTTGTTCTAAAATTGCGGCAGAGCATGCGGGAGCTTGACTTTTGGACTAATTGTTGGAAAAAAGAAAACAGACCTTGAATATTTCTTCGCTGATTAAGTGAAGGATATTGAACCCATTGGCTTGGGCTTGGTTCATTTTCACATCAGCATCGACCATTTTGGCCGAGCATTTCATCTCATGGTTGATGATTAGATGCAAGAGATTTCGCAGTTTCGAGTCTTTCAGGCTTATTGAGGCGCCTTGTTTTAGCAAGAATGAGACCATGTTTAAGCAGCTGCGCGAGGCGGCCAGAAGCAAAGGAGAACGCTTTTCCCTATCCAATGCGTCAATGTAAGCTCCTTTGGTCAGCAGATACTCGCCGACGTCCACATGGTCGAACATAGCCGCCTTGTGAAGTGGCGTCATTTGCATCGAGTCCTGGGCGTGAATCACTTCGAGGAACACATCGGGCTGCTTTTCGGCCATTAGATGAAGCATTTCGAGCGAGCCCTGGGCGCACGCTATGTGCACTGGAGTGCTGTAGTCTGTTTCGCTCACTTCTTGTATACTGGCACCGTTGTCCAAGCAGAGCTTCACTGCGCCAAAGTTGCCGAACTGCACTGCGGCGTGAAGCGGTTTGTTGTTGTCACCGTCGACAAACGAAAGCATTTTAAGTTTTGTGCAGCCGCGTTTGCAGCCTTCGCTAATAAGAGCCTCGAGAACCTTATTCGAGCATCGCTGTGCTGCCATGTGAATCGGAAAGAAGCCGTTACTGCACGGAATACACAAATTTGCCTTGTGCTCAATCAGCACCTTGGTACAGTCAATATTGTCGTAGTAGGCGCAGTAGTGAAGTGCCGTCATGCCATTCTCACCGCCCAGATGCAGTTCAGTGCGAGAGTCAGATAGCAACACTTCAAGCAAGTCAGCACGGTTGTTCAGAACGCATTGGTGCACGGCTGCATGCATGCCGTTGTTCTTGATGCTCGGATCTGCGCCTCTGCTCAGCAATAGCTGCACACACTCAACTGTGCCTTTTTCGATCGCAATGTGAAGCAAACTGTTTCCAGTTTGATCGGTCTGATTTACTTGCTCTATTTAAGCAGAAAGAGCGATAATAGTAATCGAATCGTGCAATTTGGTAAAAAAATCAAACAACAACACCAATAGGCAATGAAACTCAATATCATACCCGGCGATTGATCCAATATAAACTCAATTATTTTGACCTTGGATCGAAAAGTGGCGTACTGCACTGGAAGCCAGTTCCTAGTGCTGTCTCGCAGATACAGTCGACTCGGATCTTCTTCATACAAGCGCTTGAACTTTTCCAAATTCTCTGTTTGCGCAACCTGGTTGATTCAAAGGCCATGAGAGTCGCAAGATCTCTGGTCTAATTATTCCTAGCTTACTTTGTGAATGTAGAACGGACTCTCTTCGATCAAGCAGACGTCCTTGCTTTTATTTGTGCTGATCGATGACTGATTTGGGCTTAAATAAGTTGGCGGTGGCGGCGATCGAAGGTGTGGTCTAGAGTAGTTGACTTCACTGTCTTCTGAAAATCTAACCATGGGCGAACTGCCATTCCTTGCCCTCTTCAAGTTGTCTACATTGCTTGATTTCATGGAAAACTCGTCCACCGTCGACTTGTCGCTCTCTTCATCGTTATTTATTGACCGAGAAAAGTAGCTTGTCCAGTGTCTTTGAATGTGTTTACCAATTTTGCTATGCTCGCCATTAGTTTCATTTTTAGAGACCAAATCAGCTATTCCTTCATACTACCTTCGATCCATCAGAGGCTTTAGTAGACTGCAACTTTCGGCTTCGAAAAAACTCCTTCTCATTCTAAATGGAACGTGTGCTGGCGAATGCTTTAAATTTTATTGCGTATTTTTTACGATTTCACTTGCAATCATATTCAACACATTCAATCTTTTCCATAAATTTGATTTTTATGAAACATGTCAGACGGCTGCTGGCGCTTAATTTACCAGGCATTGCACAAAGGCTGAATTTTGATCAGCGGCTAATTGACATTGAACATGAGCAGGGGCGGAAATCAAAAGGCCATGCTAATATCGCTCGTGATCGTCTAATCGTCAAAAAATTTACAACACAAACACCATGTAAATATTTGATTAATGATGCGGCAAATTGCTGAAAGAAGATTAAAATCAGCATCGAATTTATCGACTCGCGAACGCCGTCTCGTGTCAAATTCCATTTCGTTTCAAACTCTAGCAGAAATTGCCGATAAAAGGAAATTGAGATAAAATGCACAAAAGAGTGCATTTGTGATTTCCCCTTCAACATCCACTCTCTCATCTCTTTGCCTCTCTTGTTTGTTTGCTTCAATTCAGTAGCTTTTACGTTTTTGTGCAATTTCAGGCGACGAAGAACAAAAAAATTTGACTATTATGTGGACGAGACGGAAAAATGCAAGGCGCAAGAAGAACAAGATTCGTGGTGGTACTTTATAATGAAAACGATTTACTCAAATTTATTTCGAACGGCGATGCTGTTCGCTTTAATAAACATGTCACTTGGCGTGTTCTACGCAGTGCTCGACTGGTACTGGGTTCTGATGTGGTTCATTTACCTCGGAATCTATTTGCTAATTTATCTATCGATTGAGGCGCGCTCATACTTCGCGCCATCTAAAAGCTCGACAAGACTGGCTGACGAGTTGGGCGCCAGCCAGCTAAATTTGAGTCGCGCAAGCTCAACAGCGCAATCGAGAAAAAGCGACAAGCTCAACAAGAGCCTCAAGTCATCTGAAGCCATACAAATGGACGCTCTGCGTTACACACCGAATAGGATACACGAAGGACACTCGAGACAACACCAGGCCATCTCCACCATAGATCTGACAGACTCACATCCGTTCTATCATTCGTCACCAAAACTCTCATCTAGACTCAACTCATCGTCTAGAGCCGCCCTGATGGCCGAGGACGACGCAGTCAGAGACATTCCAAACGCCCGACGTGGTCTCTACGTCTCCGAAAATAAAGCATTCAACACAAGCCAGCAGTCATTGGCGTCACACGGCTCTGCAAGGACAAGCAGACATGAGCTCTATGTTCGAGCCAATCCAGCCGCCACTGCAGCACCGGTCTCGCCTCGAACTCAACATCGTTCTCTATTGAAGAATCAAAATCTCGTCGAACGCATCGAACGAGACGTTCTAAAATACTGACTCGTCCGCCCTACTGTTATATAAATCTCTCTGCCTTGAACATACTAGCTGCTTTAGAAGTGAATAAATTTTTCCAGAAAAACAACCAAAAAAAACAAAAACAAAAAAGCAAACCATTATCTAATTGCAGACTGCGCACGGTAAGCATCTGCCACGTGACTTGAGAGCGGATGAGTCAAATTGACGGGATGTGCTGATTACAGCAAAAATGTCAAGAAATGAAGAGGCTTGTCAATCAGGCTCTTCAGAAGACCCTGTAGAAGCGAAGCGATGCGTTGAATACGGTTTCGGGTTTTTATTAACTAAAAGAAAACAGAACAAAAGCGAGGAAAGGGGGAACAAAATTCATAAGATCGACTGGTATAATTTGCTTTTATTCTTCATCTTCTGAATCGTCATCCTCATCATCTTCTGAGTCATTATGTCCAAGTCCATTTAACTTTGGTCCGTCTTGATTGATTCCATTTTCGTCGTCATCATCATCATTGTCTGAATCACTTTCTTCGTCTTTCTTTTTCTTCTAAAAACACCGAAACCCATTAGGTTGCTACGTAGTTGATAAAAGACGATCAAATTATGTCAAGTTACCTTCTTCTCGATCAGACTTTCTTTGGTCAATCGCTTCTTCTTCAGCGAGCTGACCATATTCTTAGCAGGGCGCTCATCTTCGCTGGGCTCTTCTTCCATCTCTTGACTTGACGGATATTCTTCTTCGTCGTCGTCGTCTTCATCCTCTTCGTCGGAAAAGTTGTACTCGTCAAATTCAGAATGACTTGGAATGAGATCGTCTTCAATTTGTTCGTCCTCGCTGCTCGAGTCCTGGTGGTAAAGGAGAGCGTTCGCGTTGCTTTCATTGGCGGTCTGAAGCTCCTCGGCTTGCGAGGATATCTGAGTCATGACAAGCTGCAGTTTTCCCTGAAGTTTGGAAAGCTGCGGGAAGAGTTTAGTTCTCGCATTCATCATCTCGTAGACAGAGCCCAACGACGTAATCAAGTCCGGATAGGACATTAAATACGAAGTGTGAATCATTAGCACGTACTTCAGCCACTTGATCATTCCCATTCCGCTTTGTGCGTGGCCTTGAAGTCGCTTGTTAAGCTCTTTGATCAGCGATATCACGTGATTGGTGGGCAGCATTCGAACAGTCTTGGCCACAACTTTTTCATTTTTATGTTGGAGAACATGCTGAGCAAAAGAAAACGAATTTAAACGTCAAGGCTATTCAACTATCGCATGGCTTGTGAGTTTTACGTTCAACATTTTGGCATCGTTGCTCTGCAGGCCTTGGACGAGTAGAACGAGCAAATTGTCAGTTTTAGGCGCTTGTCCACCGTTGCGGTTATAGACCTCTCCGTTGGTCTGATTGGACTCGATGTCCATCACTTTAAGTCTTTCTTCGAGCGTCATCTTCAACAACAAAAACATTTCACTCTGTTCCACTGTTGAATGCTGCATCAAATTGAACAAACCTGAGTGGGATCGATGGTTTTTCGTTTTGCTGTACCGTTGCTGATTGCAGTTAGCTCATTATTCGCTTGTGGATTGACAAAGTCGGGCACAAGCAGCTTCACATCGCTCGAATTAGATGAAGATTGAATCTTAGATTACGGATGAGCAGATGCGAGACCAAATTTTGAGTGAATTGACTCGTACTTTGGTTGTTTCCGATTCTCGAATCACTTTGGAGGCGAGCGGATCCTGACGCTTCAAAACGATCTTGCTCTCCGAAATGTCGGAGAATTTCTATTCATTCAAGGTCATCAGAGTTGTTAGAAGATGGCCAAAACATGAAACGAATTCTCACCAATTTTTCAAGTTTCGGAGCCAACTGGGATCCGTAGATGATATGCAGACTGTATTGTGACAACAGAGTCGATAGAGGAACTGAAGGAGTAATCAGCGAGCAATTCAACTCAATTTGTTTGACGCGCTCGTTCTGGGCGTTGGAAACAAAACAGCCGATAATGGGCAAGGGCTGATCACTTTCCGTCTCGATTTTTATCTTGAGCGTAGCCTTTATTGGCTTCTTGAGCTTTCCTGCCTTGCCGTTCGCTTTCTTGTCACTTTCACCCGCTAAATCGTGATTGTAGACACACAATGTGCCTCCGTTTGTGATGGCACACACGAGAGCGATTGAATCTTGCGATGCCGATTCGTTTTTGTTTACCACGCTGATGCAATCAAGGTAAATTGCACCGTCATTAAGTGAGAACGAAGCAACGCTCGTCGGATTTGTCGGGTCCAAGTGCCTTCAAATCAATAGTCACAGATTGAAGTCAGACTTTAGAATGCTCGAAGAGACAAAAATAAACTTTCTTTACCAAGCGTTCAAAACACGATCGTTTAGAGCGGCGGATATAAAAAAACTTCTATTTAGAGGTACGAGACCGAAAATGTCGTTCGAGTGACCGGACAGAGTCTAAAGCGTTTGAATGCTTGAGCTATGGCGATTGGAAGAAAGCACTAGAATGATCTACCTTGAGCTTATTCTTTGAGGCCAAGTCGAGCAGATTGATTGTTTTGTTGGCAAACACCAAGTACTTTTCATCTGAGTCAATTAGCATTGAGGTAATGGGCTGTTTAGAAGCTTTAAATTTACTGCAAACAACGTTTTAGCATAAACGACTCAAGAGGCAAACGATAAATGTCTATCTTACTCAGTGACTTTGGAGTCGATAAGGGACCATTGAACAATGGCACCATCGTCAGAACATGAATAGATCTTGTCGCTGAATGAGGACGACCACTCAATTCCGTTTACTTTGTCGCTATGGCCACCAACAGATAGCTGAGTGTGGAGCTCGGCTTTGGCCAAGCTGTAGAGAAGGATGGAACCTTCACTGGTTCCGATGGCAATTAAATCCAAGTCATTAAGCTCGCCAACAACGCTGTTGCCCTTTTGAGCAGATTTTAATTTTTTATTCTTTGCTGAACTTGTACCCTTATTTGTGCGGCGAGTTATGTCGGTTATTTATTTTCTGACTGAGTAGACGAGTCGGGAACTGGCAACTTACGGATTTTTGAAAGCTAGACCAAGCGAGGCAAGAGCAGCTGGCCTGGAGGTGTGTGCTCGAGTTGTATTCACACTTGAGCTTGCAAGTGAGCGCATCAAAAAACTTGACTACACCGTCTGATGTACACAAGGCTAAACAACTTCCGTTTGTGCTGAACGAGCACGCCAGTTCCAGTTGACTCATCTAGCGAAATGAAAGCGGAATGAGTAAACTTCAATTGCTTGCGGTCCATTTTCTCTTTCATTCTCTTCGTGTGGTCATAAGCAAAAAAGAGAGGAAAGAGGAAAATGAAGAAAAGAAAATTTACATTCGAACCAAACTGCACATGGGTTTCATTCAATTGCATTAATTTAGTTTCGTTTCGTGCACGTTTAGACGACCGAACTGCGTGCTGTCCTCCTAGCCAGCTAACGTGTTTGAGTCTTCTCAAGTTCGACTATTTGCGTGTATGTGTGCGAGTGTCTTCTCGCATTCACTCGCATAAAATGGAAAGATGATTTAGAGTGGACTTGGCTGGATAGGAAAAAAAAAAAGAAATAAATAAAAATAATGGACGCGACGCAAGTCAAAAGTGTTCGAATTGTGAGCGATTTAAACGAGGCCAAGTCGATCGTTTTCAATGAGGTTTGCTCTCGAATCAGCACTGCGAAGCATGATTGAAAATTTGACTTTGCCAGAGGTGTCCGTTTATTCTTCGAAACTTCGATTTAGGCTCTTGTTTGACCAAATGGACTGTCGAGTATCTGAGCGAAAAAGTTAACAATCGAACTGTCAAAGTTCACGTGTCATCAAACTGCAACATGGACTTTATAAACAAAAACTTTCTCTATCGGTATAAACCGATTGCTAGATCGAGTCCTCGGGTTCTGAAATGATTTTTTCCACAGATCTTTGAGTTTCAATGAGCTGCTAAAACGAGCTGCTCAAGACAAACATTCGGAATATTTCATCGACGAGGCGGAGAAGTATTATCTTCGCTCGCTAGGCGATGACGAACGTAAGGACATTGCTGATTTAAGGTTGGATTTAATCGAGAGGTCATTGAACCCAATTCCCATAATGGCTTCGATGTAGAATCCAGTTTCCTGAGCTTATTCAAGACATAAATTTCCCACCGCTCTTTGAGCAGGACTCTTATTTTTCCAGCGTGTTCCGCATTAGTTCGGCCCAACTGCGCCTGTGGACCCATTACGACGTAGGAGATGGTCTCTAGCTCTCACAAATCCAACCTAAGCAGTAAACGCAGATCATGGACAATGTATTAGTTCAAGTTTGCGGTTCAAAAAGAGTCATTCTATTTCCGCCGTCAGAAGTCGATTATCTCTACATGAAAGGCGACAAATCACAGGTGCTTGAGGTAGACCAGCCTGATTTGAATCGATTTCCTTTGTTTGCCAGGGCGCAGCGATACGAGTGTGAATTGGGCCCTGGTGATGCCATCTTCATTCCAGGTTGGCATATGACTATTTGTTGATTTTCTTTTCTAAAACTTGTCACACGTTTATGTCTAGCGCTCTGGCTGCACAATGTAATAACAAACAGTTTCAGCATCGGAGTCAACGTTTTTTGGAAACACTTGAGCGATGATTACTATGAGCGTAAGGACGTGTACGGAAACAAAGACCTGGCGGCGGCCAACCGAGCTATGATGTTCACCGACAAGGCAATCAAAGAGCTCAAGCAACTTCCAGAGGATTACAAGCAATTTTACGCGAGGCGATTAATTCAATCGCTCAGAGAATGCTTGAATCTACCGAGCTGATATGCTGGTCTTTGCTTCTTGGAAAAAATTAAATTTTAACAAAAAGCCTGTATGTTTAACATTAAGATTAGGGCTTGGCTCAAACCCTTGCTCTAAACCCTAACCTCTTAGTCACAAACCCTAATAATAGTTGACCAAATGGCTGACTTGGCTCGATTGGAATCGAGAAAAGGTGTTAATATTTGCTTCAGTTTTCCTTTTTGTTTTATTACCTGCAAATATAAAAGCATCTAGACACATAGATAGCTTTCCAATCAGGACCCGGCTTTCAAAATCGCAAATATCGACTTGAAACAGTTTGCGGTTATGAAAATGAGAAAAAATGCTCTTAAAACTTTTGAGTACATTTTTTTCAAAGAAAAATTAGAAAAAGAGAGCAGGAAAGGGCAAAGAGAGAGAAAAAAAAGACGATAGAAGTAGAATAAGAAAAAAACGAAATCATTTAAAAAATATCAAATTCGTTAAAATCCTAATTCGAACAGAAAAATCAAGATTAAAATCTGAAGCGAAATAAGTGAAATAAAAAGATGCAAAACAGCTTAGATTGACGCTCAGAAGTCAGCAAACGAGATTTGAGTGAGAATAATTTAGAAAAATAGAGAATATAGAGTAAATGAGTCACGTGATGCCTTGATATACTAATTATTGTATTTAACGCTTCAATTCAGATGAAATGTGCGGATTCATTTCAGATAGTTTTGCTGTTGGTAGATTTGATTCATGCTGGAATTTATAGAAGCCGGTGTGCTCGGATAAATTACGCCGCTGTTGTTTAATGAGAACTCCCGACCTGGATAAGAGTAAGAGTCGTTGGCGCTCATCATCGAACTGCCAAGGCCGTAGTCGTAAGGCGGATTGGCCGTCGAGACAAACGCTGACTCGAACATTGACGGGGCAGATGAGGCAGTAGCAGCTGAATGCAGGCCATTCATCCACGCAAAGTTTGAGTTCATGTAGGCAATATGACTTTGCTGTTGGCTTGAGATAAGCGGCGAGCCAGGCGAAGCCAGAGATGAAGAGAGCGAAGACGACGGAAGATTCAGCTGAGAAAAGTTGGATGCATTGGCGCCACTCTGGCCAGAGCCGAAACAGCCCTGATGGTTTGATTGTGGATTTGAAGTGGATGACGAAGAGGAAGGCGAAGTCGACAGTGAGGATGGAGTAGATGAGCAAGTGAACGAGGAGAGCAGCGCTTGAGACTTGTTGTTCTTGCTCAATGGCGTGCTGTTCACCGTGCTTTCTCTTTTGTTGGCTACTGGCGAGTAAATCAGATCGTCTTTGCCTCCTTTACCGTTGGCGGGCATGTTCGTATTTACATTGAATTGATTTAGGCTGTTTGAGTTGTTAAAATAGAATAGCTGATTATCTCCCGGGTATGAGCTCATCATGCCATAGCTGTTTGACTGCTGCATTGCGTTCTCGTAGAAACCAACCGCCTCTATAGACTGGTTGTGCAAAAGAGCGCTCGATGCATCCGCGCCGTTCATTGTCACATAGCCGCCTAAATATTCGCTCTTGGCAGTGAAACCGTTTTCACTTTGCATTCCATAATCGTATGAGCTAGGTGCAACTTGGCTGCTGCTTGAGTGGGAGCTTGTTTTGTTTTTGCCCGATTTTGCTGATGCAGCCGGCATTGGAGCGCTTGTCTTGTCGTGCTTGGCTCTGAGCCGAGCCTGACGACGTCGAAAGTCACCTTTTTTAAAATCGCTCAGATTGGCCGCGTGAATGCTCCAGTAATATCCGCGACCATTGCCTGCCTTTCCGACTTTTATGAAACACTCGTTTAAGGACAGATTGTGTCGAATGCTGTTTCGCCAGCTTTTGTCAGTTCGACTCTGATAATATGGAAAGTGGTGAGTGACCCAGTCGTAGATCTCGTTGAGCAGAATTTTTCTGTCCGCTTTGCTCAAGATGGCCATTGATATAAGTGCAATGTACGAGTGAGGCGGACGTTCACTATCCCCGTGTCCTAGCGAGACTGTTTACTAGTCAAAGAGACGTTCAAACGTGCGCGTACCAATAAGTCTACGTACCATGTGAGTCGCCTATACGCTGCTCTGCGGTCGGTTTAGACACTTTGCCGCTCTTGTTAGGATCTGACTTGTTCATATCTTCGGCTAAAAAGCTATTTGACGCCATGCTTGTCGGGTTGGCCAAATCAACGCTTTGGTAACTCGACTCGGTCTAAAAGAATAATTGAAAAAAAATCATATTAGAACAAAGTGAAACACATTTTAAATATTTGTCTTGATCAACGAGCGAACCATGTGATGAGTGACGGATGCCGATTTGGCGAGTGCTCATCAAATGTTATTGTGTATATGTGTACGGCTATGTGTGTATGGATATGATATTTTCTGGTCTTCTCCTATTTTTTTCGATTAAATAACATCTTAATCTTGACAAACACATAAACGAGAGTCGAGCGCAAAGTTCACTTCTGACTCTTTATCTGTCTATAAATAATAAACTCTTCTTCTTATTCTTTTTTTTCTCGATCAAAAGGGATTGGTTCAGAGAAAAAGTGATTATTGTCACCTAGAATGCTCGACAGTGCGCACGCAATAATCTACCGTTGCGCCTGTTTGTGTCAACTAATAGAACTGAAAGAGAGGCATGATCAATGGGAGATGATTGACGGATGGCTCGGGCCGTGATTGTGGTCGAGCCAACGGGATTTGATGACCAGGGGAATAAGAGAGAGAGAGAGAGAGAGAAAAAAAAGTAAAAGAAAATTCATCATCATTACAAGTTTGTGCTCTTTGTCCGGACTTGGCGTGAAATAGCCCGAGTCTTGTGGCGGTCGCGCTTCATAATCCATCGTGCCGGTAATTATTGTTCGCGCTTCTATTTATTTATTTACTTTGGCGTTGGTCAAGATGATGGCGTCACTGAACCTCGAGCCGTTCTCTGAGTTTACTCTAATTTCTGCCGCTCCTGTTTTCTTATTGTTCTAAAGACAATTGAATGCAAATTCATAGAGGAAAACAAATACAAATAGGCACTTGTACTAGAACTGGGTCTAGTGAATTTCTCTTCTTCAAAAAAAAAGAAGAGAAAAAAATCAACGATCATTTGCTCTAAGTTGCAAGGCCGGCTCGGATCGCCGGTCCGAATATTTTCCTCTCGCCAAGACTAATATTTGCTGCTCTTAGCGAAATAGGAAAAAAATTGAAGAAAAAATAAAACAGAGCTCCTAATAGCAGTGCACGAGCAGAGTGTTGTAGATGAACAACGAGAAATGCGCAAATCGAACACACTGGGCCTTGTGCAACTCCCAATTTACTTAGTAGTGGCTCACTCAAGCGCTCATTGCATCTCTATTCCATAGTCTGTTGTAGAGGCGAAGCTGAGCTCTTCATCGCACAATTATATTTAGATTTATTTGAATATTCTAAATCTAATTTCAATAATTAAGTGAACGAGTTATTAGATAGGCGGCCGTTTAGAGACTGACCCAGTCCTGATTAAGCAACCAAACGATAATTCGCTGCCAATGCCAAATAGCTTCAATTGAGCCGAACCAATTTGATTATTCGTTAATTAGACGCCTCGCCCAATGATAACTCGAGCGTAATGTGCCATTCGTTTGTTCACACTTGCTGGCATACATTTTTCTGCCTTCAATCCTCTCGTCATTCTTCGCTTGATAATATCTCACCGATTTACATCAATGAATGTCGCGATCAGTTTTGCTTTTCTTTTTCCATCCTCGAGCGAGACGCTTAAATTGCTCCAACGAGAAAAGGAAAATTAAAATACAATGGCGATAGGCGGGTAATGAACTAGATACAAGAAAGACACACAGGCAGACAGGCAAGCAGGCGGAAAGCGAATATTTCAAATGTAATTATACTCAAATAAAATCAAGTGATCTGCGGCGGAAATGATTCAATGCTGCCAGTCGTTTTGGTTGTTAGAATTGTCACTCGTCTGGTCAAGTGTCATTTAGAGGCCAAGTGACGAGGGCGAACTAACTCAAAAGTGAATCGATTGAGACCAAAAATGGCCGAAAGCCAGAGCTTATCTCATAGCCCAAGAGACGAGAAAGAAAACGATCGAGTTGCTGCGAGAGGAGCCCAAATTGAATTAGCTCGACGCCAATGCTGTTAATTTAGCACCAGAGTCATATTAAAGTGATTCGCCAGCAAAAACAACATTTTTAAACGAATTCGAAGCAAAAACAATAAAAAATAGAAACCAACACCAACAACATCATGTGGTCATGCTAAATTAATTAGAATCTCTCGGCCGATACTGCTCACTGACTGATTTTAACAATCGCCTGTTTGGCATCCGTTCGCAAGACGAGCAACTCTTAGAGCCTAAAACAACACATGTCTTTCTTTCTGGCCTTATAGATTCGGTGGCCAAGAGAAAATAGAGCGGTTGAATAGATTCTTCTGGTGAATAATTGTAGCTTCGCTCGCAACGATAACAAATAAGGCGTCGAGCGCACCGAGTGATCATTTGATTTGTGAACAATAAACCTAATTAAATCTGTATTGCTCTCTCATTCTTCTGTTGGCGCCACTCACATACACACTTACTTGCTCTAGTTGCTATTAGGAGGCCAATCAGGGACTTGGCTGCGGCAACTCAAACATTTGTTTATATTAGAACAAGCATGAGTTCTTTGTGAAAAAAAAGTACTGAAAGCGAAGAGAAGTGAGAGTGAGCAAATCATGAAGAGCATATCTGTGCAAGCAAGTCTATCTATGTAGAGTGAGTGTGTATGAACAAGATTCGATTAATATCAAATTGATACTTTCGATATTTATTCTTAATAATTAGCTTAGATTATCCATGCACTTTGCAAAGCAACGGCTCTTCCATCAACCTACGTCCGTATATCTATCTATCTGTCTATTTATTTAAGTTTTCTCTTTTTTTTTCTCTTTCTCTCTCTCTTGCTCTTCGTTGCTCTCATTCTACTATTTAATTAAAAATAGAGAGTCTCACATGGGAGCAGCCAATGTGGCCGAGACGGACTCGCGCACAATTCAGGCAACTCACATCACGCCTAGAAAAACAACAACGATAACAATGAAAGCAGAGCAAATAGAAATGAGCACCGCTCCCGTCTAAACCGTGTGGCTTATTCCAATCGCTCGATGCGAACAATAATAAAATAGAAAAATAAAAGCCAACAGGGCAGGAGAAAGTGATAAGTTGCAGTTCAGTAACATGAAATTTAATTAGGCTTAAGCCAACAGGTCGCCGAGGCCATCTGGTAGTTTGTCGCTGAGCCCAATGGACAAGTGTTTGAATGCAAACAAGAGCTCAGGCAAGCAGGCAGTTTCCAGTCTCTCACAGCCATCGGCTCGCTAATCTCTCCATCATTCTCATTTTTAACACTAAATTGAAAGACGAAACTGTGTCTAATGCCTATGCAAACATTCGTCTTAAAACACACACACAAACATACACGGTTTTGCTTCGGCAAAAGAGGTGCACGCGTATTAATGCCTTTCAACAGATGATGCAGACTCACCTGGATAGACTTGGAGAATGATAACAAAATTGGTGGGATGAACAAGAAAATGATTGAATTAGAATGCGCCATCCCATACGATTTGTTTGGGCTGACCAATGTCAAACGAGTAATCAAGTCGAAGCAATCAAATGGGCTAGAAGGCAACGAGTTAATAATAAACATGCAACCTGTCGCCGCCGAATAAGTCGTCAGCAGAATAAAACTGCTGTCGACTGCTGCTTGGACCTTTCTATTTTCTGTCTTCTTCTATGTTCGTTTTAAATCACAAGAATTTACTTTCTAATTGATTAATTAATCGCCAGTGTGATTAATTTTTCAATCAGTGAAACGTTCGCTCGCGAATAGAGAAACAGCCGACGGTTGTTCACGAACGAATAGATCCTCGTCATTCGTGGGCCCAAGGCGTAACAAACCTCTCCCTCAGAATTAAGTCACGCTTATGAATGTTCACGAGCACTATGCCAAATCGGACACGCTCACAACGACCTCGAACGCGATCAAATGAACACTCGCTATATTCGACGCTTCTCTGTAATTGCCGCCTTCATCATCTAATCTACGGTCATTTCAGGTCGGCCTGCCGTTAAACGGCCAATTACGAAATTCAAGTTTTTGTAAATAAACATGCGATAAATAGTCAAATTAAAAGAAGAACCTATATGTACTGGAGCCCGCTCGCACACACACACACACCTGCAGCCTCAAGCTCTTTTCTTCTCTCTCTGAAACGCGTTTCCACTCTGATTTAAACTGATTGCACAAAAGCGCTTGTGAAACTTCAGTCGTTGCAGGTGCGTTTCGAATGCGGGAAAAATCGGCGCGCAGCCACAAAAATTTATTTATTTTCTTGCTCGGCAAAAAAATTGTTCTCTCTCTCTCTCTCTTTTTTAGGAGTTTTATTCTTTCGCGCAGCTCACTTGAGAAGCATTTAGAAGTACTTGTGATTCTTTAATAAGTGATTCGAATCGAGAAAAATATTTCTAAAAGTAATATTAAGCAGCCAATTTAGCAGAATTGCAGCCAATTCTTGCTCAATTTTCAATCGAATAAGATGCATTCGACCTTTTTGAATGAAGAAAAAAATATTAAGATTTTGACCAAGGCAGAGAGAGAGAGACCGTGAATTGAACGAGGGCGTTTATAACTAAAAGCTAATGAGAAATAAAGAAGCAAATAAAGACGAAGACGAAAAAATGAGATGAAAATCAGCGAGTGGAAATCGCAAGATTCTGGTTGACAATAATATCTAGACAAGACCATTCGCAGCGTGTACTATTTTCATATTCGGTCAATTTTTGCAAAGTATTGAATAACTCTGGGCGCTTGGCGGATTTCTGAATTGAATGCGTGATGGCGTTTTCATGCAAAGTTGTCAGTCAATTATTTATCTTATCGCTCTTTTCTTAATTTACACTTAAATGGCCTTTTTCTTCATTTTTCGCTCACTCACTCTTTCTCTCTCTCGCTCAAATAAATAAATAAATTTCTCGCAAACAAAAAGAAAACAAGAGAATAAAAGAGAACGAGAAGGTTGAAAGAGAAGAATCCGAAAGAAAAATATGAACGTTTGAATGATGAATAATTATTGTCGCGTGTTTTAAGTTTAAAATCAGGCGCTCGGATGGCTAAACCCAATTCTGAGTTTTAGAGCGCAAATGAGTCCTAACGACCATTCTATCAAGAATTGTGTAATTTAAACAGTTTGTGCTTTCCCTTCCCACTTTTCATATTTTTCTTCTTCTTCTTCTTCTCTTTTTTTTTCAAGCAGTCTATTTCTCCAATAATTATTATTCATGAGTGAAACGCTCAGAACTGGTACGGTTTCTTGAAATTGCTTTATTTTAATTCAATGTTTTCTTTTCTCGCTCATTTTGAACTTAGCGCCCGACCACGCGCGCATACGCACACACGAACTCCACTTGAAAAAAAAAAGTAAAGAAAAAATTCGTCGGGCTTGGCCGATTTTCTATGATTATGAAACAGGTGAATGAGCACTTGGCACCAGGCAAAGCCCTTCCAATTCGCTTCATTTTTTTTCTCTTGGACGATTATTCTCTAATTGAAGGCAAAGCAAGCCTATTTTCTTCAAGTTCTCTTGTCTAGATTCCACTCAAGTGATTTGAGGTATTTTAGAAACAGACAGTTGAATTAAAAGAAATCGTCGGGCGCGAGTGGGAAAGAGAGAGAGAGAGAGAGAGAGGTTGAAAGCCAATAGTGGGCATTCAATCAGATTGCTCGTGAGTGGGCGTGAATTTTTGAATAAAAAAAAAGTGCCAAAGTTATTTGATAATTTATTTAGACTTTTATGACTCTTAATCAGTGGCCTCCGATCGTAGACGAGCGTTTGCGTTGGTCACCTTGATGCTAAGCTGCTGAGCTCGCTCAACAATAGCCTTTCGAGTCTTGGCCGACACAGCGTGGAAGACCTCGGCGGAAAAGGTTCGGTTTTGCATGAGCAACACCTCGAGCTCCTTAAATTGGCAATTATTCAAGCAAACAGTCGCGATTTAATTTCGATCTGAACAGAGCGCAGGTGAAGGGATGCAAATATCGTAAAGTCAAGAGTGTTGCGATATTTTTACCAAGGTAGATGAAATGTGATTCAAAATACCTAACGATGCACTATCGCAATTTATCTTGCATTGGTTAAACGATCACCAACGAAACTCGAACATTCGAGGGTGTAGATACCGGCAATGCGGGAGATGATCTTATGAGACAGCTCTATGAACGGTCTATAGCCAGACGAGCTATCGACCTATTCGGCCATCAAATCTAATTTATCCTCTCTATGGTTACACTCACTCTACTTTGGAAAATCAAGACATCAGTGTCTTTGAGCGGAGGACGTGTGTGGACATGGCGTGAATTTAGATTAATTTCTCATCTCGACTCACTTGAACGTTGCGAACAACAAACTTCTTGAAGCCATCCGGGCACACATGTCTGGTTTTGGAATCAGAACCATAACCGATCTTGGGCATCAAGTACTGGCCCTTGAAGCGGCGTCGTACTCGATTGTCAATACCCTTTGGCTTTCGCCAGTTGGGCTGGAAAAGGAAGCGAAAAAAAAAACGTTTAGGCGAATTCCTCTCTGCTTGGTACAACTAGCTGGCCTACCTTAACGGTCTTGTATCGATCACTTTGGTGGCGAATGAACTTCTTCGTTCGCTTCTTGACAATCTTTGGCTTGCTCAGTGGTCGGATAGCCATCTGAAATAAATCGTCCGATCGGTTTAGATAGGTTAGCGCTGACGCTTACGAATACCAGCGTTGACCAGACGGTCGATTAAATCGGATTTTGGCGCATATGGGTTTCATAGCATAGACACACAAGCATACACTTGTAAAGAGAAAAGCAAGTCGCGCGAACAAATGCATTAAAGTCGAATTGTTGTCGAGCCGCCTGCATGCTTCGTAAGACGGGCGAATAGCGTATAGCGAGTCGAGCACGAGTCCAATCGAAAACTGCTCGTTGCAAAATATATTTAAATTAGCATCGTCGCTGCTCTGTGCACATCTTCAGTGGTGAGTGTCGCTATTAGTCTTATCGTAAAGCATCAACACTTTTAAATCCTTGTCTTGGTGGCAAGGGCCTGTTACCAGACATAGATCCGCCTATTTACTATTAAATTTGATTTGTCTAATTGAATACGATCTGAGGGTTTTCTCTAACTTAAGCAGCAAGTCCCTCAAATCTACCTCAAATCTAATAAATAGCCAGACAGGGCCAAACACAAAATAATTTAACATTCATCTCAAGTTACGTGTTTCTGACAGAAAAAGCCAACCAATTTGAATAGGGAAAGAATAGCGAGAAATAAATTGAACAGAGCAACGAATTTTGCTGATCATTGAGCGCTCTCCGACATAAGGCAAAACTGAATCTGAAATTCAGCCACTTTTGACTAAACATGTCTGCTAACTACGAAGATGAACATCAGGTAGCCGCTTTCAACAAATAAAGTAGCCGCTTGTGGTTTAAAAATAAGAATTGACTCAATTCAGGAAGTGGAAAATCAATTGATCAAGTGTGACGAGCCCGAAGAGGAGTTTGACGCATTCAATGAAGAAACATTCGCAAACGATTTGGGTAAGATTTGAGTTGTTGGTTTATTGCCATCAATTGATTGCTTGATTCCATGTATCTTGGAGGCAATGGTGAGGACTGGGAGGCTGAGCACGAAAAGCTTGCCATGCTCGAAGATGAGCGCCCGGAATCGAAGCAGACTTGTGAGAAAGTAAAAGGACCCGATATTGCGCCCGGGTTCGAGGCAGTGTATTCTCAGCCTCTCTGCAGTTCACTTGGCCAGGTGTCTTTATTTTTATAAACAAATTCACGTGTTTCCAATTTTATTGAGTTTGGTCTAGAACTCAGCCGGTTCGATTAACAACCCCGAACTGATTCGAATGAGAGCATTACAGATGCTTCAGAAAAATATGGCCCAAGGACAACCGGTCAGCAGCGAGATGGAGTTGTTGCAAAATTATTACAAACAACAGCAGCAACAAGCCCAGCAACTTCAATTTCAACTTCAGCAACAGCAACAGTCATTCAAGTCGACCATGAATTCAGCAAAGCCAACAAATCTTAACGAGCAGCAATTGAAGCAAATGCAAGCTCAGCTTCAGCAGCAGCTTCAGCAGTTAAAGCTACAGCAGGAGCAGCAGCAACAAAACTTGTTGGCCCAACTCCAAAACCAACAAGTCCACGCTATTCTCAGGCAGCTTCAGCAGCAAGCACAGCTGCAACAAGAGTTGAACAATCAGACTCAGATGGGTCAAGCTTCTTCAATCAATTTGACCGCTGATCAACAGGTATGCGAAATTTGGCGCAAATAAGTCCGAGGCTTTTAAAGCAACTTATCAAACAGAAGTGTAGCGCGGGAACACGAAGCGACTTTTTGAGCATGCCAGCTCCCGGATTCGCAAACGTAGGACTTGAATTCAGGAGTTTTGAATGAAAATCATTTGAAAATCAATTTGATTGTAAATAGAACATGGATCAGCCATCTCAACGAACAATCAAAAAGCCCGTCGGGCACGAAGATCAAAGTAAACTGAGAGAACTGTTGATGAGCATAAATCAGATAAAGGATCCAAACCTGCAACGGTACTACTTGCAACAGCTGCAGCAACAGCTAAATCAAAACTCGACAGCCGCCCGGGTAGATGAGCAGTTGAAGGCGAACAAGTTCATGGCTACGCCGAACATTCACAACAACCATGAGTTTGCTTGTAATCTACCCAACGCAAGAACTGTAGAAGAAATCGAAAGGCAGCTGCTTAATCAACCTTCATCTCCAAGCATGGGCTTGTACGAAGCTAACGGTAATCTACCTCAATCACTCAGACTTGTTAAGAAAAGGATGTCTTATCTGAAACGTAGAACAACGAGCTCAGTTAGAAATGGCCAGGCTAATGAGCAGTTTAAACATCAACTCATTAGACGAGGCTAAAAAACTCCAAGTCATCCAGGCCATAAGACAACAGCAGCTGCTGCAAATGAGAAAGCTCCAGAATAAACCAAGACCAGCATTCATTTGAAACTATTTGCACTCGATTTACTTGATATTTCGAACTAGGGCGAGAGAAATTTTTAGAAAGAAAACATTCGACATACAGAGAAATTTTAGCTCATCTTATCCGCTACATAGTTATTTAACGTGAAAATAAAGTTGAAAAGTTACGCAAACAATTCAGTTGGCACCTATGTAGTCAGTTGCTCTTAAGCTCCGAAGAAACTTTCAAGGCCAGAAGTTACGTTCAGCTCAAAATGCATAATAAGGGCACGATTAGAGAGAGATAAGATGATCAGATAAAAGCAATCATCTGATTGAAGAGCAAAACCAAGCAAGCAAACGATGCTCTGCTTGAATTAAAAATGCCGAGGCAAAAACAGCTGATTAAGAATCGATTTGAACGCAACTTTTAGAGTACATTCTGATCAAAGCCGCTTCAACTGAAATCGCACTGGTCTTTTATTATATCCTTGCCCAAAAAGTCCAGTTAAACCATAAAGCATCCTAAAAGAACACAAATCAGACCTTTTTCTTAATTTATTTGTAATGGCATTATTTACATAATTAAATGTAAAGGTTTAATCGGTATCATGGCAGTTAAAACGAAGCACTAATGCCTTTATTTTGATAAATGTACGCGCTGGGTGCTTGCTTAGAACATTTAAAACAAAATCTGATGAATAATGGCCATAAATGCGAGTTGTGTATTATTACGTTTAAAAAAAAACGGAGAATAAGGTTGCTTCGTTCGATGGTTTAGGGTCGGGTGGCAAAAGTAAAGATGCGAATGTGTACGTTTTTAATCGAATTCGATTCCATTCTTTGCACTAACTGATTTTCGAATGACAAAGACGGCCAAGAGAACTACATTGACAATTCAAGCCTTGATAATGACTATTTACACGAATTTGAAGCGTCTTATTCGTTTGCCTCCGATTCGTCGTTTTTGTTTTCAATCAATTCGAAACTAAGCCATTTGAATCAATAGAATAGAATGAATTTTTAAGATGTAAGCGCCATCCGGTTGTTTTCGAGCCTTGCAATCAGCTTTTGTAAACTTGTCGCTCGTAAACATGACACACATATGCATGGATTCTAATCGGCCGATGGACTCCGCGTCTGGTCAACAACAGTGGTAAGATTCAAGCCGATTGGCACACGGCTCGAAGCGATTTGAAGCGTTTGGTTGCTTTGCAGCTCATTTTAGATTGAAAATAAATGTAAAATAAAACTTTGGTCTGACCAATATGCTTATTGATTAGCTCAACACAATTTAAATGAGTGAACTGACTAAAGCTGAACTGATTCCAGTTTTATCCAGCCATCCAATCTTGTTCATTGCCGCATCGATAAAAATTTAAGTTTTTTAGAACCTTGGCAATCGTCATCATCATTTTCCATCCAAGTTCGATTTGAAATATCTAGAGCGGGTTTGAAGTTTATCGAAAAGGCAGATGTGAAACTGGAGCATTGTTCTCTTTTTCTGGGCTGTCCATCGGCCAATATAGCAAAAGATCTCTTCGAAAACGTTTAAAACGAACCATACAGATAATAGAGATTAAGAATCGTCACATCGAGCATTAATCAGCGTTCATCTTTAGCAAGACTGCTTCCGTTTTAAATTGGCCGTAAATATCTTAAACATGTAGCGAATAAAATCGGTATACTTGTCGGCTAGTCAACTGGGCCTAATTTGAATTGGCTGTGTGTGTGTGTGCGAAGAGTTCGAGCAGAATTTTGCATAATTTTCGGTTTCTAGACGGCTTGCTTCCAATTAGGTTGTATTAGATTGGTGCTGAGTTTTGAAATCGATCGCTGCCTGCTCTAGCACCGATTGTGCCTGCTTCATTAAGCTTAACTATGGTAGTCAATGGCTTGCCAACTCCGGTAAGCTTAATCACGGAGGTTGTTGATGTGAGCAGTTGATTCACAGTAAATGGCCGACAAGTACGCAAGCGCTTTTGATCGCCTCGTTTAAAATCTTCGTTCTCTTCGTCTTCTAATGACTCTGGCTGGACGTTTCCAGTCGAGAAGTGCTGTTGCTGCTGTTGCAATTCTCCGATTCCATTTTCATCTGGTTGACAACATGTAGACTTGCTGGTGACGAATATTGACTCGGAGTCGCTCCTCTTAAGCATTGAAACAAGTCCAGAATCTTCTTCGAAAGAAGAAAAAAACAAAAATTAGACTCAGTTTCGAGAAAAAAACGCATTTAAATCGAAACACCAGAGACCAACGAAACCACAATATAGAAAAGCTAGGGGAAAATCACAATTGAAACAAATATATTAAAATAAGATCGCAAATGATTAGCACATGGATCTGAGTGTTCCTATCCGATTTACTCGTTCAGTTTATTAATGGTATTAACTAGTTCATTTCGAATCTCAACTCAAATCGCTCGCAGACAAAACAAAATTAATCACGACACTCAGTAAAAAGAAGCAAGCTTTTTATATACATTCAAGTGAGCCATGGATTGATGAAGGTTCCGCTGGAATTTTGCGGCTGGCTCATTGGGTCCGTTAAAAACAGATATGCTTTGAGCTGTGTCGTTTTGGGAGTTAAGAACGCTCGCGAGCTCTAAATTAAAATAAGCACGCAGACGTGCGCCGCATAGTGGTATTGTTGGGCGAATTGAACGCTTAGCGAAAAACTCGTTCTTACTTTTCGGGCTCGGGTTGGTCAATTGAACCATTTGAACTCGAGACGGGTCGGACGAGAGCGGCCATGTGATGGTTTGACGCTGCACCCGTTTGTCACCAGTTAGACGAAATTTGCTCTCATCGGAGCGACGAAGCTCAAAGCCTTTTACCGATGCGTTGGTCGCGTTGAGCGGCTTTGCCGGGTCGTTTGACTCCTCGTTAATAACAAGATTTGACTCGTTCTCTTCGTCTGATGTTTTGCTTCGACTGGTGCTGTCTGTAACATTCACTTCAAAGTCTTCGTCGTTTTGCGTCGAATAAAAATCTTCATCATCGTCATCATATTCAACATCGAGCTCGTCCATGGCCGTGAATGAGTTCAAATGTCTGCGATGACGGCTGAGAGTGTTGTCGTCCATTGATATGTGCCGCGAGCGTTTAATGTTTTCGCCTTTCCAGTTTTTGAACGCTTTGCGATTAAAATCACTGTTACTCGGCACACACAGACTGTTGCTGGACCGCTTCCTCTGAAAGCTGTTGTCCTTATTCGCCTGACTCTCGTAGTCAACTGTGTCTATGAACCAGTCGGCAAATGAGTCACCGTTCGCGCCTTCTGTTATTCAAAACGCATCCGATCTAGTTATTGCCATCTTAAAATCAACATTCAAGTAGGAACTTACCACTGGCTGTGCTGGTAGATATAGAATCCTCGTCTGCATTCAGAGGTGATTCGATATGCGCGAACTTATTCATTTCAATCGGTGCGCAGTCGTTATCAATTAAAATTTTGTTTATGTCTAGACCATCGGCGTCCAGCTCGGCCATCAGGCACCTTAATTTTAGCTGATGCTTTTGCTTTCGCTTCAGCAGACGTGCTTTTTCTTTTTCCTTTTCATCGTTTTGCCTCTTTATATGCTAGAAAGTAAGAATAGTGTTTAGACGACTTGACGCGAGATGCAACGAAGGCTTAAACATAACCGACCTGGATGAACTTGAGGGTGAAATTGAGGATTTGCAAGTTGGTAATCTTCTTGCTCTCAAACGACGGAAGTACACTCTGTAGATTCTCAAAGCACTCTTTGAGATGGGCACGGCGGTTTTTCTCAAGTCGATTGTGAATGGCCTTGTCGCGACTGCGCGCTTCGTCCGGTTTCCACTTGAGCTTGGACACTGATCCGTTTAGAGATGTCGGCGACGGAAAAGGAGACGGAGTCTGTCGCATTCGATTTTTCGACTCAGCGCCTCCGTTGTTGCCATTATAGCTGCTGGCACTTCGGCTGGGCGAAGTGTTCGAATAAAATTGAATGTAAGAAGAAGACGAGGAGGACGACGAAGAGGGCGATAGAAGTGTGGAAGAAGCGTTGGGCAGTTCGACAGGCTTTTTAAGCTGTTCGAGTAGCTCTTGCGTCTCTAGATATTTGGCGGCCTCAATTAGAACGCCTAGCTTGTCGCTCATTTTTTTCTATTTGCGGCCTCCTAATGCTCTTCTAGCGAATTGATAACGTGCGCCCTAGTTGGCCCTTTGTTGATGGATGTGTGCTCGGGCTTGGCTCTCTACTTTTCTGGTCTATAGCTGAGCGCTATGCCGCATTGAGTTGCATGTGCGCGTCTATCTAAACAAATTAGGTCCATATGATTGAACAACGTGTCAATGAATAGCTAAATGAGTTCGATTTATTTTGCATGAAATATCAAATGCATTCATGAATGATTATCTCATGAGCGATATGCTCACTCACACTCATACACACGCGCAGGCTTGTTAAAAAAAAATTTTATCTATCACTGCAGAGAGAGAGAGAAGGTCTGCGCACTTTTGCACGCCGTATTCACATTTGGATTATGCATCGGCTCAAGCATCCCAAGCTATCGCTGTATGTGTTTGTGTGGCACAACTCGCGACTTGAACATATGATCAGATGGTTGTTCGGCAAATAAAATAGAGAAATAAAGAGAGCTGAAAAAACAACCGGGAGCCGACGCCTCACGGCCATGATCGAACAAAAATATCATGTCGTGTCGGGTTTGCGAATGCCATTTCATATCGATCTGACGCGTGTTGGTTATCAATTTGACAAGCCCTGAACGATCAAACTCGAGTAGAGGGGCAAACGAAGAATAAAGGAAATCGAAAATAGAAAAGAGAGCGAGGAAAAAAAGTAAAAATAAATGGCAAAGCAAATAGCTTGGCAGGCAAAAATAATAGGTGATACTTCAATACGCAATTATAAATTCACATGCTGAAAGCACATGCTCGCTAATTATGTAAGCTAGCGAATGGCGAGGTGGTAAGGACGCTTTGGTAAGTTTGAAAGCGGCGACCACAAGCACATGAACTGCGTTTATGGTTCATGATTGTTGACATTCACACACACACATACAGAGCTGTTTTACTCAACTTGTGTTGGGCATAAATGCACACATGCAGTCACAAACACACTCTGAACACTAGAAAAGGCTTGAGTGCTTGAGGGGCGAGAGCGAACGCGAAATATCTAGCCGCTGTACCATGTAGCTTCCAGCATTTATGCGAGTGTTTATGCGCGTCGATCTAACAAGCCAGCGAGCAATTGGAAGCGAAAGCCAGCGTGTTGCTGTGTTGCATGCACGCGGCGCCCGCCCCAGCCACACTTCTGCTTGGCGTGCTCGGTCAAATTATGTGTGACAGTAACGCTGACAAATAAGCAAATTGCCACGTGCAGCTCACATTGGAGCGAGAGTGCAAAGCATCATCTGGTATTCGAAAATTTCAAGCGTTCCATCATGTATCCATGGATACTGTGCAGAGGGGAGAGAGAGATTGAAGGTTGAAGAACGATATTGAATTCATCGATTATCGAGCGGACCCGAATGCTAGACGAGAAAGAAATGGCGCGATCAAGGCAAAATTAAATTTAATCGTGCATATGTGTAGCATTTGGCATCTAGGCCAATTGCTCGGCGCTCTTAAAGTTCTGAATGCGTCATCTCATCATTTGCTCACATCAGGCTTGCCGATCAATGAATCTTATGATAATAAATAATCCACAATCCATGCGCTCAAATCAATTGCGCTATTTTTTTTAAAGGGCAGGGTAATGAGGCCCACAGTTTAGCGTTCTGGTAAAAAGTGCTTCGAGGGGCAAAAATAAGGGAGAATAAAAACAAGCCGAGCGAACGGATGAAATAAAGAAAAATCAACGCGTCCCAGACTCATTTCACTTCAGAGATTACTTGTGGATGCTTCGTCCAACGCGTTAATCTGCCAGCGCACATGATTGATTGAATTGCAGCCTTATGATTCTCGCGCAGAGAATGAGAGAAGAATGCAGCCATGTTGGTCCTGTCACCGGCCTTGTTTCTCTTTGCCGATCGCATCAGCAAATATAAAAACCGTCGACGCGGCTGCCGAGTGTGTTCGAAATTTTCGCCCACAAGACTCGTGCCCTCTTAGGCTTGAAAGTTAAATTAATTAATGAAATGACAGGACAGCTGCTCATCTTCAACGCTCTCGGGTCGCTCTCTTCAGGCTGCGCACCAAACAAAGCGAATATGAAAGCAATACTTGATCATCATTCTGACTGAATTCGGGCATTCAAAATTGGCCCTCTTAACCAGCAATCTGTCTTCCTAACGCATGCGCGCCCTGCGTGCGCTGGCTTGATTAATTAATGTGGGATTTAGCCGTTGCTCGCCTCGCATGTGCATTCTACTTGCCTCATAGCTTGCTAGCTGGCTCTTATGCTTATCTGCGTGTTAAGGCTATGGTCGTTGACTGGACCGCCTGCTTGCTCGCTTGCTTGTCTGTCTGCTTGCTGCTGCCTTTCTACTTGCCTCTGTGCATGCCAGTCTTTCAGTGTGTGTGTGTGCATTCACTCCATGTTTACTTTCAATTTAGCTAATTGAATTAATCCCTTGATTAAACCCTGCAGATATATATTTGAGATTAAATTGTACAATTAGGAATTGCCACTTTAGCTTGGTGCAGTGCTTTTTTTTTTTCAAGTAGTAGTTGTGGTCCTAGTCGTAGCCAGCAAGCAGATACATAAAAAGCTCAACGGGTGAACACGTGATGCAGCACATTAATTTGCACAGGAAGCGGATGTGGCCCGAATAGAATAAACGTTGCTTAATGAGGCCAAGCTAAAAGCGCTCAAACAATGCACCCGGCTTGGGTTTCAATTGCCCTCATCATTCGCTCTGAAGCAAGAGGTCGTGCGAGTCTCAAATAGAGTTCTGACTAGTTAGCTTGCTTTGAATTTAGTCGAACGGTATCCGATCTTGTGATGCGATTCTAATTCAATTAGTTGTCAGAGCCATGTGGCTGACGCGCGCCACTACTGAAATGTAAGCAGCATCGCTCGCTAGGCAGACATGAATGACAGATTGACAAATTGCAGGGATGAGACACGATTAGTCTTGGAGCAGGGAGGCGAAATTCAACTCTGCAAATTGGCCGAATTGTAGAAGAGGCTAATTTTTTTTAAGTTGAATATCATATATCAACTCGAGAAGGCAATATTTAACGTACGGCCCATATGCTCGCGCATCAGATAGGCAACAACACTAGAGACCGTCGGATTGCGCGTTTGTTTGCTCGACGACGACGTCAACTAATTCTCACCGTCGCCCGGTCGAGATATCGCTCCTTCTAAGCTGGGACTCGTCATGCAGCTCGTTAACTATGAATAAGTTCACCTCTTCCAACACACCTCAAATACACACACACACACACACACACACACTCGCATGCGTATTCATATACACTCAAACCACATATATAAACATATCCCGAAGCTTACTCTCTGTCTCTCGTGGCCGACCAGTCTGTGGGCCGTAAGCACACGTTTACCAGTTCATCACCTTGTTGCAGCTCGAGTTGTGATGATCGCGCCATTTTGGAGACTGCTTGAAATTGTGAATGACGCTCGCTTGTGTAAATGTCAGCAAACACTTGAGATTTGATGCGACGCTCTTTAATTGGGGTCAGTACGGACACTAATAATCCTTGAGAGGTCTCAAACTAGCCCCCCCCCCCCAATAAATAACGAAACAAAAGTACGGATAGAGAAAGAGAAGGGGTAGGAAAGCGAAAATGAAGAGATAAGTAAAAAGCGAGTGAGAGAGAGAGAGAGTAGGGAAAAGTGAGCGAGAGGAACAGAGAAGGCAGAGAGGAATCAAAATGATTGAACTAGAAAATAAAATTCTTTGTGTATTATCTTTGCCTCTCGGGTGTTGGTTAGATTCCCAACGCACAAATAAATGCTCATTAAAAGTAAAAGGCTTAAACAATTGAGAAGCAGAGATAGGATGCAGTGCCGATTGAACGCTTGCCCTCCATCCAACGGCTTGCATCTGATCTCGTTCCAAACACACACAACTGCATACACCATATCCTCAATATATACAACCGGGTTCCAGATAGGCGGCCAGGCAAGCACATCGTAGTCGAACGGAGTGATTAAATTGCAGTAAATTATAAAGTGTTTATAATTATATTCAGATATTTATTATCTGTTTTTAATGATAAGTGGATTTTTTTCGCCTGAGATCAACAAACGGCTGGCATGCTCTGCTTGTTCGATCGTTCGCCAATGCGATTGCTTCCGAATAATGATTGCTGACTAGTTTGCTTCGGTAAGCCTTTTTTTCACATGGCAATCTGATAAACGGAGCGATATTAAAAATAAATTTGCACGCCAATAAAAGTGCTCGTTCTGCTTTTGTTCGAACTCATTCTTATAGGCTCTCACAGACATACACTCAATATCTTGCAGGTGTCGCCAAATTGTTGTAGTCGTTGTGTGTGCTGCTACGTAAATATTGAGACCACTTGCGTTCAACATCCGCATGCATTCCTTCCTTTAGCCCCTATCCATTTGCCCTTTCTCTCTCTCTCTCTCTTTCACTCACTCTTTTCTTGCCATCCTCGATGAAGAATAAAAATAAAATAGAAAATAAATAAAACGAAAAAACAAGCGGCTAGTGGCGGCGACCAAGACGACGTCGGTATTGAGCAAATAAAGTAGAACACTATGCCCGAGCTTTGTTTATGAGCCATTGCTGACACACGCTGGCCCCTTCTCTCTTTGTTCTCCAATATTTGTAAATTGTTTTGCCAATAAGCGACTGCATGCCGTCTGTTTGCGGAAGCCATTTTGATGCTCTCGCATGTCAAGCTGAATAGAGTGGAGATACGCGCCGCTGTTGGCACTTATGTTTGCTTCACTCAAACAGGTGAATAGTTCGAGCAAGCCGTTCTAGCTAGTGGCCACGATGCCCTGCTCAATTTTTTAAACAAGTTTATATTTTCGGCTGATGCCCTCCGTTTTTTTTTATGAAATAAAAGTGTAAATATAATAATTTATGGCGCTTGAGCGTAAAATAGACGCAGTAGGTGTGCGCTAGACCACCTCGTATCCAACTTTAATGAAAAACCAATTAAAGGAAAGTAAGACTATCCGCAAACGGGCGCATATGAGCCTATCTGACGCATGTGTCGAGATAAGATAGCAATTTTAGCAGGGAATTTGAAGCAGATTTTGCGTCGCATCACCACCTGAATCACCATCGCTCCAATCAGTGACGTGCCATCAACAGTCACTCTGTGCATAAGAGTAATCCGATATTTATTTTCATGCTCAACTCGAGCGCAACGCACGGGTCCACTCGCGCGGGGAAATGAAGCGGCAAATTGCCTGATAAGAGCACTTCAGTAAGAGATTATATACCTGGCTGAGTCTAGCTGGACGATCAATATTTAGACTCGTTCAAATAATAATCACAATATAAGGAAGGTACGTGCAGTTGCGCTTCTCATGCTTATTTACACACACGCCATCACACACAAATAAAGACACACACATACACATGCACAAGCTCACTGCGCTTGGCCAAATGAGTCTAGCTCGCATAGTATCGTTGGGAAACGACTCGCTCGCTCGCTTAATTGAGATATTAAGAGGGAAGCAACCGAATAAATGCATTTTCCTGCCAATTGACTCGACGAAGAGAATTCATCAAGTGGCACACTTTCACCACTCCCTTCGATCTCATTTCCCCATTTCATATTCATATGGCTTTAAGCTCTCGCTCGCATGCGATTCTCTCTTCTGCTGTTTCTCTCTTTCTAATTTTGCCTTCTTCAATGAATCTATCGCCCAGTATCGCTTTTTGGCTCTACAGTGAGCTCTCTCTCGCTCTCTATCTGTTTTCCCCAGTGCTCTATAAACATATAAAGCCCAGAGTTGATCATAGACGGCTAGAAATTGTTTTCCAATGCTGAGTCTGCTGCTTGGCTCACTGCTATCACGTCGCGCTCATCTTGGGGAACAGTGCTGTGTAGTAACACTTCAAAAAATCAGAAGCACATGGTCGCCGTTGTGAACGAAACTCGACAATGCTCTATTAACTTCAAATATTGGAACTAAAGCTTTCGAATAATTAATTGTAAATAGAGAAAGAGGGGGAGAGAAAGAAAGCGGAGCGCCACCGCTCTATGGTCAACTGGCTAATGAATTTGATGATAAAGAAGACGAGCTAGTGAGGGCGTGCGAAGATGAAAAACGCCAGCAGACATATATTAATTGCGTTCTAGGCGAGCCGCCCGATTTGAATTAGCGCGCAATGGAAGGATACAACAGGACGCTAATTAAACCGCTCAATCGCTTGCTAGTCGACTGGTCCGATAAGGCAAATATAAATGTGAGCGAGACGAGCGAGGAGACCAGTGAAAGTAAGCGAGTATTTGAGCGAGTAGGAGAAGAGCTAGTGAGTAAAAGCTTTTTGCATATTCATGCCAGAAAATTCCTGATCGTTATTCGCTCGACTGCTGCTGCTGCTGCCGCCGCTGCTTTTGCATGAGCTTAATGTGAATGCATATTTAAAAGGATTGGAGTACAAGCAACTGAATGGGACGATGCAGACGCCGTTGTCGTCGCCGCGTGACACCCATTTTCATTGGGGCCTGTCACTTCATGGCCTCCCTTTGATCGGTATTACAAGCCGACAGTCCCGAGTTAATAATAATTTGAATTAGTGGGCTCATGGGTGACGTTAGGCGTCCATTTAATAATGCTCATCGCAAGTACTCACGGCCACATGGCCTGATCGAGCTGTTGCTATGAGAACTAGGCCTTGAGAGCACAGAGAGAATTCGGTGCCAATCGAATTGAGTCTCGCGCAGTAGCTCTTCTTGTTCTTTCTCTTTCTCTGTCTAATTTGGCTTTAGCGTGCAGTCGACTCGCGCAGTAAAAACTAAAGGGGCCTATAAAGCTTCTTTTTGGAAATATAGGCATGAAAACAAGTTTATGATGATGAATAGGATAAACAACCTGAATGAAAAGATGCTTAGTATTTTGAAAATATCCTCGGTTCCATGTGAGTCGAAAGCTCAAAGAGTGCACGCACGCTCGTCATTGTCGTCGCCATTAAAGAATTGCAGTAGCGTGAACTCTAGAATTTGAACGGCCAATGTGCGAAATACAATTCTCGCGAAAACTCAAGAGCTTCGCTAGTTGCTTTCGAGCAGGCCAGCAACTAGCTCGGTCCCGTTTCACGTCGCATGCTTCAAAGCGACTCGGTGAATATTAAGGTGAGGCGAGAAAAAAGAGGCTTTATGGCTATTTAATGATTGGATTTGATTTTGCCTTAACAAATAATCTCCTTGTTAAACAATTGCAAGTACGTGAAGTGAGCCATGTTAATCTCAACAACCTTTGTTCTCGTCTCTCTAGTCGCTCGTTCACTGTTTGGCACTGCTTTTGCATTGTGTCAGCCGAGTGAAGGGTCGATGGACGACAGCACTCGTACGCCGCGCCTCTTAAGCTGCCTCACTGTTTGTGAGTCTTTCATGGCCGCATAATAGCAGCTGTTGAACTATGCTCAGATAAATGCACAGCTCGTGTCCTCTATTATTCGCGTACGACACTTTGTTTGAACAGTGCCGAAATAGAATAGAAAATTAATTCCAAATTAAGGCCAGAAATTAATCCGCCGCTATCTGGTTACCATCTGAAGAATAATCTAAACGAGCCAGGGAAGTGTATAAGAGAAAAGGAGAAATGAAGAGAGAGAGCGAACGTTTACAAGTTGTCGATCACAAGTGTCCTACTCGTTTAAATCGAGTGTTAATGATTAATGAACGACAAGTGCGACCGGGCGTGTCATATCCGCCGTGCTAGCGACTTAGCATTTTAAATAAACCCACGGTGAGTCTTACGTGCCAGTGGCTACTTCCGCGCACATGTCAATCGATGAACCCGCAACCTTTTTCATTTCATTCCCTGCTCGCTGTCTCGCAGCTGCTTTAACCTGTCGTTTGCTGTACGATGCGGACTAAAGCAGCATTTATATAAATAAATGAAAGTTTGACGCCGAATTTAATATTCAAATAAGTTGGAGGATATTTTGACAGAAGACAATTGGCAGACTGATGCCGGGCGAGCGAGCGGGCGGACGGTCTGAAATATGAACGAAAAACAGAAATGATTGGAATGAAAGCGAGCGAATAAAATCGAAATATGTATTGTTGTGAGCTGCGGCTAATTTGAATAATGACAAAAATGAAGCGCCGTCACTGCTGGCACTAGAAAGACCATCATGAGCACGGTGGCCAAGAAAACTGTCACTTTTGGCTATTCGCTATTCACATATCAATCGACCGGCTAGTCCACTTTTGTTCTATTTGGTCTAATAATTTCTGATCGCTAAATAATTGATTCGCTTGAATTCATTCAATCAATTATTTTTGCTCTCGAACCAGTCTCGCATATCGGCATGTAAATTTTGGCCGCCATTCAATCAGTGAGAAACAAAACTTGCTTCTTATTGTTCGAGTGCACACCCTGATGGCGGCAATTTCCGATTTTGATTATAATCATTGAGCAAAAGTCAGTTAGACATTGCTTCGTCTTTACGATTCGCATTAGAGCCAATTCTCACGCGAATCGAACAAGAATGACCTGCATATGAGCTCGCATATTGTGTGACGACGCGCAATGAGTGGTCCAAAAATATTCGCTTTGACGTGTATCGTGCGCGCTCGCTACGAATCAATAAGCACACGAAATCAATCAGGCAAATAAAAGCCAAACGCTTGGCTTAATTCTTTCATTAGCCAAAGAGTTATATTGTCTAAAATGGAAATCAAAATCTACATCCGCATTTCTCTGCAATCTCAGCCGCAAGCCGGCTCTACTCACCAACTACAAAGCATTCCTCGCTCTTCTCGAATTTTTCGCTCATCATTCTATCCCTCTCTTGGTAGCTTTAACCTTTGCGCTCTCTGTCTCTCTCTCTCTTCGCCAATGTCATCTTTTCCAACCTGGGCTTCTCAACAAAGAAAAAACGATAAACAAGATTGGCATGCACCACAAGTCATACAAAGATGCCAGTAACTAAAATTAGAGCACAAACGCAAAGGCAGGAGCGAGCCGATTTTGTAAACAATTTGTCCATTTGGCCATGCACGCTCTAAATCTGCACTTTTCACCAGCCTAGCTCGCATGGCTGTCTCGATGATTGATTTCTAATTGTGCGTAAATAATTTACTTTTAATCTCCGACTCAGGCCAGCATGAAAGCTTAAAGGTCTCGCATGTAGATATCAGCTTGATGGACTTGATGCTCTCCCTCCCTCCCTCTCTCATTCGTTTTTCCCACTGTTCACCGCCAAATTCACTGTCAGTAAATCGCGCATATTTGTATGCGTGTGTGTGTGTATATGCCGACCGACCCTAGAAGCCTTAATATAGACGTTTTGCTTGATAGGACGCGTTGAGCGCGATAAAAAAAAGAAGAGAAAAGCAGAGTTTATAATTAAGATATTCATTAGTATATTCCACCCTAGCGAGCTCTGAATTCTCTCTGCACCTCGCCTTAATAATCGCGATATGATGATGATGGTTCTGCTGCTGCCGCCGCCGCTGTTGATGATTATGTGTTTATTTGGATGGTCAATTGACGTTTTGGTCACTGAACGCAATTAGTCGGCACGAACACATTTAGCCATCATGGTGAACCATTCGACAGTCGATGCTCACTCAAAATCAAATATTCCATGTTCCATGCCAATCGTTTCGCTCAAATGACGAGGCTCAGATTAATTTCACCACCCTCTCACATGGCCAATATGCGCTCTCGAACAACATACTCAATAAAATTCGAACTAGACCATTCGAACGGTGAAGAGCGTCATGCGCACTAAATTAGTCGAGGGATGAGAGCTACAAATAACCTACATTTAGGTTGTCAGCTACGAGTCAACGTTGATTGACTCATGAAACCATTTGAGCCACCAGTCCAATTTAATTAACATTCAGTTCACAGTAATAGGACAGAATACTAGAAAAGATGAGAAAAAAAATTCAAAACAAAAGCAGAGCACACCTTTGTGAAAGAAATTCGAAATTTTGATCAGTTTCTAAAAAAGACGAATGTCTCAAATTGCAATCGAGGCCATCAATGCGGCAGAATGAAGCCGAAATAAATTCAAAAAAATATAATAATTTCGTCCGTGATGTATTCAGAATTCAGCAGCGAATTTGTTAGTTAAGATAGAATTTCAACAGGCGAAAGCGTAATTATTTAACAGTTTGCATCATTGCAAATGCATTCAGGCCTTCTAATGCAAACACAAGAGTGCATTGAAAATATTGTTGAATTTCGTTCGGCCGCTTGCAATTCATTTTTGATCGCTTCATAGAAATGTCCAACGACGAATATGAAACGTTTGAAGAGGTGCGAATGCCGGTAAATAAAGTTAGAAAGCATTTGTCGCAAACTCTGGTTGTAAAATTTGCCCGCAGCCCCTAAGACCTGAAGAGCTAGAGCGTGGCGATGCAGATGAGCTTGAGGAAGATTTTGACGCATTCAATGAGGAAACATTTGCAAATGACTTTGGTATACCAAGCAAGCAATTTTGAAATGCTGAAATATGACGGAGCGATTGTAAATCTAATGTGCTGCTGTTCACAAGGCCACGAAGAAGACTGGGAAGCCGAGCATGAAAAGTTAATCATGATGGAAAACCATAATCCTGAGTCGACTGATAAGTTAAATGGCAAAAGCCACGGAATGAATGGAAAATCCAATCATCCATCGGCTCCTTTACAAATGCAAAAAAGTCAACCAGCTACGGTTAGCTGATTTAAAATTGCAGTGAAATTTCCCTTCAATTATGACCAATGGCTTGATTCAGAGTCAATTGCCGACCGCGATTAGCGAAGATGCTGCAGGATCGCGTCTGCTGCAGTCGTCGCAAACTGGAACTCCTTCTCAAACAAGCACTCATGCTCAAGGAGTAGATCTGTTGCAACAATTTATAAAGCAGCAGCAGCAGCATCAGCAACGGCAGACGGCATCGCACCTGGCCTCGGCTAACGGTGGCCCTAAAATGAATATCAGTGAACAACAGCTTAAATTGATCCAACTCTATCAACAGCTTCAACAGCAGCAGAATCACCAGCCACTGCATCAGCCGCAGCAACACACAAGACCGCCAATGAGTAGCTTGCCTCCAAATTTGTTCGGAGGAGACCAACAAGCGGCGTTCTCTCAGAATAAAAGCGAGAGGATACCACCTAGTGCATCACTGCCGATGATGAGTGAGGCAAACAAGCAGGAGTCAAATGTAAGCTATTTAGTATGCAACTAGGACGCAGGTCTGAAATGGAAACTTTAGAAGAGACTGCCCCTGCATAGTCTTTTTGGCACGATGGCACTCAGCTCTCAAAGAGCAGAGGTAGGCGTTAAGCTCTCAAACAGAACATAAGCCGTTTGAAAAATAAGTGGATCATATTTGCATGAGAAGAATACACCGAGCAGAGAGAGCGATGAAAAACAGCATCTGAATGCACTGTTAAACAAATTGAAATTGGGATCGGCAGAAAAGGCCGCCGAACCTCAGCCGTCAGTGAGGGTGCCGTCCAACGTCAAAACAGTTGAAGAGCTTGAACGCGATCTTTTAGAGCAGAATAATAGAAAGAAGAATGAATGGCACGAAGAAGCGCCAGAAACAGGTAAACTGATGGAAAAATATTCTGAAAATGAATTGAGAAGAGAAAAGAAATATTTGCTTACTCTGTACTCTAACAAATGATGTTATGCAGGCGCTGGCCTCGCTCAAGGCAGAAATCTCGGATACTTCAGCAACTTGCACCAGCAGCTCATTCAACAGCAACAATTAGAGCTGTCAAGTTTTCTTAATCTTCTTAATGAGACTCCCATGAATCAACGCAGCCAACTAATTCAATCGTTTGCGTACAAGCAGCAGTTGAAGCAGCAAGAGCTGATTCAATTCATGCAAATGCAAGCTCCGCTTTTTGATGTTAATCTCAGCAATCTCGCCAATCTAATGAGTACGATGACGTGATGTCTCATTCGGACATTTATTTCTCGCAACTAATTTCGCGCATTTTAACCCAAAGTGCCAAACAATGTTCAATTTCTGACCGCTGCGCAAAAACAATTTATATCTAACTACAGGTGCCATTCTCTTGCCCCAGCTGTTTAGGTTTGATGATCTTTCCAGCAGTGCGAATGAATAAACAGAAGCATGGCCCTTCAACAGCAGCTAATCAATCAAACAGTAATGCAGCTATCCATGAACATTCAAAAGCTCGGACTGCAAGGGCCCGAAATGAGGTGAGTGTTTAAACAATGGACACAATTCTATTGCGGTCTAAAGAATGTGCGAAAGAATGCCGGAGCTTGCCGCTTTTAAGCCCAATGCGACATTAAACAGAGGAGGAATGAGTAGCTCGGCCAGCGTGATGAGCGATTTCCGCCCAACGGGTGGCAGCCACCAAATGCAGCAATCACAGCAGTGGAGAAAATCAGGCGATCCGCTTGCCGGGATGATGACTGATCGAGAAAAAGGATGGGTGGTCAATGTGCAGATGCTTCAAATTCAGACCGACGACCCCTATTTATACGATTTTTATTATACGGTAGGTTGTCGGTGACGCTTGAGCAAACTCGCTGGCCAGTTTCTTAACAAAAAAGAAATGTTCGCTTTTCAAGTGTTGGCTGAACAAGAAAAAGCAATTTTCCACTCAAGAGTCCGGCTCCTCTCTTAAGACCTCGGTGCTATTTCAGTCCAATTGTAAACACGACCCCAAAACATATAGACAATGTAAGCTAAGAATTGAGAGCAATTGTTGTGCTCGTGATCTGATGAGCTTTTGCAAGTGACGTTCGAGAACTCGCTCGGCAAAGTGACCGTGTCGAATTTTAATCACCCGCGAGCGCTAATTGATGTAAATCAGAGAGCGCAAGAGCAGCATACCACCACAGACACGGTGGTCATTTCTCACCTGAGCGGCCTTGACGTCGAAGTTGAAGCGCCTCAGAAGGGCATGAGCATGAATAACATCCTACTCGAGATAGAGAAAATGTACCAGGTCTACTTGAACATTGACGAAATTGAGCATAAAATTCTAAAAGACGCCGGCGAACTAAGGTAAGCATTGATAAACTGGATGCTCATAAGAATTTTGAAAAGAAAGAAAATGCATTCGTCGGTTCCAGAGCGGAGCTGTTTAGTGAACGCCGAACCAAAATCGACAAGCTAGCTCTGATGCTTGGCTCTGAGAATTTTCCTCATTATCTGTTCATTGGCAAGGGAAGAAGGCTGCTGGGCAAAAGCATGCCAATGTTCTCAATTGTATGACGAAATCTAATTCGCTTCAATCTCAGTGAATTTGCATTCTAACTCCTACTCACATTAGCCTCAAACAAAAGTGATTCTGGGATACTTTATGGACTATTTGTTCATAATTGCGAAAAACCTTATTCCTATGGAGGAAGTATTCTCTCAAATCGTCAGCGGCATTGACACTCAAAAGTTCTCTGACATAGTCGATATCGGAAGCGAGTTTGTGCGATTGTACTCGAGTCAAACAGGCCAACTCTATCAAACATTGTTCTCGAACAAGGTACTTGACAACTCAGTATTTAAGTCAGTGTAAAACTAAACAAAACGCCTCTCTTTAAATAGTTCTGTTTAAATTACCTGCTGAAATTCTTGACCAAATCAGAGCTCGTTTCAGAGAGCGAAGCCGATCAAAGCTTGAAAGAAAAATGGTGAGTTTATATTGCATCGAAATTTAAAGCTTTTCAAACAATCAATCTTGATTTTAAATAAAGGAGCGCATTTGTGAACCTGTTTCTAACCGGTTTGAGCAACGTCAAAGATGAAGGCATAAACTGGAACCCGAGTGAACCCAACACGCTCAACTATAGCCGTCTAATTGAGCAGTTTGATGTCGATCCGACCTTGTGGCAACTGAACAGAGCTAAACTTGCCCGCCTGGTCAACATTATCTAGCCGTGAAAATACCTTTTATAAAGTTTATAAATATACATATATATATAACTTAATCGAGGCTTTCCTATTCGAAACATTTTTATTGAATAAATCGCATTCACGAGCTTGTGCTGTCATAAACAACTCAACGTCTGAGCAATGACCTTTGATCTGAAAATGGTACTGACTCACACATGTTCTCTCTCATCTCCACGTCTTATGAAGAACGAATCCGAATCAAAATTTTATTCAAATTATATAAAGCCGCTAGATATCGACAGTCAATCAGGAATCAAGAGCTATAAAGAGAATTTGTTGTTTGGTTTAGGTGTTTCATTATTTTGTTTTTCTTGCTGTTGGTGAAGATTTTCTCCAAATTTTTGTTTCATTTTTAAGACTAGGAAAGTTCTAAACAGTTAGCATGATTAGATTAATGGGAATAAATAAGAATCGAACGCGAGCATGAACAAAAGAAAAACAGAGCAAATTCAGTGATTTGCTCGTGTCTTGGGATAGTGTTCGAATTGATGTTTAAAAGCTAAAATCTGGGAGAAAGAAAAAGAAGGGCGTTTAGAGGAAGGGCTGGGGAGAACTGTTTCTGTTTGCTTTTGTTTAGTTCATAATGGGAATGTAGTTATCGATACGAGCTCTGTGCTTTTGAGCCACACATTCCGCGATCCAGATTATATTTCGATTTTCCTGCTCTTTGAGCTTTAAGAAAGCGTAAAAAACGCCGAAGCCAAATTGTCGGAGAAAAGCGTTCAGATTCATTTTCACTTCTTGCTCGAAAAACTTGTCCTCAATGGTCTTGTCAGCTGGATTGGTTCCAACATTCTCAAACAGTGGTCGATATTCCTAGAATATTAATACAAAGTTTAAAATGCTTTCTCGGGCAAAAACAAAAAGAAAATAATAATTTGAAATGAATTACCGCATAGCTCTCAGCGACCATTCGAACCTGATCGTATTCTTCAGCTTTGGCGAGCTGGCTCAAGCCCTCCGGGTAAAGTCGGCCACACCGAGGATACAACTTGGCGCGTTCATCTTTAGTCAGCTCAAGTCCAAATGAGTTGATTGTGATCATGAAAGCTCGTCTGTCGGCCTCGAACTAGTTCATTCGATTTTGTTTTATGGTTGAAATCCGCATTACATGAAATTTGAATACTCACAGCCAAAAGTTCGCACATGACTTCTCCTGTCGCGCCGCCGAGCTTTTGACAAAATTTGTAAAAGTCCTCCAAGTAAGCCTAGATAGCAGACGCTGGTTAAATTCGGATCAGTTCAAATTTAAAAGGCCAAGGCAACCTTGTAGAGGGTGTTTCTCATGATCTCGACGTTCAACTCGTCCAAATCGTGTTCGGAAATGCAATCAATGAAGTAGGGAGCTTGATGAATCGATTAGACTAAGCAGCAGACAGCTTCAACTAGAATTGATCTACCCAATGGGGTGTCGATAATGATCGCGTTGTAAAGACTGGCCGATGTGTCGGCTACGGTGATGGCGCCCATTTGCTCGAACATGCCCAGCGGATGGCATTTGGGCAACAGCTCTTGTATACTGCGCTGATGCAGGTGACCGGTGATAAGCAACACGATATTGTCAATCATGTAGCTGTAAGTGATGTAGTCCAAAAACTGGCTCAACGGCTCGACAGCATGGTTTCGCAAATGTTGAAATTCTTGAACGTATTTCTCGCGAATCTTATCGTCGATCACAGAGACCGTTAGCGGACTGGGCTCGTTGGCCAGAAAACTTCCGTAGTCGGTTGTTTGCAAATGCAGCTTTAGATCGTCTAAAGTCTCGCATTGAACCAAGTTGATGTAGTCTTGATTTTTGAGAATTCCACTCTTGAATCCTCTGACTAGACCCTCCAGATAGCCGTTGTCGACGTTGAACAGCGCGTCCAAGAACATAATGAAGAGATGATATCTAAAGCTTTTAGCAAAAGGGAACCGTTTACGCGTTTGAGTGAATTGCTCGCAGCGCCTGCAACACCGTACGCTATCGTTCATGCAGCCGGTTGAAAACCGGTTGCGAATTCGCATTCAAGTTGAAAACTAAACAAGTTCTAATATGACTCGATTATGAAGCAAGTCATATGACCAATGTTTAGATAAGACGAGCCAGCGGGCCAATAAAACCAAACGCACTGAGTTTGGCAAGGCTGGTGTGTCTGAACGAAGAAAAGCGCCAACTTGGTCGGATGATAGTGCCGATCGATTAATTCTTCGCTCTCTTATATTATGATAATATGGCAGTTGCATGCGTCACATACAGGCGACTTCTTGGACGCATTTCAAATTTAAGTTGCATCTACAATTCAATTGATGCTCGCTATCGTTTTTGAAGACCAGTTCGTCATGAGGCTAGAACGCGAACCAAGACTATACTGTCCTGCTCAGTTAAGAATTCTTTTATTCATTTGACGCCGTCTGTACAATCTATATTAAGACGCCTGCTCGTCACTTTTATATTTTCGATTTCATATATGCATGCAAAGGCCCATAGTGAAAATTATGTAAAAAAGATGACGAAAGCCCTTTATTGCTTATGAAGCATACAAGCCCTGATCAGTTGCTCGCCTTCTTACGAGCACATCAGCATGCCAATAAATTTGTTTTAACTCTAGACAATTAGGCGCCATGAATCGGCATCAGGTTCTGACTGGTGCGGCCAATAACTTCGAACACAGCGTTTCTATAGGCAGCGTTGAGAACCATCATTTCACGGTTTGTTTTCGCTTGTCTTTGTCCCGCAGCCTTGGGTATAATAATTTATCCTAAAATTTTTCTCTTAGGCGTACGGCTCTGGATTCGATTTGGTCATTCTTGCCTCAGACTTTGAACGAATACAGATAATCTCGGGACGAAAGTTCTCTGAATCAACTCTAAAATGTATCGATTGCACCATGGACACTGGAAAGGTAAAGGGCATTGATTAAGAAACCGCTCGAACTACTCGATTAATTTGGTGTTTATTAGATTGCTGCTGCGTTTGGAAATATTGTTTACATATTTGAACCAACACCGTCAGCAAAGCGTTCGGCGTCAAACGTAACTCCCGACATTGTTCAGGTCCAGAATTCTGTTGCTAAATAAGCCGCATAAAGAGCTTAAGGTACAAATGGGTTCAGATAGGATCGATTCAATTTGAGTCCGAAGTGCTGACACTTTCATGGAACAATGAGGGAAATCGATTGCTCTTTGGCTGCGCATCCAAGGCCATCCAGCTTTGGTCTTATGACGCCAATACGATCGAGTCAGGTGAAGTGAACACACGTGAAGTTTTGCCCGAACCAAGTCGAGCAGCCAAGAGCAAGCCAGTCAAGTTCTCGATATTCGAAGACAGTGAGGCGATCAACGATGAAAGCGGCGCGAGCATGTTCAAAAAAATTTGGGAAACAAGGTAGAAGCATTTTGAGCGGCAAACTTTTTTTGTCAACATTTTATTTTCTTCACAGACTCGCCAATCCTGTGAATCAGTTGAAGTTTTCACCTGATGGCGCTCTTTTCGCCTCCGTCGGAATGGTAGGTTGACTTACGCTCGCATGTTATTTGCTTCTTCCTATTCAGTTTATTTATGTTTATTATGTTTATCGTATATTTTTCCTTAGAACGAGAACCTGGTCAAAATTTGGTACGAAACGAAGCCCATAGACGAACGATTGCGATCCGAAATGAGCAGCAAAGATAATTCCTGTTCTCTATCTTATATTCATTTAACTCATCCGAAGCCGGTCATCAACATCTCTTGGAGGCAGATCAGCAAATTCATGCCCAAGTATGTGTTCTGTTTTTAGAATATGTCCGGCAGATTAACTTATTACTTTTGAAAACAGAGGAATGGTGGCCAACTCACTGATAACTAACTGTCAGGACAACATTTGCCGTATATGGACTGAGACTCAGGTACCGGACGACGGACTTATGAAAACAAGCCACGAAGAAACGAATTACAACACTCTAACAAAATCGTCAGGACATAAAAGAAAACTTCTCAACAAGCTGCACAAAATGAGGTAAGGTTTTTTAAGTGGGTTATGATAAGTCAAGGGAAAAAGAGCGGTTCTCCGAAAAAAGGTATTCCTAGAGATAAGCTTGACTGCTGCTGCTGCTATGAGCTGCCTTTTATTTTAATATTTCAAGTCTGTTTTCTGCTGCTCTTAGACTTTTGGCTTTATTATTAAATCTTTTGCTATTGAACTCTGCTTCTTGGTGAAATTTTTAAATGTTTATCTTTAAAATAGATTGAACACCCATTTCCTGAATTTTTCAAGTCACCACCATGCACAAAATGGCGGGAATGGGTCGTCGTCGAACGGAAAATCGCATCATCACATTCCCAGCTTATTTCAAAACGCCAAATCAAAAGAAATATCAAGTCTTATCGAAAGTAACAATTTAAGCGCGACGTCACCGCGCCTATTGAGCTCGGTGAATCCGATCAGCTCGGCGACTACCGCAAATTTCATGCCCAGCTCAGCCCAACAGCAAAATGAGTCCAGCTTTCACAGTTCTATGAGTTGTCATGAATTCAACCTGAAGCATCATTTCTCGAGCAACTCGAATTTATCTGCGCAAAACGGCTTTCATTTTCACTTGTCCGGCTTCATTGACCCTCAGGCCGGTAAATAAGAAAAATAGATCTGAATTTGACTGTCTTTTTAACGAGTTCTCCAAAAGGCGTTCCACTCAACTTTTTCGCCGACATCAAGTCCAAAGATGTCAGCTTTGTGGTTCACTGGATGAACAACAAGGACTTTCACTTTACATACGCTGCCGAGCTCTTTTCTCGCGACATAAACGAGAAAATCAAAGCGATGCAAAAGAATAAACTTAAAAAGACCAGTTCGCAGGAAATGAGCTCACCAACTGAAGGTAAAATGCAAAATGCGAAAATTCGAGTCGATGCTTAATTTAATAAACCAGAGAACGGGAAAGAGTTTGAATTTAACAATTCAGAAAATATGAGTCAGACAGCGAGCGAGTTGTCTTCATCTGGCAAATTTGTGACTTTGGACGATGAAATGAAGAATCTACTGTTCGGTCAATCGATGGATCAGAAGCTGGATGCAATGATCAAAGACTGGTATTCGAGTCATGACATTCTATTCAGCATTCATCCCACCGACGGCAGTGTTCTAATTTGGCTCATCGATTGGATTGACGAGTATTTGCAAGGCATCTATCGCCAGGCTCAAGTCAGCTTTCACGCAAAGCTTCCCAACACACTGCCCATCGGCGATTCGATGTCTTTGACAAACAAAGTGTTTCTATACGCCGAACCGATAAAAGTGTCCATTCCAAGCGCATGTGAGACTGACGACGAATCGGATATAGAAGATAACGAAGAAAGTTATGCATTCTTGCCCGGAATGGTTCACATGGTCACCAAACACAACAACGGTACTTTGAACCTTTGGCAGATGCAGCTTCAAGAGAATTCAAAATACCAGTCGCTTGTGAGTGTTGCTCATCAAGCCCGAATCTGTGGCCATCGATTTCGTCTCAGCGACATAACTTCTCATCCCGTATTGCCGTTTTTGCTCACCAATTCAATAAGCGACTTGAAGCAAAACTCGGAGAAGGCAGAGCAAGAAGCAATCATGAGCAAGCTAGAGGGCATTAATCTGCAAGAATCATTTCAAAAAGGAGTTATAATCTGGGGCGTGGAGCCGGTCGGACCGCTCTGCAAATCAGGAGGCATTTATGAATTGGCTCGAATAGACTCGTCTGATGTCAACTCGTTTGAGAACATCGCTTGGTTTCCGTGTTTCTTGCCGAGCTCAACACTAGGCAGATCGTCAACGTCGCCTAGCACCTTGTTCGCGGCCACACAGCCAAACGCGATTGTCATTTACCAGGCGGTATTTGATGCTCGCACTCTCCTACACGACGTGCAGTCTCGCACAGGCAAAGATCGTCTTACAAGTCAACCAGTATCGACTCAAAGTACAGGCAAAACAGAAATTGCGTTTGACGATTTCAACGTTGTTTCTATTCAGTCAACTGCCAGGCCTGGTTGTATTATTCAGCTCGACGAATTGGTCGAGTCCCATCACAACTGGTTTAGAGCAGATTTATTTCATATTTATCAGGAAAAGCTGGTTGTAGAGCAGAGCGATATCAAAAAGAACGCGACCGAAGAGTTTCAGTTCGACGAGACGTATTATCTGGTTTTCTTGGAGAGAACACGCAGCAGCGAGAAGCAGTTTGAAGAAATTGTTCACATGTGGCAGATTCAAATTCAATCGGACGAGACGCCTCAGGAAGACAAGTCAAGTAAAAAGAGTCAGTTTGACATCGACTCGCCGGCCAGCTTTTCGTCATCGGCTAAATTTGACTTTGGTGAGTCGAAGCGAAACAGAATGTCAATTACTAGTCGCCGAGTGGCGCAGCAAGTGTTGAATCTGCCGCCAGAAGTCTACGTTGTTTGTGCCGATTCGGCCGCTGCCGACTTGTCCTCAAGTGCGATGTTCACCATGTCCAAGGTGCCCTATTTATTTTCAACTGCTTGCTCAGACGGTACGGTCAGATTTTGGTCTTGTCGACCTGACGCAACTGGCGACCAGTTTGAATTTTTCGAGTGGCAAATGAACTGCAACATTGACAGCTCAAGTAGAATCAAACTCGATTCGATTCCCTTGACTATCGCCTGTGCTTATAACAGCCGCCTGGCGATCGCATACAAGCGAAAAGAAGAGTCGAGTTCGGATCCGATCAGTGAGGTGTTGACCGAATCGGCCTTCACAAACTGCAGAGTGATCATTTACGAATGCGAGTCAAGTGGCGGCTCAGAGTGGAAAGTCGAGGACTGCTTCGATCTAAAGAACATTGTACTTCCTGACATTGATTGTGGCATTGATTTCAACTATATATTCGGCAAGCATAAGCCAATAAAGCCAGCACGCTCATGCCAATCGTTCAAGCACATTGTTATGGGCTCTTCGGGAAACAATTCCAATTCTTCGGTGTCTCATGCTGAGAACAATGCGCCCGAAATACCGAGCACAGCGGCAAAGATTTCCGTCAAACGTCAGTTCTCCATGAGCCGTCATTATCAACGAGCTGATTCAATTGACAATTCAATTGCCCTCACTCGTCGCATCATCAAACTCGACTGGGCCTCGTCGGAGAATGGCTCACATTTGCTCACCATCGGAATAGGAAATCAAATATTCATCTACTCAGGTGTGATCAAGGGCACTAATTCCCAAGTCGGTCGACTAGACTCGAGCGTAAACGCGAAATCTGACGCGAAAAGTTCAACGAGTCATTTGGGAACAACAAGTCGATGCGAACAGTTTTTGAAGGAATCAATGCTCAAATGGACTTTGTTCCGTTCATTTGAATTAGACTCTGCCGATGATATGCAAGCGCTACCTACACAAATAAAATGGGTGCGAGATGGTCTGCTAATAGTCGGCCTGAATACCGAAATGCAAGTCTATTCACAATGGTCGCCTCTGCCCGGCTGGAAAGAAAGCGAAAAGCTAGTGATTGGCCGAGAGGATTTTAACAAGAAAATAGAGCACATACTTCCTCCCAATCACAACGTGTTTGATTTGAAGCGCCTGAAGAAAATGGCGAAGAAGAACGAGCGTCGAAAAGTGAAACGAAATTCAAACGAAACAGACGAACGGCCGCCAGCAAAAATAATCGATGAAAACGAGCTGATCGGATTTCTTCAAGACAGCGGCCTATTCATGCAGACCAAACATGCGTGGCCCGTTCTACCGCAATACCATCCGAAGCTTCTGTACGAACTGACTAACGCGGGCAAAATAAATCGGGTTAAGGCCATTCTCATGCATTTGGTTCGCTGCATTATCGACGTAGAACTCACACAAAAGTCGAAGCGCGACATCCGACTCAAGCTCAGAAGAAAGATGTCTGTCTGTAGTGTGAGCGAAGTGTCAGAAGAGAATACACTGAATTGCATCGAAGTAGAAACAATTCCGCCACTGCCGCTCTACGCTTTGATGGCGGCCGACGACGAGATATTCGAGGATGATGTGCTCGAAAATACAGAACTGAACGAGAGAGGCGAAGACAAACAAGATTTATTCCAGTCAACGGCGGTAAACGCTGATCTTCAAGAGCTCGAAATCGATTTGGACTCGAGTGTATTCATGGACGATGATGAACGTGAGCGTCAAACAATCCTGCGCGAACGTAAAGCTGAAAAAGAGAGACAAGAGTTCAAGCGACGACTGCTCAATAACACCAAGAACAATCCGTCAATGTTTAATACAAAAGTTTGCGAGCTTCTCACCGACTATCTTACTCGACTTCAGCTAAACGGATTGAACAGCGTTGACCAGCTCTATCTGGTTGCGCTCGCCGACACAATTTCGAACATAAAATGCGATTTAAACTTTGCCCAAGACGACATATTTGCAAAGAGGCAGCTAAGTCGAGCTCGAACTCAATCTCAATCGGATCCAAACGAGTTGAGTTTAACAATTGATAATTGCGGCCTTAAGTATCTACTAGCGCTCAGGAGTTACAGTTATTTGATACTTCGACTTCCTCAAGCACATCGCCAGCGGCTAAGTGAGATAGGATTAGGAACAGCCAATTTCGCTTGGGCGTTTCACTCCGAGTGCGAACAGGAGCTCATCGACTCGGTTATTCAGGCGTCGACGAGGCGAAGGATCAGCACGGATGCATCGGCCGAAGGCGAGATTGGTGGCAGCGCGCGAATCACTTGGTCTGACCTGCGACAGTGCGGTGTCGGCTGGTGGCTGAAGAGTTCAACTCTGCTGCGGCAACTTATTGAACGCGTGGCTAAATGTGCCTATCAGCAGAACAACGACCCGCTCGATGCAGCCATATTCTATTTGGCCATGAAAAAGAAGGGTGTCCTGAGCGTGTTGTTTAAGACAGCGAATGACATTCGAATGACTGAATTTTTCCGAAACGATTTCAGCACCACAAAATGGCAGACGGCCGCACTGAAGAATGCGTTCGTCCTGCTAGGCAAGCAGCGTTTCGAGCATGCAGCTGCCTTTTTCTTGCTTGCCGGGCGGCTAAGAGACGCGGTCGAAGTCTGTATACGAAATTTAAACGACCTGCAACTAGCGATCGTGATTATCAAACTCTACGAGAACGACGCCGAAGTATCGAGTAGCTTTTTGAAGAAAATTCTTTGCACCGAGGTGCTCGGCTACAGCTTAGTGAGGAATGCGGCAGTCAAAGAGAGCATTGATTCCGAACAGCTTTCGGATGAACCTGATCCTAAGAAGGCGTCTCAGGATCCATTCCTTCGCAGCATGTGCTACTGGTATCTCAAAGACTACCGACAAGCGCTCGACACTTTATTCAATGTGGACAGCCAACTCATATACCAAAACACGTCGCTTATTTCCCATTTTGGTTCGATCGAAAATGGACGGGAGTCGATGATTTCGCACGTGTTCAACTTTTATTCATTTTTGAAACACCATCCGCTGGTGTTGAGGCAAAAGCTTGTTGAGGACGGCTCACAAGTAACTGCATCGTCGGTGCCAGAGAGCAACAGTCACAAATCATTTTTGTCTCAGGTGACGTCAGTTGAAAGAAGGCTTCATTTTATTGCCGGCTTCTATCACTTGGTTAACGGATGTCCGCTGATTACAATTGATGTTCTATCAAGACTTCCGAAATACATTTGTGAAAGCTCGGAGACAAATGCCAAAAGACCTGACTCGAAGACAGGTCAAGAAGTCGGCAAAGTAGAAGTAAACAAGCCGGTTGAAAAAGCCGACATGTTCGATTGGTCTGCTCCGACTACGGCTCGATTTGAAGAGGACAAACTCGAACTTGATTTGAGTTTTGGCAATTCGGACAGCGAAGACTTGAGTGATGACGATCTGGCTGCAGGCAAAGACAATCAATCAACCACAAACGACCAAAACAATGCAAATTCAAGCAACGAAACGGAGAATGCGGGCGATAGACGCATTGACACATTTGTTCAGCAGCTCAAATTCATCTCTTCGTTGAAAATTCTGATCGAAGAAATGTGCACATTGGCAAGCGGCTTCGAAGTTGTCGGCGGTCAATTAAGATATTACATGTACTACTGGCTCGAAAGAGAAATTCAAATACTCAAAGAAACAACGGGTTTCGAGCCGGCTCGAATGAACGAGATAGAGAACATGCGATTCTTCGACGCGAACGATACTAATCTGCAAGATACATTGAACGGAACCGAAAATTCAAGCGATCAGCCCGTCAATCTTCATGAGCAGATTATTCGCGACCAGAACACCCTTCAAGCCAAGTTAAATCGACTTAAAACTAGAAGAGAGTGGCTCCGCGCCAATGAGTTCATATTGCGAACGTTCCTCAGTTACTGCAGTCTTCACTGCGCCAGTTCAGGAGGCCTCTATTCAGTGCGGATGGAACTGATGCTGCTGATGCTTGAGTTGAGTGAAGATCGAAGTATGCGTCAGCTTTTGGTTCCGGTTCCCATTTCGACCTCAATTCCGTTAATATCAGCTTGCATAGCCAGCTCTGGCAACGTGCTGGCTGGACCTATAAAAATGATCAACGACAATGTGATTGACTTGCTCAAAACCATCTCGAGCATCAGAGTCGTGCCGAATGTGTTCGACTGCCCAGTCGTGTACTCGACAATGAAAGAAATCGCCGTCTCACTCTCAGCATGCATTTATCAATGTCTAAGTGACAGTGACACGTTGGTGCTTGGCGACAATAGTGTCGGCACTGGCATGCAAGGATTTAGCCGCAACATATTCTATCAGAGCAACTGTCTCATATCAGGCGTCAAAAAGAACGAAGCCTTTAATGTGGCCAAGTTAAATCGAGTCCACAAGACGATCAACTCAAGCCCACGCAGCTGGCCGGGCGTGTCAAGCCTCAACAAACTTTTGGAGCGTGAAATCGACATTCAAGCGCCAAACCTCAAGATAATTCTGTTCGAGTCTCTAGTAGCGGTCTATTCATCGCTGTTCATTCACGCGTTCGTATTCTACGACGCCAGTAGTCTGTTCAGAATCCTCAGTCAAAAGTGGGACGAAGCATTGTGGAACAAACTGTTCGGCGGCGGTAGTGTGACCGAGTGCAAGTATCGAACGAGCATGAAATCGCTCGACTCTAACGATCAGAATGCCAAGCATCGATTCAAAATAAATGCAAGGCTAGGGCATGTGCCCTCTCCGAGTGAAGACGGCCCCGTTGAAGAGCGCACATTCACTCGCGAGTATTTTGTCGCGCCTCAGATTAGCATGATAAATTTCTTTTTACAAAAGGTAAAAGCTCTAGACTCTGGCTCAGGTCAAGACAGGAAATAAAATTCACTTTTGCTAGGATAATTCAAAGAGGGACGATGCTGATGATCTACTGGAAGAGAAGAGCTCTGAGAGTTCGGACGATGAAGAAGATGATGAAAATCGAAAGCGAGATGTGCTGGACGACGAGCCGGAACTGATGTAATCCTTCACTTCTTTACTCATTTGATGGATGTGAACTTAGATGAATGCGTTTAGACATGGAAAACGATACTGGGAGCACATGAATCCCAAATCGTACAGCTGGTGTCTGATTAGATATGCAGCACTCAAACTATCGGTTAACAACATCGCCTCGTTCATTCCTGTACTGGGCATTGATGTGCAAGAAATAGCCACATTATCACCGCTCGTTCATCAGCTGCTAAAATCATTCGAGCAATGGATGGAGCTCATTGAAACTCAACTAGACAACTCGGCGCCGCCGCCTGACGATTTCCTGCCCGGATCGAGCACATCAGACACGAGCAGTCTAAGCTACGTTGGTCCTAGAATTATTCGCTATCAATCAATGCTCGACCCAGCCAACACTCCGTTCATGTAATGTGCTCAATTGTCTATTTTTGAATGGAAACTTGACTCTCGAATTTGGATTATAGTGATGATAAAAGCGTGTTGACCCTAAAGCGCTTGTGGAATCTTCTGGTCAATCAGAAATGCTTGCACGACTTTTTTATTCGATACATATTCCAGCGGCAAACAGACGCAGACGTTCTTCCGAACCAAATAAGCATAGATAATCGATTGAGAAAGAACGACACTTTCTCAACTCCACAGACAGCGAGTGAAACAGCCGATCAGACTGGCAGCAATCAGTCGCCAATTTTGACTAGTTCGTACAAAATAGTGCACAAAGATCAGGAAGCAATTTACGGCTTCTGTCTAAACGAGGTAGGTCTCTTGCTCTAGATGGCCTTCAAGTGAACAGTGCTCCAACTGCGTTACGTTTTAGCGCGACCAAAATGTTCTGTCTTTGTGCACTAACAAAGAAATAATCGAAATGGACATGCGCAATTTGCTGCTGCGAAACAGTCCGAGTCACGACGAGCCAGAAATAGATCTTCTGGCCTTGCAAAAGTGAGTACACCTGAACGCTTCCTTTTTTCGGCTTTTAAACTCAAATTGAATATCTAGCACTCAGTCAATTTTGGACTATTCCGATTTGTTAGTGGTTGGCAATTCGTCGGCTATGAACGCCACAAATGTGAGCACAGAGACGCCTTTGAAGAGTCAAAACGGTCGAAATGGCTCTCTGTCCAATGTTGTAAGTAAAAAGCCTTTTAGCCAATCAGCTCATTACAGCAAACATTTCAAATCGACAGATAAACCCAAACAATTATCTAAACTTCATCCACAATCCCCAGTTTGCAAAATATCTTTCAGAGAGAACAAAATATCTAATGCCCAAAGTAGGGTTTTGTGTTTGTCAGTGTCTTGTCTCACATTTGTTGATGGTCATTGGAGAGTTTTTTCTTTTATCTGTCGTCTAGTACATGCTTCGTTTGTTTGCATGTTTGTTGGAAAATGAATTTTTTTCAAGTGTCTAGTTTCTACTTGATTTTATTGAATATTTTTCATGTCACTTGTAGATCTTGCGTCGTCCGGTACGAGAAGCGAGAAAGTTGGCCGCTCATCCGACTTTGCCCTACTGTGAGTAGAACTTTAAGAATCAAAAGCTGAAAGGTGCCCAATTAAAGCATCTAAACACCAATAGATCTGAGCGGTTCAAACGACAGTGTCATCAGACTGTGGCATTGGGGCTCAAGGGACGCGCTCTCTTCATATAAACAAAGCGAAAAGTCTTCGTCGAAACTCACTAAGCTCTTGTTCAATCAGTATGGAAACAAATTCGGCGTGAGTGATACCGACGGATATCTGAACTTGTACCAGCTATTGGGCTGTTCATTCAAGCCATATTTGGTAATTAACAATTTTGCCGACTCAAGTCAAGTCCGGTGGCGTTTCAACTCTTTTTTTTTCAAGGCGTTGAGGTGTCACAAGATGATTCAAGATTTCGTATTCATCGACTCGTCTAGTCTAATATTGACTGTTGGAGCATCGTCAGACTCCTATACAGTGTCAATATGGGACACTTTACTCCCTGCGCACAAGTCGCTGGTTAAAACGTTCCGCGAGCCTGATGTCACCTCGGCGAGCTGTGTCGCTTTCTCGCCGCTAAACCATCTTGCCTATTGCGGCTCGCGAAAGGGCGAAGTGAATATCTACGACGTTCGAGCGAATAGCAAGTTGCAAAAGTTTGTTGCGCACGAGTCATCGGTCAAAGCAATTGCCCTCGACCCGAACGAGTACTCGATTGCGACCGGCTCGAGTGAAGGCAACGTGAAGCTCTGGAACCTGCGGACTCTAGAGCAAAAACACATATTTAGTGGCGAGCATTCCAAGTCCTCCCTGATTCGTACATTCAACTCCGGCGTGAATCAGATTTATTACACGCCCAACAATCAGCTTCTTTCTTGCGGAGCTGACGGCACATTGTCTATCCGAACATTCGCCAACGGCATTTGAGCTCGTTCATTCGTTCAATTATTTCCTCTCTTCTATTTATTATTTCAGCCTAGTCCAGCACCTCTATCTCACAGACTTGTACGATAAATTTGTTACGACTATACGATTTAAAGACATGATTTGAAACAAACAAAACTAGAGTTTCCCTTCTATTCTTATGCCCATTTAGTACACAGCGACTCTTATTTTAACATTTTCTTTGAATCAATTAAATGAAATCGTCTCCACCCGAGGTTGCCAACTCATTTTTTCGCTCCTTTTTTAGTCGCTTTTAAATTTGAGTTCTCATAGTTTCAAACGCGCACATCTATGAGCGACTGGATTCTAGGCTTGCGAACCTTTGTTCAGCAAAACAGAAATTCTTTATTTTTTTAAAAGTATTTAAAACTCTATTCCTTCTTCAAACTTTTTAATTAAACGTTCCAACACACACACACACACGCACACAAAAGCTAATTCGTTGCGTTCTCCTACAAATAGTTGACTAGTGACAATTTCAAAGAATATTTTTCTCCCACTTGGTTAAGAAAGTCCTTGAAAATTATTTGATTCTCATTTGATTGTCTTAATCGTCATTGTCGTATTGAAAAAAAGCGAATAGATCAGGAATAGAGAAGAAATGAAGCGAGCGACGCCTGAAAATAGTCAAAAAGACGAACAAAAGAGAATCAAAGTGGAAAGAACGAGCCAGCTGCAGTTTATGCTAGGAGACCAAATAAGCGTTCAAGATTTTATTTCTTATTACTGGGAGAAGCAGCCATTGATTGTTCGGGCCGAAAAGAGAAAACAGTTTATTGAGAAAAGCCAGAGTCTATTTAGCTACGACATTCTTCGGCAGATTGTCGAGAGGAAAAAGCTGAAATATGCGACTGACCTGAACCTGTGTGCGCTGAGAAACGGAAAAAAGAAGAGTCTAAACAAAAAGGGACCAGTCAAATTTGAGCATGTTTCAAATGCATTTAAACAAGAATCGGCCACCATCCAGTTTCATCAGCCTCAGCGATTTTCGGTGCTTGACAGATTCTAGTTCTTCAAGATTCGCTCTAAACAAAAGCATTTGCATCTAGGATGAGTTGTGGGAGCTACTGGAAGGGCTCGAGTGCTTTTTCGGTTGTTTAGTTGGATCGAATGTGTATATTACCCCAAAGGCTTCTCAAGGTCTTCCTCCACATCACGATGACATTGAGGTACCACCTATTCTGGCTAGACTTCTTTAAAATGCAAGATATTCAATCTCAATCAGGCATTTGTCGTCCAATTAGAGGGAAGTAAGCACTGGCTTCTCTATCCTCCGCTTAGCCAGCTTCCCAACGATTATAGAAAATGCACGAACGATGAATTACTGGCCAAACCAAGTCACGATTTGATTCTTGAGGTAAAATTACGTCCTGTTTTCGCCTTTTATTTAAATCAAATTGTCGCGGCTGTCTCTTAGCCTGGGGATGTGCTTTACTTTCCAAGAGGGACCATTCATCAAGCGAAAACTATCGACCGGGACGACTTATCTCATTCGACTCATATTACTATTAGCACTTATCAGAATTTGTAATTACTTTCTTTTCCTATCTCGTCTAGCTACGTTTACGTAACTTTGAATCAAATTTCTCGCCTCGATAGCAATCGGATGGAGTTTATAATTTCTTCATTGGCAAATGCGCTTCATAATCAGTTTTCAAAGCAAATAAGATTGAGACAAGGGCTGCCAATCGGTTTTCTCAACCAGGTTGGTCGTTTTTTTTTCGAGTATCGAGGGCTTAGATAATTTTTAGACTCTTCAAGCCTGAAGATTTCAGAAAAATGCTAGAAAGCGAGCTTGGGAAAATTGAATACTCTGACCATGATGTTTATCCGGTCGAGCTTATTCGGGACTTTATGTCAAGTAGGCTGCCGCCAAAAATGGCCGACACCGATTCAGCTCTTGAGCTTGCACAGTATTTAGGTAAAAGAGTTCGCATTCGCTCAAACTTGTTGTTTTTCTCAATTTTAACACGAAGCGAAAATAAACTCATTGGACGATAGCCTAATGATAAGATTAAAAGCGCCTGATCATGTTCAATTTTATGAAGCAATTGACCGCTCAGATGAGTTTGAAGAAGAAGAGGATGATGAAAAACACGAAGCGACAAGAAAGGTGTTTGTGTTGAGCTCATTAAAAAATAAACGTAAGCAGCACATGATGCCGCGGGTAAGCATTGAATTCATCACCACACAAAGTAAAAAGGATTAGCGAGATTAAGTAAAATGTGAATTTCTTCTCTCAAATTTGGCCCAGGATGACGGAGGTGATGAAGAAACTGAATCGGGGAGTCTTAAATTTGACGTAGAATGCGTCGACTTGTTAAAATCACTCAAGAGTGGAGCGTCATCAAATCGATGGTTTAATATACCAGAGCTAAAGGCATTGTTGAAAAATAAGAGCGAATTGTTGTCTTCGTTTTTAATTGCAATGAAATGTCAAGATCTAATTGAGATAAGTTCTAATGATCAATGCCTTGATGATGGTTGTGATGATGACAAATGAGGCAACATTGCGCATTGTGCGTGAAAGCAACAAAATATCCACAAATCAAGCGCCTTGTTGTTTGAAGCAATAAAAAGAGCAAAAAGAGAAGCAGCCTTTTTTTAACAATTCAATTTAAAGCGAAAAATTTCGCCAATAGGGCGGGACGAAAAACCAAAATTTCATGAGTTCGAGTTGGTTTAACAAAAAAGAAGTTAAATGGTAGCCAAGTATTTGTATCAGCTTTCATCGCTAAACAGAATTTTATGCCCTTTGGCAGTCAGATAGCTGGCTTGCTTACAGGGTTTGGCAGACAGGCATTTAGTTTAGGCAGTTGCAGTTGGCTTTATTTATCAACATCGCGCAAGATACTACCAAGTTGCCTGTGGAATAGATTTAACCAGATTTCGATTGCATAATAGATTAAAAGAGGCCAACATTCGTTGAAATTCAATCTCAGTTTTATTATTATTTTTATTATGTTAAAAACTAGGCGCTCAGTAAATAAGGCGTAGGAATTTCCTGCATGCGATGCTGTGCGCATCGATTTTCTAATGTTACGTAATTTGACATGCCCTTGCCCATGCTGACATGGCCCTAATAGAAGCAGCAGCAGCAGCTTCGGCTCACAGGCTTTCAATTATTGAAAACGAGTGCAAGAGCAGTCAGTGAGATGATTAGACACTGGATGAGAAGGAAGCGCTTGGTGAACTACAATCGGCAAAGCTAATCGATCGATCAGATCGCCCAATTGGCTTGAATGTTTGTCAGTTAGGCACTATTGTGCGCATGTTGCCCATGCGCCCTTCAAATTCATTTCTCATTCATCAGCCAGCGCCAAGTTAGATAAACTTTATCTAGACTCTTATCTCTCTCTCTCTCTTTGAGAACGCAATTAGCATAATCGTTACTTGCAGCTGCTACATTACGCTTGCTTGCCGCGTTCAAGACAGCGCTGGTTACGTAATCGAAGCATTGGGAGGCTTGGGTGTGCGCATAGAAAATTTCTGGCCGAATGTTCAAATAATTAATGCAGCACATTGTTGAGTCGCAGAAACGAACACGCATTTCGCTGAGAGCAACAGCGTCGAACCCGCCATCAGCTTTCTCATTATTCTCTTTTTTTTTACCTCGTCGCGGCGACACAGCCACCAAGATATCGTAGAATGGAGTCTTGCACCGCTTTTCAGGCTTCCACCGTCGTCTCGTTTCAAGGATAAAGTTTTTTTTAAACACTTTACTTTGTCTAGCCGACCATCTTTTCATGTCTCTTGCTATTTATTCATAGGTTTTACTACGAATTTAAATTTTTTTTTACGTTTTTGCTACGTTAGACGGCTGAGTATGAATGCACGCCCCCTTATTAGTCCCGGCGAAGCGTTCACTTTTCCATCTCGCTCCTCGTTTTTATTTCTTTTTTTTTTGAACTGTGTCTCACCTTCACCTTTGCTAGTTGCGCCAACCTCTTAGATTGCCGGCTCTTTTCACTCTGAATCATTTTTCAATGATTTCACTTCTCAGTCTACGCTCTCTTGAATCGGTCAACTCATAGAAAATCGTGTTCGACTCTCGTATATTGACCGGCCGAGTGCGTGCTTGTTTGCAGTGGATCCGCTTACGCCTCGAGCGAGTGCAATAGCCACCGGTCAAAAATGAATATTGTATTTCGTTTCTTCTTGTCCTAGTTTTAAATTTTAAATCGCCTTTATTGTGTACTAGATCGGATTAATTTTACAAGTTTTTCTCTCCATTCTACTTTTTATTTGCCCTTTCTAATTAGAAGTAGCACCGTGTATTTGCATATATTGTGCGAAGCATTATCGTACTTAAAGGCAAGTGTACTGGATTTGAATCGGCACCAGAGCTTAGAATTTTACAATATCTACTTTAGACTATCGCACAATATGAGTCGGGACGTTTTAATCAAAGAGCTGCTACTCAACCACCTGTCAAAGCACAAAAGCAATCGAAACATATCTCAATCGAATTTTGATCTAATCGATGTCAATCAAGTAGACGCAGTCATTGTGAGTACATTTAAGCGTGAATCATGTGAATCTTGAACTGACTCATACTTCTTAGTACAACTTGAGGACAGTGATAACCAAGCGCACAGAGTCGATACACGTCCCGATTTCAGGTTTTTTTTTCATCAATCTACGTAACCTGCTGCTTTCGTAATAGCTCAGTTCCGGTTACACCTCGTAGATTCATCCAGACGCAATTCAAGTGTTGAAAACCGACGTCCATCAACTGCATCACTACCTGCCGAACATATTGTATGTTAACGTTTCTGATCGCTTGCCAGCCAAAATTTCTAATTTGCGCTCATTCCAATCGCCAGACTTGTTATGCATGTCACGGTAGAAAGAAGATGAACTGTAAAAACTGTGTTGCCGAAAGAGAGGTGAGCATTTGACTTGGCTCAAATTATGCCTTGACGCGTTCAACTCTAAAGCGCGATAATTTACTACCCTAGATGTACTGTGCGCATTGTCATAATCTGGATGAAGACTGTGAACATTGTGAAGAGAATGAGCATTACAGGTGAGCAAGATTGACAAATTCAGCTCTAAAAGAGAGAAATGTAAATTGACTTATATTGAGCAGAGATTGTAGATATTGCAAAAAGTTAAATCAGCTCGAGTGTGAAGTTTGCAAAGGAACTGGCAAATTGATTGTTAACAAACGCCGAAGGCCAACAATTGAAGACAGTATTTATGACGTTTGGATAAAATGCGAAGAGAAAAACGTGCCTCTTAAGCTGCTGCTCGATCACAAGCAAAATCTTCTAGTCAATCAGACAAGCAAAAAAGTAACCTAAATCGATTCGAGTTTAATTGCTTAATAAAAAACGCCAATGCCTCAAGCTGAGTCCCATAAGTACATTTCCTGACGAGGAAGTTTACCGGGTGAGCAGTGAGCTTCTAAGCCGGCATGATATTAAAGTGAAAAACAGCGACGGCTTTGAAATATCGCATCAGGCAAGCTAATAGGACCCACGTTTTTATTAATCTTCAGATTTGACGTTGCCCATTAACTTTAGAGTCAACAGCTTATTGTTATTCCGGTTAAAATATGCAAAGCAAAGCTTGGAGGCAAAAAATTCAAATTTTTTGTTTTAAATGACAAAGAAGTAGTTGTCGACTCGCAGACGGCCAACTGTTGCTCGATATCATAAATACTAGCAAACATTTTAAATCTGCGACTACTATACAAAACGAACGATGGCATTATGGTCTCAGCCTCCTTTTATGTCTCCCTATTTGGTCTTTAGTATACAGTTTTAGCTCCTTGAGCTGAGCCTTTGGCGTCTTATATTTTCTAAGCCAGTTGTGGTGTTTTTCAATGATTTTTTAATCATATTGGTATTTATCCCTTGAAAATGTAATTTCCTCAATTGTTTGAAAACAAATAAAAAATGGAAAATTTAATTTCTCGACAAATTCTATTCAAGCTTCGGACGCGGGAAGGAAAATGGGAGATGTCGAAAAGAGAAATCAGATTCGGAAGAGGTCGATTAATCCATTCAGACGAACAAGAAAAAAATGAGAGTGAGTTGAAAGAACTGTTTGGCGATTGGTGTGGCTCTCTCGGGTTTCATGATAAAGAGCTTAGACCACATTTTCATTCGAAGGCTGAATGCTTGCTTTGTAGTTATCGAATACTATTGTAACTAGCTCCTTTGTAATGAGGCCGTTCGTGTTCAGTGAGATCAGTCTAACTATAAACAGGTTGTCATGAGTTAAATAATTTTCCATCATCTCTTGAAGTATATTCATATCAAAATCAATTCTACTCTGTTTCGATTTGGGCCGTTTGGCAAGCGCTCTGTTCACTTCACTAGCAAAGCAGCTGCGGCCGGCAAGTATCGACGGGTTCACTTTGACAGACAAAAGATGCTCGGCTACAAATTTCATTCTCAGCGGCTTGGATATGAAGAACGCTAGCCACTTGGCAAAACTGTATACGTTTATGATGTTTAATATGAGCAACCAGAACCAAAGTACGGTGAAAACTTTTTCCGTGTAGATATTTATGGGTACAACGCATTGAACAGTGTGACGATGAAGTCGATCGCCCAACATTCTTATCTTAAAATCGCAGAATACGACCGTGTGGAAGAACAAAAGCTGATTTTTGACGCCGAACAAATTGCCGTTCTCGATTAGATTGGCCAATGTTCGATAGCCGAATTCAAAGCCTTTCCAAAAACTTTTGCTCGTTTCAAATGTAATCTCTTTGCGCAAGAATTGTTGATTTTCGTACACTATCTCGTGGCCTTTTTTCTCGCCAGCGATCAGCTTGTTCAGTAAGAAAAATTGTATCATTGTGTTGAATATGTAAAGCAATTTTATGACCAAATAGAGGAAGAAGAGCATTTTCGAATACATAAATATTCCTTTAAATTTTTCTTTATCCAAATTGATTCGTTCGATGAACTTAGTTTTATCAGAATTGACTTCGTTTTTAGGATGAGGAGGAGGAGAAGCCGTTCGCCAACCAGTTGGTTGATCATGGCTTTCTCGAGCTCTGCTCTTCTTGAATGGCCTGTCGAGCTCTGTAGACTTGCGTCCACGTTCATATCTCTCTTCAAATTCAGCCGAGGCGATCGCTCGGTCATAGGAAGAGTTTCTGCAATCGCTAAGGGCCGACTCGCCATTTTTAGTGGCCAAATTTCGACTATAATAATAGCTGGCACGTTCCATGTGACGGACCACGTAGCGAAGCGTTTTATCCCTATGCGCTTGCTGCTCTGTGTATTGAGAGTCGTAAGCCATTAGAATAAGCGTGCCTATATCGTAGGCCGACTTGTTTATTATATTTTTCCAAACAAAATACGGTACGTAAAAGAGAATAGCCTGGAGTATGAGTAGAAACGGGTAGTAGGCGATTAAATTATCGACACGCGAGAATCGCATGTGCGATGAATTTGACGCTTTAAACTCTTGGGCAAATAAATACTTTGTGGCCGTTCTATCCTTCCACGATATTGAGTCTTCTACTGGTACGTAGAAATTTGTCGATATCCAGCAAATGTTATTGGTGTACTCTACGTGAGCGCCAGTGAAATGAGCCTTAGAATAGAAATTTGTTTTTAATATTCTAGTATTTGCGGCTGTGAGGGATTTGGGAATAAGTAGAAAAATATGAAAAGGAAATAGGAGCTTACGGGACAAAAACAGGCAAGCGGTTCACCGATGTACTGTTTTGAGCTGATCACCGTCACAAATATGAAGATGACAATCACACTGTATTTCCTGTTGAGGCGGTCGACAAAATCATCGCAACTGCTTGACCTGTTGTGGCTCAGTATGAGCTGAGAAAGAAACTCAAATATGTGAAACATGGCTCAGATGATTATTTTATCGAGTTGTCATTGCTTCTGTCGACTTGAAAACAAATGAGAGTCTATCCAGCCCGTATTTTAGATCTAATTTTTCTAAAACATGTCTTTTAAGTCTCTGAGGATGATGATGAAGAGGGCTTCAATGCATATGGGAGTAGGAACGATGAGAGTGATTATGATCAACACATCCCTTTTCCGGCGTTTCTTCTTCTCTCACTTTCCGGCATCTAATTACGTAATGATCGAATGCACATGAGTAACGAGCTGTCAATTCGTGCATGACTCGTTTGCTGTATCATTTTCATTTGAACTATAAAACGCGCTCAGCCCGACTATATATGTGTAATTAATTGTTTTAGTCAGTTCATGTTATCGCACGCGCCAACAAACATTTTCAAATATGCTCAAGATCAATTTTCTAGCAATATCCATGGCGTTCAAGTGTCAACAACGAGCAGAGCATGTTAACATCTCAATCATAAATGGTAAATAGCTATTGCTGGCTCACTCTAAGCTTCCTAACGACTCTGGGCTGTCGTGACGACAAGTGCGCCACATGGACAAATTACTTCCCATTTTGCGCTCTTGTGTCATGCGCGTTTAGAGTTAAGTTTAGCAGCAGCACTCCAAGTCCAAGCCTATGAGGCAATATAAAGTGCTTGTGGCCCAGATCCAGCCCAGACCTGCTGAATATTTAATTGCGCTTAATAAAAGACTGACAAGCCTAGCAGTATAAAAACAGCATGGGAGAGAGAAATGCAGTATCAAATGTCAATCATGAGCCTAACCATCTTTGACTTACTTTAGCTTCCTTATTTTATACAAAACTCTCATCCGCATAAAGCACGCGTTTAGACACACACATACACACGCTCTTTAACTGGCACTGGTTAATGAGACTTAATACAAAATTTTTTAAATGAGAATTTCCATCAAATACAATAAGCGGGGAGAAATGAGGATTTGCTTGCCTAAGTAGCAGAAGAAATGAAACTCCGCAACTCATAATCACGAAATAAGGAATATGCTTTAAGTCTGCCCACAAGCGTCACGTGATCATCGCTTAAAACGATTTGGAGTACAGTGGCAAAGATGTTTGACCATGAAAAATAATGAAAAAACGGAAAAAGTAAAATTTTCTTCCAACTCCCCCAGTTAATGGGCAAACTAGCTCAAGATTTGGCTTGCACCAAAATCCTGTCTGACTTGCATTCGCCAAGTGTTTTTCTAATTCGCTTCCACGCTAGTGTGCATATATGTATAAATGAGAGGTTAAATATTTGATAAGAAGAGGCTAAGGAAATGGAAGTTGAATTCAAGAGGAAAGGAAAAATGCGGAGGATAATTGCGGAATAAAATGGGGGGCAGGAAAGAATATTGGTCTGAGATAGGCAGCGTTAGCTGAAGACACCCAAGTTGGCCAGAGGCGGCAGTGTGAGCGGCACGCTTCTATTTCTCTTTCCATTGTGTGTTATGCAAACGACACGATCGAATTGCCTTCACAGCTTATCTAAGCAATCAGCGCCACAAATGATGTGCAAATAGGATAGTTGCTAAATATTTGCTTGGCATAAGTTCAATGCAAAGAAAACAAGTTGCGCCTTAGGGCCGTTTATTTAACCTATCGATCATTAAGCGATCGTTGAATGCGGGCCTCTGTTCAATTCGTTTAAGTTAAAAAGCCTAATTTTGGCCTGGTCTGTTTATTAAATAAAAATAATCGCTATCTAACCGCATGGTCGTTGCTGCACCTTGAAGCACTTGGCGTAATATTAGCTGGATGCAATCTAATCGAAATATGAGCGAAGGTCGAAACAGATGCCATATGTGATGCGTGCCGTTATTTATGAACAGATTGTTGTTTCGGCCAAGAAAAAAAACGATACAAAATATGCGTATGCTTTTGAGCGTCTGATTGAAGTCTCAATGAACCCACTTGGGCAACGAGCTAACTGTTTGGGATATTTCGGCTTTTGTTGTTGTTTTTTATTTAATTAAAATAAAAATAAGAGAATATTCTCGGATGGAAACTAAAGCGAAACGCCCGGGTTAATTCATTCCCAGCCGCTCGGGTGGAAAGCTCCCATTTCTTTCTTCATGATTTATTAGCGAACGGGTCTCGCTTTGCTCCAAGCAAAAGTGATTAGAATGCCAAGAAATGCATTCGACAATTCTGATGAGCGAGAGTCTAGCATGGTGATTATCTGCATTTGATATGTTTAGGGAGCTAGTTCATAGCTACGGCCGCATTCTTTGATTAAACATATCTGTGAAAAGCGCGCACGCGTGTGAGTGCGTTTGACCCAAAGGAATTGAGGCGAGTTGTCTAGTTATGATTAGGCATGGAAAAGACCCGCGACGAGCCTCTAATCAGGCGTAGGGTGCTAGCAACTGCATCCAATCAGCTCGCACTTTCCTCTTATTTTTTTTTTGAAATTATCGCCAGTTAATTGACAGTTTTTTTTTGCGTGGTTTTGTACCCTGACCAGGTTTCTCAGATCCTGAACATTGTTGAGGTGATCATTTCCAATTCCTTTTCACCTGGATCCAGCGCACTCACATTAAATTAGGTCCAACATACCCAGCACAAACAAAGCAGCACGCCTCACCAGCCCTAATTGAATACAAACTTTTTCCGCAGTCTGATTAGGCAAAAAATGAACAAATATTTTGTTCTGGCTAGCGCTATGGTCAGACTTGGCTTACATAAATTAAAAGACCTAATTAGCCTGATGATAGCATCCAAAAATTCCATGTTCACAGGAAGCAACATAGCCGGTTTGTGGCGTGTAAGAAAAGAGACCGGCAAGCTTCCTACTGAGAATCGAAACGAGTTCTTTTAGGATTTGAAAATAAACCGAAAACAAGTGTTCGCAATGAAAGCAAAAAAGAAACGAATTAGAAAATTTTCTGGCGTGATCGAAATTCAGCGAAATGACGATCGTAATGAATAATGAAGGCTGAGAACACTTTTGCTCCTCGTTTTCGAGACTGACTTTTTATCAAGATCAAAAGGCAATAATTTTTCAAGGGTTGTTAAAGATCGATCTATCCAGCAGTTGTGCTCTTGAATTCTCTTCATATGATTTCAACGCCTTAATTAATTATTGCTAGAGCCGGAAAGTAATGAAGAAGAGCTGCTGCTTTAGTTGAGAAATTTTCAAGCAGCCTAAATAGTTTGCTCATATAAAAGCGATCAACTGGCTGATTAGTTCGCTTATGCAAAATGAATTTGTTGCCTTTCCGAAACGGCTTAAACTATTTTAACTAAATATATGATGATCTCTATGGTCCATTTGGATTCATTGTTGCTCCTTTTTTTCTAAATGAATTTGGCGGGTGGCCTCTTTTTTTTAAGCGAAAGTTAAACCATTGTTATTGTTTTGGTGTGTGTGTGTGTGCGCACTTTCATCACAGCTGGCGGCTGAATTCATTCATCTGAGTCAGTATTCTTGCTTTAAGCAAACAAAGTTTCAACAGTGTTTTCAGCGCGCAATTCAATTTTTTGGTCTTAAAATGAAAACCCGAGGCGTTTATGGAAGCTTCAGTAGCTGTTAGAATAATGATTGTTATGATCGAACTGATTGAGTATGAGTTTGATTAAGTGCAACCCGTTCAACAGACCGGCTTCAATAGTAACATTATTTTTAAACGTAATTATTTCATTCTATGGAGCAAAAAGAGAAGAAAAAGAGACGAAAAATAACAAATCAGACACTGAAAATCGACAATAATAGCGAAGATTGCTTTAATTGCTTAGGTTGACTTGAAAGCAAATTGGTGACAAAGCTTGTCAAGTGACTCTAGCCAAAAATAAAACTCGTTCGCTTTAGTCGTGTGTTTGCTTATGAATTTAATCGAATAAAGGCAAACGAGTGGAAAAGAGAGAGAGGGAGGGTGCAGATGATTGTACCTCTTCAATAAAAAATCGATCGTTTCAGTTTTGTCGAGTGGCAAGCGACAAAAAAGACGCTGAGCAAATAATATATGGTCAGCTGCCCATCGGTTCAGTTTAAAAGGGATAAACACTCACTTCCGTCAAATTTGAACCTTTATTAGCGGGGCATTGAATTCAAGACACCCTAATTTGATTTGAAGCCGTCAGAGTTTATTTGAGCCAGCCGATTAAGCTATTTCAGAACAAGCCTGTCTTGGTTTTACACCTCGAAATGGCCAGGTTCCGCTCCACGCCCTCAAATCATTGAATAAAACTAGACCCAGCCTCTTCTTTTACCCCTTTTTTTGCTTTGGTATTGTCCCGCTTAACTGGCATGCACTTCCGATCTGGTCCAATCGTTGAGAGTTATCCAACGCATATTGTGAAAACATGGATAAAGAGGAAAAATGATCTATTCAGGCATAGCAAGTCAGTAATTAGGACAAGTCAGCCGATGATGAAAGAGATAAATTTGAAAGCGATCTTTCCTTATCAGCTTCTCATTTTTACCCTCAACGCTGGTTCGTCCTCTCACCTATGCGGCTAACTCTAGAAAGAACTTGATCTAATCACCGAGCTTGCGTGCATTAAACAGTTTTTTTATCGTTGAGTATTTGAGTAGAGAGTTAGACTTGCTCTTCAAATTTTTATGATTTGAACGCTTTATCTTGGAGTAGTGTCATGCTCTGCAGGCAAGCCCTAGCGAGCTCAGACGACTAATTTGCATTCCAAAATCACTTAAAAACCAAACCGAAGCCCTTCGTCTATCACGTGTAGGAGAGGAACGCTTTGCCTCCAAGCTAACCGATGAGTCGCCGCCTAGACATTGTGCTCTTAATTGTGAATAGGATATTGTGTTTCCATTGAATGTAAATTTCTCTTTGTTGGCTCTCATTTTGGTGTGGGAAAGCAAACATCTGAACGTTCTACTCTAATCTAGTGGCTTGAGCCCGCCGAATCTTCCCTAGGCCTGAATTTTTCTCGACGATTTCTTTTTCAAGATTCCGACACTAATTTGTGGCGAAGAAATTCGATTTTGCTTTTTCCTATCATTATATCTTCCTCTCATCTAAATTAAGATGATCATCGACTTGATCGGCTTTTACTCTAAGCTATCAGAGTATAGCTTTGAAAAGCATGAAGATGACGATTTTTTTGACAAACTCAGCCGCCGCTTTTCGGCTATAATGATGATTGTCTTCGCCTCGCTTCTCAGCATTTATCAACTTGTTGGAAAGCCTATCAAATGCTGGTAGATGCTTTTTAGCAAATCAATCACTTCTTGTCTAAAATTTCATTTCTTTTTTGCTCAAAGGTGCATGAATGAGTACTCGGGTGCGCGATGTGATTACGCCACAACATACTGCTACATTACAAGCTTTTATGTGCCTGTTGGAAATCTAACTGAGTTCAACAAGAGAAGTGAGCTCGAATCTCACCAAATCATGTACTATCAGTGGGTTCCCTACATATTCTTGCTTCAGGGCTTGCTCTTCTATGCACCCAGCATAGTATGGTAGGTTGAATCACTTTGATCTCATATATGTATCAACAAAACCGCTAGATCGATAAAAAACTAATTTAGGCGAATATTGAACAAAAAGTCTGGCTTTGACCTGAACAATTATATCAAAGAGTTGAAAAAAGATCGAAGTGAGGAGAACAACAGCACCGCCGTCGTGTATGTTTCGAATCATATGAAAACCTGCCTTGATTTTGAGCGCGGCTATCTACACCGCGGAGCTGTCAAGCGACAGCTATCAAAAATTTGCCGCCCATTTTCCAATTACGGTTGTTATCTCACCGTTTCGTACGCTGGAGTTAAGCTTCTGTATGCTGCCGTGGCCTTTTTGCAGATCGTAGTACTCAACATGTGGCTTCGAGACACCCATTACACAAACGATACACTATACGATCTTTTATTCGGTAGTCACAACTGGAAATGGACCGAGCGCTTTCCTCGCATGACCCTTTGCAAATTTCAGGTATATATCTTAACAGACCAGCAAACCCACTGGGTCCAGTGTGCGCTGCCGATTAATATCTATATCGAGAAGATATACGGAATTGTCTGGGTTTGGCTTTGGATTTTACTCGCGCTCACACTATTTAGCTTGCTTCAGCATCTCTGGCAAATGATCAAGGCAGATAAGTTCATCAACAAAAGACTTGAATTAGACGACCATTCGGTCAGGAATCTGAAGAAGTTTCTTATGCCAGACGGAATTCTGCTACTAAGATTGATAAAATCAAATACAAGTGACTATCACGTCGCTTCTCTAGTATCCCAACTGAATGAAATGAATCCGGATAGAAAAGACTCTTAGAGTAAATAAAATAAAATCCTGAAAAATTTAAAAGGCGGAGAATAAAAAATCACCTTATATTTTTTCAATTTTAAAAATCATTTTTTATTGTTATTAACGACCTTGTAGCGAATTCAAAGAAAGGCCCATCTTTATACAAGGTTCGAGGAAATAGAAACCGATTCTAAGGGGACTTTGTTCTTAGAAAATTAAACTGGGACAATCGCCCATAAGTTTCATTAAAAATGGAATAAATAAAAAAGGATCTGTCCGCAAACTGAACCATGACGGAATAAGCAGAGTTGCAAAGCGAAGTGTATCTCCCATTCACTAAATCAAGCAGATCTCTCATCCATATCTAGACTCGGATTCCAATTTAACCCTGAAATTCCTGGATCTCAATATTTAAAATGAACAAATAACCAAAAAATACATTTTTCTTAGACCTACTCAAAAATAAGAAGCGTGAAAAAACTAGTCTTCTCTTGGTTCACACAATCGTTTGCCAATTCAAATCCTGGAAAAATCAAAGAAAAGTATATTTGCCTTGAGTAACAACTTTGAGCTGAAAAAAAGAATCTGTTTTGTCGGGAATAAATACCTGCCTGCGGACCCAACCATTACACGCCGAACACACAACTACGAAAAACTGCCTTTTAAGTCAGCTTTTTTCAGAATCATTATCAGCAGAATATAAAAACTGAAGTCCGTAAAAATTAAATAAAAAGCTAACGAAATTGGCCGCTTGAATTATTTTTCAGACCAACAGTGAAGAATTAAAGTGAAACTTTTCTCACTAAGAGAATCCATGAATCAAAGAAAAATGCATCTGACATCTATAATAAGTTCGAGCCGAACAAAAGTTTTATTATAATAAGGAATAAATAACAAAATGAGAACTGAACCATGACGAGCTGAACAAAAAAGCATCATAAGAATTTAACCTGCACCAAAACTAATCGAAAGAACGAAGCAGCATATTGAAGCCCGCAGACGTAAGTAATCTAGCCTTGGATAAAGAATAAACCCTGCGAATATTGAAACCCACTTTGTATAAGATAATCAATCTACACATGCTGATGCAACAGCATGCTGAAAAAGATAAAAAAGATAAAATTTATCGTTTTAAACTTATTTTTACTGTTTCTTTTCGGCGTCATTTTCGAGCGTTTCAATTATAAGCTTGGGACTAACACTAAAAATAAGGCTCAGCTCACTGCGTTTGAGGTCATCGCCAGTCCTTTGAGCAGCGATGCTTACCAACTCAAGCAACGTTTGACAACCAATAAGGCTGCTTGTAGATTGAATATCTCAGAGGCGACCAATGAAAATTTCATCTGGACAGTCTCTCGCTTATCATGTGCTATCATTCAACCAGCCGAGAAAGCGTTGGATAAGGCGATTGTTTCTACCATGGACGAGTCATATACTTTCCTCTTTCCTGGCTTTATACAATCTTTTGTCGATTCGAACCCTGGGCCTCACCGTTTTATCTTCATTGTGACCGAGATCGAGACAGAAAAGCTGGAAGAGTTCTGCAAGTTCACCAACACAATGCATCCCCAGATTGTTCTGGAATTCTACAGTTTTAGTATCGAATCCTTGCGTCAACTGTTTGTTTATGACAGAGACGACAAAAAGTCTTTCGGTAAACATATTCCCATTTCAACAATGTTACGTCTGCTTCTTCCCGACAGCGTTTCTTATGAGGTCAAGTCTCTTGTCTATCTCGACTTGGATACACTTGTAATTGGAAACATCATGCCATTTATTGATGGTCAGTGCAATAATATCGACAAAGGCGGATCACACTTATGTGGACGTCTTTCTTTAAGAGATGACACAAGGATTCTTGATGAAGGGGTTCGCTGTACTCTATTGTCATCAGTTGCGAAAATTCGTTTATTCAACGCTGGAGTTTTATATTTCGATGTTCCGTTCTGGAGAGAGTGGGGCCTGAGTCGATTCGCATTGAGCATTTCTCAAGAGTTGCATCTCAATGATCAAACGATCCTAAATATTGCAGCATCAAGTCAAGCTCCACGTTTTTTGCCTCTCGATCCCTCATTTAATATTTATCTCAAATTAGATGATCCTGAATCAGAAATTGTTAAAAAAGCTAAAATTTTGCATTCAATAGCAAACAAAAAAGCTTGGCTATCACCGCAAAACAGAGGAAACAAAGAGTGGATGCGGTACACGCTCAAGCATTTTCTTTTTATATGGTCCCAAGTGGACCAAAAGCTTCTCGTAGAGGCCGAACAACAAGTTCTCGCGGCAGCAGACAATCTCTTTGGTCACGGGGTTACCGTGATCTGTGCAACGGCTGAATGCATGGAAAGGATCGGCAAACTCAAACATCGCTACATAAGACCCGTGCGGCTTCAGCTAGACATGTTTCTAGATTCGCAGCTCGAATCGCCTATGGCCAAGTGGTTTCGCAGGATGAGTCTGTACAAGGTCTGGACTGGAGTGCATTTTTCCCGCTTCTTCCAAATCGCCGTTGAACTGGCCTCGCTCTATGAATATGGGGGCATATTGCTGGACTGGTCACTCGAGCACATTCCGACAAAGCCACTCACCTTAAGGTACTATTCCGATCCATGGTGCGAGAAGATAGGCATCGACTCTCACGCCATGTTCTTTCCGGCCAGGAGCAAGAATCTAGAGATTGTCATCGAAGACTTTATTTCGATTTTTGAAAACTACGATCCAAAGAGCGATAAATTGCCTCTTGAAGTGCCCACGAAATGGACCAAACCGTGTCCCTTCAAAGAGGAGCTGGTTCCGACCCTTCGGAACAATGTCTCTCTTTCTTTTCTTAGACAAAACATACTGACCTGAAAGGAGGACCAACAGACCCTTCAGGCTTCTTCGGCTTGACGGGAGTAGATAATACAATTACAACATATAACTTTAAAGTGAAGTCTGTTAATCCTTAATAAAAATTTTACGAAATCTGCCCTTTGATTTTTTTTAAAGATCACCAGTGAAGAATGTTAATAAAACTTTTCTTAGTTTAAGAATCTGAAAAATCAAAGAAAAATACATCTTACATCTTTTAAAAGTTCGAGCCGAAAGTAACTTTTTATTATTATTGGATATAGATAACAAAATGCCAACTGAACCATAGCGTGCTGAACAAAAAAGCAATTTTTAAATTTAACCTGCGCCTTAATATAGTCGAAACAAACGAAGCAGCATATTGAAGCCCGCTAACGTTAGTCATATTGCCTCGGATAAAAAATACACCCTGTAAAAATTGGAACTAGCTTTGTATAAGATTTTAAATCTACCTTTCAGTCTGCCAGATTTGGGTGGGGTTTCGATCTCGCCTAAACGGCTATTAGAAAAGAAATTTTTAGCAGCATGCTGATAAAGATAAAATTTATCGTTTGAAACTTATTTTTCCTGTCTCTTTTTATCGTCATTTTTGAGCATTTCAATCATGTTCCTGTGGAGCTTAAGGGTGTTCAACTTCAACTTTGGACTACACTTACAACGAGCCTTAGCTCACTGAGCTTGACATCTTTTTTGAGCAGCCATCCCTTTGACTTTTAGCTCTTGTCTAACAAGTCGAAGGAAGTTTTTTTCAAAGCTTTTTTGTTTTAATGGAGGCTGTTAAGTTAACCGTGAAACGTTCGCAACTATAAAAACAAGTTGCAATAAACTAGTGCTTGCTCACACCTTATATAAACTTAAGTTGTATTCACTAAATAACTTAAGAAGCTTTTACAATTAAACATTTTCACCTTCTTATCGTCAATTTAAGAGCTAGAAAACAAATAGCAGTTATTTCGATCGAATTTTCTTGTCGGTGATCTTGCTGTTAGTTCTACTGTTAGTTCTTGTCTCAGTTTAAGAAAGATACATTTATTTCTTTTAGTCTGTGAATATCACGTGTGATTGTGTTTAACGACTGGAAAGGATTGTAAGCAACACCAAATGCGCTCATCTCATGGACAAGTGACATTCAATCGAGCGGAAGATCATTATTATCGTCATTATTATTTGCTGGTTTATTACTTGAACATTTACAAATCAATTACATGCCAATCTAGGCCAATATTGAACAAAAGGTCCAGTAAAACCGGTCTACCCTCACCCACCCTCTCTTAATTTTTTTTTCGCTGCTCGGTAAAGTTGAAGACATATTTTTGTCAAATACGAACGAATCGAAAATGAAACGCTTGTAATTGTGCTCAAGGTAAACTGGACCTGATCACAAAAATCTGCTAAAATAGTTATCTGCTCTGACGCTGTGCTGCTGATATTTTCGACTCGAACTCAAAATTGCTTTTAAAAGGCAAATCTCAAAGTCTGGCATCATAGCCCTCACCTCGATAACTGACTGGCTACAAGAAAGGCATCAGCTTGATACTTAGCTATTTTGTTAAGAAACCAGAATATTAAATTAGTCTTGAATTAAAATTGCAAATGCAATCACTATTCGGATCTTATCTTCGTATTTTAAATTTTGCTTTAACTTAAAATGATGTTGTCATAATGCGAACAGCCGAAACCTTTCTTATTGCTAACATTTTATTCGTAATCTTTCTTGGTATCTTCTTTTCAATCATGTCGAATACGAAATCATTTTTGAAGAATTTGATTGTGACTTTGTGAGACAGAGGATATGGTATGGTTGCTTGATATAACAGCCTCTCTAGAAGCGGATTCAAATTTGAGCGAACGTCTAACTTATTGAGAGAAAGCGTTCATCTTAAACAAAAAAAAATAAACATCACCCTTATCAAGCTTCTATAAAATCAACAGAGAAAAATGAGAAATTCTTTATTTTAGATCAAATCACCCGTCGACCATTTTCAGTGTATTAAACAAATCACTTGACTACGTCTAGCAGTTTGGCGTCATCGGCGAATTTTCTGATATGGCAGCGGAGTTGGACTGTTAGGTCATTTATGTAAATCATGAATAGAATATGGCCAATGACTGAACCTTGTGGGACTCCGCTTTTTATCTTCACCGATTTGGAATAGGTGCTTCCGATTTTGGCCTGTTGTGACCTGTCGCTTAGGAAGGCTTTTAGCCATTCCACTAGCATTATTTTTATTGAGTCGAATCGGAGAGATAAAGTAGAAACAACGAGATTGGCTTGTCAGAGTCGTGAACCAGTTCGGTTGGCCCTTTAGGCCTTACACACATTGACTCACATTGAGCAGTGCTCCTGAATCAGAGGATCTTGTCCAATTCCTTCTTGAACTTCGCCTCGCACCTGAGTTTCCTCACTTCGACAGGTAACGAATTCCAAGTTGGGCACACTCTATTTGAGAAAAAATTGTGACGGATGCTACCGTTACGCGTTCTTCTCACATTTGAGGGTAGCAGTTCCCGGTGTATCGTCACACACGGAAGAAAGAATCTGTTTTGTCGGGAATAAATACCTCCCTGCGGACCCAACCATTACACGCCGAACACACAACTACGAAAAACTGCCTTTTAAGTCAGCTTTTTTCAGAATCATTATCAGCAGAATATAAAAACTGAAGTCCGTAAAAATTAAATAAAAAGCTAACGAAATTGGCCGCTTGAATTATTTTTCAGACCAACAGTGAAGAATTAAAGTGAAACTTTTCTCACTAAGAGAATCCATGAATCAAAGAAAAATGCATCTGACATCTATAATAAGTTCGAGCCGAACAAAAGTTTTATTATAATAAGGAATAAATAACAAAATGAGAACTGAACCATGACGAGCTGAACAAAAAAGCATCATAAGAATTTAACCTGCACCAAAACTAATCGAAAGAACGAAGCAGCATATTGAAGCCCGCAGACGTAAGTAATCTAGCCTTGGATAAAGAATAAACCCTGCGAATATTGAAACCCACTTTGTATAAGATAATCAATCTACACATGCTGATGCAACAGCATGCTGAAAAAGATAAAAAAGATAAAATTTATCGTTTTAAACTTATTTTTACTGTTTCTTTTCGGCGTCATTTTCGAGCGTTTCAATTATAAGCTTGGGACTAACACTAAAAATAAGGCTCAGCTCACTGCGTTTGAGGTCATCGCCAGTCCTTTGAGCAGCGATGCTTACCAACTCAAGCAACGTTTGACAACCAATAAGGCTGCTTGTAGATTGAATATCTCAGAGGCGACCAATGAAAATTTCATCTGGACAGTCTCTCGCTTATCATGTGCTATCATTCAACCAGCCGAGAAAGCGTTGGATAAGGCGATTGTTTCTACCATGGACGAGTCATATACTTTCCTCTTTCCTGGCTTTATACAATCTTTTGTCGATTCGAACCCTGGGCCTCACCGTTTTATCTTCATTGTGACCGAGATCGAGACAGAAAAGCTGGAAGAGTTCTGCAAGTTCACCAACACAATGCATCCCCAGATTGTTCTGGAATTCTACAGTTTTAGTATCGAATCCTTGCGTCAACTGTTTGTTTATGACAGAGACGACAAAAAGTCATTCTTTAATCATATTCCCATTTCAACAATGTTACGTCTGCTTCTTCCCGACAGCGTTTCTTATGAGGTCAAGTCTCTTGTCTATCTCGACTTGGATACCCTTGTAATTGGGAACATTAAACAAATTATTGATGGTCGGTGCAATAATACCGACCAAAAACACGCGGTACACCTATGTGGACGTCTTTCTTTACAAGATACCACAAAATTACTTGATGAAGGGGTTCGCTGTACTCTATTGTCATCAGTTGCGAAAATTCGTTTATTCAACGCTGGAGTTTTATATTTCGACGTTCCGTTCTGGAGAGAGTGGGGCCTGAGTCGATTCGCATTGAGCATTTCTCAAGAGTTGCATCTCAATGATCAAACGATCCTAAATATTGCAGCATCAAGTCAAGCTCCACGCTTTTTGCCTCTCGATCCCTCATTTAATATTTATCTGGTGCTAGATGACCCAAAATCAGATAAGGTCTTAAAAGCAAAGATTTTCCATTCTGTCTCCGCCCAAAAATCTTGGCTATCACCGCAAAACAGAGGAAACAAAGAGTGGATGCGGTACACGCTCAAGCATTTTCTTTTTATATGGTCCCAAGTGGACCAAAAGCTTCTCGTAGAGGCCGAACAACAAGTTCTCGCGGCAGCAGACAATCTCTTTGGTCACGGGGTTACCGTGATCTGTGCAACGGCTGAATGCATGGAAAGGATCGGCAAACTCAAACATCGCTACATTAGACCCGTGCGGCTTCAGCTAGACATGTTTCTAGATTCGCAGCCCGAATCACCTATGGCAAAGTGGTTTCGCAGGATGAGTCTGTACAAGGTCTGGACTGGAGTGCATTTTTCCCGCTTCTTCCAAATCGCCGTTGAACTGGCCTCGCTCTATGAATATGGGGGCATATTGCTGGACTGGTCACTCGAGCACATTCCGACAAAGCCACTCACCTTAAGGTACTACTCCGATCCATGGTGCGAGAAGATAGGCATCGACTCTCACGCCATGTTCTTTCCGGCCAGGAGCAAGAATCTAGAGATTGTCATCGAAGACTTTATTTCGATTTTTGAAAACTACGATCCAAAGAGCGATAAATTGCCTCTTGAAGTGCCCACGAAATGGACCAAACCGTGTCCCTTCAAAGAGGAGCTGGTTCCGACCCTTCGGAACAATGTCTCTCTTTCTTTTCTTAGACAAAACATAACCGTACTTCAAAGGACGATCAACAGACACTTCGGGCTACTTTGGCTTGATGAAAGAGTCAAATATCTCAATTCTCCAAAAGTTAATTTGGGCGACGAGATTCAGGGACTAGCTAGTGCCCAATGGCTGCCATTTATTGACTTTCAAGTAGAAAGAGATGATCTATTCGCCAAAAATGTTAGCCAGCAGTCACCAGGAAGTATAACAACTATAATGAATGGATGGTATGGCACCCCGAGCATGAAATGGCCACCACCACCAGCGATTGATCCTGTGCTGGTTTCAATGCATCTCGAAGAAATAGTCTTTCCACATTTCAGCACAAATCAATCAATCGATTATTTGAAAAAGAGGCAGCCGATAGGTGCACGTGACATAGCAACAAATAACTTCTTGAGTGGGTTAGGTATTAAATCCTTCATGAGCTATTGTATGACAACAACCTTTATGCAGATAATAAGCAGCCAAGTACGACAGAAACAAGCTTGTCCTTCGCTCATAGTTGACGTCGACCCATTATTATTGTCAAATTTTCCGAAAAAGATAGTAAAAGAATCTTGCTTTTCTTCTCCCAAATGGTACGATGATGGATCAAATAACACAAGAAACGGAATTCAGCGCTTTACAAAAGCATTTGCACTATTGGAAGAATATGCATCCGCAAAGCTTTTATTAACTTCAAGACTTCATTGCGCAATACCTGCCGCGTCGTTTGGAGTTCCAGTGATTTTAGTTATTCATGAAGACATGCCTGGAGGCGGAAACGGGCTGGACGGAAGGTTTTCTGGATTAGAAAATCTGGTGCACAAAGTAGATTTGAGAAATAAGGAAGAAACAAAAAAGTTCATCGATACATTTAATTGGGATAAACCACCGGAAAACCCGGGAGACGCAACCTTGAATTCTATAAGATGCAAAATTTTGAAGCATATTTCAAATGGAAGGGAATTCCTCAAAGATGCAATTACAACATTTAATTACCAATTTGATTGCTAAACAGCTATACCAAAAGAAAGATATTGGGTTTAAAGCAAGTGCCCGTGAAAACGTCAATAAAATCTTTGCGACAAGACATCATTTCAATAGTATTTTACTCTTTACAGCTGCTTGATATACAGTGATTCTCATTCCTTTTTGAGCTTGCAACTTTTCTGACTAAATGGCCAATCAATTAAGCTGAGGACGCTACGGCACTTTCAAGTTTCTGACTTGGCCATTCAAGGACTTGGATATTTTTGTGCGAAAACTTCTTAGCCTTCTTTGAGGTGTTACGTCTTTGGCTCGTCTTCGTTGTCGCTGTAAGCTTATCCGAAACCTGATGAAGATAAACATTCCAGACCATGAAGAAATTGGATACTACACCACTTGGTTTTGTTGAAAAACAAGAAGAATATTTTGAACTAAGAGAGAAGTGTTCTATTGAGACTAACTGAATAGTTTTATAGGAAATAAAGTTGTAAAAATAGACAGTTCAACACTTAGTCTGGAAGATTCTAAGACACTCTTTAATTTCTAAAAAATAGCTGCCAAAGATACGGTTTGCCTTAGTGCAGATTTCGTCAACGTGCTTTGTCCAGCTTGGGTCTTCGCTAATATGCACGCCGAGATCTTTAGCCGAGGCTTCCTTCTTAAGCATGTAAGTCTCCCCGTGCTCATCGCTCAGTTGGTAATCGAAGCGCTGGTTTTTTGCCCCAAAGTGCATAACGAAGCATTTGCGGTAGTTCAGTTCCAGGATCCAAACTCTTGTCCACACGTTGACTTGGTTCAAATCACTTTGTAGGCGTAGACATGCATCCTTCGAGTCGACTACGTCTAGCAGTTTGGCGTCATCGGCGAATTTTCTGATATGGCAGCGGAGTTGGACTGTTAGGTCATTTATGTAAATCATGAATAGAATATGGCCAATGACTGAACCTTGTGGGACTCCGCTTTTTATCTTCACCGATTTGGAATAGGTGCTTCCGATTTTGGCCTGTTGTGACCTGTCGCTTAGGAAGGCTTTTAGCCATTCCACTAGCATTTTTTTTATTGAGTCGAATCGGAGAGATAAAGTAGAAACAACGAGATTGGCTTGTCAGAGTCGTGAACCAGTTCGGTTGGCCCTTTAGGCCTTACACACATTGACTCACATTGAGCAGTGCTCCTGAATCAGAGGATCTTGTCCAATTCCTTCTTGAACTTCGCCTCGCACCTGAGTTTCCTCACTTCGACAGGTAACGAATTCCAAGTTGGGCACACTCTATTTGAGAAAAAATTGTGACGGATGCTACCGTTACGCGTTCTTCTCACATTTGAGGGTAGCAGTTCCCGGTGTATCGTCACACCGCTGCCCCTCAAGTTTATCCCCTCGCTTAAATTGCCACCTGCCACACCGAGGTCCAGGCATAAGTCCAAGGATCCATTCAGCAGTCTGTGTAAAAGTCTCACGTCCAGCCTGTCTAGCTTGGCTCTGTCCAGCCTGTCGTCGTACTCCAAGCGGTTCCAACCAGGAACAAGCCTAGTGGCTCTCCTCTGCACGGCCTCCAAAAGGTTACTTTCCTCACGACTGAGGGAGTTCCAGACCGTTGAGGCAAACTCAAGCTGTGGTCCCACCACAGACTTGTAAAGCATGGTCCACGTCCTAGGGTCTCTGTGCCGAAAGATGCGAGCAAGCTTTTACAGCAGCCCGTTTGCTTTTGCCGACATTTTCTTGACGTGCTCAGTCCATCTTAGGTCATGCTGGACGGTAACCCCGAGATCCCTTGCAGCTTTAACCACCTTTTAGCCATTCCACTAGCGTTTTCTCCACGCCCAATGCCTCCACCTTGGCTATGCGCCATTTGTGTGGTACTTTGTCAAAAGCCTTTGCAAAGTCCAAGTAAACTGTATCAACTGAATTTCCTTTGGCCAACTGTCCTGTGATTATATATAACGTCTCCAGCAGGTTTGTGACACAGGATTTTCCAAATATCATAATTTTCTAGCTGAAAGTACAACATTTGGTCATTGGTTATTTGCCTTTGACTTTTAGCTCTAGCTAGGGGAAGGAAGTTTTTATCACTAAGCGCTTTTGATTTTTTCGGAGGCAACCAATTTTCAGCTTTTTGGTTTTAATGAAGGCTTTCAGTTTGACGATGATGGCTTTTACAATTGATGTTTGGGGAAACTCTACCGATAATTGGAATCAGTATAGTCGTTTGTTAAAATATTCTTAATTGAAAGTTAATATTTTTTCATCCGCTTTACTTACTGTTAAGTTAGAACAAGTGTCGGCGACTTATCAAAGAGGGGAGTGAGAAAATTTTGATCAAGTGGAAGTAATTCAAAGTTTTATCGATTTGACTTTTTGATTTGATATAAAGAGCTTTAACTCCTTTTCTTACCTATCCTTGTTTTCCTTGTCTCTCTCTCTCAAACACTTATTGCTTCAAGCGTGTTCTCTAATTGAACGCTAGAATTTCCACTTCCGATTTTAAGGTTCAAATTTTGCTGACGAGAAATATTGCCCGCATGTCGTCATGCAATTTATTTGCATCGAATTGCAGTATGCCTTGCGTTATTAAAGGTACTAGAAATATTTTAATTTCTTTTTTGTTGATTGCTACGGGTTGATAGCAACAGAGAATTTGAAAGCATCAATTCAATTCAGAAAATCAATAATCAAAAATCAATCAAAAACTAGCTCTTGATCATGTCTCTAAGAGTTTAATTATTAAAGATCTACTTACACTGCGTAAAATGTTTGACGCAATCTGAAATATGCGAAGAAATCCACTTGATAATCTTGTCTGTCTCGCGCCTATCAGTGAGCTCTAAACAGTTTAGTAACGCTTCTCGATATAAGTAGCGAGAATTAATTCGTTTTTAATTGAGAATATGCTGGCGGATCGTGTCACGTCAATCGGGCACTTGGCTTGGGGCGTCGCCCACATTCTCTCAACGCCGCTCTGATGCCGATACACAAATGATGCAATTAGCGTACACGGTTGTAGACTGCCGGCTGTTTCAATTATTTTGGACCTTACGGCCATTATTATGGGCTGAAATACGTGTTTCCTCGACCATTCGCTAGTCTATAGACATAAATATATTCTCGGCAGGTGAAATAAATATTAATCAGCAAAGCTCACCATAATTCTGTGAAGCACGCACATGAGTTTGCCTGGATTATGTCGGTGAAAAATAGCCACAAGCTATTCGCGCGAGCCTTTCATTTTCTTTATTTCCGTTTCTTCTATTTCCTGGTTGCCGCTCACTCTTTACATCGCTCGCTTTTTCTCTGTGTTCGCAAAACAGCGATGGAATTACGCTCTGCATCGAACTTGAATTTTAATTTCCTTTCAAGAGACCGTCATATCGTCGAACTCAAGAGCTAGAAAACAAATAGCAGTTATTTCGATCGAATTTTCTTGCTGGTGATCTGGCTGTTGGTTCTTGTCTCAGTTTAAGAAAGACACATTTAATTCTGTTAGTCTGTGAATATCACGCGTGATTGTGTCTCACGACTGGAAAGGATTGTAAGCGATACCAAATGCGCCCATCTCATGGGCCAGTGATGTTCAATCGAACGGAAGATCATTATTATCGTCATTATTATTTACTGGTTGATTACTTCAAAGTGAAATAGATTGATACTGCGCAGTTAGAGCTCATTCAATCGAAAACTGATAGCCTATTATGATTTCTTTTTCATACTTTTGATGAATATTGGTCACATGGAGCTAGAGCTGAGCACTCTGTGTTATCGGCTAACTGAGCGGTTTGCTTCAGTTTATATGAGCTTGATTATTTTCAAATCGTTTTTCTATTTCCTATTTCAACTCTTTTTATTCTTTTTATTCGACTGTCTTCATTCGAAACCCAAATTTTATCTTTTTTTCTAAAGTATTGAGAAAGGAACTTTCTTCAAATCAATCAATCAATTCAGAATGAATGAAAAAGCTTATTCTGGATTGATTTGACACACGCTTTCTAGCCGGCTCTGCTTTCTTATACACTAGTGGCATTTGCTTTCAATATGCATACTAAATATCTTATTTACTGGTCTTTGAGTGTCCGACCAGCAGGCTAATAACTTACATTGAATAATGCCAATTGGGAACGGACTACGGATTGTACTGCTTGAATGTCATATGGCCGCCAGTCACAGTGCAACTTCGCCGACACTCGTTTCCCCAAGTAATTATTTTAAATTGAATCATATTCCCAAACAAGACACTGGGCTGATTAATTTATGAGCGAAATTAATTATATTTATATGACGGATGCTGCTACTACTACTAGTACTACTTCGATGATGACGATGATGATGAAAAGTAGCGAAAAATATAAAAGAGAGTATTAAGGCCCAAAAGGGCCGTAAAAATCGATATCGCCTGCAACTTATCAAATTTGAGAAGACTTTGATTACAAGTAAGGCAGAGTTTTTTTGGATCTCGTTTGAAAACCGATTAGGCTTTTGGTCATTTGAGGTATGTCAGTTTTTACGGATTAGGCAATGAGTCATGACGGCTAGGCAGTTAGTATGAGCAGTGCCAGGGGAGGGGAACGCCAGACGCCAGTCCGATCCTTCTTTCGTTTGCGTATTATTATGCTAATTGAATTCCTGAAAATCAGGAAGATTGCAATTTTGTGAGGAAGTGAATTTTTTTTGAGTGAGAGCATAATACCAATATTTGTCATGAATTATATTAATTATCCCGAAATGTTAGAATTAGCCTCAATCTGGCGGCCAATAAGCCAGTGCAAAAGAACGTCAGAGAGGGAGTGATAAGGAAAGAGATTGAGATCTATAAGCTGATTTGCTTTTCGTTTCTTCTAGCAGTGTTTAAGAGCTTAGATGATTGTTGGCATAGCCTAGCCTTTCAGTCTATTCAATTATCATTTAGTTTGTGAGACGGCATCAATACGCAGAGTGAAAATACGCACCCGCCTGGATATTGATATTAATTACCTAAAATTACCAGACGCCCGACGTTCGCATTCTCGGCTCAGAAAAAAAAAAAACTGCCATGGGTAAACAACTAGGCAACTTTGACGGAAGCCTGCATTAAAATGCGCACGCCAGTGGAAAGCTTCTGGACGAGTCAACCATTAAATTGTTTGCGTTTCGTGCAGGGCATGTTTACTTGACATAGTCCATTTGTTATTTAGTCAGCGTAATGCGTAATGCTTGTCAACTCTCTTTTCTCAATTGCTTCTAAAACGCTTCATTATATTTGTTGAGGGAAAAAATGTCTGCATGCCAAAAACAAGCCCGAAGTGCGCTGAAATGAGCGATAAACAAACAAGGAATTATTTGAGCGTTCACTTGAGTCACTGTATCCGCACTACATTTCGGTGCTTGCTTCTACAAATTTCAGCTCTGGCGCTGATTCATGTTTGAGTGAATGACAGAAAGGAGAGACAACAAGAGCGACTAAGAGGCACGAGCTAATGATTAGAGTGGCTGATCCTGCTCTAGAAGCGTTTTTATTCACCAGAAATCAGCACCATGAGTATATGGCAGACACGCAGCCACTTCAAATGAGGAATATACTTGAAACAACCAGTGATTAGACCAAATCATGACGAAATAATCGAGTCTAATTAAAATTGATGATTATTATCAGAATGCTCTAGCTAGCTGATGCCTTTCAAGTAATCATAGACGACGATTCAGGCTTGAGATGAGTAGCCGCTAACATATAAGTGTAGTACAAGAGCAGTGGCTTGAATTTGAAGGAAGAGAAAAACTTCTCATCGATCATTGTAAAAGAGGTCTATCATGAAACGCTGTGGTAGCAAGAACATCAACGACAACCACAACATACTGATGCAAAGAGCAGACGAACGGGCAGGCATCGAGACTTGATGATGCCAATGAAAAATTATGGCTTGCCTGACATAATACGTTTTGACACTTTTTTAATTATCGAATCCGTATTTTGTTTTCCATGCCCCATGCTCGCTTTGTTATCCGCTCTACTATTGATGATAAGTTGATGGCGTGAGAACGAGAGATTTTCGCATTAGCGAATTTCGGGCTCATGTCGGCTCTGGCAGAGCAAAACAACAAGCTATAAGGAACAACAACGAGGTTAGGCGGATGCTTGCGCGCTCGCTTCAACAAGCAGGATAAAATAAACTATCGTAACCATAATCATTTTTGAGCGTGTGGCTAAAAAGTTCGCCTGCCCTTGCAATTAGCGTTCTCTTAATCATTCACATCGAATCAACGAATCAGCAGATGATGGACGTCAGCGTTAAATATATTCATTTAGCACGAGGATCAAACGCCTTTGCCAGACTTTTCTCTTGCTTTTCATCATCATCTCTATTATAATCATGACTATCAAGGGCTTTTTCTAACTTCTTCAAACCTTCAAGCGTACACGTTTAACATATTAGCGTCTAAAAAAATTTGTTTTTTCTATTTAGATCAGAAAACTTGAGTAATCATTTATCAAGCAACTCAAAAAATCAACAGTTCCGATGCAGTTAATATTCAACTAAACCAATGTGCTCTATTACGTGTTTTCTTCTGTTTAGTTGTTTACATTCAAAGACATACTAGAGATCGCTTCAATATCCATAACCGTCATGCGACTTACTTGACTCTTTTAAATACACCGTCATTGAGGCAAATCAAGAATCAATTTGCGTTCATCGTTGCATATTGCTTAACCTCTTATTTATTTGACTGGCTTGTCGATTAGCGTTATTGTCCATATTTGCAGCTATTGCATCCAGTTTTCACGACCCATAGTTCATTGAATGTATAATTAAGCCGATCGATGCAAGTCCCGTAGGCACTTGAGCAGTAAGCTGGAGCAATTTATTATTTGAATATTGTTGATATATATATATTTGCAGGATAGATCGATGTCGAGAACCACTTATTTTCAATTACTTATTATTAGTAAATTAGCGGAATGACCATCATTCATGGCGGGGAATCGCAGCCCAGCAAGATTTAAACCGTTCAAAATGGTTTTGATTTAGCGCTTTTTAACACAATAGCGACTAGTGGAAAAAAAAACGAATGGCAAGCTATTTTGGACAAATTTCTCAAAGTGCATTTAAATCGATTCGATTTATTGTTTGTACAATGAGCTTTGATTTGCTCGGATCGAAATTGGGAATTCAGCAGCAAACAATTGCAATTTCGAGTCAATCCACTCTATAAAGAGCTGGAAATATTTTCGTCGCTTTTATGTATTAAATGTAGCTCCTAATGCATTCTGCCATTCAATCGGTGAGCACATAAAGTGTAAATGATTGCATCAATAGTTCCTACTCTTTACTCTTAATAGCCGTGCATCTGATTTTTTCATATCATACTACGCGCAAACTTGATTTCCTCTGTTCCTTAGTAGTATAAATCGATTGAAATTGGCTTACTCTCGGTTGTTAGGAAGCAATTGTAGCTTCATTTGCAAATTAGAAATGACATGCGGCGAGGTGTGCGTACCATGGTTGTGAATTTAGCCATCAAACCAATAATCAATCGGCGAAAGCTCAAAAATTCTGCCCGCCTTCCTATAGACATGGTGACAAGCGTCGAAATCTGAGAGAGTGGAAGTGATCGAGTGTCAACCGATGCGAGCTGACGCCTGAGCCGGCCAAATTAGAAACAAAATCGCGCCAAATAAAAGAGAAAGCTCTGATCGTGAGCGACTGCGAGCGACTCAACGAAGCCGGTTGTGATTTTAAGTTAGGTTTGAGTTAGCCTATGTAGTTTGTCTATATGAGCTTTCCCTAGTTGCTTTAATTCTTATTCTCTCAGTGGGAGCTGCTTATTTTTTCAAGGAGTTGTTTTCACAAACTCGTATCTAAGAACATTTGAGTATTCTAACGACTACGATCGAGCCCTAAAAATTTGATGAAATATTGAATTATGTGGGCAGATTGCGTATTGTTCAAAAAACTATTCGATGATCATTAATATGCCTATTGCAGCAGGCAAATGCTGCCTGCTCCTCCGGCTTGTGCTGGTTGCAATTCTTGCGTTTGCTTATTTATTTGAAATCACACATTATATTTTTATATTAAATAATCTCTCTTGCTCGTTAGAACGCCTCGAAGAGAAGCGCATCGACCAGCATAATAAATTATAACGACTTGGCAGAAGTGCCAGATAGGAGCGGCAGCGTAATGCAGTATTCGCGCGTGCATCCACTTACACCAGACCAAACATTTTGGATTGACTGAGATTGAAAATGTGGACTCATTTGAGCTAGAATTCAGGTCCAGATTATGCTCTTCTGCCTCTTTCAAAACTCTAGAGATAAATCTACATATATCTTGTATTATCCCTTTTTATCTACTTAAAGCCCTAGAAGAGAAAGAGAGAGAGATACTTTGACTGACAAAAATGGTAAACATAACGGCACAACTGCCATCAAGAGCTAGTTTGCCGCCGGTCTCGAAGCCTTTCTTTATTTAACTTTGTTTCTTTTTGAGACTCAGCCAAGTGTTTACATTCGCTAATTGCTGCCATTTTTGTTTTCAATATTTGATATTTTCTCTGCATTTTGCGTATTGCTTCTCACTGGCTTCTTTCAAGACCCTTTCCGAATAAGAAATAGGGTGGAACCATTGAGAACTTTAGAAAATGTTTTGCCATGCCAGAGCATTGGGTTAAAGTGAAAGTGTTTATTAAAACGGAGCAGGTAGGTTAGGCGAAAAAGAGAAAGCCGATAGCATTTCGGTATTAGAGCACTATAGCTTGAAGGCAAACACTTTAGCTAAAATAACAAGTCGTTACACAAATGAATATTTACCAGGCAAAGCCTGCACCTAGGACCAATTATTCACCCATGCCTCTTTTCCGTATAAATATCCCATCCGAATAGATTTATAAATATATATATATATATTCACGTTTGTATAGAGAGATAGATATTTGCAGGAGAAATGTAATCTAATAAATCTTTTAGCTGGCCAATAGACTAAGCGATATAGAACCGAAAATTTTATTAAATACCACTCAGAAATGCTATTATAATCATGAGCGCATTCTATTTGATCTGAAATCATGAGCCATTAAGGCGATGTTGGGCTAGAGAGCAAGTGGATGAGTGAGCCTCTTGCTGCGCTGATAATGCAGCCCGACGTTTCCCCTTCTATTTACACGATTTACAACCAGCCTTCATATCGAATCCGACACTCCACCGCAAATTGAGTAATCATTTTCACAAGGGCCTGGAATTAATTGATCTAACATTTAATATATATTTTTATCGAGACCTCAATAGAATGGTTGCATTCGAAATCATCTCCTCTCCTATCCCTCTTTTCCTCCCCGTTTCATAGTCGGCGTCACTTTTATCCATATATGCTCTTCATTGTTTGCTTTTGTTTGCGTTTCTGGTAATTATATCGGAGCGTTCTAAGCGGACGCTCTCTAGTCACTATTATCTGCTATTTTGTCGCACAGATTTTGCATTTTCGATTGGAATTTAAACGATTTTTTGTGCAAACCCGATCTTTCAAAGTAAATATTGGGCACCCGCCATCAAGCCAGCTCATTTGATGCCACGCTAATTACCCTCTGTCGTCGATGTTGGTCTTCAATATTTCTCAGCCAAGCATATATTAAGCCAATATGAGTCTTCTTTTCTTCTTTATTCGAAACTAATCGCGTGTGACGCAAACTGGCAGACGTTTGTTGGTTTTTCGTGCGTTTTGTTTTGCACCCAAAGACCGTAAAATAGGAAAAGAGCCAAGTATTTCAACACCTTTATGGTTGAAGAAAGAAAGAAAAAAACATAGCGGACGCAATGCCACGCCAAATGAAAAGCTTAAGAAACACGAGATATCTGCTTAATTAATAATTTGAACTGACTGACATTTAGCTTGTTGTTAAAACGGCTCTGCCTAATTAAGACTATTGCCTTCAATTATTTGTTTTATTGTAGAGAATTGCACGCTACGCTATTCACAGCAGCCTCATAAGGATGGAAGTTGAGATCTGTTTCGGCGCCGCTCTAAGTAGCGGCGTCTACTCTTTATTCTTTTCTTCACAAACCCTTCTCTTCTCATGTGCCTCGTTGGCACCCAATTGAACACTAAATCGTTGATTTTATCTGCTCAATCTGTTTGTTGAATGAGCTGCATCATTTCATTATTTCATTCATCTCTCGATTATTTCTTACTCCATAAAATGTCTGTTCAAATTTTCTCAGGCCAACAAAAGAAACAATGGCCTGATTTAATTGTGCACGAATGAGCTCTTGCCTGTTGCATGACGCAGATCTCGCAAAGCTTACAAATCCATTTTTTGTTATTTCTACTCGAAATATTCTTCCATAGTTTTTCTCAATTCTGGGCCTCAATACCAAACATAAGATGGCATTTGCGGTGTGTGTATGTGCGTGTGCGCGCGCAGCAATCAGTTTTGTTCAAACACCTCTATAGCAGCCCTCTTCTTCTTCTATTTCATTCAAATATCGGCGCACTCTTTTCAATATATATGTTTTTTCTTTCCCTTGGCCCACTGTTTTATCAGGAGCTTGCACGCGCAACCTTCGAGTGTAAATAGGCATCGTGTAGATTTTGTTTGTGTGAGTGTGCAAGCAAGCGATCGAGCCAGCGAACAAACGAGCAATAGAAAGCGAGTGAGTAATTCTAAAGCAAAGCGCACGTCAAAATCTATTCCTGTTGCTCACATTAATCATTAGAGCAATTCTGTTAGGGGAAATTATTTTCTACCTAATTTGCTTTCATGTTCGCATCTTTTACCCGTCTAGATAGAAAGTAGAAAAGAATTGTTCATCTATCAACGAACGTGGAAGAGCGCATAAGCCAATGAATCCAATGGTCAATTTATTTCATGATATTCAAATGGCTCTGTAAATCGGTCATCTAGTTCAGATGTAAACGCTTTTAAACTTATTGGCCTGCCCTTAAGACTGTGGCCTTACCCGTCTTGCCGTTTTTAGAACTAATGAGACAGGCTCCAAGACAGAAGCGTGCTGAATTACAGCGTTTAAATAGTATCTCAAATTTAAGAAATAAGCAACTATCAGGACACTCGTTCTGCAAAAAATCAGTTGCCCTTGACGAACCAGACCGAATAGAGCATTATGATCTTGAGCTTCGGCCCACTAAACTTCACGAATTAAAGCTCGGTGAGGCAGGTGGTGGTGACAGGTTAGTAAATTTTTCCTTTCAACCGACGTATCTAGTGTCCAAATTGCGTGTTTGCATGCAACAATACCCTTGTGGATTTGTCGAGAATTGTCGGAGCTTAAGAAAAAAAATAATCATGCTCATTCGTCTTTACATGTCTCTCTGATTAATATGTTCCTGGTGAGCGATAAACTGAGGCGCCACGCTCAATGCCCAACTCATGCCATGTTTCCTAATCCAGGATGATTTATTTATTCCAACTAATGAGACCTGTCAGAGTGCCAGACACTCGGGTGCGGTGTTCTGCTGGTTCTGGCCTCAAGAAATTCTTGCGAACGCAAATTGGAGCCCTAACCTTGTCCAAATAATTAGACTTTAATATTCCAGACCCTTGCTAAAAAGTTGATGATTATTGCAGCTTATTTTAATAACTCGATTTCATTGCTCGCCTTAATATATTTTCTGTACTCATTTCTGATAAGCTTTTTAAAAATAAAAAAAAGCAGCTTAGAATAGGATTTCACATTGCGCCAGGTGCGGCCTGACACTTTATTCTAAGCAGCGTTTATTGTGCGAGCTTGAGTCTGCATTATGTGATCGCAATTTGGTTATCGATCTTGTAGTTTATTTGCATTAATATTAATATTTAATGACCAGCGTAATCAGTGAGGCTTGGGTATACCATGCACTGGCGGGAATTCGAAAATTGAATCATTCCTCCAAATTCTATCATCCTGCTCTGAGACGTTGACGACGGCGACGTTTATATTTGCGCAACGAAAGAGTTTAAATTGATGAAAGAAATCAATTGTAGCAGAGTTATTCAGAATCTTATGCACGCCCGCTACCAATCTAATGTTGACAATTCGTATGACTATTCGCCAATAGAATTATTGTTGTTGTTGAAGCTCTCCGAAAAACTCGTGAGTGCGTGATCGAGCTTTGAGATGAGTAGCGCTTTCAGCATCGCGTTTTTTTATTATTGCCGCGTAGTCTATCTTGGGAAATGCCATTAGCCTTAAAAATTGAGCAAACATTGCTTCAATGCCTAGAGTGTATAACATGCTTATTATCACTTTATGCAAGCGCGCATTTCATAAACAGTAGCTCAAACCGGATGCCCATTTAGTTCCTTAAGTGCTTATTTTGGCTTCTGAAGAATGCTGAAGCACTGTCGAAGTTGAAGCTTTTCCTACGGAGCCTCTTGCATTATAATGAGTCCCTCAATCAGACTCGGCTTGGCAAACTTGCCTTAAATGCGTCTATTCTCGCGCCTTTTGAATTATTTCAGGCAGTCAGTCAGTCAGTGCACGTTCTAATATATCGCCCGTGTCTTTGTATAAAGCGAGAGAACACGCGACGTGTTGGGAAGGATTAGATTTAAGCGTTCATCGATTAGAAAACAAGCGAAGAACGAAGACGTCAAGCTAAGCATGGATCAGCATGCCAAAAATTATGCCAAGCAAGCGAACGCCAATTCAATTTAGGAAGTATATAGCAAGTGAGACCTCCAAAGGCCTCTCTAATCGATTTTCTTTCTTGAGCATCTCAGAATACAGCCCATCCAAAAAATTTCTGCTAACCATTTCCGCCAAGAATTTTGCAAGCTAACATGCTGCCAATTTCAGGCCTCATTGACTTGGTCGACAAGCTTTGTCAAGCACTCTATTCTGCAGGCGCACTCATGCGTTCTAATGGCTCAATGTGTGGTGTAATTGCTAAATTTCAGCAATATGAGCCGCCGCTCCATTTGCTCGCACAATTCTGCTCCCTGAGACTTGCTCTGCTTGCTTGATTGTCAGAAAAATTCTTGCATATGTGCTTAAGGACGGTGAAGCAAATCCGTCTCGAATGGAAAAGGCTTGAAACAGCAGCAGAAACCGGATCTGATAAGCGTCATAAAATTTGTTTCGTATTATACATATCTGAACCTAGTGTGCTTGATTTAGACACTATCGCGTCGCTAATCCTCACTCATCGATTTTTTTCCTCTAATTTTGAACAAATTATATCATTTTGCCGGATGAATTGGATTGCTAGAAAGAATCGGCGAAATAGGCCAGAGGAAGCTTCATTTTTGCGTGTTTTCCTCTATTGGCTTCTGAGTCAACAAACGAGTATGATTTTGTGGCTACCGCCAAAATCCTATTAAACAACATAATCTTCCTATGATTTCTTCTTGTTTCTCATTAAACGGGCAAACACGGCCGTTTCACCAACGCTGAAAATGCGGCCCGAAAAGGCGTTCATTTGTTCTCATTTCAATCTAAAAAAGCGTCTTAAATTGTGGTTCGAACGCTTAGATATAAGAAAAGAAAAAGCCTCAAGGATTAGAATAGATTTATCAGAGTCGAGGAGGTCGTCTACCAAGAGTCAGCGTGAACCGCAGGAATATATTAAATTTCATTTTGCAAAATGCAAAGCTACAAGTGAGTCAAATTATATTTGCATTCAATACTATTTGAAGACGCAGCGAAGCGAGTTCATATCATCTATTGCTTGGTCCGACAATAAGTCAAGCCTTTAACCCTCAAGGGTTTGCAAAAATCGATGATTGTTCACCAACATGCCAGTCGTCCTTCCGTATCCAGCAATCGCGGCTTAGTTTCCGGTCTTAAACTCAAATTGATTAATATAACTTGCTGAAGACTAGTAGGCCGGAAATGAAGTCACTTTTGAACGCCCTGAGGGCAGTTCGCTCCAATTCTCTTTCACTTAAGCCGCTCTGGTTGTTCAAGGCAGGAAATTATCTCTATGATGATAAACTTTCATATCTCCATAATTACTCATAAGCTTATACGCGGTTGCAGTTGCTCGTACTGCGACTGATATATAGACTTTTGGCAATGAAAGCAGCCCTACTGTTAATCGACTATAAGGATATAGCGCTCAAGTTTTTTTTTCTATTACCATCATTATCTTGAGCACCATAATAATCATCGCCTTTCTCATCGCCTGGGTTGCCGAGCAAATCGGCGTCAGCAATTCTTGCCAAACTAAGAAAGAACTATTGCGAGCAGAAAGGCAAAGAATGAGAACAACAGCAATAAAAATGGCCCACTTTATCGCTGGCTCGTATCTGCATGGCATTTGTAATAAAGCGCTCATTGCATCTCAATTTCATGAGGCATCATCCATGCTGATTAGGCTCAGTGAGATATGAAGCAAATGCCGGTGCATGCGTCTTTCTGAAGCATTCAGAACTTTTTACCATTATAGACAAAGAAGTGTTTTTCTATGCTCTTACATAGTTTGGCCAAGCGTCACTTATGAGAAGAAATAGACAGAAAAGTGCATGAGAGTGCTATCTGGTTGTTAGAGTGGGCGGGTGTGTGTGTGTGTGTGTAAAGCGGAATGGGAAAAGCATTTATCTCAGCCGTTTATCCCTAATGTGCGATGATATTGAAGCACTTCAACTCGATTAGCTGCTTATTTAAACAATTTATTGTGAAAGAAGCCTGAGATGGCTAGGCAAACTATGTCGTTATGGTCTTTGATTATCAATTTTGCAAAAATAATCAGCATGCAGTAGGGGCCGTCTAGAGACTGCACAAAGAAACGAACCGGCGGACAGCACAAATTCCGTTTGCGCTTCCCAAATCTAAAAGTGAATGAGCATATAAATTAGGTTCATGTGTGCTTTGCGGCATGCTTTATTAGCGACTTCATTCATCATTAATGCGATTTGATTCATCATGTTTAATGGAAACTGACTTTTGTGATCATTTTTCAATGTGGACCAGATTTGTGTTTTTTGCACGAAGCTCACTAATTTATCAGCGAGTCGCCATATTCACTTTAACTGATTAGAGCTTAAGTCTCATGCACACAGTCCATTATAAAAAAAAAAGAACAGACCGCCTGCAAAAACAGAGGACAAAAACCAGCAGCTCAGGCGATCTGCTCCTTCTGATCTCAATCAACATCTCTGCGCTGGTCCAAATTTACTTTCGGAATTAATTATGTTTTGCCCGCAAACACCAAATTTAATCAATCATCTGTAGGGTAGTATTGGCCATTACACAAAATTGGATTTTGTGATCAGGCAGCTAAAGGGAGAGAGAGAGAGAAATAAAGAGCGAAAGGGAACCAAAGAAGCTCAAGGCACACTCAAAACGCCACCATAAAACGATTTCAAAATAATTCGCTCATTACACGTCGGAGATTTTCCGTGTCCGTCTGAAGAAAACTCAGATAATTTAGGATCTTTTGTCGGCCACCATCAGAACATAATTCTGCAGCAAAAAGCAATTATTTCCGCGTAGATTAGTGGAACCATGCGAGAATAGGATCACCGTATTAAGAGCGTAGGGCTTTATATTCATCAGGCGGAAAATCGCTGAATCGAGCACTCGAAGCAGCCTTGCATAAGATCGCCATATTAATTCACCATCAGAAATTTAAATGACTAACATATATTTGTGTGTTCAGCCGCTGAATCGAGTGCTTGGATGTTTAAGTGAGTTTTGAATGGCATAGATATCAGGAATAAAAAGCTTCCTTCTTAGAGTAGGATGTGAAGCAAGCTGCATTGTTTTGAATTGAGAGATCTTAAGTATTGTCATTAAAGTGTCTGCTCTGAATGTGTGCTTAGCTAATCGCAAGCATCCACTTGGTGAATATTTCAAAGTGCGTCTGGCATTCACTCTCAAAGCGTAAGAACGCGTACTCATCAACCATCACTTCAGTTCCCTATGCGAGATTTCGATCGGCGTGTCTTGCGTTGGTTCTAACGGTAAACACTCGATTTATCGATCGATAATGTATAGTATTGCCGCAGGGTGCATAGTTTTTTTTTTATTTGCGAAAAACGAGCTTCCCATCTGATGCATCCGCTCTTCAACGAGGCAAAGTGCTCGAATTCATTGCCACACGAAATTGCATCAATTATTAATTGTAGCGAATTATAAATTGGCCAACGCTGCTATTCGAGGCGGCTACATTTTGTGTAACAAGTTAATGCACATAAAGCTCAACTGGAATCGATTGAAGCTTGTGCACAATTGGCATCTCCGATCCGGCGCTATTTGATTCTGCTCTGTTTAGAAAACTACTTAAATCTAGTGGCGCGTTATTCGCTCACTAGTTAGAAATTAAATGGAGATAATTTCCTGCTTTTCCTGCTTGATTAAAGGCCAGTTGAATAACGGCCTTCGGTTATTTGATAATGATCTATAGCTTCCATAGGTAAGTTGTTGTCCCTCTGATGCTCTAACTTTGCTCGGACTAAATGAACTCGCTTCGCTCGTCTATTTAATCTTACTGGCAACAAACTAATTCTATTTCTTTATTGAAAGCTCTTGAGCACACCAAACCAGATCTGAAAGTTAAGATTAGAATTGAGTTGAGAGAAAATTAATCGACATCAACATGTATAGCGTGTCGTAAGTCAATAGCCTTTTATACCATCTGCTTGCAGACGCTCTATTCAACCATAAAGAAGTGCAAGTGTTTTTATTGCAGTCTTTAATGTCAACTGGACATTTGCAGCTTTTTTCTTTTTTGCATGGCGTTTAAATATTGATGGGTCTTATTAGCAGTCATAGACTCATTTAAATCTGATGCTTGGCTATTTTTAGGAGGCGCCGCAAACTTGAGCAAACTTTAGTCTTTTCATTCCTCCAAACTCTTTATCGACAGCATTTAATTGCTATTTACAATTCACATGCGAGAATAGGCGGCAAATATTCGAGAGGCTAATCGCAGCATTGATTTGCGCGCACGCGTTTAGTCGTGTCTGTGTGCCTAAACCAAATAGAACAAATAGAATCATTTAATTAAATTACACTTTGATTTAAGCTTCATTTTTATAGCCATAGAACATGAGATAGAAAGCTTTGGCGGAAAATTAAGGAAAATCACATTTCTATTTGCTTGGGCATGAATTAGCCTCGCACTTAACATATCGGAAGCGAAAGCTCTCCTCTTGTCCATCGTCTATTCCCAGTTCAACAGACGCCAGAGGCTCGCGAGTCGGCAGGAATTTATTTTTCTCGCGTGTTTAAATAGCCGCTCAAGTTACAGGCGTTGTGACAAACACAAACCGTTCTTTCCGAATATTCCCTGTAGATAAAGTCTCAGCTAGACTTTTAAAACGCAGTCAATTCTTCATTTTCTTCTCTTCTTCATTAATTAGTTGATTTAGTTGAATCAATCACTTTCGCTTGTTGTAAAGATTAAAGTTTGCTGGTCTGCGGAGAATTCAGAGCCAGCATCGTTCTAATTGCTCTGGTTTTAATTTATGACCACTTTATCGGAAAAAGAAGATATAAATCGGTCATTCAAATCGACTAGAGTTTTAAATTGAACGCACTCTATACGAATCGAGTTAGAGTGTTTTGTTTTGGCGACAAACAAAAAGTTAGAAACGAAGAAAACTCGCCTCGTTTTAAGTTGAGAAAAAAACTGAGTTATAGCAGGCGATAGTAATTTGCAGCACCAATTGAATTAATTTTCGTATTCGATTTCGCCTCAGGAACTTTAATTGTGTTGGGCAAGTTTTGAATATCATTAGAGGTCAGTCAAATACTAACGAAAGTAAGCTGGGAGTGGCGAGTTTTGACTTATCGACTATATAGTCACCGAATAGAAAAGCTCAACTCAATCGGGATAACTTGTTTCAACTGTTGCCCCCTTCAGTTAAGAACCATTAGTAGATTCAGCTTCATAAGCGTAAAAAAAGAGTATTAGCTTCGATTATTGCTTTATTGCTCTTGCCAATTAGCTAGTCGATTCGTCGAATTTTATTTGCTCTTCGAAATCAGTCAGCTTACCGATAACTATCCATATCTTGCTCCGATCAACCTCGACAAATCGACCCGAACAATTGCCAACCTTTTTTTTGTGTTAAAAATTACCAATTTGCTTTTTAAGTATGGTCGCCGGCTTTATTGACGCCATAACTAAAGTGCGTCAATTTCGTTTTCACAACGATGACGACTTTATCGATCGCCTGAGCAGACGATACTCAGTGGTCCTGCTTATGCTCTTTACAGTTGTAGTTAGCACCAAACAATATGTTGGAGATCGTAAGCATTTTTTTCTCACGCTCATTAGCAAACTTAATCTTAATTTGCCTTTTTCAAAACTACAGCAATTTCCTGCTGGGTACCCGCTCAGTTTACCGGATCGCACGTCGAATATACGAATTACATATGTTGGATATCCAACACTTACTTTCTGCCTTGGAAAGAAAGAGTGCCAGGCCCGAACGATTTGAAGCGGCCGCACATAAGCTACTATCAATGGGTTCCATTTATATTACTTTTGCAAGCTTTAATGTTTTACTCGCCGTCAGTAGTGTGGCACTCATTCAGCACAAAGACCGGCTTTGACATAAGTGCGCTAGTTAAGTCTGTAAATAACATGGAGCACTTGAATCCAGACGTGCGCGAGAAGACACTTCGCTATCTTGCAAAGCATATGGACAAAGCGCTTGAGGTGCAGCGAGAAATTAGCTCAGGCCCATTGGCTCGTATCACCAAGTTCCTCGGCAAGTTTTGCTGCGTAATATTTGGAAAAAAGCAAGGCAACTACCTTCTATCAGTTTACCTATTCACGAAACTGCTCTTCATCGTAAACGCATTCGTGCAGCTGTTTCTTTTGAACAAATTTTTCGGCAATAAATTCAAGCTATACGGCATAGAAGTGATCACCAGCTGGATGCAGCCACCTCAGATGCAGCTCAGCACCGATATGATCGAGTCGTCAAGGTTTCCCAGAGTGACCATGTGCCACTTTCAAGTGAGATTTCTGGGAGATAATATTCACGACTATGTCGTTCAGTGTGCTCTGCCGATAAATTTATTCAACGAGAAAATATTCATGATAATCTGGTTTTGGCTAATTTACGTGGCCGTTGCCTCTATTTACGGTTTCTTCCTCTGGGTTTGGTACTCGTTGCCCTGGAATCGTATCAGCTTCCTCAAAAAGTATCTTAAACTCATGGACAGGCTGAGTCGCGAGAAATTCGATAAGAAATTGTTTCGATCATTCGGTGAACATTACTTACGACAAGACGGTGTGCTAGTCTTACGGCTGATCGGAAAGAATTCCAATCAGGTTATTATGGGCGAGGTAATGTCTGCCCTATGGGATCATTTCAAGCGTAATCAAGACGACGGTGGAGTTTTTGTATAGAGCCATCGATGAACATGGTAACTATCAGCTTGTAAAAGCTTTATTTAATGATCAGCAGACTAAAAACTTTCAAATTTGAAAGGTTACCCTTATGATTACCTGATAAGCCAATCAAAAAGGAATTATTTGCTCAGCATCACATCAACAAGAAAGCACATCTCCTAAGCGACTCCGTATGCAAGTACTTTTATCTCAAGCCAGAGTGAACGGCGTCCAAGAGATCAATTGCATTACTAATAAGCCGTCCAGGTCCTAATAAACTTTCACCTAAATAGTAAACAAGTCCCGTAATGATCAAAATTATAAAGCTTTTATATCATAATGTATACGAATGATGTCAAAATATCAAAAAACAGCAATTTGACGCAGGGCTTCATAGAATAGAGATAAACATCGACTTCATGCCTTCCAATATTTAAAATTGAACAAAATCAAGCTCAAGTATCTAAATTAAGCGTTTGAGCAAAAGCAACCAGCTTTCTGTGATCACCATCTAAACGAATGCAGCTCTCGATCAAACGCAACTTACAGGAATGGTTCAAGTCCAATGTACGAATGAAATCTTCAGGAAAGCTTCTGGCAAATTGGGCAATCCAGCACGCGAGATTATTTTAAGCAACTGCAAACAAGCGCAACTGTCTTGTATTTACGCGAAAACAGCAAATCACTTGAATATATAGAATAGCTGTGACAACATTCGAATTAGTCGATAGTTCGAAGCCAATTTTCGCCCTTTTCATATCTATTTATTCTACAATCGGCAAATCGAACAGAAATTTATGTTATACATGCCCCTTCGCGAACGAGTGTAGAATTTCTCATCAGTGATTGTTTCTATTTGACTCTTTCCTTTATAGACGTTTATCTTTCTACCTTTCATTTAAGCTTTTTGAATTTCCGTTTTTTTTTGTTATTTAATGCGAAATGAAACGAAGAATGAAAAATAAAACGTTCTTACTGATTAATACCATCTCTTGGTTTCTTTTGGTGTTTTATCGAATTTAATCAATTAAATTTGATATGAACGTACCAAAAAGTAAAAATCGATAAAAATCATTTTTCATTTATTTGTTTTATGTATAACAGATTGGCTGGTTGTCCAAACTGTTCTAAGCTTATCCCCAATAAACGTGGTGGATAAGCTTGTTGTTTTATTTTTTAAAAACTTCTTTGACACTCGCTGCTTGCTTACGCAAGCAGCGGATTAAATACGACAGGGGGACGGGAGGGCGGAACCAACTCAAAGTTGCGAATGCAACGTTGAGTCGGTTACATCCTTCCCGCCCCTCCCGGAAAAAAATAATTTCTCTCGCCGCGTGGTCGCTTGCCTTCATTTAAAAAAATGAAGCTAAGCAAGTTTTCGACTGTGGTCGACCGGCTGCGGGAACTTCGCTCCTCGCGGGCCCGCAGCACGGGCGATCCCCGCCGTGCCCGGTCTCCTTCGGCCAGCCGTGCTCCACCCACCCGATCCGGGGCCGGTATCACTTTGGGTGAGCTGCTGGCCGGGGTCCCCGCGGCTGTTGTGGGAGCTACGCCGCTCACTACACGCCGAGTCCGTCCCCGGTCGGTGTCCGCTCGCCGGGATCCTTCCGCGCGCCGGGGCCGCCGTGGTCGGGACCTTGGCGAACCCGCCAAGCCCCGCACCGCCGACGCCAGCACCGTTGCTACAGCCAGCACCGCCGTTAGAACCAGCACCGCCGTTACAGCCAGCACCGCCGCCAACGCCAGCACCGCAGCCAACGCCAGCACCGCAGCCAACGCCAGCACCGCAGCCAACGCCAGCACCGCAGCCAACGCCAGCACCGCCGCCAACGCCAGCACCGCCGCCAACGCCGTGGCCTGCTCTGGGTTGGGAATATCCCTCCTGGTTGTTGGTGGTCTCCCGGCTGCTACAGGGGCTGCAGCCCTCCGCCGCGCCCTGCTGCGCTGGCTCGCCGGATTAGCCGACCGCTTCGGCCTCGGTCCGTTGCGCGAGGTCCGACTCGTCTCGGATGCGGGGCGGTTTCGGGCCTATGTGGGTTTCTACCGACTTTCCGCCAACGCTTGGCTCCGGTATCACGCCGGGTCCGAGCCGCTTCAGCTTGGCGGAGTCGATTACCCACTCGAGGTCCGGGTTGCGGCTACTGTTGAAGTGGGCGCCGGTTTCGCCGTCCCCGCTTCGCAGTTGCCACAGGTCCACGACGTCCTGGTCGAGGAGGGCTTGGTCCGTGGCTGGCGTTACTTTCACTAACGGCGTGACGATAAATAAACTGGATCTCTAATTTTTTCCTCTTCTTTTTTTTTTCTTTGTGCGCGGGTGGGGCTTCCAAGTCCGGTCGAGCGCCCCACCTAATAGCTCGATCCGGATTTCGGTGCTTCAGTTTTCATTGGGGCCTTTGGTCGGGCGGAGGCTCGGGTTCGCTGTCCTCCCCGCTCTCCTGTGTTCTGCCCGCGTGTGCCACCTCTGCTCGCTTCAGGAGTTGTCCGTTCACAATCCTTTTATTGGATCGCGGTCTTCCGCGTCCTCTCTTCGACGTCTCGTCGTGGTTCCGCCGTATCTCGTAAGTGTTGTTGTTGAACACTCTTTCTATTGTCCATGGTCCTATGAAGTTCGGTTCGAGACCTTTCCTCGTTGTGTTTTTCAAGTATACTTGTTCGCCAATTTCGAACGTGATTGGCCTCGCCCTTCTGTCGTGGTTGAGCTTCATTCGTTCGACTCTCGCCGCTCCCGTCTTTTCCACGGTTTCGTACGTGCTCTGAAGTATTGTCCGTAGCCGTTGCACGTAGCTTTCCGGTTGCTCTGGGCTCGGGAGACTTGTCGCTGGAAATACTAAATCCAATGGGATCTTCGCCGCTCGTCCGTACATCACCCAGTATGGGCAGGTCCTCGTAGTTGCGTGTACGCTGGTATTGAGCGCCAGCGCTATGAGTGGTAAACTCTCGTCCCACTCGCCTCGCTGCTCTTGTTCTAGACATCGTAGTATCTCCTTCGTCGTTCTGATCATCCGCTCGGACTGACCGTCCGTTTGCGGGTGGAAGGGTGTTGTTCGGCACTTGCTCACGTCGAATAGCTCGCACAGGTTCGCGATGATTTCCGATTCGAAGCAGGTGCCTTGGTCTGTGAGTAGTTTCTCCGGTACACCGTGTCTGCCTATAAATTCCGTCAACGCCGTTGCCACCGTATTCGCCTCCTGGTTTGGCATTGCCCTCAGTTCGATGTATTTTGAAAAATGGTCGACAAATACTATAAGGTATTTGTTCTCGCGTTCCGTCGTCGGCAGTGGGCCCGCCACGTCTGCCGTGACCAGCTCCAGTGGCCTATTGGTTGTTATTGGCTGGAGCTCCGGTCGGTCATAGGCTTGTGGTGCCTTCACGGCGTGGCATGTTGCGCAGCTCCTTATTAGTTGCTTGAGGTCGCTGTCGGATCCTGGCCAATAAAACCTCTCGCGTATTAATCTGATTGACTTTTCGTATCCCAGGTGTCCGCCGGCCCTTGACTCGTGGCAGTATTTGGCGATGGCCATTCGTCGTTCCGTCGGGACCACGATTTGGATACATTCCTTGCCGTCTATTGTAGTCTGCCTGTATAGCATCGAGTTTATGACCACCATTTTGTCATACTGATTCCAGTATGCCTTGAGGTCATTGCTTGATTCTTCGGGCAACCTGGGTTTTTGCTTTTCGTCGTTTCTTTTCCATCCGATGATTGTTCGGATGTCCGCGTCGAACACCTCGTTCTCCGGTACTCCGAACCTTATCTCGTTTATTATGTATTCGCCGTGCTCTTCGTCATTTGGTTCTGGCTTGTCCTGTGGTTCCGTCGGCGCTTGGTCGAACCACCTTGTTAAGGCGTCCGCCGCTGAATTGTCCGCGCCTTCTTTGTATTTCAGGACGAAATCATATTGTTGGAGCCTCATTATCCACCTGAAAAGTTTCGCTGATGGGCTCTTGAGCTTCCATAGCCAGACAATTGGCTTGTGGTCCGTGATGAGGTCGAATTGCTTCCCCATCAGGTACCATCTGAAATTCTCCGTTGCCAGTACTATCGCCATCACCTCCTTTTCATTTATGGCGTATCGTTGCTCCGTTTGGTTTAGAGATTTACTCCAGAACGCGATTGGCTCTATCCCGTTGTCCGTCCATTGGCCTAGCGCTGCTCCCAGGGCTTTTTCGCTGGCGTCGCATTCCAGTATGAACCGCCTACTGAAGTCTGGCAAGCTTAGGGCTCCTCCGTCTGCCGTCGTTCTACAGAGGGCCTCCCTCAGCGCCGCAAAGTCTCGCCGCAGCTCCTCCGTCCACTTGAACTCCTTCTTTGTTTTGCTGGCTAGTGTGTATACACTTTGTGACAGTTCGCCGTATCTCGGAATGAATCGCCGGTAGTAGTTGAACATTCCGAGTGCTGACTTAAGCTCTTTTGGTGTTTGCGGTTCTCTCTTGGTTGCGATTGCCGCCACCTTGTACTTTAGCGGCATAACTTTGCCTCCTTGTACGAGCTGCCCGAGGAACTCCACACCGTTCACTACTAGCTTGGCCTTCTCCTTTTTTATCTTTAGGTTTGCCAGCTGCAGCGCTCTCAGGACTTGCTTTAGATCTTCGATATGCTGTGTTAGTTCCTTTGAGAAAACGATAATGTCGTCGATGTATACAAAGCAGCATTTGCCGATCAGGTCTTTGAGGACTGTCTCCATGAGTCGTTGAAATGTAGCCGGCGCATTGCATAGCCCGAACGGCATCACGTTGTACTCGTATACGCCGAACTCGCATCGAAACGCCGTCTTGTACTTGTCCTGCTCTTTGACCCTTACTTGGTGGTATCCGGATGCTAGGTCGAGCGTCGAGAACCACTTTGCACCGTTGAGCTGAGCGAAGATGTCCTCTATTCGCGGAATCATAAAACCGTCCTTTTTCGTAACTGCGTTTAACTCTCTATAGTCCACGCATACCCTTACTCCGCCGGTCTTCTTTTGGACTACCACCAGTGGTGAATTCCATTCGGATTTCGACGGTCTGATTAAGCCGCACTGGATCATTTCGTCGAGGAGTTGTTTCGTCTCCAATCTCCTGTTGAATGGTATCCGCCTCATCGGATGATTTGCAGGTTTGTCCGTCTCCAGTGTAATCTCGTGTTCGATCAGATCTGTTTGTGTGATGTCTTGTAACGTTGGTGCGTCGTTTTCTTGCAACACTTGGCTTAGTTCTTTCAGCGCTTCTTCCCTTGCTGCTTCGTTAGCCGGGTCAACGAGGGCCTCTTTTTCCTCTTTAGCCGTCGGTTCCTTTGTTGGTTGTCCGCGACGTTTCACGATGTTAAGGTCGTCTTTGCCAATCTGCTTCTCGTTCCAGCGTCGAAGCGTTTCGCAGACTCGTAGGATGTTAAGTCCTACCAGGACTCTGTTGCCTGCGATGTCGGCTACGATTATAGGCACTTTTACTAATTCGTCCGCGTATTGAAATTCTGCTTTGAATGCGCCGTGCACCTTGATGTTGTCTCCTGTCACTGTTCTGAGTTTGGTGTTGGTCCACGCCAACTTCTGATCTGGAAATTCCGTACGATGTCGTTCCGTGCTCATTATCGTCGTTGCTGAGCCTGTATCGATCGTAATGTTGGTTATTTTTCCATTTATCTTCGCCGTTGTCTTAACGAGCATCTCGTCGCCGATTTCCTCTACGTTATTTGTCCTCACATTTACTGTCCCTTTCGCGTGTGGGCAATTTTTCCGTAAGTGTCCTTTCTCATTGCAGTTGTGGCATTCCATCTCCGCTAGTGGGCGTTGGATCTTTTGCTGTTGGGGTTGTTCTTTCTCTTCCCCGCGTCTTTCCTGGTTTCCCGCTATTGGTTTCTTCGTTTCTTTTCGTCGATTCCTCGTTGCGCTCATATCCTCTTCAAGTTTGACACAAAATTCCACCATTTGTTTAAACGTCCACTCTGTCTGGGCCGCCAGTATACTTGTCCAGCTCTTGTTTCGGAGGCCCCACTGGAGTTGTGACTTGAGCCGTTCGTCGACGTCGTTGTTCCTTCCGGTTCCCCATGCGGCTTCCGAGAGTTTTTTTAGTTCTTGTGCGAATTCCTTTACGGTCCTTGGGCCTTGTTCTTCTAGGTAGAAGCGTCTTCGAAAGTCTATTTCGCTTCTCCGGGAGCCAAACTCTTGTAGGAACGCTGTTTTGACGTCTTCCACTGTCTTTGCCGCTTCCAAGTCGTTTACAATTCTCTTCGTGCATTGCATGTCAATGCTTGAGATCAATTGTCTCACTATGAGATGAAGGCTTGCGTTGTCCGCGCCGGTAAATAGGTTGAATGTTTTCCACCATTCGACTGCGTCCATTCCGTCGTGGAAACGCTCCATCCCGCCGAGCGTTGTGAAGTCTGTTGCCCAGGTGCCTGCACCAGCTCCTGCCGCGGTTGCTAGTTGCAATCCCCTTGTAGACGTTATTGCAATGTTCGGCCGTCTAAGTTCTCCTTCCGGAGTTGCTAGCTCTATTGCTCCGGTTGTGTCGGTTTGTCGATTATCCGCTTCGCTTATTATTGAGGTGTTTGCTGCTGTTGCAGTCTGCCTCGCCTCCGTGTTCCTCGTTATTCGGGTTCTCGGTATCTCCGGTGAGTCGTCGAGTGGTAGCCCAATCGTGCTCACGTCGCTTTCGACACTGGGGAACGATCTAGACAGACCGTCATCGTCCGTCCCATGTCGTCTGTTTTCAATTCTTCGTCCTCGGTAGCTCTTCCCGCCGAGTCCTGGGGCCATCATGCGCCATGCAGCCACTCCGGCTAAGCTTAGGCCTGCTAAGCCGAACGTAGCTGCGCACGCGGTGGCCGGTAGGCTTAGCAGCATAGCTAAAATAATTAGTATCGCTGCTCCTACGCCGGCCCACCATTCCATGTCGGACCTCCAGGGACTCCGGCTTGCACCGGGTTCCTTTTCCGCTGCCACCATTATAACAGATTGGCTGGTTGTCCAAACTGTTCTAAGCTTATCCCCAATAAACGTGGTGGATAAGCTTGTTGTTTTATTTTTTAAAAACTTCTTTGACACTCGCTGCTTGCTTACGCAAGCAGCGGATTAAATACGACAGGGGGACGGGAGGGCGGAACCAACTCAAAGTTGCGAATGCAACGTTGAGTCGGTTACATATGATCCATTTTGGTTTCAATTTGTTGCTGATGATGTCTATATTCGGTTTTGAGCAGAAATAAGTAAATGGAATTGAGTATATAAAAGCGGCAAAATCTGACTGAGAATTATTTTCATATAAATCTTTGTTCGAAATTAAACTTAATTGCTTATTTGTCTGGAAATGACTCGGCTTGTATGTAGAAAATTTGTGTGCATTAAAACAATGATGGAGGAAAAAGTTTGACCGGCATATCTCAAGATTTGATTTTAGCAACATCCGCTCTTTGGCTCAGTGTTTGGCTGAGTGTCGTCGACTATTTGCACATTTGGACGCTGCCTGGATGATGATGCTGACTGGTTTCCATCTACACCGCTTTTTTCTGCCCGCTCAATCATCTCTAATCAGCACAAATTGTGTACTGTGATTCTGATCGGTCGAATTAAAATAGATTGAAAATCAAGCCTTACTTTTTGAGATGTTTAGAAATAGCTCATTTACACCCTGATTTAGCTTGGCTGATGTGCTGAAATGCTGTGCTCCGACCGAGGCAGCATATCTTTAAAAATGGCACTTGGTAGAAATTGAGCCAAAGTCAAACTATTTTTCTCAGTCCTACGCTTGAGCGTCTTCGAGAGACACGTTTCTGTTTCGCTCTAAGTCTGATTTGTTGCCGACAATACAGAGAACGCAGTCGTTTCCAAGTGCTGTCCGTAGTTCACGTACCCAGTTTTTGATCTTTTACCAGCATTAAGTTAAGAAACGGAAACAGTTTGTAAACGTGGCCTCTGAATTACTCTTTGAAACGACTCGGTGTCAGTGATATCGTAAACCAGAAATGCCCCATTGCTTCCGCGATAGTAAATTGGACTCAGCGCGTGATATCGTTCTTGGCCAGCAGTGTCCTTTTCAAGGTTATTGGATTATTGTTCGAAAAAAATTAATTAAATCAATTCTTTTGAAATTCCATACCCAGATTGCAAGTTCCACCGAATTTTGACCAATTTTAAGACGCTTCTTCATAAAAGCTGCCTGGATTGTGCTCAAATGTTTCTCGTTAAACTGATCTTGAATATAACGGAGCATCAACGACGTTTTCCCTGTTAAATAATCATGAATGTTTAGTTATATGCTTCAAAGGTGACCAATTAGCAATTCTTATCTCACCTACACATCCTTCGCCCAACAATACAACTTTAAACTGAAAATTGGTCATTGCAGCCGATCTAAAAATAATTAAAATTTGATTCATGCAAGGAATCGCATGTATTCTAATAAGAAGCCTGTCGCGTTTATAGCCTCCGAATGATATAAAAACCCATTTTATGTCATCTGTCTAAAAAATAATTCATGAATTGTTACTGTGGATGATTATGCAAGTGTTTCCAGTCGGCAAGAAGGGCACGTTTATTGTCTTGTAGATGGCAAATGCTCTTGGATTCTGTTTTTCCCAATTTAAGAATAAAAAAAGTACTGCGTAGTTTTTAAACTTCTTTATTCCTTTAGATTTACAGAAATACAACATCCGAAAATTTCCAATCGGACAGGTAATGATCGCCAAACTCAAGTCTACTGTTCAACCGGTCGCCGGTGTATTATATCTTCATTCAAAAGTCTAATTGATAAGAGGCAGACAGCCATGCAATCAGTCAGTTTATTGTCAATTCAACGGCTGCATAATTCGCTCGTTTAAAATTATTAGCCCCTTTTGTTTTAATCAAAATGCCTAAAACAGCCTTCGAAAAAAAGCTAATTATACAGTTTTGCCAAGTAGCTGAAAACTCATGGATGATTCCCTCAAAAAAACCTAAATCCGTAACAAAGGTCGTATAAATATTGATCAAAATGTTTCAGCTTGCCCAAAAAAAATTCGATTCCTAAAGATTCAGTAAAAATTCTGCACTTGATTGATCACAAGTACAACCATGATTACAAGCAACCATGAATGCGAAAGATTTCGTTGAGTTTCTATATCGTTCTGCTATGGTTTTGAAAGGCCGAACGAATGTTGGAGTCATACAATTATGCTAATGCTCTGCGCTGGCCCGGACGCTCGAATTGAACGAGAAAGAATAAAATTTATACATAGGTATGCAGGAGAGCTTTGACTATTTCAGGTCACTCAGTAATAATGAGTTATGTCTAGACTCGGCTACTCAATAATTACGAGCAAGCCGTGCGATTCGTTGAACGCGAAAAAATTCTATGCCGCTTTAACTCGGACTAATAGCCAAGGCGACAAGTGCACTCTGACCGTATATTTCATCTATTTTGCTAGATTTGAATGAAGGCATTTACTGGAAGTGATTAGGATGAGTATGACTGGAAGTTATCGAGGTTACAGCGGTAAGTCAATTGACGGAAACTGGTTCGCTTCAACTGGGCTAATTTATGCTTCGCTTTGCAAGTCACTGGCGCTGATGTAGTACTATGGGTCGTGGTGACCGCAGGTGCAATATGTCTACCAATGCTCATCTTGGCTATCTGCTGCATCAGAATTCAGTAAGAGTGATAACTTAGATAGATGCCGATTATAAGCTCAAGTTTCTGTTTCTTCAAGTCTAAGAGATCGCATACGAAATGACGATCTTTTATTTGAAGATAATTTCGAGAACGGCTTGCGAGGCATAAGTGGCCCCTATCACTCACAAACTTTAGTTCAAGAAACAAACTACTCGACCGAGGCAGATAAGAACTCGCATGTTCGCTTTGAGGATAATAGCAATAACTATCAGCCACCGCCACCATCAACCAATGGCTTAAACGCCAATCTTCGAACACTTAAAGAAAACGTGGAAAAATTCGGGTCCAAGTCAAATGGAAGCGAGCAAGATCGGGTTCTTCCAAGTGTGTCGCTTCCAATTGACTCTTCTCTTCGCTTGCCTGCTAACAAAATGACAAGTCATTATTCTGAGGTTACCAATATCGGGGACAATGGCCAAGGCAAACAAGCAGAGCCTCGCATCTCGTATGAAAATCTCTACTCGGTACCTAATCGAATACAACCCAACCAATATTCTCAAGAAGCTTTCACATACTCTGACTATGATCAATCTCAACCAGTCTATATGAACATTCGAGACATAGAGGGACGAGCCGAGTATTAACATCCAATCGAGTTTGTTTTTCATTCTTTTCATCGCCATTCCCCAGACCTATCGATCTCTTCTAATTTTAGTTGTGCATACTTTATTCAATTGAGTATTTTCTTGTTCTAAAATTAGATTTTTGGTCTTAGCATTCGATCAGGTAATAAATCCCTCTCTTAAATTTAAAACAAAAGCAACTTTGCCTGAAGACGAGCATTAAAACTTATGAAAAGAAAATCGAAACCTAAGAAAAAAGTTAAAAGGGATGCATCACGAAATGAACCGTTTTGATAAGTAGCCATCAACGTTTGTTAGATCAGGCTTCATAAATTTTGATTCTTTTGGCAATTTTCTCTCGGCAAATGTGACACTGTCTCAATGGGATCGAGCATATGCTGCATGATATATGCCCACACTGAAATGCGGTATCTTTTTTACGCTCCATGCAAATTGGACAGATCTGTGCCTCTTCCAACGCTTGAATTCGACTCAGAAGTTTTGATACTTCGGTCTTGCTCACGGTCAACTCCGAGCCGTGATCTGTAACTTTTTGTGCAATAACTCCATTGCACTCAATGCATCTCTTTAATCTGACGCTACAGTCCACACACACAAGACGATGCTGACAAGGGAAGAAGGTAATGGAGCATCTCTCTTCGTCGCACAATTTACATTTGTTGCTTTGTATTGGTACCTTGTAGGCTGGGGGCTTTTCTCCTGAGAGTTGAGTTGAGTTTCTTTCAAATAAAACATAGCATCTAAGAGATTTTTATTTTGAATAAAAGTGCCAACTCTTACTGATTTGCGATGTATTGTTTAGATAGAATATCGGCGATTCGCTGCTCGTTCAGGTAGTCAAGTGCAGAGACTTGATGCTTGTTTTTGATATTTAAATTGGCTCCTTTTTGAATGAGATAATATGCAGCCAGAAAGCGAATATTCGAGCTTATTTCGAGCGGCATGTCTTGCATTATCTAAATTCAAAGTTAATTAAAAACAGCTGATTAGGTTTCTCTCTTTTTTTTTGGTTCTTACGCTGCTCATGTGCTTGCATTCTTTGAATTCAGAACTGTTTGGATTCGGTTTTGACGATGGAACAGAATTGTCGGTGTTTGATTTCTCGTTCAAAAGAATGTGAAGGCATGTGTCTCCATCTTCATCATAGGCATTTAAATTTGCACCTGTAAACAGTCAAATAAAGAAATAAAAGACCATTTGAACTGAAATGACCTAACTGACCATTCTCGACCAGAAGCTCTATGATGGGCGCGTGTAATTGAGCAACGGCCAACAGTAGAGGGGTCTGGCGTCGATTGTTCAGGATCTCTTTGTCTGCTCTCTTTTCAATCAATATCTTGATCACGTCTTTGTGTCCATTCAGAGCAGCTAAATGAAGAGCAGCGAAGCCATCGTCTTTTTTTATGTCAATCAATTGAGGCGAGAATGAAATGAGTCGTTCGGTGGCGCTTCGAAAATTATCAATATATTTCATTTTGGAGACGGCTTGAAAAATCTTACTAAGCATTGCCTTTCAGGCAAGCGTGATGAAGTGCGTTAAAGCCTCTCTTGTTCTTAATTGCTGGGTTAATTGATGGAACGGAGAGCAAACTATCGACTATTTGCTTTGCTTCATGGCCGTCATCTTTCCCAATAATATCATGCAACACCGTGTCGCCGTATGAGTCCTTTGGTTAAGTCGGATTAGATTTAGCGCCCTACACGCATGATTCGGCCTTACTTGAATGTTTACGTCACATTTATATTTAAGCAAAATACGAACGCAATTTACGAATAGCTTGTTCACCGCCACATGCAGCGGAGAGCAGCCATTCTTGTTCGTTTGATTTAGACTTAGACTTTTCTGGGCCAGAAGCTCAGTAATCTCCGCTTGATTTCTTAAGAAATTTGAATTGGTAGAATCTTTTCAGTTCCGGCAAAAACTTAGGTTTCAAACCCGAAGCAAGAATAGTGAAGTGCAGTGTCTCCTTCGTTGTCAACCGTCTCTAGGTCCACTCCTTGCGATATTAAGAATCCAACGATTTCCATGTAGCCTTGATGAGAACTAACGTGCAATGCAGTTTTTCCCGCATTTTTTTCATTTATCAGCTTATTTTTTAATTTTCAAAGAAATCTAATTGCATTAGAGTTGGAATGAAGGATAAATATACGTTGGGATATTTGGTGAGTATATCTTTGACCACTTGAAAATGGCCGTGAGCTGCTTCTCTGACTAACTGCTCGACGCTTCCCGGATTGACTACACTCGTTTTTTCGTCGTACATGTCTTTGTACTGATTGGCCATTTGAACTAATCAGATTTTAAAATCCCAAAACTTTAATAATTTAAATGCTAAATTTTTTTACGCCGAATCGAAGCTTCTTCCATATCGTGGTAGGCGATTGTGTTATGAATATCCGCTTGATGCTTGTAAACGTTCGAACAACCGGCGGAATTTAATGTAAAGCCCATTCCATTGTACGTAATTCTCAGATCGCCGTCACCATAAATTGTTGTTATTTTGCACACTTTACCTAATATCTGGCCAAGGTTTCAATTGAATATTAAAATTTATGGGTTCTCAAGGATAAATTAAAAATTCTTACCATTTTCATGTTTTCTGACCATTCACCGTGACCTTTTTGAAGACTTCGAAGCATATCTTCGTCATTTGTTATTCGAACACTGTCGCCTACACAAAAGCTACAGGCAAGTTTGGTAAGAGCGCCCGGATATATTGTCCATCGATTGTCAGGGCCTTCAAACTGAACGCGAACATCGCCGCGATCAGTTACTCTATGAACTGTTCCAATCTTGCCTAAGAGAACTTTCAGCTCAAAACATTCAGCTCCGAAAAATTATCTGATTTTACCTATGAGCTAGAATTTAAGCAATTAAGTCTTTTGAATAATTCGAGGCGAGCAAGCGAAACTGAATGCTTACTTCGTTCATTTTGGAGTTCCAACCACCATGCCCTTCTTGAATCTGTCTGAAAGTGGCTGGGTCGAGAGCTATTTTGACTTTATCACCGACAGAGAATTTGTTTATGGTTCTATTACTGGGATTTTTTGGTATGTCGCTTGTCTTAATCTTTTCATTTGAGACATGAGTAACAGAAGAGGGTCCAGAAATATTCAGTGCGGTAGAAATATGATGACAAAGAGATGAGGGTGAATCGTCTGAAGAGCTAGTGTTCGAAGTTGTCGGACAATCAGCTCTTGTTCTGAATTGATCTTCTCCCATACCGATGATTGCCAAATGATCTGGATAGTAATAGCCGGCAAAAGCCTCTTGAACGTAGCGTAGGTCAGATTTGCCCTTGTGGCCTAAACGATAAACGTTTGTCATTCCTGATGCATGCCATTGAACACATGCTACACTAGAGCCAGACTCCCGATCCCATCCTCTTATTTCGATCACTTTTCCTGTTTTTCCTGCTCCTCCTTTTAAATCAAGATTGGAGTTTATTTCATCGATCTGGCTACAGTTTACTTTTCGGCTTACCGTCTTGATCTTGCCTTGAATTTCGTCGTGAAATCATCTTGATTAAATAGTTTTTTTGGTAATTTTGATTAATTCACTGACCACTCCCAATCGTGCCCTCGGACTACGATTGCTCCTTTTGCAATACCTTTTGCATGAACCTTTTCGGAGGCAGAGCGCTTGGGCACTAAAACTCTATAGTAAAGTCGCTTATTTAGAACTGCTTTAGCTCTCGGATATTCTGGCTATTCAGTACCCTTTTGAGGTAGAGTTTTCGTGACGCATGAACTGGTGATTAAGGTCATGCTTGTCTGACATATAACACTGGGTGCACAGATCAAAGTCGAAGCATTTTACGCATTTCCATCGCATCCCTTGGACGCCACGTTTTTTGCAGTTGTCACAGATCACGTTCGGATGCCGAACTCCTTTGAGAAACCTGTCAGATAAACTGAAGAAGCCTGTTTTAAATTCGATGAATTACCGATTTGCGAGTTGTCAAACACACGAAGATCGTATTTATCGTTGTAACCGGCCTAAGCATTCGGTTATTAATATTATATTGTAGCGGAGACAAACTAATAGAATAAAAAAGTCTTACTCGATAATTTGTGCGTGATCCACAATCCCATTGCACAACAACTGTTTGATCTGGTGACGACT